>CM038678.1:195424558-196024558 GCA_021605205.1 Aegilops longissima
CAAGCATCGACGCACCTTGTCCATGGCCTCGCTGCTGAGCACTCTGTCGACGACGTAAGCTGCCCTCGACGCCGGGAAGCGCTTTATGGAGACAAGGCTTCTTTCCTTATCTGCTTGTTTCGGCGCCATGGCAATGAAGCAGGCAGAGGGCAGGTTAGATTGGAGACGAGAAGCAGAGTCTGAGGAAGCAGGGAGATTGGGGAAGCAGGGCGCATGCGGCAGAGGAATAATTTTGTAGGCGGCGGGGACCGCATAGCCAGGCGGATTCAAAGGCAACATGGGGAAGCGGAGACACCCACGCCCAATCAACCGCCACGCCGACCGGGCCGCAGTTTTGGGGCCCAGGTGCTCCAGTGACTCTTCACCCGGCCACTGAGCTGCTTCAGCGCACCTTGGGCCGTCTGGGCTCAAGTCGCGTTTCTAGGAACGGGGTCCCCAGACTTGCTTAAGAGGCCTCACTACGTGGCTAAGTCAGGCGGACCGGCATTTACCCATCTTCATCAGCAAGGCATCCAAGACCCTCGCAAGGGGCCAAGCCTCATGAGGCGGACGACGCAAGACCTCCTCGGGAGGGGCCTAGCCAGGCAGGCTCACGAGGAGCGAAGATATCAAGGCAGGGCAAACCTCATGAGGCTCAAGTGACGTGAGCCATGATGATCGAGATCAGGCGGGCGCCAGCACGCACAGCGTCCTTGTTACCTCTATGGTGCTAAGGAGGCAAGCGCAGGCGAGGAGTACCGAGGCCTCAGGCAAAGGTTGCCATATCGGTGCAACGAGACCAAGACCAGAAGGACGGCAAGACGAAGGTCATCGTGGAGCCCAAGACGGCGTCATCACGAGAGCTTTTAGCAGGCGAAGACCACTTTTGTCAGGATAGCTTGTACTAGCTGTCTCCCTTCAAATTCGCCCGCCGTTGTTGGCTCCCTTCCCGCTCAATATTTGGGGAGAGGACCAGGGCCTATATAAGTAGAGCTAGCCACCACAGTAGAGGGCAGGTTGACCGAGTCCTCACCCACACAAGTTCGACAAGCACAAGAACACCTCAACCTCAGTAGGCTGTTCTTCCCCTTGTACTATTCATCATCAGCCCAAGAGGCAATCCACCACCACCACACTGGAGTAGGGCATTACACCACAACAGTGGCCCGAACCAGTATAAATCTCGTGTCTTTCTGTGTTGCGAGTTTGTCGAGTTCTTTCCCGAGATCTTAGCGAGCTAGGGCATAGATTCGTAGGAGGGAAAGACTTTGCGCACACCCGAGAGTTCAAACCTTAAGGGTTTGCCGGAACCCCACATCCGACAGTTTTGGAGCTTGAGCTTGAGTTGGAGGCTTGGGGGCTATGTTGGGCTTAGATGGAGCAGCCCCAGACTATGGCATCCCCCATGAGCTTCTGAGTGTTTGGAGGTGGTGCAGGTGGCTCTTCCTCCTCTTCTTCTTCCTCTTCCATCATGGAAGGTTTTCCAAGCACCTTGGTAGTAGTGGTTCTTGCCCTCTTCTTCTTCTTGCCAGCAGCCTCATCATCATCAGATTGTTCCAAAGTGAACTTCATAGTTTCTTGAGTGGAGGCTCTGACTTGGGACATAGGTTTCCTCCTTGCAGGAGCCTTCTTGGGCATACCAGGTTTGGTTGCAGCAGCAAAAACATACTCCTTCTTGAGCACTTTCTTCTTTGAGGTCACCTCCTCCTCAACAACAAAGTCCTCATCCTCAGATACTGAGGTTCTCTTCTTCCTTTGCCTAGTAGCTGCCTTTGGCTAGTTGCTTGGTGTGCTTCTACTTCCTTCATCATAGCTGCTGTTAGAGGGACTAGTGCCCTTGTTGGGGAACGTAGCATGCAATTTCAAAAAATTCCCACGATCACACAAGATCTATCTAGGAGATGCATAGCAACGAGAGGGCGAGAGTGTGCCCATGTACCCTCGTAGACCGAAAGCGGAAGCGTTAGCTTAACGCAGTTGATGTAGTCGAACGTCTTCTCGATTCAACCGATCAAGCACCGAATGTATGGCACCTCCGAGTTCTGCACACATTCAGCTCGATGACGTCCCTCGAACTCTTGATCTAGCAAAGTATCGAGGGAGAGTTCCGTCAGCACGACGGCATGGTGACGGTGATGGTGAAGTGATCCGCTCAGGGCTTCGCCTAAGCACTACGACGATATGACTGGAGGAGTAAATGGTGGAGGGGGACGCCGCACACCGCTGAGAACAATTGGTGTGTCTTAGAGGCACCCCCACCCCTGTATATAAAGGAGGGAGAGGGGAGGAGCCCAAAGTGGGAGGACTCCCACTTGGGCTCCTATTCCAATTTGGCCCCCTTCCTTTTATCGAATGTGGAAAGGGGGAAAGAGAGGGAGAAGGAGAAGGAAAGGGGGCGCCTGTCGGTGTCAAAACCGGCGGATCTCGGGTAGGGGGTCCCGAACTGTGCATCTAGGATCGATGGTAACAGGAGACAGGGGACACGATGTTTACCTGTGTTCGGCCCTCTCTATGGAGGTAATACCTTACTTCGCTTGATTGATCTTAATGAATATGAGTGTTACAAGAGTTGATCTACCACGAGATCGTAATGGCTAAACCCAAGAAGTCTAGCCTATGTGAATATGGTAATGTATCCGCCTATCCGGACTATGCTCTCTGGTTTATATAGACACCGGAGAGATCTAGGGTTACATGGAGTCGGTTACGTAAGAAGGAATATTCATAGTTGGTCGCCTAGCTTGCCTTCCACGCCATGGAAAGTCCAATCCGGACACGGGTATAGTCTTCGGCCTTCATATCTTCATAGCCCATCAGTCCGGCCCAATGAATAACAGGCCGGACGCCCGAGGACCCCTTAGTTCAGGACTCCTTCAGTAGCCCCTGAACCTGGCTTCAATGACAAGGAGTCCGGTGCGCAGATTGTCTTCGGCATTGCAAGGCGGGTTCCCCTTTTCCGAACTCCACGATAGTCTTCGGATGCGATGATTGTATCCGGACCTGTAACGCATAGCACACACAACCGCAGAGAGAATATATATATATTTTTACACGAGTTCCATCCGCTGACAACTTTTTTTGCAGCACGACATTACGTCCGACCGGTCATATTTCCAGACCACTTTTATGTTCGACGCCCCACGTCCCGAGACGCAGTTGCCATTGGCACATCTTGTCAAAGCAGAGATCGTGTCCCCTTATCACGGGATTCTCACCAATGCGGGCATGGGTAACCCAACCATGCCGTTTATACAGCCCTTGGGAATAGGCGAATCTTAAGGCGAGTGAGGAGGCGTTTAATATTTGCTGCCTTTATAAGGGGATAAGGATTCCCTCTTACTCTTCTCATGCTCTCTCTCTGTCTCCGCCTTTCCAATCTCGAGCTCCAGCACCCAAGTTCTCATCTCCTTTCCACTCAAGCAACCATGTACGGATCCGGTGGTCAGGGCAAGTGGATGGTCTGCTCCGTCAAGGAGGAGGACATTACTGAGCTTCGGGCGGCCGGATATTTGGCGGAGGAGATCGCCCACTGTCTGCGGCCGAGGGACAAGTCGTCCCCATGCTGAAGCCCACCGAGAGGGTAGTATTCATCCCCCATTTCTTCCGCGGGCTAGGGTTTCCACTCCACCCTTTCGTCCGCAGGCTGATGTATTATTACGGGATAGATTTCCATGATCTGTCCCTGAATTCCTTCCTCAACATCTCGGCGCTTATCGTGCAGGTGAGGCCTTCCTCCGCATCCAACCCCACTTCGGGCTGTGGCTCAAAGTCTTCAATGTGAAGCCGAAGGTGGTGGATGGCCAGCATGCGGAGTGCGGAGGAGCCATGATGAGTAAGCTGTCCAACGTCTCTTGGCCCAAGGGCACTTTTGTGGACAAAGTAAAGGAGTGGCAGAAGCAATGGTTCTATATCACTGAACCTCGCGGCACCACCTGTGCCGCAACTTCCGAATTCTGCTCCGGCGCTCCCATGCAACTCACCTCCTGGGTCGAGAAGAGTCTGGACTGGTGTTCACTTGACGAGCTGATAGCGCTGCAGACGCGCGTTCAAAGCATGGTGACTAAGAATGTCAAGCTCATCGATGTAATCCAGGTGATGCTAGTTCACCAGATTCTTCCGTGCCAGCGCCGAAGCCGCCCTCTATGGGAGTTCAATTCGAAGAAGCACAAGACTTTGGTAAGGCTCTTCGAGACTACTCACGAAGGCGCCTGGAAGTTGCTTTTTAAGGGCAACGAGAAGCCACCGGCTACGGATTCAGACCGTGGTCGCGATTGTAAACACCCCGCCAGCGAGGTATGATATTTCTTATGTACCCCCAACTTAATCGTTTCGAGGATGACGTGTGAGATTTTATTATTACTCTTTCAGGACTTGATGGAGAGGGCGAAGCGGATCCAGTGTCCGGCTCCGCTGCCTGAAGAACTAGTCATCCCGCATCTAGCAAAGATGCTGGTGCCGGTGCCGTATAAGGCGCCGGAGAAGAAGGCCAAGGGGGCCAAGAGTGGTCCTCGTCGCAAGGGCACCTCGGACGTGACGTCCGAAGACGACGAAGCCCATTCCTCTGTCCCTGAGGACAATGACGAGGAAGAGGAGGAGGAGGAGGAAAAAAAACCCTCCCCTCGAGGAGAAGAAAAAGAGGGCGGCCTCGGCGCATCTGGAGGCGGAAGCGCCCAAAAAGGGGAAGGGCGCCTAACGGTCAAGCATCAAGGGGCGTTGATGATGAGTCCGAACGACGCCCCCACACTAAGCCCTAGGCCGCATCGTAAGTGACATGGCTCATTCATGCGCACATCCGGCCCTTTCTCTTTATTATTTTAACATAGTTAACTACAATATTGCAGTCCAGCCCGTGACCTCATCCAGCGATCCTCATCTGGAGGTTCGTTGGCTCCGTCGGAGATGGCGAGCATGTCGCCACCGCTCGCCATTTCCCGGGGCTGGGGCGACACCAAGTGTTGTCCCGGAGGACTGCTCCGAAGGGAGGAGCCCAGGACGCTGTCCGGGAGGCACCACAAGGTGAGACCTCCACCGCTAGACACATGGGGGAGCCAATCCCCATGGAGACTCGCAAAGAGAGCCGTATCCAGTTCGGCCCTCAGCCGAATATGATTCCGGAGACCCATATGGCTTCGGAGTCGGGCGAGCAGCCTCCTTTGAAGGAGGGGGGTGCGCCACTTCCGCCGGTGGCCCCCGTACATCCGGGGGCGCCGGATATCCTGATGGAGGCGCTACGAGGTGCCTCCGTTATGGACAAGCACCATGTTCTTATGGGCACGGTGATCGAGAAGGTTCAGTCTGCAAGTGTGGACTGAACGAAGCCTGCAGCAACCTGTTGACAGTTTCGAGGTAAGTGACATAGAAAGAGAAAAACCCCATGTATTCAGTAGCCCCTGAGACACTGTCCGGTGTTCGGAGAGGAGAACCAGACAGAGGATCAATATTCTGTTGCAGGAGACTAACATAATATGTATGCATAAGCAGGCGTCGTTGTTGGACGCAACCTCGCATGCTGCCAAAGTCTCTGAATTGAGGCAGAGGTTGGAGCAGACCGAGAACGAGCTCGGAGAGGTTAAGGTTCAGCTCCAGGAGAAGCAAGGTGAGTAACGACTTGCTGTGTGTTCAGAAAGCGTAGGCGCTGTATATTGACTGTAGTGTCGTATATGTGTAGGAGCCGCGACCGAGGTCGAGGCCCTGAGGAAGGCCCTGGGTGAAGCCAAGGAGAAGGCTGTCCAGCAGCAAGTCGCCCGTAAGAAGCTCAAGGCCCGGGTCAAAGAAGTCCAACAGGAGCTCCATGATGCGGTGAAAAATTGTGAGACCTTGGAGCATGATGCGTTGGCTCAAGGGGCCGAACTCACCAAGGCTCGTCAGAGCGCGGAGACCGCACGGAATGAGGCCCAGGCCGCCCTCCAGGAGATCCAGGAGGCCAAGAAGATCACAGAGGTTAAGGCTTTTAAGATGCAAAGCAAGTATGCGCGGCAAAGACTTTTTACTAACCCGGTTCGAGTTCCCTGTGGGCTTTGCGGATTTACCATGCAGTGTATCGGACGCCGTGGAGTTCTATCGAGCCGAAGGAGGGGGTTCAATGGAAAAGCTATTCTGGTCGCAATATGCGGCGCCAGAACCTCCCATGTCCTTCACCAATCAGCTGAAACAACTGGTGGAGCTGCATAGGGTGGCCGAACTAGCCATGAAGGATTTGATAATCCGGCTATGGCCAGCCGAAGCTATGCCTGGCAGCTACTTCGGACTCGTGAGGCGGATGGTGAACGATGTCCTCGCCGGACGCTATCAAGCGTTACTCGCCTGTATTGAAGGTGCCCGCATGGCCTTCGTGACGCTGTAAGATGTGGTGGGCGAAGATGAACGTCGTTGAAGTGGCGAGAGGGCACCGGAGGGCAAGGAGCACCGCACACCGAGCGATATTTTGCGGATGTCATAGAAGGGTCTCGACTTGCGGCAGCCGAAAAGCGGTAGGACATTATTTTCGAATGAAAACATTTGTGTTGCCTTTGCCTTGTATTTAGAAAACAAAGCCTGTTTTATAATGTAATTTCGTTGTGCTTTAATTGTTTCCTCCTGTGCGGCCGTGTTGTATGCAATCTGAGGGTTGGCCAATCGTCGGCTTCTGCCCTCGCGTAGGTAGTACGGAGGTGTTCGGGATGGAATCTAAACAATCTTGATCCAATTATATGGTCCTTGGAGGAGTTGTTTAGTGCAATGAACTAGGCAATCAGACTATACGGCTTAAACGCCCTCACTTAGCCATAGGATTTTTATAATAAAGCATGGGCGCAGGCCCTGGTCCAAGCCAGGGTGCTGTCAGCATCTGATCGGGAAGTGCCGATCCTTCGCATAACGCGGAAAAAATCTCCAATGATTTTGTAACCCTCGAATAGCTGACCGGTCCTCGCCGTATCATGACAGTCAGTTTTCGGATTTCTCTACTGAGGTACTCATCCGGTCAAGGCCAGGGCACAATCGCAGTAGTTCTCCCTTTACTACCCTAGCCGATGTAGCGGAACGTAGGGTAGAAAGCACAGGAGCCGGGCAACCCAACTATTGACCAAAGACATGATTCGGAGCCAATGCATATAATGCTAATTCAAAATGCGAACTTATCTATAAGAAGTGTTCGACTTTGTTGTCAGACAGGGGCGCACAAGTAGCCCTCGCGAATATGAAACGTATAAAAGAGTACCGATGCAGCCGATAAGCAGATCGAAATAAAATGAAGTAAGAAGCGAAAACCACAGAAACTGCGCCACAAACCATTTTCATTATAACTGGATGGGTACGTCAAGGCGTATCTTGTACAGATGGTGCGATAAGTATCCGGGCTATTTAACATGCCGGAATCAATGGGGCGCAGCGTGCGGGTCCTGAGAAATAAGTATAAATACCATCAAGAAGAACGTATAGAGGTTACCCTACACACCTGTGATGCTTGCCTCCATTGTATGCCAATCCTTCGAAAGGACTGGTGATCAAGCCCGCGGTAAAAGGAACCTGAAACAAAAAGAAAAGGTGAAAGGATGTGTGTCCGGGATCGGTCTGGCCGAACTATGGATCCCGGATTAGCTTGTGCCTCCGTCGATGTCCATGGAATTTTGAGTGCGTAATTGTGTACGCGTGGTACGAATGCCACTACCTCATCGGGACTGGGACGGAGGCCGAATTGCTAGTCGAGCTCTTGACGAGCCGCGCCGTCCTGTTGCAGTGTAGTGCAGAACCTCTTAATGATGTCTGAGGGCTCGACAGTCGTACTAAGGTGCTGCTTGAGAAGGCCGCTCTGTACTTCTGCTGCTAGGGCGGCGGGGTGCTCCTCTGTTTGGAGGGAGCGTTCAGTATTGCCATTGACTGTTATGACGCCGTGTACCGGGCATCTTGAGCTTGAGATAAGCATAGTGTGGCACTGCATTGAATCTAGCAAACGCAGTTCGTCCGAGCAGTGCGTGATAGCCGCTGCGGAAGGGGACGATATCGAAGATTAACTCTTCGCTTCAGAAGTTGTCCGAAGAACCGAAGACTACCTCCAGCGTGATTGAGCCCGTACAGCGGGCCTCTACGCCTGGTATGACTCCTTTAAAGGTAGTTTTGGTTGGTTTTATTCGTGAGGGGTTAATGTCCATCTTCCGCACTGTTTCCTGATAAAGCAGGTTGAGGCTGCTGCCACCGTCCATCAGGACTCGTGTTAGGTGGAACCCGTCGATAATTGGGTCGAGGACTAGTGCGGCTCAACCGCCATGGCAGATACTAGTTGGGTGATCTCGACGATCGAAGGTGATCGGGAATGATGATGACGGATTGAATTTGGGGGTGACTGGCTCTACTGCGTAGACGTCCCTAAGTTCTCGCTTGCGCTCCTTTTTGGGGATGTGCGTAGCGTATATCATGTTCACCGTTTTGACTTGAGGGGGAAATTTCTTCTGCCCCCCAGTGTTCAGCTGCCGGGGCACTTTGTCCTCGTCCTCACTTTGTGATCCATTTTCTTTGTTTTCGGCATTTAACTTGCCAGCCTACTTGAAGACCCAACAATCCATGTTGGTATGATTGGTTTGCTTATCCGGGGTGCCGTGAATCTGGCACGGATGGTCGAGTATGCGGTCCAGGCTGGAAGGTCCTTCGTTGTTTCTTTTGTAGGGCTTCTTCCGTTGGCCGGACTTGGAGCCACCGAATCCAGCGTTAACTCTGGTGTCATAGGTGTTGTCGCCATTGTTCGGCATTTGTGTCTACTGCGTCGGAGCTTGCTGGTGCTGTTCTTGGCCTCGGAGGGGCCTGCCTCGCTGGCTGTGTTCTTGCTACGAGCCAGCCAGCTGTCCTCACCCGCGCAAAAGCGGGTCATGAGTGCCGTAAGGGCTGCCATAGACTTCGACTTTTCTTGGCCGAGGTGGCATGCTAGCCATTCGTCACGGATGCTGTGTTTGAAGGCTGCTAGGGCCTCAACATCCCACACCAATGATCCGTTCTTTTGGTTAGGAACCTAGTCCAGAATTTTCTGGCTGATTCTCCAGGTTGTTGAACTATGTGGCTTAAATCGTCGGCGTCCGGTGGTCGGACATAGGTTCCTTGGAAGTTGTCTAGGAAGGCTTCTTCCAAGTCCTCCCAGCTGCCGATAGAATTTTCAGGCAGCCTGTTAAGCCAGTGCCGAGCTGGCCCTCTGAGCTTTAGTGGGAGGTATTTGATGGCGTGGAGGTCATCTCCTCGAGCCATATGGATATGGAGAATAAAATCCTCGATCCATACTGCGGGATCGGTTGTGCCGTCATATGATTAGATATTGATGGGCTTGAACCCCTCATCTGTGAAGCAGAGAGGGTGTGCGACGCCTTTATATCGGGCCGCATCGTGGTGTAGCTCTAATGGAGTCCGTCTGCGGTATTCAGCCCGGGCATGGTTAGGTTTGTCACGTCCGAATAGGTAGCCATCGTCGTGCCTCGAGGCACGTCCTCGCGATCTCTAGATCGATCTTGTATGTCCTGCTCTACTATCTAGGATCTGCCGGAGGTCATACCCGTGACCCCGAACTCTTCCGTCTTTATTTTTACGGGGCGGTGGGGCAGGCTGTTGTTCGGCCTGAGTTGCCGCTTTATCCCGACCGCGGGGTGGCCGGTCGGCTGCCCTGTCTCGACCACATGGTGGTCGTTCCGCATTACGCGAGGGAGATATGTGCTCCGGCGCCTCCTCATCGAATTGAGGTAGCAGTCTGCGTTTCGGGTAGCTCTTGGCTGGGCGCTTGAGGTCGTATCCTTTGGCCGTCAGGACATCAGTCCATCTATCGACGAGCAGATCTTGTTCAGCTTGAAGCTGTTGCTGTTTCTTTTTCAGGCTCCTTGAAGTGGCAATGAGCTGAAGCTTAAAGCGCTCCTGCTCCAAAGGATCCTCAAGCATGATGAAGTCTTCATTGCCGAGGCTTGTCTCCTCCTCGGAAGGTGGACGGTAACTATCGTCCTCCGAGTCATCTTCTATGACCTGTTTATCAGGGTTATCTTGCTCGTTGTCGTGTTCCTCCTGTTCGGATGCAGCTCCGATAGGGTCTTCATTGTTTTCGGCGTCGCCCGGAGTACTATTGTCTCCGGTGCCAGTGTTGCCATCCTTTGAGCGACGGGGCTTAGAACGGTGTTTGGGCCGCCGGTGCTTGGACTGCGTCTCAGAGGGTTTATTCGCATCTGGCTCTTCTTTGTCGTCGTCAGATCCTTTGGGTGTATCAACCACGTACACGTCGTATGAAGAGGTGGCCGTCCAACGTCCAGTGAATGGCGGGTCTTCGCCTTGCTCCTTGTCGGCATCGTCGTCCATACCGTCGATGTCTTCGGAGCCATAGTCAAGCACGTCGGTTAAGTCATCGACAGTGGGAAGCAAAGTTCCTCGTCGTCCGCCTCTAGCTCGAACCGAACATAGTTCGGCTGTGAGTCTTCCTCCTAGGACAAGTTCCTTAAAGAGTTTAGCACGTCACCCCAAGGTGAATGCTGGAATATGTCTGCGACCCTAAATTCGAAAATCGATAACTGATCCATCTCGGTGTCCGCAGGCGTACCTGGTCCGGAACGTATAACCGGAGACGAGTCTAGAGTTCCATTGACACAAACATTGCAGGATGTCGAGTCCGTGTGTGGCTCCAACACCGCGGACTTTGTGGCCTCGGAGGGCACAATCTGCTTCGGTTCTAAGGCCGTTGCAACAACAGGAACCATCCCCTGGGTGTGATCCGATGACGGGTCTAAGCCATGTTCATCAGGGCGAGGGAGAGCCGTCGCCGCGGTCTCAAACCCGCTGAAGATCAAGTCTCCACGGGTATCTGCGATGTAATTCAAGCTTCCAAATCTGACCTGATGGCCAGGGGCATAGCTATCGACCTGCTCCAGACGGCCAAGCGAGTTGGCCCACAGCACGAAGTCGCCGAACACAAAAATCTGTCCGGGGAGGAAGGTTCCTCCTTGGATGGCGTCATTACTGACGATCGAAGGGGCCATCGAACCTTTCGTCAACGGCACAGTGGAACTTCAATGAAAGCACCAATGTCGGTGTCAAAACCGGCGGATCTCGGGTAGGGGTCCCGAACTGTGCGTCTAGGATCGATGGTAACAGGAGACAGGGGACACGATGTTTACCCAGGTTCGGGCCCTCTCTATGGAGGTAATACCCTACTTCCTGCTTGATTGATATTAATGAATATGAGTGTTACAAGAGTTGATCTACCATGAGATCGTAATGGCTAAACCCTAGAAGTCTAGCCTATGTGAATATGGTAATGTGTATCCGCCTATCCGGACTACGCTCTCCGGTTTATATAGACACCGGAGAGATCTAGGGTTACATGGAGTCGGTTACTTAAGAAGGAATATTCATAGTTGGTCGCCTAGCTTGCCTTCCATGCCAAGGAAAGTCCAATCCGGACACGGGTATAGTCTTCAGTCTTCATATCTTCACAGCCCATCAGTCCGACCCAATGAATAACAGGTCGGACGCCCGAGGACCCCTTAGTCCAGGACTCCCTCAGCGCCGCCCCCTCCCATAGTCCAATTCAGACTCTTCCCTTGGGGGGCGCGCCACACTTGTGGGCTGCTTTGCCTCCCTCCTATGGCCCATAGGGCCCATATCTTCCCCCGGGGGGTTCCGGTAACCCCCCGGTACTCCGATACATTTCGAAACACTTCTGGTGTCCGAATACTACCATCCAATATATCAATCTTTACCTCTCAACCATTTCGAGACTCCTCATCATGTCCGTGATCTCATCCGGGACTCCGAACAATCTTCAGTCACCAAAATACAAAACTCATATTACAAATCGTCATCGAACGTTAAGCGTGCGGACCCTACGGGTTGGAGAACTATGTAGAAATGATCGAGACACATCTCTGGTCAATAACCAACAGTGGAACTTGGACGCTCATATTGGTTCCTACATATTCTACGAAGATCTTTATCGGTCAAACCGTAATTTCAACATACGTCATTCCCTTTGTCATCGGTATGTTAGTTGCCCGAGATTCGATCGTCGGTATCTTCATACCTAGTTCAATCTCATTACCGGCAAGTCTCTTTACTCGTTCCATAATACATCATCCCCCAACTAACTCATTAATCATATTTCTTGCAAGGCTTATCATGATGTGTATTACTGAGAGGGCCCAGAGATACCTCTCCGGTACTCGGAGTGACAAATCCTAATCTCGATCTATGCCAACCCAACAAACACATTCGGAGATACCTATAGAGCATATTTATAATCACCCAGTTACGTTGTGACATTTGATAGAACACAAGGTATTCCTCCGGTATTCAGGAGTTGCATAATCTCATAGTCAAAGGAATACGTATAAGTCATGAAGAAAGCGATAGCAATAGAACTTAACGATCATTATGCTAAGCTAACGGATGGGTCTTTTCCATCACATCATTCTCCTAATGATGTGATCCCGTTGATCAAATGACAACACATGTCTATGGTTAGGAAACTTAACCATCTTTGACTAACGAGCTAGTCTAGTAGAGGCATACTAGGGACACTGTGTTTTGTCTATGTATTCACACATGTATCAATTTTTCGGTTAATACAATTCTAGCATGAATAATAAACATTTATCATGATATAAGAAAATATAAATAACAACTTTTTTATTGACTCTAGGGCATATTTCCTTCAATCTCCCACTTGCACTAGAGTCAGTAATCTGGATTACATTGTAATGATTCTAACACCCATGGAGTCTTGGTGTTGATCATGTTTTGCTCGTGGAAGAGGCTTAGTCAACGGGTCTACAACATTTAGATCCGTATGTATTTTGCAAATCTCTATGTCTCCCTCCTTGACTTGATCATGGATGGAGTTGGAGCATCTCTTGATGTGTTTGGTTCTCTTGTGAAATCTGAATTCCTTCGCCAAGGCAATTGCTCCAGTATTGTCACAAAAGATTTTCATTGGACCCGATGCACTAGGTATTACACCTAGATCAGATATGAACTCCTTCATTTGCTGCTTCCGAAGCAGCTATATACTCTGCTTCACACGTAGATCCCGCCACAACGCTTTGCTTGGAACTGCACCAACCGACAGCTCCACCATTCAATATAAATATGTATCCGGTTTGTGACTTAGAGTCATCCGGATCAGTGTCAAAGCTAGCATCAACGTAACCATTTACGACGAGCTCTTTGTCACCTCCATAAACGAGAAACATATCCTTAGTCCTTTTCAGGTACTTCAGGATGTTCTTGACCGCTGTGCAGTGATCCACTCCTGGATTACTTTGGTACCTCCCTGCTAGACTTATAGCAAGGCACACATCAGGTCTAGTACACAACATTGTATACATGATAGAACCTATGGCCGAGGCATAGGAAATGACTTTCATTTTCTCTCTATCTTCTGCAGTGGTCGGGCATTGAGTATGACTCAACTTCACACCTTGTAACACAGGCAAGAACCCTTTTTTTGACTGATCCATTTTGAACTTCTTCAAAACTTTATCAAGGTATGTGCTTTGTGAAAGTCCAATTAAGCGTCTTGATCTATCTCTATAGATCTTGATGCCCAATATATAAGCAGCTTCACCGAGGTCTTTCATTGAAAAACTCTTATTCAAGTATCCTTTTATGCTATCCAGAAATTCTATATCATTTCCAATCAACAATATGTCATCCACATATAATATTAGAAATGCTACATAGCTCCCACTCACTTTCTTGTAAATACAGGCTTCTCCAAAAGTCTGTATAAAACCATATGCTTTGATCACTTCATCAAAGCGTATATTCCAACTCCGAGATGCTTGCACCAGTCCATAAATGGATCGCTGGAGCTTGCACACTTTGTTACCTTTAGGATCAACAAAACCTTCTGGTTGCATCATATACAACTCTTCTTTAAGAAATCCATTAAGGAATGCAGTTTTGACGTCAATTTGCCAGATTTCATAATCATAAAATATGGCAATTGCTAACATGATTCGGACAGACTAAAGCATCGCTACGGGTGAGAAGGTCTCATCGTAGTCAACTCCTTGAACTTGTCGAAAACCTTTCGCAACAAGTCGAGCTTTCTAGATAGTAACATTACCATCAATGTAAGTCTTCTTTTTGAAGATCCATTTATTCTCTATGGCTTGCTGATCATCGGGCAAGTCAACCAAAGTCCACACTTTGTTCTCATACATGGATCCCATCTCAGATTTCATGGCCTCAAGCCATTTCACGGAATCTGTGCTCATCACCGCTTCCTCATAGTTCGTAGGTTCGTCATGGTCTTGTAACATGACTTCCAGAACAGGATTACCGTACCACTCTGGTGCGGAACGTACTCTGGTTAACCTACGAGGTTCAGTAGTAACTTGATTTGAAGTTTCACGATCATCATCATTAGCTTCCTCACTAATTGGTGTAGGCATCACGGGAACAGTTTTCTGTGATGAGCTACTTTCCAATTCGAGAGAAGGTACAATTACCTCATCAAGTTCTACTTTCCTCCCACTCACTTCTTTCGAGAGAAACTCCTTCTCTAGAAAGGATCCATTCTTAGCAACAAATATCTTGCCTTTCGATATGTGATAGAAGGTGTACCCAACAGTTTCTTTTGGGTATCCTAGGAAGATGCACTTCTCCGATTTGGGTTCGAGCTTATCAGGCTGAAGCTTTTTCACATAAGCATCGCAACCCCAAACTTTAAGAAACGACAACTTAGGTTTCTTGCCAAACCACAGTTCATACGGTGTCATCTCAACGAATTTAGATGGTTCCCTATTTAACATGAATGCCACTGTCTCTAATGCATAACCCCAAAACGATAGTGGTAGATCGGTAAGAGACATCATAGATCACACCATATCTCATAAAGTACGGTTACGACATTCGGACACACCATTACGTTGTGGTGTTCCAGGTGGCGTGAGTTGTGAAACTATTCCACATTGTTTTAAATGAAGGCCAAACTCGTAACTCAAATATTCGCCGCCGCGATGGGATAGTAGAAACTTTATTTTCTTGTTACGATGGTTTTCCACTTCACTCTAAAATTCTTTGAACTTTTCAAATGTTTCAGACTGGTGTTTCATTAAGTAGATATACCCATATCTTCTCAAACCATCTGTGAAGGTCAGAAAATAATGATACCCGCCGCTAGCCTCAACACTCATTGGCTCCATTGTTTCGGAGAATGGAGTCTTAGTCATCTTGCCCATGAGGCATGGTTCGCAAGCATCAAATGATTCATAATCAAGTGATTCAAAAAGTCCATCTGCATGGAGTTTCTTCATGCGCTTTACACCAATATGACCTAAACGGCAGTGCCACAAATATGTTGCACTATCATTATTAACTTTGCATCTTTTGGCATCAATATTATGAATATGTGTATCACCACGATCGAGATTCAACAAAAATAGACCACTCTTCAAGGGTGCATGACCATAAAAGATATATCTCATATAAATAGAACAACCATTATTCTCTGATTTAAATGAATAACCGTCTCGCGTCAAACAAGATCTAGATATAATGTTCATGCTCAACGCTGGCACCAAATAACAATTATTCAGGTCTAAAACTAATCCCGAAGGTAGATGTAGAGGTAATGTGCCAACGGCGATCGCATCGACCTTGGAACCATTCCTGACGCGCATCGTCACCTCGTCCTTAGCCAATCTTCGTTTAATCTGTAGCCCATGTTTCGAGTTGCAAATATGAGCAACAGAACTAGTATCAAATACCCAGGCGCTACTACGAGCATTAGTAAGGTACACATCAATAACATGTATATCAAATATACCTTTGTTCACTTTGCCATCCTTCTTATCTGCCAAATACTTGTGACAGTTCCGCTTCCAGTGACCAGTGCCTTTGCAGTAGAAGCACTCAGTTTCAGGATTGGGTCCAGACTTGGGCTTCTTCCCGGGAGTGACAACTTGCTTGCCATTCTTCTTGAAGTTTCCCTTCTTTCCCTTGCCCTTTTTCTTGAAACTAGTGGTCTTGTTAACCATCAACACTTGATGCTCTTTCTTGATTTCTACCTATGCAGCTTTGAGCATAGCGAAGAGCTCGGGAATTGTCTTATCCATCCCTTGCATATTATAGTTCATCATGAAGCCTTTATAGCTTGGTGGCAGCGATTGAAGAACTCTGTCAATAACATTATCATCCGGGAGATTAACTCCCAGCTGAGTCAAGTGGTTATGGTACCCAGACATTCTGAGTATGTGTTCACTGACAGAACTGTTCTCCTCCATCTTGCAGCTATAGAACTTGTTGGAGACTTCATATCTCTCAACTCGGGCATTTGCTTGAAATATTAACTTCAACTCCTGGAACATCTCATATGGTCCATGACGTTCAACGTCTTTGAAGTCCCGATTTTAAGCCGTAGAGCATGGCACACTAAACTATAGAGTAGTCATCAGACCGTGTCTGCTAGATGTTCAAGGCGTCCACCTTAGCGGGAGGGGGCTATTCACCTAGCGGTGCATTAAGGACATAATTCTTCTGTGCAGCAATGAGGATAATCCTCAAGTTACGGACCCAGTCCGTGTAGTTGCTACAATCATCTTTTAACTTAGCTTTCTCTAGGAACGCATTAAAATTCAAGGGAACGGTAGCACGGGACATTGATCTACAACATAGATATGCAAAAACTATCAGGACTAAGTTTGTGATAAATTAAGTCCGATTAATCATATTACTTAAGAACTCCCACTTAGATAGACATCCCTCGAGTCATCTAAATGATCACGTGATCCATATCAACTAAACCATGTCCGATCATCACATGAGATGGAGAAGTTTTCAATGGTGAACATCTCTATGTTGATCATATCTACTATATGATTCATGTTCGACCTTTTAGTCTCCAGGGTTCCGAGGCCATGTCTGTACATGCTAGGCTCGTCAAGTTTAACCCGAGTATTCCACACGTGCAAAACTATCTTGCACCTGTTGTATGTGAACGTAGAGCTTATCACACCTGAACATCATGTGGTGTCTCGGCACGACGAACTGTTGCAACAGTGCATACTCAGGGAGAACACTTATACCTTGAAATTTTAGTGAGGGATCATCTTATAATGCTACCGCCGTACTAAGAAAAATAAGATGCATAAAAGATAAACATCACATGCAATAAAAATATGTGACATGATATGGCCATCATCATCTTGTGCCTTTGATCTCCATCTCCAAAGCACCGTCATGATCTCCATCGTCACCGGCTTGACACCTTGATCTCCATCGTAGCGTTGTTGTCGTCTCGCCAACTATTGCTTCTACAACTACCGCTAACGCATAGTGATAAAGTAAATCAACTACTTGGCGATTTCATTCCATACAATAAAGCGACAACCATAAGGCTCCTGCCAGTTGCCAATAACTTTTAGAAAACATGATCATCTCATACAAACACATATATCACATCATGTCTTGACCATATCACATCACAACATGCCCATGCAAAAACAAGTTAGACGTCCTCTACTTTGTTGTTGCAAGTTTTACGTGGCTGCTACGGGCTTCTAGTAAGAACCGTTCTTAGCTACACATCAAAACCACAACAATGTTTCGTCAAGTTTGATGTTTTAACCTTCAACAAGGACCGTCCGTAGTCAAATTCGATTCAACTAAAGTTGGAGAAACATGCCAGCCACCTTTATGCAAAACTAGTTTCATGTATCTCGGTGGAACCGGTCTCATGAACGTGGTCATGTAAGGTTTGTCTAGGCTGCTTCATCCAACAATACCGCCGAATCAAAATAAGACGTTGGTGGTCAGCAGTATGACTATTATCGCCCGCAACTCTTTGTGTTCTACTCATGCATATCATCTACGCATAGACCTGGCTCTGGTACCACTGTTGGGGAACATAGCAAGCAATTTCAAAAAAATTCCTACGATCATGCAAGATCTATCTAGGAGATGCATAGCAATGATAGGGAGAGAGTGTGTCCACGTACCCTCGTAGACCGAAAGCGGAAGCGTTAGCTTAACGCGGTTGATGTAGTCGAATGTCTTCTCGATTCGACCGATCAAGCACCGAATGTACGGCACCTCCGAGTTCTGCACACGTTCAGCTCGATGACGTCCCTCGAACTCTTGATCCATCAATGTGTTGAGGGGGAGTTTTGTCAGCACGATGGCGTGGTGACAGTGATGGTGAAGTGATCCGTGCAGGGCTTCGCCTAAGCACTACGACAATATGACCGGAGGAGTAAACGGTGTATTGGGCGCTGCACACGGCTAAGAACAATTGGCGTGTCTTAGAGGCGCCCCCACCCCCGTATATAAAGGAGGGAGAGGGGAGGAGGCTGGCCTAGGGGCGCCCCAAGTGGGAGGAGTCCCACTTGGGCTCCTAGTCCAATTCGGCCCCCTTCCTTTTATCAGAGGGGGAAAGGGGGAAGGAGAGGGAGAAGGAGAAGGAAAGGAGGGCGCCGCCCCCCCTAGTCCAATTCGGAATCCTCCCTTGGGGGGGGGGGGTGCCACCCTTGTGGGCTGCCTTGCCTCCCTCCTATGGCCCATAGGGCCAATATCTTCCCCGGGGATTCCGGTAACCCCCCCCCCCCCGGTACTCCGATACGTACCCGATACATGCCGAAACACTTCCGGTGTCCGAATACTATCATCCAATATATCAATCTTTACCTCTCGACCATTTCGAGACTCCTCGTCATGTTCGTGATCTCATCCGGGACTCTGAACAATCTTTGGTCACCAAAACACATAATTCATAATACAGATCGTCATCGAACGTTAAGCGTGCGGACCCTACGGGTTCAAGAACTATGTAGACATGGCCGAGACAGATCTCCGGCAAATAACCAACAGTGGGACCTGGATGCTCGTATTGGTTCCTACAGATTCTATGGAGATCTTTATCGTTCAAACCTTAATGACAACATACGTCATTCCCTTTGTCATCGGTATGATACTTGCCCGAGATTCGATCGTCGGTATCTTTATACCATGTTCCATCTTGTTACCGGCAAGTCTCTTTACTCGTCCCGTAATACATCATCCCGCAACTAACTCATTAGTCACATTGCTTGCAAGGCTTATCATGATGTCTATTACCGAGAGGGCCCAGAGATACCTCTCCAATACTCGGAGTGACAAATCCTAATATCGATCTATGCCAACCCAACAAACACCTTCGGAGATACCTGTAGAGCATCTTTATGATCACCCAGTTACATTGTGACGTTTGATAGCACACAAGGTATTCCTCTGGTATTCGGGAGTTGCATAATCTCATAGTCAAAGGAATATGTTTAAGTCATGAAGAAAGCAATAGCAATAAAACTTAACAATCATTTTGCTAAGCTAACGGATGGGTCTTGTCCATCACATCATTCTCCTAATGATGTGATCCCGTTGATCAAATGACAACACATGTCTATGGTTAGGAAACTTAGCCATCTTTGACAAACGAGCTAGTTTAGTAGAAGCATACTAGGGACACTGTGTTTTGTCTATGTATTCACACATGTATCAAGTTTCCGGTTAATACAATTCTAGCATGAATAATAAACATTTATCATGATACAAGGAGATATAAATAAGAACTTTATTATTGCCTCTAGGGCATATTTCCTTCATCCCTCACTAAGATTCACGTGCTCCTCAGACCTGTTCATACTATCACTGTCCTCTGACATCTCTAAAACTGATCCTGTGAATAGATAGGTATAGGTAGAGTGGATGAGCATCACAAAGCACAATTATTTTGCAAAAACATTGAGACAAAAACTTAACTTTATTTTTCTGCAGAAAGCATTTTGGAGCTACCGATATGATAAACTCGGTGACACCGAAGCATTAACAGAATCTAAACATGCAATTTCAGTCAGGCCGAAATGCTGTTTGGTGACTCCGAGATGCTAGGGTTTCACAGAGTAAGTGATTTCGGTCACATCGATTAGTACACTTCGGTCAGACCGAGTTGTACTTGTGCAATGGCCCGAGCCAAATCGGTGTGACCGAGATCCTCAGATCGGTCAGTCCGAGATGAGTTCGCCGGAAACCTAACCCTAAGTTTTTGCATCGAATCTATTCGAAACAAACTTTTCGGTGGATAGATTGATCTCATTCGTGGTAAGAATAATGGCAATGAACTTTTTGCAAGAATCAGAGTTAAGGAAAGCACAAAGGGGTCGAGTTCGTACCCTAACCTGGCGACGAACTCGCTACAACGACAACGGCGGTGAGACTTCCGTTGATGGAGACGGAGACCAGTGAAAGGAGGATACTAGCAACGACGGAGACGATACGGAGACCAAGGGGGCGGCAGACCTGGGAGGCGCGAACGAGTGGATTGGAGGTATTTCCAAAATTTCAACCCGCGGTATATATACCCAGTCACTGTCGGTGTGACCGAGTGGAACGACTCGGTGGCATCGAGATGCAAAACTGCTAGCAATTACTGCAACTCGGTGTGACCGAATTGTTCAAATTGGTTGCACTGAGATGAAAACCTAGATCAACTTAATGAATTCAGTGAGACCGAGTGTGATGAGTTGGTCTGACCGAGATGCATTAAGATGTTTTGGAAGTTTAAGCCCTTGACGGATCGGTGGCTCCGAGTGATCCTCACCCAGAGGGTCCGAATTTGACTTGTTCAAGCTTTGTGATGTAGCATGAATAGAGTTTGAGAAGAGAAAAGCATAGATATCTAGAGAGAGTACTTAGGAATTCTTGTCATACATTTGGCAAAAAGAAAGAACCAAACAATCAAAGCAACAAATGGATGTCCTCGAATGGAGAAAATTATGCAACCAACATGCTCGCACAATAAGATAGCAAATAAAATATGTGGAAAAGCATGCACAAACACTCTAGCATCTATCAAGCAATTGGCGATGACTAGGTCATCACTACAAAAAAATACACTTTTGTGATGATACGTGTTTGTCACAGTAGGTCGCGTTTTTTTTCATGCATGTACATCCATGACGATTTTATGACAGAATCAAGATAGTCATACCTGTGCTGTCGTAGAAGTGTTCCATGACATTACCAAAATTATCATCACGGAAGTGTCCACTTCCATGACGATAAACCACGCGTCACAGAAGTGCTTTCGTCAAGGGTGACCGACACGTGGCATCCACCGTAACGAAACGCCGCTAAGCTATTGGGTCCGGTTTTGGATCCGATAACCCGTTAACAGCCCAGACCAATGGGGATTTTCCACGTGTAAAATCATCATTGGCCGGAGGAAACACGTGTTGCCTCACTGTTGGGACAGATGTCATCCACTCATTGGACAGGAGGCACCTATGATAGGTCGACACGTGGCACGGCCCAACAGCGGCCTATTCCAGTGAAAAAGGCCAGCCCAGTAAAAAATAGCAGGCCGGCCCATATAAGGCCTACTTGTGTCAGGTCCATTTAAGCCCACAGCCCATACGAGATGTGCCAATTCGGCCCATCAACGGCCCATTAAAGATTTGACACCATTGCAACCCATCGTTAGTTCGAGCCCGTTAACAGACCGCTATATGTTTGGGCTCAATATCGGCCCGATGAGATTTTGGCCTGTTAACGGCCCATTCAGTGGATGGGCCAATTTTCAGGATGTACATCTTTCGGCCTTTTAGCGACCCATTTAAATGTTGGGCTAATTTCCGGCCCGGTGTGTCTTTCAAATTGTTGACGGTGAGGAGTTCGGACTAGGGGTGTCCGGATAGTCGAACTATCATCATCGGCGGACTCCAAGACTATGAAGATACAAGATCAAGACTTCGTCCCGTGTCCGGATGGGGCTTTCCTTGGCGTGGAAGGCAAGCTTGGCGATCTGGATATGTAGATCTCCTACCTTTGTAACCGACTTTGTGTAACCCTAGCCCTCTCCGGTGTCTATATAAACCAGACGGTCAGTAGTCCATAGGACGAACAACAATCATACCATAGGCTAGCTTCTAGGGTTTAGCCTCTTTGATCTCGTGGTAGATCCACTCTTGTAACACATATCATCAATATTAATCAAGCAGGACGTAGGGTTTTACCTCCATCAAGAGGGCCCGAACCTGGGTAAAACATCGTGTCCCTTGTCTCCTGTTACCATCCGCCTAGATGCACAGTTCGGGACCCCCTAGCCGAGATCCGCCGGTTTTGACACCGACAACGGCCCATAAATCAGTTGGGCCATTTGTAGTCGGACCTGAGTTTCGGCCTTTTAGCGACCCATTTAAGTGTTGGGCCAATTTCTGGCCCGATGTGTCTTTCAGCCTGGTGACGGCCCATATATCTGTTGGGCCATTTCTAGTCGGACCTGAGTTTTGGCCTTTTAGCGCCCCATTTAAGTGTTAGGCCAATTCCCGGCCCCGTGTGCCTTTCAGCATGTTAACGGACCATAAATGAGTTGGTCCATTTGTAGTCGGACCTGAGTTTTGGCCTTTTAATGGCCCATGCCCTTCATGGCCCAATACCAGCCCGGTTTCTCTTTCGGCCTGCTAAAGGCCCACAATTGGGCCATTTACAATACGACATGACTTTCGGCCTCTTAGCGGCCCATGCTCTTCATGGTCCAGTACAAGCCCGCTGTCTCTTTCGGCCTGCTAAAGGCCCACAGTATAGTTGGGCCATATGTAGCCCGAACTTAGTAACGGCCTGTTAACGGCCCGTGAAATCAATTAGGCCCACCTGTTGCCCGCTTCGATGTCGGCCTGTTAATGACCCGGGAGTTAAGAGGGCCGACCATTAACTTTCGGCCTGGTAACGACCCATTAACTTAATGGGCCCACTAAAGTTCGTACATGTCTTTAGGCCAAATTAGATAATTTGAGCCCATTACGACGAGCAATTATGCACAGGACCAAAACCGATCAAGCAAAGGTATGAAATACAGGGAAAAACGTTGCACATCCAGCATATATTACAGGAAATTACATCCACTGGGAAATCAAAGATTGATGCCAGTGCAAATAAATGAACAAAACCTAACGATCTACAATGTCACAATCTGCAGCCTCAGCACGGATGACGCCCATAAGCATGTGGGCAAGTTCTTGCTGCTTTGCTACACTGTCTCTGAAAACATTGATCGGTTGTTGTGCCGCACGACTCTGCACCTCTGATTCCTCCACCATTTCCATCATTCCTTCAGCCATTAATTGGTTCACAAACATACATTTTTTCCGTTGCATTCGAGATGAGGATACCGAATGATTCAGATGGCGATTTTGACAGGCTTGTATTATTGATAGTGGAGAGTGTCTCGACCACTGCATCATAACATAAATTAGGAGGGGAACCAAACAGATTAATCATAAGTTATTGGCATATTACCTGGCCTAGATTTATTGGAAAGAAACAATGGGGTTGCCTTGCTATTTTCAGAGTTTGTCTTCTTATCTTCGGCAGCCTGCACCATATTAAGACACTAGCATTGCTATCATTGGCCAAGATTGATAATAGGAAAGCAACATTGGCACAATGAATGTTTGGGCAACTAGCCAACACCAAATTAACACAATATGGCACATCTATCATCGGCCAGGTAAGGTAATACGAAAGCAACATTGACACAATGAATGAATGGGCAACGAGAGCAACACTACAATTCAGTAATGTGCATGATATAAGATAGTACACTCATGCAACTCAGTATGCAAAACTACCAGGCAATTTTCTTTACAAAAATCAACATTGGCGCCTTTCACATTTTGCTACAACTAATTTTAGATCAGATAAAGGTTGGATTCACGCTGATTAACAAAATACATGCTGGTGTAAAAATATAGTGATATACAACAGGTACTTACATCAGCATTGGACACAGAGAATTCCTGCAAGATATTTTCCTCAAATACAATCCCAATGAAGGAAGTCTTCTATCATTTAACCTTATTTTCTAAAAGAGAGATGGGTAAGAAACATGTAGAAAATATGATCAGAATGCTATAAAATTTCATGATGCGAGGATACGCACACGCTTCTTAGAATGGAGTTGACATTCTTTTGCCGGACTGGAGCAGACTAGTTCTTTGGCCACTGGAATCTGCTTATTATCAGTGGGAGTTGGGTTTCTCCGTGCTGGAGCAGTATCTATGAAAAATGGAGTTGGTTCATTATCTCCTGGCGTTTGGATCTTTTGCAAAGACCTGGTTTGTAACCCTTCAGATTCTAACATAGCTGTCTTCCCCTTGCATGCCCTATATAGAAGAATGGTGCTTCAATTATAAAACATGCTACAGCAGAGATGGAATAGGTACCGAAGAATTGAAAGGCATGACATATTGACATGTATTCCCTCCATCCAGAAATAAATGGATGGGACAGGGCGTATTTCAGTTCTACATACATCCAGTTTTATCCATTTCTGCGACATGTAATCCGGACGGAGGGAGTATGATGTAAGAGCTAGGGATACGACAGGACAACACAGTAAAAAAACACTGAAAATCAACTACAGAACCAAAGTAATCAAACCCACTGATATGAGATAGTACACTCATGCAGCTCAGGATGCAAAACTACCAGACAGTTTTCCTTACAAACATCTACATTGTGGCCTTTAATCATACATTTTGCTACAACTAAATTTAGATCAGATAAAGGTTGGATTCACGCCGATTAACAAAATACATGCTGATGTAAAAATATAGTGATATACAATAGGTACTTACATCTGCATTGGAGCACGAGAGAATTCTGCAAGAATCTTTCCTCACGAGCGATACCAAAGGCAGAAATTCTTATATCTGTTAAGCTTATTTTCTAAAGAGAGATGGGTAAGAAACATGTAGAAAATATGATCAACATGCTATAAAATTTCATGATGCAAGGATACGCACACACTTCTTAGAATGGAGTTGACATATTTTTGCTAGACTAGAGCGGACTAGTTCTTTGGCCACTGGAATCTGCTTATTATCGAGGGAGTTGGGTTTCTCTCGTCTTTGGGCAGTATCTATAAAAACTGGAGTTGGTTTATTATCTCCTGGCGTTTGGATCTTTTGCAAAGACCTGGTTTGTAACCCTTCAGATTCTAACATAGCCGTCTTCCCCTTGCATGCCTTGTATAGAAGAATGGTGCTTCAATTGTAAAACATGCTACAACAGAGAGATGGAATAGGTACTGAAGAATAGAAAGGCATGACATATTGACATGTATTCCCTCCATCCGAAAAAATGGATGGTTCTAGGCGTATTTTAGTTCTAGATACATCCTTTTTTACACATTTCGGCAACATGTAATCCGAACGGAGGGAGTATGGTGTAAGAGCTAGGGATACGACATGACAACACAGTAAAAAAACACTAGTTAAATGTAAAACTGTATGCTAGCGGAATACGTATAGAGAAAACTAAGGCAACATACACGTGTATGATTGGGAAACTAAGATGGCATTGCAACAAAGCACTAGAACAACACTTCAATGTAAAAAAACATGGTATGGTAGACAGATGAAGTACATACTGATGAATAAGAATGCATAAGATATTCGGAATCATGATGTCCAAATTAAGCAGATGGCATTGCGATAGACTAGAATGACAGTACTTGAATTTGAAAACATGTTATCATGAATGGAATAGGTACTGAAAAACAGGAAGGCATGACATATTTACATGCATGATCAACATGCTAAGCACATGGCATTGCAACAGAGTAGACACACTCCAGGACATTATATGCATGTTGTACCCATATCACGGGCCAAGTTAGAGCAAGGACCTTGTGGGGTGAAGAGGATTCAACATCTTTCTGCAAGTCTTCCGAAGAACTGCCTTTACATGTTCCATCATATTGGGTATCACTGACATCAAGTTTATTGGCCTTTACATTGCTCCGTGAGGTTCTTGTGGATATATCAGTTTGTGCTATTATATCTGACATGCATGGAAGACAACTAGTAGTTAGATTTGTGTAATGAGTGCCTGTAGGAGACGACATAAATAGTAGGACTGGAGTTAACTAGCAGCAACAGGTCTAAAAACTAAAGGGAGAACACAGATGAAATCTACAGAATATGTATCGTTTGTACTCGAGATTAACTAGCTGGCACACAAAAGAACTAAAGAACAACATAGGTAATACTAGAAGTGGTATAATACTATAATCACCAGCTTGTGGGATAGCATTGGCTGATGGATGATAACTATGGAACAACGTTACCTAAACAACAAGTATCTTAGCTGAACTATGGAACAGCGTTAACTCCTGAACAAGACCTGTAAGAGATCAGCATGAATATACAGTGAAATGTGATAATCTATTTTCCATGCTTAGATGAATAACAAAGCCATAAATGTTGCACACAAGTAAGATGAGGGTACAACCTATCTGGCTGCCATCCATAGGAGTGAGCATCATGTGCTAACTTATCGATGGCCCTGCAGTTGTTGTGGTTGTCCATGTCGGGCACGCGCATTCAATGCAGTGAACTGTTGAGTGGGGACTATAGCTCCCTTCTGGTGTATGCTTCCCTTGTTGGAGCAGCTACGGTAAGTCGGAAGACGGTGTGGCTGAAGATGCATATAACGCATAATGTTAAGAACGACACATCTCTTTGATCTGAAGAAATACACTAAGAGATCAACAACAAGGTACGAGAGTGGTCACACGTCTATTGACTGAAGACTAAATTGGGGTCACACGATTTTATTTTATTTTGGTACTATCCGATCTACGTCGGATGGCTTGATGTCCGTCTTGTGCCTCCCGGCTGACACTGTTAGGAATCTTCCCCAAAGAGCCAGCGACCAACGGAAGAGCAGCTTGCCTCCGCCATCCGTGGCCCTGGCCAAAACCCCGCTCCCCGCCCCACCGCACTGCTGTGGTTGCGCCGCCCCCGGGCCAATCCACAAAGACTCCCCGTCATCCAGATCCGGTGGCGGCAGTACCTTCAACCCACGCAACTCTAAGATAGCCATCTAAGTGCTGCTTCCGTGGCGAACTTGCGGCCCCGCACCCTTACGTTAGACACCAGCCAAACGGCAGCTTAGGAGCTCCTCCGCCTCGAGGGGTGCTGCTTCCCATTGGGAATCGATTGGCCCAGAATAAAAATTCAGACAACTGACGCCTAAATAAAGTGATTTGAGATGAGGGTGTGACCTATCTGGCATCATGATGAAGTAGGCAGGTCCAGCTGCCGAGTTGGTGAGGCCGGCGCGGTTGCGGTGGCCACCGGCGGCAGGGAAACAACGATGTCACGACGGTCGACGACTACGGGGAAGCAGCTGGGACTCTGGACGGATCCAAAGTTGGAGCCACTCCGGCGCCGTGAACAATGACGGGGGTGAATTGGCTCCGGTACGGTTCACACGGCCATCGTCGAGGCAGCTTCAGCAGCACGGAGTAAGAGGCACACGACCCAGTGTACGATGGCAAATGGACAACGTCTCCGGCATTAGGGAGGAGGGCGGCTGTGAAATTGGTGCGGTGGGGGGTGCCATGGAGGAGGGGCTGAGGTTTCACGGCTCGGGAGAAGGGAGCTTCTGGGGAAAAGGTGATTTGGCGCCACGAGGTATGAATGGGGGGGAATTGGGAGGAGTGGAACCATGTTTTACTGAGACGAATTTGTGTGAAATGTGAGGGGAGTTACAGTTCTACCCTGCCTTTAGGCTTTTCGGCTTGGGTCATGTCTTGGGTCGGGATAGTAGAGTAACTTTGCTTCTCCCCAAATAGTGGGCGGGAGCAATTTCGGGCGAGGAGGGCGTGTTTTGAAATATAGTGGGCGCGAGCGATTTCAGGTGAGGAGAGCGTGTTTTGAAATAGTGGGCGCGAGCTATTTCGGGCGAGGAGAGCATGTTTTGCCGACCATGGTTTATGAATTATTCGGCACTTGTCATTTCGGCCGAGGAGAAGGCGCGCTTGGATGAAGTTACAAACCTACCCTCGATGTACAACGGGCCAATTAATGCGTGTCCCACATAGGCCGGTAATTTTGCGTCCCCCATTTATTTGCTCGGGCGAATTCCACCGAGCGGAGGATGTTTAATGATTCGTTCAAAATTTGGGAGAACGAGCATCCACGTCTACCTTACCAAGTCGATTCAAATCAAAATTTGAAATATTAGCTTGCCACTTCTTTTTTAGATGGAGAGATGATGCTCGGGAGTAATGTGTTTTTACATGCTCGTTGCTTGCGATTTGCTATATGACAAATAGTTGGCCCACTCAAAAACGGGAATCAAACCCAAAATGAAATATCTCGATTCAATGAATTAGCTCGTTCACCAGGTCAAAATAGTGAACTAAATCCAAAATTGAACACCTCAATCGAAAAGCATGTTGTACAGTATTATAGTACTCCATGAACATGTTGAAAGTCAAATTAATGAACTTGTTTGATATACGCATATATCCGTTCATGTGTGGATTGAAGACAACATGTTCTCCAATTTAAATATTCGAATGCAAGTTTATATCGAAACATGGTTTATATCAGTCTTTGATGCATAAAACGCGACCTCTGCCTCTCCCGGACTCCTGCTCTCTCTCTCTCTCTCTCTCGTTGACAATCTTCAATTCTGTCGCACGCATCCAACACACTAACCTTGTTGGTCCCTCTCGCTTTCTCTCCATCTCTCTCTCTCTCTCTCTCTCTCTCTCTCTTTGTTTGTGTGTGGGGGGGTCTTTCTAGTTCGCATGCATATATACTCCATCTATAGGTCTCTCTCGCACACTATGTATGATTCTCTAGTCCAAGCTAGATATCTTGGGTGCACTCATCGTACGCACACAAATTCCTTGGATCGTTGCCCGTAACTCTCTCACGCACCGCTCTGTCGTCTCGGAGCTCTTCCCCCTCTCTCTCAAACTCTCCATCTACCTAGGTCACACATACACATGCATATCTCACTCGCACTCGATAGGCCCATCAAAAACTCTATCTCTCTCCCTCATTCTCTCTCCATCTCACACGCACACACACACACAATCTCATGCCTAGCTAGCCAAGTATGATGGTCTCTCACTCAATTGCAGGCACATGCAGTCCCCCCTATATGTATATGACTAGCTAATCTTAGTCTCCATCACAAACATGTGCATGGTCTATCTCGATTTCTCTCGGGGCATCTTTCTATCACGCACGCACCTCCCTCGATCTCCCACACATATAGTCCCCTCAAGATCTCGAGGGGGTCTCTCTATCACAAAAACACCCTCTCGCCCTCCCCATGCGTCCATGTTCTCCATGTGTCCCTCTTGACCTTTGTTCCTTGTTGGCCAGACCTCTATTGGACATGTGCTATAGGGGTGTCTCTCGCTGTTGCAAACAATCACACACTAGCTATCTTCGTGTATGTCGTCGCCTCGCTTTTCTATCTCGGAGATGCATGCGTGATATGTTCGCCTAAGAAACAAAAAAACACACGCACTCTCTCTAATTTATCGTTTGTTGTCACTTTCTCTTTCACACACATACTCTTTTTGCACACTTACTCATTCTCCTTCACACGCACTTGATCTCTCTCGACTTAGGCACTCTCCTCGGTCCATAGCATATTGATTTATTGAAAAGTCAAACATCACAAAGTTTGACCATGTACGTGGAGAAAAACAATTACATCTAGAACGGCAAAAATATACCATTAGATTCACCATGAGATGTAGTTTCGTATGATGTATCTTTGGTATTTAAGATATAAATAACATTTGTGTAAACGTGATCAAAGTTTCCAAAGTTTGACTTCTAAAAAAATTACATGCATTGCATTATTGAGGCGATGGAATATCTCTTTCCCCCTCTCAGCTATCTGACGCACCGCTCAGCCTTATCGGGGCTCCTCAATCTCTCTCAAACTTTATATCTCCCTGGTTCACACATACACATGTCTCGCTCGCGCTATACATAGAGACCCATCCAACACTCTCCGCCCTTGTTCTCTCTCTATGTGACACACACCCCCCTAATAAGTACCATAATCCCTCACTCCATCATAGGCGCAAGAACTCCCCCCCCCCAAGTATGATTATCTCTCACTAGCCATCAGGAACACATGTGTTGTCTCCTTCCATCCATACGTCTATCTCGATATCTCTCAGGGTATCTTATATCGTGCACACACCTTGTCACTCGATCTCCCACCCATGTAGTCCCATCACGATCTCTAGGGGATCTCTCTATGACAAACATACACTCTCTCATCCCGATGTCTACATTTTCTCCGTACATCTCTCTTGACCTCTTTACCTTGTTTGTCAGACCCCTCTTGGCCACGTGCTAGGGGTCTTGCTCTCTCGGTTGCAAACAACCACACACTATCTCCTCACCTTGCTTCCGTTGTCGAAGATGCATGTGTGATATGTTTGCATACGACACACACGTTTTTCTTGACTTTTATCGAGTGTTGTCCATTTCTCTTTCACACACGCACACACACTTTTTTTACTCATTCTTTCTATTTCACTCACGCACTCACTCTCTCTCTCTCTCTAGTTAGGGACTCTCTCACGTCCATAAGCATATGGATGTTTTGAAAAGTCAAACCTCAGAAAAGTTTGACCAGGTATATGTGGAGAAAAGCATTTACATCCGGAACGATCATTGGATTCATCACAACATGTACTTACTTCATACTATCATTTATCTTTGGTATTGTAGATATAAGTAATTTATTTATAAACTTGGTAAAAGTTTCAAAAGTTTGACTTTTAAAAAAATGTTGGAACTACATTATCGAACGGAGGGAGTAGCACTTTCTCTCTCTCTGCTATCGAACTACATTATCGAACTACATTATCGAACGGAGGGCCTCCCCTCTCACACGAACACTCTATACCAACGGATTATACGCTCACTGTGTCAGCGTATAGCTCCGTATATTGTTTAGTTGACCGGCCAACCAGTCCACATGCTGCCTTGTCAGCTCGTGTTCTGTATCTTTGTGTGCTGGCCCATGTGGCAGTGGGTGAAAATAAGTAAACTAGAGGCCCATCTGACACGCGGTGAAGTAAACAAAGTTGAAACCACTCGGGGTAGAACCCCGCACGCTAGTAAATTGAGGGAGCATTTGTCAGGACCGGATTTTCGGGATATTAATTTCCCAGAAAATGGCCCTTGTGCTCACCAGCCCCAGGATTACTGTTAGCTGATGAGGCACCAACTTGATACAGAAATTCCCAAGCAAAATACAAAATATGTAGTACAAGACCATTCTGGCCTATGAGGACAACAAATGGTTTCTAGTGGTTGATGGCGGAAGCGGTTTGAGGTTCATCAGTGGCCATGGGACTCCATTTCCCACAGGAACAGCTGACCAGGATAACTCCTATCCTCGCGAGGCTGCTATCACCATTGCGTAGGTTCCGGGGTTGTCATCGCAACGCTCCTCTCCATGCAAGGAATCTGGCCAAGACAATAGCCAGGGACAAGCCAGTGAGTACTTTGAATGTACTCGCAAACATTGTGAACACATGTATAATATAACAGATAATAATGATTCTCGGAAATATGCCATGATCACTTGGTTAGTGACAAGATAAAATTCGTGATGCACGCCAGTAAGTTATTCATGTAGAATAGGAATAAGCAATCCGAGTATAGAAATAAAATGCACCGATCGGGTGTCTGAAGTGACACCACGAATGAACAATAATATGAAACATGCCTCAGTGAGGCGTCTGAGCGACACCACATAAAGGGCTTATAAAGTAAATAAGTAACAAGCATGCCACAGTCGGGCGTCTGTGCGACACCACATAAAGGGCTTATAAAATAAACAAGTAACAAGCATGCCACAGTCGGGCGTCTGTGCGACACCACATAAAGGGCTTATAAAATAAATAAGTAACAAGCATGCCACAGTCGGGCGTCTGTGCGACACCACATAAAGGGCTTATAAAGTAAGTAAGTAACAAACATGCCACAGTCGGGCGTCTGTGCGACACCACATAAAGGGCTTTTAAGTGAATAAATAACAAGCATGCCATAGTCGGGCGTCTCAGCGACACCACATAAAGGGCTTATAAGTAAATAATCATAGTGAATATCCAGGTGGTAGAACCGTCCCAGGGATACTCAATAATCCAAATGATACAAATGGTTAGTCCACAATAATCATAATCATAATCATCATATGTCGCCAGTCATGATCAATGTTCTGGTTTAGCAGTTTCTCCTCCGAAGACCGACACTAAGATCGACACTTGACCCATCCCAGATTGTAGTCCTTAACCATGGACACGGCTATTCGAATAGATATAATCTTTGCAGAGAGTGTACTCTTTACCCATGAGTGAAGGATTTCTTTAGTCCATCGGGACTAATTCCGTCTATGGTCTTTTAGTTGAAAACACACCTGACCGCACACACTAGCCTAACTTACCGGTGTCAGGAATCACGCACGACACCCGTTAAGCGAAACTCTAAGCGGGGAGGCTACAACCTCGATTAGCATGGGATCACAAAATTTATACCGCGCACAAACTAGGGGAGCTACCCCTTCGGCTCCAACCGAAACACCCATGCCCCCGGACCAGGTGGCATGCCTACCGGATGCCTCCGGTATCTTCCACCATGGCCTCTCTGTACGGTGTGTGCTAGGAAGGGGTTGACAACTTACTGAGCCGTACCCTACCTGTGGCAGGGGTAAGTGGTAGTACGAAACAAGTATGGGGGTTACCGGAACAAGACTCGATCTATGGTCGACTTAGGAGGTTTAGGCATTCCCTGTAGGATTAGCATAACAATTATATCTCAACCAACAGACAGAATCACCACTCATCGTACCTCATCATGCCATACCGGACACAACCGTCTCGACGAGGAACTAGAGATAAGCTCGTGTCTACCCAAGACAGAGACTTTTCCGGCTTCCTTCCGGTACACATGAAGGGCATACGAGGGTGACTACTATCACGAACATATCAAACTCCAATAGCACGAAATCATCAATATGCACTCATCAGTATGATCATATCATCACATAAAATAACAACTGCTCCATGTCAAGGTGGTGTTGTAACTGTATCAACCAACACACAAAATTATTATGCCAGGGTTCAGAATGCTTGCCTTCAAGATGTGAAGAGGCAGGGTGCATTCCAAAACTTTTGGAAGTTTTCTTCTCTCTCTCTCTCCATAATCCTATTTTAATAAAATTTGAATTAACACATAGATTCAAGAAAGTACAAAAAAGTTGTTTGGAAAATTTTCAAATAAATATGAAAATAAACTAGACAAAATTTGGGAAACAACAGAAAAAGAATCAAATCAATTGGTCCTATATTTAAAAAGTTATAGCCAGTCAAAGTTTAGTCAAAATTCTATTTTTAATAAAAACCAGAAAAAAGAAAACGGTTCGGGGAGCTTACGCATTTTGTTTAGCGAAGACGTATTCAGTGGAATACGCTTCCACTTAAGCCACGTTTCGGCGGGGCTGGGTCACTGACAGTGGGTCCCTTGGGCCCACTGGTCAGGTTTGACCAGTCGCCCGCGCCTCCTTCCTCCTCTAGCCGAGCATAGGCGGGGCTCCGGCGATCAACGCCGGCGATTGGTGGCTCCTTGCGGGACTCCGAGGGCAGGGATTGATCCGCTGGTTCAGGGCAGTCCTTCCGGTGGTCGACTGGCTGGCAGGGACGGAGGGAGTCATCGGCAGCGAGCTCCGTGGCGGAGGTGGCTTCGGGAGGATTTGGGGGTTTGGGCTGCGGTGGTTCCCGGTCGAGGCTGAGGTGATGGGTGGCTCCGCACGATCAAGGGGAGTCGGGTGGTGGCGCTGGATGGACGGGAGAGGCCCTGGTTGCGACGAGCGGAGTCAGAGCATGGCGGCGGCCGAACTGGCCGGAGTCGAGGAAGAAAGCTTCCCGCCGTCGATTGCTGGCCGTGGGGGCTCTAGAGGGATGGCCTGAGGCTGCCTGAGGCCTAGACGAGCTCGGGGTTCCTATTTATAGCGCGACTAGGTCGGTTCCACGGCGGCCGGAGATAAGATCGGCGAACCGCCTTGCTGTAGCTAGCAGGGCGACGTGGAGCTGGCCGGCGCATTCCGACGGACTCCACACTGCACAAGGGGCGAGCTGGCGCGCGCGTATGGCTTGGGCGGTGCTGCCACGGCCGGGGCCTGCTGCGGCCGTCAGCTAGTCGCCATAGCCGACCTGACGGTTGCGCTGTGGGGCTCCAGAGGCGGCCAGGGCGGCTCTGCGACGCGGGAGGGGCCGGGCGTGTTGGCGGTGAGTGGCCAAGGGTCCACACGGGCGCGGGGAGGGCGGCAGCGAGACGCGGCGGCTCGGTGCGCGCGCGTGCAAAAGGTGCGCTCTGGGTGCGCCCAGTGCACGCACGCTAGGTGTTTGACGAAATGCCAGCGTGTGCTAGGGAGCTTGGGTGAGGATGGCAATTAGCAGATCTAGGTTAGACGTAGCTAGGAGCTTAGTGGACAGGGTTGTTGGGTCAGAGGATCAAGTTCACAAGGCAAACTAAGAATCATGCCAAATCTGGCTATGCACATAATGTGTCTGACAGAATGCCAAGGGCATCTAGGCAACTCTTGGGGTGGCCAAAATCTCCAGACCAGTGTCTCTTTAGGTGTAGGTGCTGGTGGCAAGGTTAGTTGGTCAAGGCCAGAAACTTGTTGGTGTAAGTTTTTGAGAAAATCAAATCTGGACAGAAAGAAAAGGGTATTATTTCATGGACCAAAAATCTTCCAATGGGTCCAATCTCCTGGACTTAAGGGTTTTGCAGGGTGGTCTATAAGCAGGAAAAAGAATCATGGGAAAAAGGGCAAGTTAAAATATGGTTGTAGTATAAATCACCAAGCTGGACCAGAATGAAGATGAGGATGATTTACTCAATTTTTTTAAAGAACACACATGGGTTTTTGCATAAAGATGAATTATATGTATCTACTGTCATCTCCAAACATTAATTTTTTTGAAGAAATATATAAATAGGTTGTAGTGCAAAATTGCAAACTGGACCAGATTTGAAAATTTGGTGTAGATCTCAAAATCTCCAATGAATAGAAGATATTTTTGCATAAAAGTGATTTAAAAACATCACATGACATCCCCAAATTTTGGTTGGAATTTTAATTGAATTTATCAAAGGGTTGCAGTGCAAAAGAGGCTCTAAAACTTATGAAAAGTCATTTTTTAAAGAAATAAAACTCAGGGGAAAGTAATTGTATAAATAATTCCACTGATAAAAGAAATGTTTCTTGAGAGGGTATACAAGTCCAATAATATATTTGGAAAGTTTTAACTTTGGGTAAAAACTCCATAATATCAAAGAAAGGAGTGGTTCTGAAATCAAAGAAAATCCAGAAAAATGAAAGATTTAATTTCCTGGCAAAATTTTATTAAACAAATCATGTTTAAATTTTTTGGGGTGTTACAGCATTGAGGACACACTTCTTCCAAGGTGGAGGACGACTTTTCAAGCACAATTCACCATCTGCGCAAGAAAGATGCATAGAAGGACGACTCGCGCACCCAAAGACACACACACACACCAAGACACGTTACACGGCGTCGCCACGGTTGAGATGGACGGCAAGGCAGCCAACAAGCGGAGGCGGCTCGAGCCAAAACCGCATCCGGCGAGCCTGGACTTCATCAGCAGCCTCCCCGACGACATGCTGCTCGTCATCATCAGGCTCCTCCCCACCAAATCTGCCTTGCAGACCGCCCTGCTCTCCCAGCGGTGGCGCCCCCTATGGCTCCGCGTCCCCATCAACCTCACCGTCGACAGCTGCCTCTGCGATGGGGATTGCAAATGCATGGCCGCAGTCTCCAAGATCCTTTGATCGCACCCTGGGCCAGCCAGACGCCTTCACATCCGCATGTTCAGTACCTACTGCAAGGTCCAACCCAAGTTTGATGAGTGGTTCTTATCTCCCGCCCTAGATCAGCTCGAGGATCTTAGCTTTGAAGCTGGACGATGTTGCTCTCTGCCGCCGTCCGCGCTCCGCCTCGCGCCAACGCTGCGCCGCGCCAGCTTCAGCTCCTGCTATCTTCCCTAGATTAATGTCGCGTGATGACCCACAAGTATAGGGGATCTATCGTAGTCCTTTCGATAAGTAAGAGTGTCGAACCCAACGAGGAGCAGAAGGAAATGATAAGCGGTTTTCAGCAAGGTATTCTCTGCAAGCACTGAAATTATAGGTAACAGATAGTTTTGTGATAGGACAATTTGTAACGAGCAACAAGTAACAAAAGTAAATAAAGTGCAGCAAGGTGGCCCAATCCTTTTTGTAGCAAAGGACAAGTCTGGACAAACTCTTATATAGAGAAAAGCGCTCCCGAGGACACATGGGAATTATCGTCAAGCTAGTTTTCATCACGTTCTTATGATTCGCATTCGGTACTTTGATAATTTGATATGTGGGTGGACCGGTGCTTGGGTGCTGTTCTTGCTTGAACAAGCATCCCACTTATGATTAACCACTATTGCAAGCATCCACAACTACAAAAGAAGTATTAAGGTAAACCTAACCATAGCATGAAACATGTGGATCCAAATCAGCCCCTTACGAAGCAACGCATAAACTAGGGTTTAAGCTTCTGTCACTCTAGCAACCCATCATCTACTTATTACTTCCCAATTCCTTCCTCTAGGCCCAAACAATGGTGAAGTGTCATGTAGTCGACGTTCACATAACACCACTAGAGGAGAGACAACATACATCTCATCAAAATATCGAATGAATACCAAATTCACATGACTACTAATAGCAAGACTTCTCCCATGTCCTCAGGAACAAACGTAACTACTCACAAAGCATATTTATGTTCATAATCAGAGGGGTATTAATATGCATAAAGGATCTGAACATATGATCTTCCACCAAATAAACCAACTAGCATCAACTACAAGGAGTAATCAACACTACTAGCAACCTACAGGTACCAATCCCAGACTATGAGACAAGAATTGGATACAAGAGATGAACTAGGGTTTGAGAGGAGATGCTGCTGGTGAAGATGTTGACCGAGATTGGCCCTCTCCCGATGAGAGGAGTATTGGTGATGACGATGGCGATGATTTCCCCCTCCCGGAGGGAAGTGTCCCTGGTAGAACAGCTCTGCCGAATCCCTAGATTGGTTCCGCCAAGGTTCCGCCTCGTGGCGGCGGAGTCTCGTCCGGAAAGCTTGCTTATGATTTTTTTCCGTACGAAAGACTTCATATAGCAGAAGATGGACATGGGAGGGCCAATAGGGGGCCCACGTGGCAGGGGGCATGCCTAAGGGGGTAGGGTGCGCCCCCACCCTCGTGGCCAGGGTGTGGGCCCCCTCTGGTATTTCTTCCGCCCAATATTTTTTATTATTTCTAAAAATAACTTTCGTGGAGTTTCAGGACTTTTGGAGTTGTGCAGAATAGGTCTCTAATATTTGCTCCTTTTCCAGCCCAGAATTCCAGCTGCCGGCATTCTCCCTCCTTATGTAAACCTTGTAAAATAAGAGGGAATAGGCATAAGTATTGTGACATAATGTGTAATAACAGTCAATAATGCAATAAATATCAATATAAAAGCATGCTGCAAAATGGACGTATCAACTCCCCCAAGCTTAGACCTCGCTTGTCCTCAAGCGGAAGCCGATAACGATAAATATGTCCACATGTTTAGAGGTAGAGGTGTCGATAAAATAAAATACGAACATGAAGGCATCATGATCATTCTTATAACATCAACATATATGGATATTGTCATATGATTTCTTATGCTTAAGTAATAATCTATTCACAATGCAAAGTATGAATCAGAAACTTTATTGAGAACTAACAAACTATAATCTCAGTCATTGAAGGAATTGCCATTTATCTTAACATCAGAAAGAGTCTATGTCAGAGCTTTTCAGCAAGTCCACATACTCAACTATCATTTAGTATTTCACAATTGCTAACACTCACGCAATACTTGTGGTTACGGAGTTTTAATCGGACACAGAGAAAGATAGGGGCTTATAGTTCCGCCTCCCAACCTTTTACCTCAAGGGTAATGTCAACAATAATAGATCATGCTAACTTACATCCAATTAGATATATTTATCAGGATCTTTCCAACACACTGTGCTTGCCAAAGGATAAAACATAAAAAGAAAAGATGAAGATCACCATGACTCTTGCATAAGGTAGAAGACAATAATAACAGATAGTCCCTTCGCAGAGGGAAGTAGAGGTTGCCATGCGCTTTAATGGTTGGATGCACAAAATCTCAATGCGAAAGAACGTCACTTTATATTGCCACTTGTGATATGAACCTTTATTATGCAGTCCGTCGCTTTTATTTCTTCCACATCACAAGATCGTATAAAGCTTATTTCCTCCACACTAATCAATCATACATATTTAGAGGGCAATTTTTATTGCTTGCACCGATGACAACTTACTTGAAGGATCTTACTCAATCCATAGGTAGATATGGTGGACTCTTATGGCAAAACTTGTTTAAGGGTATTTGGAAGCACAAGTAGTATCTCTACTTGGTGCAAGGAATTTGGCTAGCATGAGGGGGAAAGGAAAACTCAACATGTTGGATGATCCATGACAATATACTTTATCTCAGATATAAGAAAACATAACCCATTACGTTGTCTTCCTTGTCCAACATCAACTCTTTAGCATGTTATATTTTAATGAGTGCTCCCAATCATAAAAGATGTACAAGATAGTATATTTATATGTGAAACCTCTCTTTCTTTATTACTTCCTATTAATTGCAACGATGAACAAAGCTATGTTTGTAAACTCCCAACAATTTTTAATCATCATACTCTTTCTATGTGAATTCATTACTCTCCATAAGATCCATATGATATCTTTGTTTCTTTTTATTCTTTTCTCTTTTCTTTTATTCACTCAAGATCATGGCAGAATAATCAAGCCCTTGACTCAACACTCATCTTTATTATATAGCTCACGGACTCAATTACAAAGAGGGATCATAAAGCAAAACTCAAAACTAGATCATACCAAAACTTTATTCTACTAGATCAAGATACTATTAAAAGGATCGAACTAAGAAAAACGGTAAAGATAGGAGTGTGATGGTGATACGATACCGGGGCATCTCCCCCAAGCTTGGCAATTGCCAAGGGGAGTGCCCATACCCAATGTGATTATGTCTCCTTTGCTGGTGAAGGGATTGTTGATGATGTAGGCTTGTTGTCCATCTTCCAAGGCATAGGCTCACCATCATAGAAGGATGATCGAGGCTCTGGGATCCTTAAATCTGCAGCCAAACTCATCCTCTTGAATCTATATTCATACTCACAGTTTTGGTTTTGCAGGTCATAGATTTGGGCTTGGAGGTGCTTGATTTTCTCATGAAGCTTGAAGATGGCCTCCCCAATGTCCTTGGCATCCAGCTTGTGGTTGTTGGTGAACTCCGCAATCATCATGTGATTGGAGTCAAGTCCACGTTCCACCATCTCCTGGCACTTGAAAACTTGTTGCACCATTGCCTCGAGCCTCGCCTCCACGCTTCCGGTCCTCTGTGGTCCCTCAACATCGCGGATGTGCAGCACCCCCTCACGCATCTTAATGGTTTGAGGGTGTTGCAGCACCTCCGCGAGGTAGGGGTTGATGACCTTCTCGAAGAACTTGTCCTTGGGGGAACTTGGAGACGTCATGATGATTTAGACCTGTCAGAAAAATAGCTCGAAACAAGAATAGAGGACAATTGCGTGATACAGGAGTCAAAACCTTCGGGAGATTATATAATGAATTTTTACCGACCAAAATACGCATCGTGCAAGAAAACAGAGTCCGGAGAGCACACAAGGTGCCCACGAGGCAGGGGGCGCGCCCATGGGGTAGGGCGCGCCCTCCACCCTCATGGAGCCCTCGTGTCCTTTCCAGACTGCTTCTTATTTTTCTATTTTTCTAAATATTCCAAAACGGAGAAAAATTGCCATTAGAACTGTTTTGGAGTCGGTTTACTTACCGTACCACATAGCTATTCCTTTTCAGAGTCTGAAACGTTCTGGAAAGTGTCCCTTATGTATTCCTCCGGGGTTATGGTTTCAATAACATTGGTTTCAACATTTATAGGATTACCTGAGATATAATGTTTGATCCTTTGACCGTTCACCACCATTGGATTTGTGCCTTTGAAATTGTTGATTTTTATGGCACCGGAACGATAGACCTCCTCGATAACGTAAGGACCTTCCCATTTAGAGAGAAGTTTTCCTACAAAAAATCTTAAACGAGAGTTGTATAGCAATACATAATCACCTACATTAAACTCACGCTTTTGTATTCTTTTGTCATGCCATCTTTTTACTTTTTCTTTAAACAACTTGGCATTCTCATAGGCTTGGGTTCTCCATTCATCAAGTGAGCTAATGTCAAATAACCCTTCTCACCGGCAAGTTTGAAATCATAATTGAGTTCTTTAATAGACCAATAAGCCTTATGTTCTAGTTCGAGAGGTAAGTGACATGCTTTTCCATAAACCATTTTATACGGAGACATTCCCATAAAATTTTTATATGCAGTTCTATAAGCCCATAATGCATCATCAAGTTTCTTGGACCAATTCTTTCTAGATCTATTAACAGTCTTTTTCAAAATTAATTTGAGTTCTCTGTTACTCAATTCTACTTGACCACTAGACTGAGGGTGATATGGAAATGCAATTCTATGATTAACATCATACTTAGCAAGCATTTTACGGAAAGCACCATGAATAAAATGTGAACCACCATCAGTCATTAAATATCTAGGGACTCCAAACCTTGGAAAAATAACTTCTTTAAGCATCTTAATAGAGGTGTTATGATCAGCACTGCTAGTTGGAATAGCTTCTACCCACTTAGTAACGTAATCAATAGCAACTAGAATATGTGTATACCCATTAGAGGCAGGAAACGGTCCCATATAATCAAAGCCCCAAACATCAAATGGTTCAATAACAAGTGAATAATTCATAGGCATTTCTTGACGTCTACTAATATTACCAACTCTTTGACATACATCACAAGATAAGACGAACTTACGGGCATCCTTGAAGAGAGTATGCCAATAAAAACCGGATTGCAATACCTTATGTGCGGTTCTATCTCCAGCGTGGTGTCCTCCATAAGCTTCGGAATGACACTTGCGTATGATCTGTTCCTGTTCATGCTCAGGTACACAATGTCTAATAAGACCATCTACTCCTTGTTTATAAGGATGTGGGTCATCCCAAAAGTAATGTCTCAAATCATAGAAAACTTTTTCTTTTGCTGGTATGTGAAACTAGGTGGTATAAATTTAGTAACAATGTAATTAGCATAATCAGCATACCATGGAGCAGTGTGAGAAGCATTTATGACATTTAATTGTTCATCAGGAAAGCTATCATCAATAGGTAGTGGGTCATCAAGAACATTTTCTAACCTAGACAAGTTGTCTGCAACGGGGTTCTCAGCTCCCTTTCTATCAATAATATGGAAATCAAATTCTTGCAGCAAGAGAACCCATCTAATAAGTCTAGGTTTAGCATCTTTCTTTTCCATAAGGTATTTAATAGCAGCATGATCAGTGTGAATAGTTACTTTAGAATCAACAATATAAGGTCTAAACTTATTACAAGCAAATACAACTGCTAAGAATTCTTTTTCAGTAGTAGCATAATTTCTCTGAGCATTGTCTAGAGTTTTACTAGCATATTGAATAACATTTAATTTCTTATCAACTCTTTGCCCTAGAACAACACCTACATCATAATCACCAGCATCACACATAATTTCAAAGGGTAAATTCCAATCAGGTGGCTGAATGATAGGTGCAGAGATCAATGCTTTCTTAAGTATTTCAAATGCTTCTACACAATCATCATCAAAGACAAAGGGTATATCTTTTTGTAATAAATTAGTCAGAGGCTGAGAAATTTTTGAGAAGTCTTTAATGAACCTCCTATAAAAACCTGCATGACCAAGGAAACTTCTTATACCTTTGATGTCCTTGGGACATGGCATCTTTTCAATAGCATCAACCTTGGCTTTATCAACTTCAATACCTCTTTCAGAAACTTTATGCCCCAAGACAATACCTTCATTAACCATAAAGTGGCACTTCTCCCAATTCAAGACAAGGTTAGTTTCTTCACATCTCTGCAAAACTCGATCAAGGTTGCTTAAGCAATCATCAAAAGAGGATCCATAGACGGAGAAATCGTCCATGAAAACCTCACAAATCTTTTCACAAAAGTCAGAGAATATAACCATCATGCATCTTTGAAAGGTAGCAGGTGCATTACATAAACCAAAAGGCATACGTCTATAAGCAAAAGTACCGAAAGGGCAAGTAAAAGTGGTCTTTGATTGATCATCGGTGACACGGTATTTGAGAGAAACCGAATAACCATCTAGAAAGCAAAAATGTGTATGTTTGGATAATCTTTCTAGCATTTGATCAATAAAAGGTAAGGGGTAATGATCTTTTTTAGTAGCCTTATTTAATTTGCAGAAATTAATTACCATCCTATAACCTGTAATAATTCTTTGCGGAATCAATTCATCTTTATCATTAGGAACGACAGTAATACCTCCCTTCTTAGGGACACAATGGACAGGACTTACCCACTGACTATCAGCAACGGGGTAAATTATACCTACCTCAAGGAGCTTTAGTATTTCCTTTCTTACCACTTCTTTCATCTTAGGATTTAGCCGTCATTGGCGATCACGAACTGGTTTGGCATCTTTTTTCCAAATTTATTTTGTGTTGACATAGAGTGGGACTAATGCCCTTAATATCATCAAGAGTATATCCAATAGCTGAGCGATGCTTCTTCAGAGTTTTCAATAATCTCTCTTCCTCCTTCTCTGAAAGGTTAGCACTAATAATAACAGGATGTATCTTCTTTTCATCAAGATAAGCATATTTAAGAATATCAGGCAATGGTTTAAGCTTAAACACGAGATCACCCTCGGGTGGAGGAGGATCCCCCAGAATTTCAACAGGCAAATTGTGTTTCAGGATGGGTTCCTGTTTAAAGAATACTTCATCTATTTCCCTTCTTTCATTCATAAACATATCATTTTCATGGTCTAGAAAATATGTTCTAAAGGATCACTTGGAGGTACGGCAATAGAAGCAAGACCAATAATTTCATCCTTACTAGGCAATTCTTCTTCACGGAGTTGTCTACAAAATTTAGAGAAATTAAACTCATGAGACATATCACCCAAACCAATAGTAACAACATCCTTTTTGCAGACTATCTTAGCGTTAACAGTGTTCAAGAAGGGTCTACTGAATATAATGGGGAAAAAGCTATCTTGTGGGGAACCAAGAACAAGAAAATCAGCAGGATACTTAGTTTTCCCACACAAGACTTCAACATCTCTAACAATTCCCATTGGTGATATAGTATCTCTATTGGCAAGTTTAATTGTGACATCAATATGTTCTAACTCAGCAGGTGCAATATCATGCATAATTTCTTTGTATAAGTCAAAAGGTATTGCACTAGCACTAGCACCCATATTACATAAGCCATGATAACAATGATCTCCTATTTTAACAGAAATCACAGGCATGCCTACCACAGGTCTATATTTATCTTTACCACAAGGTTTAGCAATTCTAGCAGTTTCATCACAGAAATAAATAACATGCCCATCAATATTATCAGCCAAGAGATCTTTAACAATAGAAATATTAGCTTTAACTTTAACTTGCTCAGGAGGTGTATAAGTTCTAATATTGCTTTTACGAACCACAGTTGAAGCTTTAGCATGATGCTTCATTCTAACGGGGAAAGTGGTTTCTCAACATAAGCAGTAGGAACAATAGGATCATTATAAGTGATAGTCTTTTCTTCAACTTTAATAGGTGCAACTACTTTTACTTCTATGGGAGGATGATATTCAAACCACTTCTCCTTAGGGAGATCATCATGAGTAGCAAAAGATTCACAGAAAGAAGCTACTATCTCAGAGTCAAGTCCATATTTAGTGCTGAATATACGGAAAACATCGGTCTCCATAAAAGATTTAACACAATCAAACTTTGGTGTCATACCTGAATCCTTACCTTCGTCGAGATCCCAATCTTCAGAGTTGCGTTTAATTCTTTCCAATAAATCCCATTTGAATTCAATAGTCTTCATCATAAAAGAGCCAGCATAAGAAGTATCGAGCATCACTACTGGAATCAGGGATTTTGCCGTTTGCCAGTTCTTTGCCGTCTGCTAGCAGACGACAAAGAAGGTCTTTGCCATCAGCTACCAAAAAGCAGACGACAAACAACTGGCAGACAGCAAAATCGGTCTTTGCCATCTGTCACTTCTTTGCCGTCAGCCAGCTGACGGCAAAGATTCTTTGCCGTCAGCTGGCTGACGACAAAGAGAGAGGTGGCCCCCAGTAACGAGCCGATTAGAAAAACTTAACGACCCCCCTCTTTGCCGTCTGCTAGCAGACGACAAAGATAAAAAAAGCGGACGACAAAGCCTCGGCGGACGGCAAAGGCTAACTAACCTAACGTAACTAACGATCGATCGAGCCCCCACCCCCCGCCCGTTACTCTCTCTTCTCCCCCTCTCTTCCCCGACGCCGCCACCAGATCCACCCACCGCCGCCTCCGCCGCCGGCACCGCCCCGCCACCGCCGCCGCCGCCGCCCCGCTTGCCCCATCGCCCCACCACCCGCCGTCCCACCCCACCCGCCGACGCCTGTCGCCCACCATCCGCCGCGCCTCCCCGCCACCGCCCCAGCCCGCTTGCCCGTCGCCCCCACCACCCCGCCCCCCCCCACCCGTCGACGCCGTCGCCCACCATCCAGCTGCCCGGCGCCCGCCACCACAGGTCACCGCCCACCCGCCCGCCCGCGCCTTGACCGTCCCATCGCCCTGCCGGCCGCCACGCCGCCGTCCCACCCGCCCGCTGCCCGACCATCCCATTGCTCCGGTGAGTTATCTTTTTTTCTGTTTTTTTTCATTTTTGTTGTTGTTTAATTGTTAGTGTTAGATTTAGTGCTAGATATGTGTTAGTGTTAGTGTTAGATTTAGTGCTACATATGTGTTAGTGTTAGATTTAGTGCTACATATGTGTTAGTGTTAGATTTAGTGCTACATATGTGTTAGTGTTAGTGTTAGAAAAGAAGTAGAAGAAGTAGAAGAAGTAGAAGCAGAAGAAGTAGAAGAAGAAGAAAAGAAAAGAAGTAGAAAAAAGATGAAAAAAGAAGAAGAAGAAGAAGAAAGGAAGAAAAGAAGTAGAAAAAGATGAAAAAAGAAGAAGAAGAAAAGAAGTAGAAGAAGTAGAAGAAGAAGAAAAGAAGAAACGAAAAGAAGTAGAAAAAAGATGAAAGAAGAAGAAGAAGAAGAAAGGAAAGAAGAAGAAGAAGAAGAGAAAGAAAGAAGAAGAAGGATAGAAGGAAACACCCGACCCCCTGACCCCGACACCCCGACCCCCTGACCCCCTGACCCCAACACCTCGACCCTGACACCACACCCCGACACCCCGACCCCGACACCACACCCCGACACCCCGACCCGACACCACACCCGACCCGACACCCCGACCCGACCGACACCTGACCCCTGACCCCGACACCCGACTCCGACACCACACCCGACACCCCTGACCCGACACCCCGACCCCCGACCCGAAATAGCACCCGACCCGACACGGCACCCGACACCGACCGACACCCGACCCCGACACCTCCCGAAAAGGTGTTCTTTGGCCTTCCAAAGGCCGACGGGGTCATGTATTTGTGAATTATTAGTTAGGTCATATATTTTTCGATTTTGTTATGAAAAACATCATATATAATTGTGTTGATCCGGTGGATTTAAATGTGCAGTTGTTTCATCGCTGCGAGGTTTGGTGTTCGACGACCTCGCCGTGCGTTTGACGAGCTCTGCCCCTTCGTTCGTGGGTGAGCACAAATGACATGTCCTCCTTCCCCATTAATTATTTGCTCTGTTCCGGTGTTCGTGCCGATGAAACTTGATAGCTAGCTATATATGTGTCTTGAATCATCAGTATGCGTAACCAATACGTGTCTCCCGTTCGAAAGCGTTATAGTTATAAATATGCATGCATTTGCATATTTATAACCTTGATTCTTTCGAATTGTCCAACACTATCCATGGACAGCCCGCGTATGTGTAGATTGGGTTCGTTTTCCCATATGCTTTTCTCCGGATCCGACGCATAAATTTCGTCAGTGCCTCCCCTATTGTTCTCCGGGTACACATCCTCTCTGTTTATTGCAGAGACGTGTATCAGGAGAACAGCGGGGAGGTGCTGCCGAAATTTTGCATCGGATCCGGAGCATAGCATGGGAAAATGAACCCAATCTACACATACTCGGGTGGGATTAGGACCTATCATTACCTATTAGAGTGTAGGTTGCATGGACGTAATAAAATTGACAAAGTAGAACTGGACGAAGCCAAAGGCATGGTTCAATCTTGGAAGGCCAGCTATGAGGGAAATTATCTTGTGGGTGAAAATGCAGTTGATGTTCCTCGATGGGTATGCAGCGAATCTAAAGAGGGGAGCGAGTCTTGATAAATTTAAGATATTTGGTCTCAAGAGTCATGATTGGCGCATATGGATAGAGCGGGTAATGCCGGTGATGTTTCGTGGCTTCATCCCTGAGGACGAATGGATAGTACTGGCAGAACTCAGCTATTTCTTCTGTGTTCTTTGTGCGAAAGAACTATTGCCTGGCGTGCTAGAAGAAATGGAAGAGTTGGCACCGGAGTTGATCTGCAAGTTAGAGAAGATCTTTCCACCGGGCTTATTTAATCCAATGCAACATTTGATTTTGCATCTCCCGACCGAGGCAAGATTGGGGGGCCCGTGCAAAATCATTGGTGCTACCCAACTGAGAGGATGCAGAAGACGCTTCGAGAAAAATGTAAAAATAAACATAGAATTGACGCATCGATGGCTGAGGCATTCATCACTGAGGAGGCGGCAAACTTCATGACAGCACACTCTGAAGCCAAAATTGTCATTTGCATAATCCGAAGCCTCGGTACAATCTTGACGACCCTAAAAAGGGTGGATCCAACCTCAGCCCATTCAAAGGGAATCTCGCACCAGCCAGTGTTTCAAATCCAGTATCTTTGGATAACGAAGAATGGCGGACCATTTCGTTGTATATCTTCAACAACCTGATAGAAGTGCGGTCGTACATCGAGTAAGTTCTCGGTACATTGTTTCGCAACTTCTATTTCCTTTGAATTGCTCTTATTCCTGGATATTTCATACAGTCGATACGTCGCCATATTCTCGTATGGAGCGGTGATCCAAAAGGATTCCGTCGAAGAGTATGAGCTTCTCGCAGAGCAAGGAGGCGGCTATCCCGGTTTCATCTATTGGTTCAAACAAATGGTAATTCTATTAGACAATTTCATTTCATTCGCTAATTTGTGCGTAATGCAACAATACTTTCGTATTAAACTTGTAGGCTAGTTCAGAGTCTATGGACGCCGAATTGAGACAAGTCGCTAATGGTTTTGACAATAAGGTCCGTTCATTTGAAAAATACGACATCAACGGGTATCGCTTTCGTACCTATGCCAAAGAGCTATCTATGGCCGACCGAAAGTCTACAAATTGTTGTGTATCTGCTATCGGCGAAGGAGGTACCGAGTATTATGGGAGAGTTGAAGCAATTTATGAACTTCTATTCTATGGTGAAAACCCTCCGAATGTCGTAGTCTTCAAATGTTATTGGTTTCAGCCGAAGCAGACTAGGACTCATGAACATATAGGGCTAATTGAAATCAACCAAATCACCCATTTAGATGTTCCTGATGTCTATATTACGGCTCAACAGGAGACCCAAGTATTCTATCTACCGTGGGCCTGCCAAACTAATCCAAACCTGAAAGGTTGGGATGTCGTTTATGAAGTGCCGCCACGTGCTAGACTATCTCCCTCAAAGGAAGAGGATTATGAACCTCACATTAACCCAGACACATATGAAGGAGAATTCTTCCAAGAGACACGTCTTTCCAAAAAGCGTTTCAAGAACCGCTATACTTCACCCCAAAACATTGAAGTAGACAGCGACACAGTGAATCCGACATCACCCGGAGGAGGAACAAGAAGAGCGGAACAAGAAGAGGTTCTCGCTGCGGATGACCTGTGAATGCTTGACCGATTACGTCAAGGTGGCCTTCCACATGTTGATGCCATCGAACCCTATGAGCCCGTCATTGGTTATAGTGATGATGATGATTATGCATTTATTGATGATCTTGATCGAGATTATTATTAGTGTCGGTATTCAATTTTTATGTTGTACTTGATGATGATACACTTAAGTGATATACATATTATTATTCATGTCGGTATTTTTTTTATGTTGTACTAATTTCGTTTACTCTTTGTCATGGCAGGTGTTGAAAGATGGTGGGCGCTGGTCGGGGCGCGCCGAGGCCCTTCTTCGTCGGCGCGTGGTGTGAGGTCTTCCATTCCACACACCTCTCTGCCGGCGTTGTTGGGCAAGATGGCGACACCGCCAGCCCTTCTACGTCGACCGCGGTGCCCAACAGGGGACGAGGTAAGAAGAAGAGAGGAGCTGGAGCACGTGGTCGCGGGAGAGGGGGTAGGGTGACTGCTAGGGCGCCTTCCTTGCCGCCACCCCCAACTGTTTCACCCGAGCACGTGACTGCTAGGGTGGCCTCGTCTGAGGAGGAGGCTACATGGACTCCGGTCCACGAGCCTCCAGTCCACGGGTCTTCAGCCCACGAGCCTCGGGTCGACGGGCCTTCGGCCCACGAGACCCCGGAGGAGCACACGTCTGGATGGGGTACCTGGCCAGATCAGCCTGAAGAGCCGAGTGGCCATGCTGATGATGGCGGGGAGCCGACTGATATTGAGGAGGAGGGGGGCACCGTCTACCAGCGAGGTTGTACACGGCTCCCGTCCGTGCCGGCGACCCGCGAGCAGAGGTGGTTGATTTTCCCTGATGGGGAGAGGTAAGTGCATTTAATCTTTTTGTACCTTCTGCATTCACATTTCTTCAAATAACTAATGCGTTGGCCTTGTCATGCTGCAGGGGTTGGGACCACCATCATAGTGTCCGCCGGCCCAACTCCGTCCTTGGAGTTCTTTGTCGGCAAAACTTCCCGGGGTTTGTCACGTTGCCTGGTGAGGGTCGGCTTCCAGAGCTTGGATTGAGTTGGGAGTACTACTTGGCTGCCTCGGCCCGCGGTGAGATTATTGACGGTGTCTTGTGCAAGACGAGGCGACGTGGTGATCGAGAAAGTTCGGGTAATTTCTCCTTTACACAATTAAAAATCTTCAACTAGCTAGTTATTAATTGTACTAATCAATATTGTCTCATTTGATTGCAGACGTTCTACAGGTGCGAGGAGGGATACGAGGAGGAAGCGACAAATGTTATCGATAACGTCTGCAAGCGCCTACTATAGAACTTACGGCACGAGGCTCGGGTGCAGGTTGTTCGAGACTACTACGCCTCGCGTGGTATCAAGAAGACCAAGCCGGCGTGCCGCGAGAAGTTCTTGAGTAAGGAGGAGTACATGAAGGTAATTCTTAAGGCCTTGTACTTACTTCCTCCATTTAGTAATTCATAGCCGTAGCGCTCAAGTTTCTATTTGCTAACATAGGCCCCTCCGAGATGGTGTGCGGATCGGATGGATTGTTGGGAGGTGTTGGTCAATGAGTGGTGCTCAAAAGAATGGCTAGCCCTCCACAACGAGGCCAAGGACGAACGTGCCCAAATGGAAGGTGTGCCACACCATCAAGGCAACTCCAACTTATATCAGTTCGGGCGGAACTGGGTATGTGGTTTGCTTCATGATTCATGCAATTCATTCATCATGCTAGCTTTAGCCCTTTAATTACTAATTTACTTTGTTTCTCTCTTTCAGGCACGCTACAATAAGGCGGATAAGGTGCCAGAGGTGTACGACCTGTATGCCATGGCCCACACTGGCTCTTACAAAAAAGTCAAGGCATTCTCTGCCTCTGACCTCGATGATCCAAAGAACTTTACCAACATCTCCTCCCACGACAAGGTCGTGAAATATAGAGATCAGGGGAAGGCGAGGAAAGGGGAGGACTTTAACCCGAGCCAGGGTCCCATTGATACAGAGCTGCTGATGATATCTGGTGGTGGGAGGTCCCATGGCTCCATAGCCATGGGAGATGGACTTATCCATTGTCCTAGCACTCTCCCAGAGATCAGGGCGCGCCAGTCGAGCTCCGCTCCTGAGATAAGGCTGTCACGCCCAATATGCGACCCTATCCAAAAGGAACTCGAAGGTCCCACCAAGGATAGACCCGCATATTGAAACGCTTTTGCAAGGTGGATATCATTACATCAACATTACATAATAGGTAGGGATACAACCAAGACATACAATGTCACATGAATACAAAATACAACATACAAGATCAACATCCGACTACGGATGAATCATAAACAGAAACTCAAACAATATCCACCTCGCTAGCCCAGGCTGCCGACACGAACCTATCCCCGATCGAAGAAGAAGCGTAAGAAGAACTCCACTACAAGCAAACATCACTCTCGCGTCATGATCATCGCATAACCTGTACACTGCAACGGTGGTGTAGTAATCAGTGAGCCACGAGGACTCAAGAATCCCATTACCATGGGTATCAAGACTAGCAAAGCTTAAGTAGGAAAGGAAGGGATAAAGTGGTGAGGTTGCAGCAGCGACTAAGCATATATGGTGGCTAACATACGCAAATGAGAGCGAGAAGAGAAACAAAGGAACGGTCGCCAACTAGTAATGATCAAGAAGTTATCCTGAACTCCTACTTACGTCAAACATAACCCAGAAACCGTGTTCTCCTCTCGATCAACCCCGAAAAGAGACACTCACGTTTACGCACACGGTTGGTGTATTTTAGAGGAGTTTGCTTCAAGTTTACTACAACCGGATATTAACAAATTCCCATCTGCCACATAACCGCGGGCACGGCTCTCGAAAGTTTATACCTTGCAGGGGTGTCCCAACTTAGCCCATGATAAGCTCTCGCGATCAACGAAGGATATTCCTTCTCCCTGGGAAGACCCGATCAGTCTCGGAATCCCGGCTACAAGACATTTTGATAGCAATAAAACAAGACCAGCAAAGCCGCCCGATGTGCCGACAAATCCCAATAGGAGTCGCACATACCTTGTTCTCAGGGCACACCGGATAGGTCAGCCTACGAGTAAAACCAGCCCTCGAGTTGCCCCGTGGTGGCCCATGATCTGCCGTTTGGACCAACACTCGAAGGAGCACGGCCCGAGGGGCTAAAATAAAGATGACCCTCGGGCTCCGGAAACCCAAGGGAAAAAGGGCTAGGTGAGGCAAATGGTAAAACCAATGTTGGGCCTTGCTGGAGGAGTCTTATTCAAAGCGAACTGTCAAGGGTGTCCCATAAATCACCCGAACGCGTTAGGGACGCAAAATCCGGGAACATAATACCGATATGACGGAAACTAGGGCGGCAAGAGTGGAACAAAACACCAGGCATAAGGCCGAGCCTTCCACCCTTTACCAAGTATATAGATGCATTAATTAAATAAGATGTATTGTGATATCCCAACAAGTAAACATGTTCCAGCAAGGAACAACATCTCCATGTTCCAACAAGGAACAAACTTCATCTTCACCTGCAACTAACAACGTTATAAGAGGGGCTGAGCAAAGCGGTAACATAGCCAAACAACGGTTTGCATAGGAAGGGTGCAAAAGGTTAGAGGCTGACATGGCAATTTGGGATGGCTTGATAAACAGGTAATAGGTAGCGCAGCATAGCGATAGAACGAAGCAACTAGCATAGCAATGATAGTAGTGAGATCCAGGGTAGCGGTCATCTTGCCTGAAATCCCGCAAGGAAGAAGAACGAGTCCATGAAGAAGATGAACGGATGAAGCCGAACCAAGCGTAGACGAACAAATCCTCACGATCGCAACAAAACAGGAACTAACAAGAAGAAGCACACAACATAGGTAAACACACCACACATGAACAAGACATGATGCACAACAAGCATGATGCATGACAAATCTAGATGAGGCTACTCATGGCAAGAGATGATGCAAACAAGAGCAACACATCAAAGCGAGTTTAAATGAGGCCGGGAACAACATAGAACAATTCCGGTAAGTCCTCATATGCAAATTTCAAAATTGGTCCAGATCTGAATAAACCTTAAGTTCAAGTTGTTAAAAAGCAAGTTAAGATGCACCAAGATGATCTACACGAAATTCTAGTCAAGTTACATATAAAGTTCATTAAATTCGGAGCTACGGCCTAGAAGATATGAGCAAAACAAGTTAAGCATGGCATTGATACAAAATGCATACAAATATCAAGCAAACACCTCAAAACAAGGATGCAACATGATAATATGAAGCTACATGCAAAATCAAGCAAGTTTCATATAGAGCACACTCAAAACGGAGCAACGGTTCAACACATACACACTATACAAGACATGACAACAATCTGTCCAAAACAGCAACTAGGCATATTGCAAGCACCAAAACACTATGCTACAGCATCTCAATGTGAAAACAAAAGGCATGGGCATGATGTATAGGTAAATCATGACAAAACATGAACACTGAGCTATCTCCATAAATCACTAGAACATGCTCAAAATGACATGGCAAGATTGCAAATAATAACAGTTCAGACTTTGCAGAAAAATAACATCAGGTTGCAATGTTTAGAGCTATCAAACAACATGTTACAGGAACTTATCATGGCCAACAAAGGCATGGCAGGATACTACTAAATGCATAGAACAAAAGTCCCTTACTGACCATGAGCCAAAAAGGACCAGAAAATATGATGGCACCCATGTAAACATGGCCTACAGATTCATACATGGCAGGAACAACAATAAGTAGGCATGTTGGTGAGCTTGAACCACTCACCACAGAGCAATACATGGCATGGCAAGGCAACTCATAGTAAGAAGACATGGCATAGAAGCTATACATGGCAAGAACAACATCATAGCATACACGGATCAACTACAACAACCTTGGCAAAATTGAATAACATGTAAACAACCTGCCAGGAAACATTTTATAGCAAAAGAAGAGCTCGATTGAATCAAGCTATGGCAGTCCATAATTGCAAACAAGGGCATGGATGGATAGAGAATAACCATATGTTCAAAACATCCTTACTGAAGTATCTCAAAATAAGCATGGATCTCTCGGTAGCATCAAGTTCACATGGCATAAAAATATCAACAGAACAGGGGCTGAAATCAGCAATATCATGAAGCCTAGTTTGCACGCTTGTGCTAGTCACCACAGAGATCACAAAAATACATGGCATACACCCCTGTAAAGATGGCATGGCATATTACAAAACACATGTAGGACTCAAGTTCATAGGATGCACCCATCAATCATGGCAAAAATGACAAAAGTGCATGTTCTGATAAGAATCTGAAACTAACATCACATAGCCCTCTTCTAACAGCATTTCGGGCATCAAGATGAGCTCAAATGAAAATGATGCAATGAGATGAAATGATGTACTTATCGAGAAGAACATTTGACATATTACACGCACGAAACGGGGCAATATGTAGAGAGTTATGGCATGATGAATATGGCAACATAATGCAAAAATATCGGGAACTTGGGGATTTCGGGGTCAACCTTCGAACCGGATCTGGATCTGAGGTCGGCACGGAAGCCGAGGCGGCAGCGCGAGCTCGCCGGAGATGGGGCGGAGAGGGCGCCGGAGAGGGCCGGGGCGGACGGGGAGGAGGCCGGCCAGCGGGGAGGCGACCGGGCCGGCGGAGGGCGCGGAGCGGCAGCGGCCGCAAGCAGCAGGGGCGGCGCGGGCGCCGGCGGAGCAGTTGGGCGGCGCTGGCGAGGCGCGACGGCGGCGAGGGCGGCGGAGGGTGCGGGGACCAGCGGCGGCGGCGGGCGCTCAGGCCCTTGGCGCGGGCGGACGGGAGACGGTTGCAGGGCCGCCACAGGCGCCCGGGCAGGGGCGGGCGCGCTGGGAGGCGGCGGCGCGCCATGTGGCAGCCCGATTAGCGCGGGCGGCGGCGATTCGTCCGGTCCGGGACGGACACGTCCGGCGCGGAGAGGGGAATTTGCTAGGGTTTCGGGGGGGATTGATCCGCGAATTCGGAGGGGGAGGTGTATTTATAGGTAGAGGGAGCTAGGAGAGTCCAAATGGAGCACGGTTTTCGCCCACACGATCGCGATCGAATGACCGAGAGCATGGAGGGGAGTTTGCTGGGTTTTGGGCCACTTTGAAAGGGGTGTTGGGCTGCAACACAAAGAGGGCTTTTATGGTTACCCGGTTAACCGTTGGAGTACCAAACGACCTCCAAATGGCACGAAACTTGACAGGCGGTCTACCGGTGCTATACCAAGGCCGCTTGGCAAACCTCGGTCCATGCCGAGACCGTTTAACACCCGCACACGAAAAGAGGTAAAAGGGGGCGCCGAGAGACATAGGAGTGCCGGATTGCAAAACGGACAACGGGGAAAATGCTCGGATGCATGAAACGAACACGTATGTAAGATGAGATGCACATGATGACATGATATGAAATGCAGATGATGACATGGCAAAGTGCAACACGCAAGCACATGACATGGCAAAGACGGCGAATAACTGACGGACACCTGGCGCATCGGATCCGGGGCGTTACAAAGGCCTTCTGAACAGCCAGTCCAACTCGCCTTAAAGCTTAGTTATACGTACTCAGCTATATTTCTCCATTACATTGTGTGAGCTTCCATCAATGATTACAAATGGTCATGTGAGTGGTGTTGTAGGCTGCTATACAGATTGAGAGAGATAGAACGGAGAAACTTTTGGCGGAGGCGGCGGAGAGGCAGCGGGAGTTGGAGGAGAGGACGGCAAATATGTTGAAGGAGGAGAGGGCACGGAATGACATGCAGGCAAGGGACATGTACAAGCTCCTTGTGGTAAGTTTCTTCTGCAAATTAGCCAAAACATTCATGTAGTGTTTGTCTCATTACTAACTAGTATGACTGAGTTGTCAAAACCAAATGTGCAGTCTGTGTGCGAGAAGTCCGGTCAGACCGCTCCGCCGATGCTAGTGATTGCTCCTGGGACCATGGTGAGTTTAATTTGAATGGACATTACTTGCTAGGCTTGACATTTGAGTGTCATCATGCTAACGAGACATTGAAAATGATTTTTGGTGCAGCGTAACTCCAGACAAACGTCGCACGATCCTTCTCCAGCTACCGGCAAGAGCCAGCCCGCTCCTACACCTCCATGATCACAGTAAGTTTCTCTAGTGTTTTGCTTAACAAATGCATAAAGACCTAGACTTAGCTTTATTTCCTCCAATATGCTTACCATAATGACCTAGAGTTAGCTTCTTTTCCTCCAAAATGACTTAATAGCTCATAAACGATCCATTTTACCTAAGTTAGCTCTAAAATGACCCATTTTACCTTAGTTAGCTTATAAATGATCCATTTTATCCAAGTTAGCTCTAAAATGACCCATTTTACCTAGATTAGCTCCTAAATGATCCATTTTACCTACATTAGCTTTAAAATGACCCATTTCACCTAGGTTAGCTCCAAAATGACCCATCTTACCTAGGTTAGCTCCAAAATGACCCATCACACCTAGGTTAGCTCTAAAATGATGCTTTTTTTTACTAAGTTAGCTCATAAACGATCCATTTCAACTAAGTTAGCTCATAAACAATCCATTTCACCTAAGTTAGCTAAAAAATGATCCATTTGACCTAAATTAGCTCTTAAATGATCCATTTCACCTAAGTTAGCTCATAAACGATCCATTTCAACTAAGTTAGCTCATAAATGATCCATTTCACCTAAGTTAGCTAAAAAACGATCCATTTCACCTTAGTTAGCTCATAAACGATCCATTTCAACTAAGTTAGCTCATAAATGATCCATTTCAACTAAGTTAGCTCATAAACGATCCATTTCACCTAAGTTAGCTCATAAATGATCCATTTCACCTTAGTTAGCTAATAAACAACCCATTTCAACTTAATTAGCTCATATATGATCCATTTCACCTAAGTTAGCTCATAAATGACATATACTTCTTGTTCTAGTCTTCTTCTTGTTCTAGTCTTCTTCTTGTTCTAGTCTTCTTCTTCTAGTCTTCTTCTTCTAGTCACCTTTTTCTAACTTTCTTATTTGCCATTTTGCAGATTTCATTCACTTCATGGAAGCTAGCTTGCTATGATGGAGTGCTTGTTTTTTCTTTCATTCTCTTCAAGTATTCTTCTAGCTTGCTATGATGGAACTTGCTATCTTCATGAAACTTTGCATTGTAATATGTATGGATGGAACAATGTGTACGTGCAACTTGATGGAACTTGCTATGTATGAATGGATGGAACTATATATGTATGTACGATGAAACTTATGTGCTGGATATGTCATATGTTTGCTGTTAAATAGCCCTGTGAAATATATATATGTCATATATATTTGCTGTCAAAATTGTTGCATTTAAAAAAACAGAAAAAATGAGGCAAAGCAGGAACTTTGCCTTCAGCCACTGATGGCAAAGCCACCTTTGCCGACAGCCGCGGAGGCAAAGCAGCCACGCGGCAGCCACTTGTGCATCTTGGGAACTGACCCATTTGGCCAGTTTACCTACAGCAGCGGACGGCAAAGGCTTTGCCTACAGTGGCGGACGGCAAAGGCCTGCCGTGTAGTGACGTCGAGCTGACATTATTCGGCGGACGACAAAGGCCGGACAAATTTTGCCATCAGCGGCGGACGGCAAAGCCTGCCGTTAGCCACCTAACGGACTAACAACGTAATTATTGCCGTCTGCTTTCTTTGCCGTCTGCTGCTAATGGCAAAGGCCCCTTTGCCGTCCGCTTCAAAAAGCAGACGACAAAGAAGCTCTTTGCCGGTCCTTACTTTACCGGAGCCTTTTGCCGTCCGCGGCAGACGGCAAAGACCTTTGCCGTCCGCCGTTCCTGCCTTTGCCGTCTGCTGTGGCAGATGGCAAAGTAGCCGATTCCTGTAGTGCATGGTGCGATTGTTATCAGAAAGTCGAGCATAAAAGTTTTGAATAATTATTTCTCTTGGGAGCTCATGATTGGGGCATGAATATAACATTGATTTAATCCTCCCTAAGCTTGAGCGATGCTTTCTCCTTCGCGAGGCCAAAAATTATAAATATAATTGCGATCAAGATGAACAAGATGCATAGGATAAAACTTCTGATGAAATTCCAATTTCAATCGTTTGTAGTTCCATGATCCCACATCATCACATAGCCTATACCATGTCAATGCATATCACTTCAAAGATAAAGGGAAGACCTTCTTCTTAATAACATCATCGGGCACACCTGCAAGCTTAAATAATTCACAAACTTCATCCACATATATTAGGTGCTCATCAGGATGCATTGTTCCATCTCCTGCAAAAGGATTAGCTAGCAGTTTTTCTAACATACCCGAAGGAATCTCAAAGTAGAAATTTTCATTTTCAATAGGTTCAGTAGGTTGAGGATCAACTCTTTGCTCTACTGGTCGGGGTGAAGATACCCCAAACAAGCCCCTCAGAGGATTACTTTCCATAGTAACAAGTGACAGTACATTTCAACACACTATATAAATTTTCGCTTACCAAATTCCACCTACCAAAGGCGCTTCACTCCCCGGCAACGGAGCCCGAAAAGAGTCTTGATGACCCACAAGTATAGGGGATCTATCGTAGTCCTTTCGATAAGTAAGAGTGTCAAACCCAACGAGGAGCAGAAGGAAATGATAAGCGGTTTTCAGCAAGGTATTCTCTGCAAGCACTGAAATTATAGGTAACAGATAGTTTTGTGATAGGATAATTTGTAAGGAGCAACAAGTAACAAAAGTAAATAAAGTGCAGCAAGGTGGCCCAATCCTTTTTGTAGCAAAGGACAAGCCTGGACAAACTCTTATATAGAGAAAAGCGCTCCCGAGGACACATGGGAAATATCGTCAAGCTAGTTTTCATCACGTTCATATGATTCGCATTCGGTACTTTGATAATTTGATATGTGGGTGGACCGGTGCTTGGGTGTTGTTCTTACTTGAACAAGCATCCCACTTATGATTAACCCCTATTGCAAGCATCCTCAACTACAAAAGAAGTATTAAGGTAAACCTAACCATAGCATGAAACATGTGGATCCAAATCAGCCCCTTACGAAGCAACGCATAAACTAGGGTTTAAGCTTCTGTCACTCTAGCAACCCATCATCTACTTATTACTTCCCAATGCCTTCCTCTAGGCCCAAACAATGGTGAAGTGTCATGTAGTCGACGTTCACATAACACCACTAGAGGAGAGACAACATACGTCTCATCAGAATATCGAATGAATACCAAATTCACATGACTACTAATAGCAAGACTTCTCCCATGTCCTCAGGAACAAACGTAACTACTCACAAAGCATATTTATGTTCATAATCAGAGGGGTATTAATATGCATAATGGATCTGAACATATGATCTTCCACCAAATAAACCAACTAGCATCAACTACAAGGAGTAATCAACACTACTAGCAACCTACAAGTACCAATCCCAGACTATGAGACAAGAATTGGATACAAGAGATGAACTAGGGTTTGAGAGGAGATGGTGCTGGTGAAGATGTTGATGGAGATTGGCCCTCTCCCGATGAGAGGAGTGTTGGTGATGACGATGGCGATGATTTCCCCCTCCCGGAGGGAAGTGTCCCTGGCAGAACAGCTCTGCCGGAGCCCTAGATTGGTTCCACCAAGGTTTCGCCTCGTGGCGGCGGAGTCTTGTCCCGAAAGCTTGCTTATGATTCTTTTTCCGACGAAAGACTTCATATAGCAGAAGATGGACACCGGAGGGCCAACATGGGGCCCACGTGGCAGGCGGGCGTGCCTAAGGGGGTAGGGGGCGCCCCCACCCTCGTGGCCAGGGTGTGGACCCCCTCTGGTATTTCTTCTGTCCAATATTTTTATTATTTCCAAAAATAACTTTAGTGGAGTTTCAGGACTTTTGGAGTTGTGCAGAATAGGTCTCTAATATTTGCTCCTTTTCCAGCCCAGAATTCCAGCTGCCAGCATTCTCCCTCCTTATGTAAACCTTGTAAAATAAGAGGGGATAGGCATAAGTATTGTGACATAATGTGTAATAAAGTCCATAATGCAATAAATATCAATATAAAAGCATGATGCAAAATGGACGTATCACCGTGCCCGCCCTTCTTCTCCCTCAACTCAAGCAGCTCGAACTCTTCGACGTTGTCATCTCAAAGAAGGCTATGGAGCACCTGCTCCGTAGCTGTACCGCGCTCGAGTACCTTCGTCTTGAGCAGATCCACGGGTTCATTAGCCTCCACATCGCCTCGACGAATCTCCGATGGATTTATGTGTCTTGCTGGCCCAGCAACAAGACATCAATTGGGAAGATATCACTCCAGCTGTTCCACGTTATGGTCATTGAGAATGCACCTTTCCTTGAGAGATTGCTTGTATCGGATCTAGAAGGTCCTACAAAAATCAGGGTCATTGACGCGCCGAAATTGACAGCATTGGTGCACTCGTCTGCCAAATTCTCCGAACTCTTTATTGGATCCGTAATCGTTCAGGTACATCACTCATCTTCTTGTCCATCTTCTTGAAATTCACATTTTTAAATTTCTTCTTGATGTATTTACGACCGTCTTCCAGAAAATGATTCCCACAAGCTTGACCCAGTCTATGCGCACAGTGAATATCTTGGCAATAAAATCTATCGGCCCCAATCTGGATCAAGTTGTTGGATTCCTTACATGCTTTCCATGCACGGAGAAGCTACTCATCGAGGTGAAACTTCTTTCCTATTAGTAAACGGTAATCACAACGTAGCTCAATTTTTTTCGTAATTTTCCCAAATTATGATGACAAGTGTAGTGTTCAAAACTGCATCTACGCACTGCACCGAAAGAAATGTTTTTAGTATTTTTTCTCACGTGATCACCTGCATCGTTTTGTTTTTGTACTACTATACTACCTCCGTCCGGGTTTTTAAGTCCCCCAGACCAATTCACAGAGACCAAGGATGGAATTGATTGCCTGGTTTCTTTCGCATCTGTGCATGCAGCTGTACTGTAGCGGAACCAAAGTGGGATGCGTGAATCCAACCAGCGAGCTCCCTTCCTCGCATGCATGGACATGCATAGGCCCAAGTCTCTTTGCTGCATGCTGGAATTAATTGCGCGCAAAGAGACGTGCTGATGTGGGGCCGGTCATTTCACTTTTCACAGCGAAAACGAGGCAGCGGCCTTCTAATCGCAAACACGCATGCGGTGCCTAGCGGAGTAATATACCCAGACGGAGGTAGTAGTAGCCTAGGCTAGTCATAGTGGAAAGTAACTTAGACTACTCCAGTAACTCTATGGTTACCCTAAGAGCAAGTACTACCTCCGTCCTGGTTTACTCTTCCTATTTTGTAGTATCAAAATTTGACCATAGATTTAACTGACAAAATGTTAATGCATGTCACTAAGAACTATATCGTTGGATTCGTATTTGAACATAATTCAAATATTGTAATTTTCAGTGACATGCACTGGCATTTTCTTACATAAATATATGGTCAAAATTTTATACTAAATAAGAGGTAGTACAAAAGTGGACTATAACGGCCAAATTCACTTGTGATGCATTTGGCATCGATGCCCCTCCATTGCTCACCTGGTGCCCCAATCTGGATCACCTACTTTGCTCCGCTGCCAAATTAACTCACGCAATGAAAAAACACTTGCGTGGGAGAGAGAGAGGATTGAGGCAATAAAAAAACACTTGTTTGGGAGAGTGAGATGCTGGTGTAGTTGGTTTGATTGATTTGTTTATACATGTGGGTTTGTGTGCACAGTAGCGCCAACTCTCTCACAACGCGAGAGCGGTGCCAAAATCTTTTGATTTGACATCGATGCGTATTATGTGGCATACTTTTGTGAAATATGGCATCGGCCACATAGTGGAAGGCGACAAATGCCCAAGCTCTTCATGTACTCCTAGGTAAATGAGAGGAAAGAGAAGAGAGAGAGAGAGAGAGAGAGAGAGAGAGAGAGAGAGAGAGTGAAAAAACATCACTAGCAGCCAACCCTATCATATGAGCGAATGATATTGATACCTCTTGATGACACGGCAATCTTATAGAGCCAGCTGCTCTAATATGTTCTCTTCTTTGCAGAAAAAAAAGACCCGAAAGTGAAAAATGTGCTGCACTATAACAATCTCATCGAATGCCTTGATCTCCATCTTACAGAAATTGATTTGATCGACTACTGAGGCAGCACATCTGAGATTAAATTGGCCAGTTCTTTGTTACGGAGGCAAGTGTGCTCAAGGTAATGAGGTTTGGCATTCTCTGGCGCAACAATGAGCGACATGCTGATCGCCGCATAGCGTCTAAGCCTAAATGACAAAGTCTCCGAAGCTGAATTTGTTTTGAAAGATAAAGTGGCGAGAGACTCGAAAACTTATTTGCCCATTAGTGACTTGTCAGGGCAGTGGATTTTAATTTGTACGATAATGCTGCATACACCTAAAGTAACGAAAGTTCTTACGTAAACTTCCTAGTAATCCCCTCTTCGTAGGTGCAGCATTACTCCTAACATTTGTAATATCCTTTTGAAACTTGTAATATTGCCGTGTCCTATTCCTGCATTTTCAAAATCCTGCGAATCAAACAGGTCCTGAGTTGGTGATGGTGTTGTTCCTGCCATCTTTCACCAATAGCCATCGGATCTAGATCTGACGCATACAAAGCAAACTTCTCCAGTTTTGTTAAAAGATGCCCACACTTGTTCCCTATTTACAAACAACTCCTTGTCTCTCACAATCAGCCTTATGTCCTCCCCACCACATCTAGAAGGCCATGGAAAAATTTGGCGTGATGGCCGCTGCCGGCGCCGTCCACCCCCCAATCTTGGTGTTCCGTGCAATGCACGGGCATCTACGCACGGGAAATTATGTCGAACACGGCTAGTTGTAAGCAGGCTAGGTCTACAACCATGATGATAGTGACTATAGACAGTGAGGCTGACTATGGTATGCCAAACACGGCGCCTATACTCAGGTGTCATCTCCGGCGTAGGGTCTCGTCACTTCACTGTGAGGAGCAACACGTAATAATTTGACCAACGGGTAGTACAGTGCTACTACATTGGTACTACTACTACTACTAGTACTAGCACCACCGTCTGGATTTAGTAGTACTACCATGTCCATCTGGATTTAGTATTTGACTAGCAATATCTAGTAATGCATGTCACATAAAATGTACTACTCCCTCTGTAAATAAATACATGGTGTATTGTTTTATTCCTATCGGTGAGATAACTTAATGTCTTTCTGCTACTTAATAGGATTACATGAAATGAACTAACCACTGCATGTGATGTTTGGTAGTCTCAAGTCATTGAAAGAATGCACGGGCACGGAGGGGGACACAGCTTCATTGACTTACTGCACCTGCCTTTGGGTGTATGACACGTGGGCCCAACGGGTGGCTGGCCAACCTGTCATACAGCCAAAGGCAGGTGCAGTAGAGGGGCGAGGAGTAGATGGCCAACATGCACGTGAATTCAACACAGTCTACACTTCTCATATAAAGGCTCCCGCCAGTCCAATCTATGAAATCCTATGCACCTACGCACCCAAGGGCAAGAGTGATCACTCCAATCGCAAGATCAGTTGACTAAAAGCTAGACCCATGGAGGCGATGAGCGCGAGCATCAGCCGGCTGTGCCAGATGGTCCACGATGCCGGCCTGCGGCCCGGCACCGAGGAACGTCTCCAGGTAGTGCTTGAGGCCGCCAGGGCGAGGGGCCGCTTGGACGACAACTTCGTCTCCTTGTTCGACGAGGTCCTTGTCGGCTTCCTCGACAAGTTCACCGTTGTCAAGAAGCTCACGAACGACCTTGACGTACGCCTCCAACCCATGTGCCCAGGCTCTGCGATGCCTGCCACCCTCAACAACCTCTATGGTGACAACCTCTTCGACGCACTGGTGGCCCTGCGACTACCCGCCATCGCACCAGAGAATGTCCACCTCGAGGTCGCGCTCACCGCGCAGCGCCTAGCGCAGCAAGACACCATTGACATAATCACCCACGTCTACGCACAAATCGTCCACAAGGACTACTAGATGCAAGAGGAGGACGATAGGACGCTGGCCTTCTTGGACCGCAGGGCAACCTTGGATGGCATTGTCCAGAAGCACGTTGAGCTTGTCGCCAACACCGCTGCTCCTCACACGTAGGTTGGTGACCCAGTGCACTAGGGCGTGAGGATGTCGTTGATGGATCCGTATGTATCTTTATCTTTCTGTCAAATCCATGTAGTAGTATATGGTACTACTAGTAATTATATTACCTTCCGCATCAACTTCATAATTTTCGTACGTACTCCATGCATGAACCGCGCCAGAACCAAACTTCTCATTACTCTAGGGAAAATCGTTATTTCTATCTATCAGTCGCGCCATGGAGCAGAACCAAATTTCACAAGTTACAAGTTCAAAAGGAAAAGCCAGCCATGTTTGCGTCGCACCCCCACACGGTTGGTCCAGCACGCCGCTCAAGGGGAAATGCGTGCTGTGTTGCATTTCCACTTACAGGTGGGACCATAGTTGAGCAAACCGACTATCGGCAAACCCCCACCCCGCCCACCGCGCGATGGCTGAGAAAACAGGAGGGAGAAGAGATGGCTGTAGCACGGACTCCGAGAAAATTGGTGTCGGATGGGACTCGTCTGGGTGGCGTGTGCCGTACTGCTAGACATGAATGCTAGTTATGGCCCATGCCACCTCACTATATCGAGGTGCTGGTTACGTAGAACAAATATCCTGGAGTCCGTGCTCAGCCCTCCTCTATCTCTTTTCTCAGCAAGCCAGCAGACGCGCGGAGCCCATCATCTGTTTGCTCATATGCGGTCCCACATGTCAGTGAAAACGCAAGAGTACCCACTGAACCAGCACATCTTTCACCTCGTCGTGCTGGGGATGAAAAACAAATCCAATAAAGATATTCGGTGGCCGCTTTTGGAGTTATTCAAGAGTAGTAAGATTCTATTTATAGTTTAACCCAAGATGCACGTCACGTGGCTTCAACTACCACTCTATTTTCTTGCATGACATGACCTGGATGCTGGATGTCCCACATGTCGGCAAAAGGAGGAAGAACTCGACCAAATCTTTGGTTGTGCTCTCGGATTAGACTAGTTGTGCTAACTTAAAATTTTATTGTGTATAATGGATGCAAGTTTTGGTATTGGGAAGAAGAGTACAACAATATATTGATAGAGCGCAATTTAGTAGATGTTCTAGCACTTTTAGCTAGCATAGAGGCTAGAAATGAGACTAGTGCACTTGTTGATAGAATAGAGGCTAGGCACGTCTACTTTTTTACACTCGAAGAAGAAAGAAGCACGCAAGATCGAGCCTCCACAGATCAACAATGAATGCATCGAGAAGGCACTAATCCAACTTACATGAGCAGTTATGGAAGTTGGATATCTTCTGAAATGTATTCTTGTGGTTCTTGTTTTCTTTGGTATTGCTTTTCTAGTCAAAATTTTGGTGATGTATTTCCATGTACCAGAAAATCAATGATGAAAAAAAGTGTTTGCAAAGAAAAATGTACGCGGCCGGGATGCGTCCGCGCGTTCGGCGCACGGCCACCACAGCCGAGAAATGGCCCGGAAACAACCCCATTTCCCTACCCAAACAGACAGAATCTGGGCAAAACGGAGGTCCGTTTGGGGTCGTGCGTTGGAGTTGGCCTTACAAGTGGGACCACAGTTGAGGAAACCGACTATCGGCAAACTCCCACCTCGCCTGCCGCGCGATGGCTGAGTTAGAGAAACAACGAGGTTGAAGAGATTGCTGTAGCACGGACTCCAAGAAATATGGTGTGAGATGGAATTCATGCTGGTGGCGTGTGCCGTACTCCTGGACGTGAATGCTTGTTCTGTCCCATGCCACCCTACTACTCCTACTACTTATAGTAGTATCGAGGATTCGAGGTGCTGGTTACGTACAACGAACACATTAACATATGGCCCACCTCACACTGTGGCCAAATTTCTTGGAGTCTGTGCTAGGTTAAAAAGTGTTCTTTGTGAGGATGGGTGTGGCTAGTCTCAAGTTTAAAACTTGTTGTATTACGTACGTAGACGTAGAGATAGTGCAGCATGTGAAGCTAGTACAAATAGTGTACTATTGTTGATTGGCCTCATCCGATAACCTGTTGCAATGCACGTACAATTATGTATTCGGAAACTATTTTTTTGCCTCGTCGCAGCACCCACTCAGAGAAGCGACTCGAAAGCCATTCATAAATTTAGTAAGTTTATCACAGGCATATCATTTAGTAAGTTTATCAACCCACAACGACAACGAAGATACATTATAAATAATAAAGTTTTCATCACACAACAAATAACAAGCAATGAAATGAACTTCAACTCAATCAATCCTCGGCGTTGGAAACGCTTGCTTTGAACCACAAGCGATTCTCTGGGAAGAGCCAGCTACTATCAATCTCGAGACCAACGCAGGACTGATCATCCAGGCTGAAGCGGCCTACTATATCACGACCAGGGTAGGGAACCACCGCAATGTCCGACGTATAGATACAGTTGCTTCTCATAAATGGTAGAAACGTTGTGTCAACAACAGTTGGATCGCCTTTCACCATCATTGGATAGTTTTGTCCAAGGAAGAGCGATTTGCTCCAAGACTATAAATATTGTACCAGGGAGAAGGTGTTGGTGCTAGCACACTAGTATCCATCCCGAATACCATGCAACGGGTGTTGGAACAGGCCCGGAGAGTGCGACCATGGGAGACAACACCTGCTCCCTCAGTAGTATCATCAGCAGTGGGCTGTATACAGACAAGAAGTGGTGATCCATTGGAATTAGTTTCCAGTAGCCAGTGAGCATATGGGCCCTGCTCGTCCTCATGCTCGTGATCATCACCATCGTCATCTCCCCCTTGGTTATAAAAATTTTCAAGTATAGGTGGTGGAATGTTCACAGGACCTTGGAAACACAAGAAGAAGGTTAACTAGTAGAGAAGGGAAACTTGCTAACTCGCATGCATGTGGATGAAACAATTATAATTATGGTGGAAGACAAACGTACCGAAACTACGAGGATACCATGCAAAAACAGTGCCACGAGTGGTGGTAGCAAACACAAGACCCTCGTATTCAATTGCATCACGGTACACATCCGTGTAGAGAAACTGATTTTTGAGCAATATCCATCCAGTCAAACCACGAAGGACGGCAACAAGCTTGTCGAAGATAGCAACAACTTGATAGTTCTTGTAATTCCAAGAGCGGTTGGGAACTCGAGAAATTGCTATCTTCCGTGAGCGATACCACCATGATCATATTTGAACGTACGTAGATCATCTGTGTGCTCAACCTCAGGGCACTCGGAGATTTTTGGAAGTGGAATCCGCTGACTAGCGTACACATTCACAAGTTCCCACTCGCAATTGTACCCAATATAAACAACCCAATCTCCATTTGCGCCAGCCCAGGCATTACCCTGAAGCGATGGCATCTTGACATCACACGTATCATTATCAAGCGGCATCAACTTGCACAAGGCGAGGCCTCCGTCGTCCACGCCCATGCGAACAGGCTTATAGCAAAGAAGATAAGGGAGATCAAACCGCTCCTAGACCCTTGGGTTCCTTGTAATGATGTTATTAGTTGAGTCGAGAATGGTCTTGAACGAACCTGCCATGCTAGCTGAGGTGATGACGTCACACCGATCAATGAGTTCCCCCACCACGTCATCTTTCAGATCGGGGAAAGAATAACGGGGTCGTTTCCGGCTTGTTCCCTCCATGGAGAAGACGATCAAACAATGGCAGAAGGAAGGGTGAAGGAAAATGGAGGAGGGAGGAAGAGCATGCGCCAGCAGTTCCAAATCGAGAGGGAAAGGCGAAGAGTCGGTGGACGGCTGTCAGTTTGCCATGGTACATGAAGAGGCGCCCCGGCCTACACGTCCTTTCGGAAATTGTACAAGACTCGCCGTCGTCTCACTGACATGTTGGAACGGGACCACATGTCAACGAAACATGGTGTGTAATTTCTCGTGCAAAATGCGATCTGGCCGCGTTGGCCCGAGGTGCCACATTAGTTATCGACCTTTATTTTTTTAACATACAATCTGAGTGGATAGCTCCTGTGGTCATCACACGTGAGCGGATATATAGGTGGGCTAGGTGGGCAGACGGCAACAATCTAAGTGCTAAAAGAGTTGATCTCAAAAAAAGTGTTGATCCAATGCTTGGTTTTGTTTGGATTTTCCAACTATGACCATTGGATAGAGTGAATCAATGGCTTATGTTCAAAGTTATTCTCATACTATAGAATGGTATAGGAACGTGGAGAGATTTGGTTGATTTTATATCACTGAATAATATAAAATATTATGAGTGCAGACACTCCACCCCAAGGTTTGTAGCTCCTTCTCGGTCGTCGGGAATCTATGTTCTTCCACTCTTTCGTTTAAGACATGAGCTTTGTTCATCCTGTTGCCGACACATGGGACATCTATATGCCTCCATTTTACAAAATCATACTATATGCCTCCATGACACACGGGACATCTAGCATCAAGGTGGCGTGTCATGCAAGAAAATGGAGATATGCAGTGCGTAAGTGAGTCGTGCACTTCGATGGCACCTAGTACTACGCAATATTTTTTCTCCTCGATGGCACGTGAATAGTGCACATACTCAATGACAGAGCACGGGATGGTAGCCATGGACATGTCTGGCCCTTTTTGAGGAGAGTACTAATAAATACGTAACTTTGATGTGTCCGTTCAACTCGCAGAACGACGAGGAGCTTTCTTACTACGCCTTCTCCCTCGCCAACGCATGCGCGGTGGCTCGCGGCACGAGGAGAAACTTTTGCTTACAAGCGGTGGACGTGCAACAGTTCATTTGGTGTCAGATTGCCAGAAGTAGTACAATACCATCATTATTGTTTGAGTTCCGGAAGAGGAGAAGAGCCAAGTGCAAGGTCACCTACTAACCTAGTACAGTACTACTACAGCCAAAGCTGGTCCACCTTTTTAGAGCATGGTTAATTAATATAGGCGGCTCTTGCAGCGCACATCATTTAGAGCAAGTACTCTCTTCGTAGGATCAAAGGAAGTGAAACAAAAGTTGGAGTGGGTGCTAGATTGCCAATTAAAACATGATTACAAAAAAAATCCTATAGCATTCTATCCTATGAATCCAACGACCAATGTAGGAAAATTATGTGGGGGGTCTCTCCAACAGTGTTCCTCGGCTCGCACCTAACATCACGGTGGTCGAACTTGGAGTCATTCATCTGGTACACGTGGCATCTCAGATCTGGTACTCCAATTTTAGGTTGGCTCTATGTGATGTGGCAACTTTATATACTAACCGGATGCTGGCTATACTACTACGGTACTCACACTCCAAGAAGTGACTCGAAAACCATTAGTAAATTGAGTCTATGACACGCATTCGCAAATGTACCATTCATTACATACAACAAGTCATGAACACACAACGGCAACGATGATACATGTTGGATTATAGATTATTTCCAACAAAACATTCTAGTAATTATTGAAGTTTTCATCACACAACAAATAACAAGCAATGAAATGAACTTCAACTCAACGAATGCTTGGTGTTCGAAACGCTTGCTTTGAACAATAGGTGCTCTGTGAAGGGCCAACTATTGTCAATATCAAGAGCAATGCAGGACTGATCATCCAGGCTGAAGCGGCATATCAGGAGCAGGGTAGGGAACCACCGCAATGTCCGAGGTATAGATACAGTTGCTTCTCATAAATGGTAGTAACGCTGTGTCAATAGCAACTGGATCGCCTTTAACCATCATTGGATAGTTTGGTCCAAGGAAGAGCGAGTTTGCTCCAAGACTACCAATACTGTGCTAGGGAGAAGGTATTGGTGCTAGCACACTAGTATCCATCCCGAATACCCTGCAACGGGTGTTGGAATAGGTCCCGAGAGGGCGACCATGGGAGACAACACCTGCTACCTCAGTAGTAATAATCACAGTGCACTATATACAGACAAGAAGAGGTGATCCATCAGAATTAGTTGCCAGGCGCCACTGAGTATATAAGTTCTGCTCGTCCTCATGCTCGTGATCATCACCATCATAATGTCCCCCTTGGTTATAAAAAATTTCAAGTATAGGTGGTGGAATGTTCACAGGACCTTGGAAACACAAGAAGAAGGTTAATTAGTAAAGGGAAACTTGCTAACCCGCATGCATGTGGCTGAAACAATTATAAGTACGGTGGAAGACAAACATACCGAAACTACGAGGATCCCATGCAAAAATAGTGCCACGAGTGGTGGCAGCAAACACAAGATCCTCGTATTCAATTGCATCACAGTACTCATCCGTGTACATAAACTGATTTTTGAGCAATATCCATGGACGAACCATGGAATTAGTAACGACGGCAACAAGCTTGTCGAAGATAGCAACAACTTGATAGTTCTTGTAATTCCAAGAGCGGATGGGAACTCGAGAAATTGCTATCTTCCGTAGACGACAGTCACCATGATCGTATTTGAACGTACGTAGATCATCTGTGTGCTCAACCTCAGGGCAATCGGAGATTTTTGGAAGTGGAATCCGCTGACGAGTGTACACATTCACAAGTTCCCACTCGCAATTGTACCCAATATAAACAAGCCAATCTCCATTTGCGCCAGCCCAGGCCTTACCCTGAAGCGATGGCATCTTGACATCACATGTACCGTTATCAAGCGACATCAACTTGCACAAGGCGAGGCCTCCGTCGTTTGTGCCCATGCAAACAGGCTTATAGCGAAGAAGATAAGGGAGATCAAACCGCTCCTGGACCCTTGGGTTCCTTGTAATGATGTTATTAGTTGAGTCGAGAATGGTCTTGAACGAACCTGCCATGCTAGCCGAGGTGATGACATCGCACCAATCAATGAGTTCCCCCACCACGTCATCTTTCAGATCAGGGCAAGAATAACGGGGTCGTTTCCGGCTTGTTCCCTCCATGGAGAAGACGATTGAACAATGGTAGAAGGAAGGGTGAAGGCAAATGGAGGAGGGAGGAAGAGCGTGCGACAGCTGTTCCAAATCGAGAGGGAAAGGCGAAGAGTCGGTGGACGGTTGCTAGTTTGCCACGGTACACGAAGAGGCACCCCGGCCTACATGTCCTTTCAGAAATTGTACAAAAGGACTCACCGTCGTCTCACTGACATGTTGGAACGGGACCACATGTCAACGAAACATGGTGTGTAATTTCTCGTGCAAAATGCGATCTGGCCGCGTTGGCCCGAGGTGCCCCATTAGTTATCGACCTTTATTTTTTGAATGGCGTGCAATTCAGTTTTGAAGCACGACTAACTGGTACTGTTTGCAGAGAAAATATAAACTACTCTACCACTTCTCCACCTCTAGTACTAGTAGTATAAAAAAGATATATAGGCTGGAGCTTCAGAGCTTTCTTGCTAAGGGATGCCCACTTGCTTCTCACACTATCACCCTCTCTCCAGATCTAAAAAAGAAGGGCTCTCTCTCCCTCCTCACCGGTGGTCACAGATCCGCCGGGGAAGAAAAGGACGTGCAGTGTTGGCCTTTTCGTCGTCGATGGCGAGTCACGACCGACGACAAGGCCGTCCTCTCAGACCTAAGCGCCCTTGCAGGATGGCCACCGTCCCCAAGCTCGCTGCCGTGAGTGCGTCACGGAGGGCACGATCACGAGCGAAGCCACTTCCCGCCGACCCTCAGGTATGCTACCTCTTTTCGGACCATACCCTTGTTCTATTGTCCCATCTGCCACGTCGCTGCATGTGGATGTTTTTCCACTCCACCATCTTCCCAATTTGCTATCCTCTGCTCTGCTGGTTACGCAGATCAAAACCTTAATTTGCACTATTAAAGGAAACCCTACTTTGTGCAGACTAATCCATGTCTGGGTTGAATAAGGAAAGGAAGGGAGACTGTACTGTCCAAGAGAGTAGGCATCGAACCCGCATCTAGGTTGAAAATGGGAAATCAGTAGCTAAGGAACGAGTCTCGTGTCTCTTGGTTGAAGAAGGGTAGAAAGGCATGATAACGCAATAGAGAATGACCAGGTCGATCGGTTTGTTGTCCTCACATAGGAAAAAGGTGGCTAAACAGAACAAAAATGGGACGTAATCCACATATGCTGCCTGGATATTTGTTGCCCTAGGTAACCATACCTCCCTAACCACTCTATGCGTCCGTGGAGGTACATCGTACTGGTGTGCCCACTATCCGAATGGGCCTCCCATGCTCTTATTGTCACTTTTTTGTTGTTAGTATAACGCCAGCAGTCAAGTCAAGCAATGTTACTACTAAAGTGATGCCACATTTAACTAATGCCGCACTCAGTCTAATGCCACCGATAAATTTAAGCAATGCCATTTAATGTCATTGGATTATTTCAGGGTTAGCTGTTGATTGTGGATGTATTAAAGATTTTTTAGCTAAGGCATTCTAATGCTATTGCACAACCAGTATACCAACGATGAAACTTGTTACTGCCTTAAGATTTTTGCACTGTTAATGCGTATAGATTACATGCCTCACTTTCATGAGATAAGTTAATTCTTTTGTACAGTGTCACCAAAATTCCAAGGCGCTGATGTCATTTTATTTTGGTTAAACTGCACAAAATATTATGAAGACAAAAGGAAAGATCAAGAGTGGGCACCTCCTCCTCTGGTTGTTCTCTTGATTCGTTCGATCAAGTTTTTATGTTTGATCGATTATCAAGATTGGGATAGCAATTTTTAAGGTCCCCGAGTTGAAATGATATTTACCTTGGAGGTACATGGTTTGCAATTTTTATACTGTCATTAGTTAATAATGCTAGTTACCTTCAGACTTTTGTATTTGGTTTAATGCTCATGCACAGCTAGTATACCAATGCTGAAACGTGTTACCTTCACATTTTGTATTGTTAATTCTTATAGAAATCTTCCAGTGCTAGAGTTTATTGAAATATGTTCAGTAAAACCATTGTACGGTACCCTATAATAAAATAACTACTCTACTGTTGCACTAGCCACTGGATTAGTGTATATTTGTAGTATTCGAAATTTCGAATGGTGTTGCATTAGCGTATGGACATAAATAAAGTGTGGCAAGCTTTCCCAGATATGTGCTCAAGAAAACTACTACCTGTTTTTCCAAATACTAGACGTTTGGGTACTTTAAATTGAACCGCAAAAATGTCTTATATTAAGGAACGGAGGGTGTAGAGTTCACTCAAATTATCCCGGTAAAGCTAGTCACACCTTTGTTAAAATTAATGTTCGTTATGTTATCAGAGGAGGTCTGTAAGTTTGTCTCTAATGCCTGTCGACTACATACCTGACATCATGATGTAATGTTAGGTCATTTCCTTTTGTACAGTGTCACTGAATTGTCAAGGCGGTGATGGCATTTTATTTTAGTTGAACTGCACAAAATATGTTTATAAGAAGAGGAAAGGTCAGAAATTGATCATTCTATCAAAAACAACTATATATGCCTTTATGACATCAGCCGCTGTTGCCTTATTTATTCCTTCAAACAGGTGGTTAGAAACAGTCTTGCTACCTTTTCCCATTAAGAAATTGGAATGCTTATATTTGTGAGTCTATGCTTCAACTAGTGCCACTTTTATAGTAATCACACTTTCAATATATATGCAAACAGGGATGCTCGATTTTAGTGGAACTGCACAAATAGTCCAACTGGTTCAACTTTAGGAGCATGTTTTCTTCCAAACCTTTATATCCAATTGGTGGCACTATGAGCTGTTCATTACGAAGGTATATGGTTTGCTACTATCTTTCTACTCTTTTTGTACTATCATTAGATAGTAATACTAGTGGTTTGCATGTGAATTTATTGGCAGGGTGGACCTACATTGGAGGTGCAAGACATGATTCAATGATTGGATGCTCAATTTCGGTTGTATCGATTTCACCTCTTCCATCACTGCGAACATGGATATCCTTGGTCTGATGAAGAATAGGCATTATATTTCTGCTCTGAACCAGCAAATCAATTCAGTATGAAATTGTCCAGGGCAAAACATGACTGTATCAAATTATCCAGTGCAAAACTTGACATATGCTAAGTAGAAGAGACATGTTTAAACCGAAAATACAAGGTGGGGTATATGTTTACTAGCTGCTTGATATTTGTGCAGATAGAGATGTCTGCCCGTTGCTATTTGGCAAACACACAAAGTGACCGCAATTTTAGTTGAACTGCACAAGAGAATAGTATAGTCACTGCATGCAGTGCCATTTGAAAATAGACACAGAAAGATTGGATAGTCACTTCATGGACTGCAGAAAAGTAGTACTGTACTATTTATTGGCCAACACTAGGTGCTTCATTGCTTTGGTCTGATTATACAATGGGCATCATTTTGCCTAAGTTAAAGTTTGTATTATGAAAATAGTCTCGCCGTGTGATCGAGAAGACCAAATCATATTACCGTGGATGTTCCTCCATCATGTGTGGTTCATTCTCATGGTTCCAGCTGTTGGTGAAACCACTTCCGTTTACAATCGGAATTGTAGACTTCACAAACAAATTTGTCTTTGAGTCTGTACTGAATGTGCCAAGAGAAGCATCCATGTTAGTAGGCAGAATAGATGTTTTTTCTAGATCTTTGCTTTTGGAGCCACATATTTGTATATGATCTGTGAATCATTGAGATGCATTAACTTGTTGATCTTATGTATGGGAATCGTACTAGTTGGTTTTAGTTGCGACACAAGATCCGAAGTGGCTGATCTTTGCTTTTGGAGCTACATCTTTGTATATGATCTGTGAATCATTGAGATGCATTAATAGTTCCTTATTTCTGTTCGCTCAGTGTTTACAAGTTACTGATTGATCACTAGCTAGCCTACTAATGCGCTCCTGGCAGTTCTAGTTGCGACACAAGATCTGAAGTGGCAGTTTTTTGAATAGAAATGCCTACCTCTGAAGAAACTGACAAGCTGCTCTGAAGAAAATGCCATGCGAATCTGAAGAAACTGCCAGCGAAAACGTTCGCAAATGCCTTATCTCCCAGCTAAAGTGCATCAACTAATGCCCTCGGTTGCGAATCGTTGCATGCTACTCTGCGTACTGGCTGCGAGCGATTTTGAGTGCCTGCATGCAGCCGGCCGTAATTAAGGCAGCTAACTGATGCGAAAAAAAGATGCGCTTTAATTGTTGCGGGCCTTTTAAAACCGTGGAATCATAATTGAGAAGGAGGGAGATGATTCGAGTGCACTTGTTTGACCGTCAAGCCGGTGTGCGAACCAGCACAGACGGGACGGGACGACACAGTCATAATTTCAGTTTCTCTAGTTTTCCACGGCAAGCTGGTGTGCTAAGCCATGCCTGCTTAATTATGCATTGAATTCCGATGACCATCGCGCTACCTTCCGCCTATAAGTACTGTTTCCCGGCCTTCTCCGGTGGCACCGTGACCCAACTCGCCCTATCCTCATAAGCCCCCACCGGCTCGACTTCGCTCTCCACTTATCCTCGCTCTCGCCACGTCCGCCATGCCCCCGCCCATCCGCGATAGGCGAGGCCGGAGGCGGTCACCGCCGGAACTAGTGTTTGGTTTTTCTCCGGAAGACAGACGGAGGGAGGAGACATTTTGTCGGTCTTTAGATGGCAATGGGGAGATCGAGGACTTGTTGGAGCGCGACCGCCTGGTGGAGGAGCAGGAGTTGTTGGAGCGCGGCCGCTTGGCGGAGGAGCAGCGTATCGCCGATTTGCGCCGCCACCGGGACATGGAGCAGCAGCGCACCGACGCTCTGAGTCGCGAGCAGAGCGCCCGCAACTGGGCCGACTACATGGAGGCCGGCGCCCGGCAAATAGCCCTGGAGGCTGTCGGTCACGCACATGTTCGCGACGCCAATTTTTACTACCAGCTCGTCAAGTTGCTTTCCCGCTTAGATGCCGAAGCTTTGGTGGACCACGCCGGCATGGAAAGGGCCAAAACGCGCGAGCAACGCGCCCTATTGCACCTCTGGCAAGTCCGAGGCGAGGCGGAGGACGCCGGTGCCGGCGTTTAGCGTGTACCACAGATGGCGGCCGACATCGTCTAGTTAGCTAAGAGTAAGTTAGTACTTGTACGCAACTAGAGTATTAGTGGGAGTAGATACTTAACTTGGCTATGATGGTTGTCAGCGTGGAAGTTCAAGATTACTCTATATGTGGATCGGACACATTACTTTGCTCAAATGTTGAACTTTCCGTTTGAGCGTCACGGAATGGGCTATTATTTTTTTAAATGGGTTGTATTTGTCCTCCACGGGTTTAGAGGCTGACTTGTGGGCCTACCAAGTTGAAGCATACACAATCAGGAGATGATTGTACATGGAGAGGATGACAGCAGGGACCTGCCAAGGTCATGGCGATATGCAAGCAAGTGCCTCCTTATTTCAAGCCAATAAAAATGGCTCCTCCTAATGGATTTCGACATCTGGGTCCCATGCCATTGTCAACGTAGTCAATAAGCGAGAGATTACTGTGGCGGTGACACGAGGACCCAAAGCTACGCCAGATTTATCGATTTGGGTTAATTTGATAAATGCCACTCCAAATCTGGTGTTTCTGAGAAATGCCACTACAATTTGCAGACTTTAAAAAATGCCATTTCATGCCATTTCCAGTGGCATTTTTTTTAAGTCTGGAATGGCGTTTTTCAAAGTTTGCAAATTGCAGTGGCGTTTTCCAAAGTTTGCAAAAATTGCAGTGGCATTTTTCAAAGTTTGGAAATTGCAGTGGCATTTTTATGAATCGCCATAATTGGAGTGGCATTTATCTAATTTGTTTTTGAGACAGAAGCAGGGTGTCAACTCGGCTGCGCGGGGCACTCTGGCCTATCTAGACAGCCTTCTCTTTTATGTTTACCACAGACCAGCCCAGTAGTTTTTTTTTCTTTCTGAAAATGGCTAGCCCAGTTTTTTGGTGATTTGCCAAGTAAGTCGCTTTGTCAGGCCTGTTGCACTGTAAATCTTTCAAGACAAGGAGAGCTTCATTCGGCTGGCCGAGAAAATGGCCTATCAGTAATGAGAAATGTGTTGTACATTTGTAAAACACAACAAACCGGTAATTAGTTTCAAATTTATTTTTTTCATTTCGAGATTTTAAATTGCATTAATTTTTATGCGTGGACAATTTGTTGGATTTTATATTGATACACATTTATTTTTAAAATCAGTTTGAATGTGACTCGGAATTTCGGGATTAAAAACAGTTCGGACCGCACCAAAATATGCAAAATTTCGTATCATTTTTTAACCATGGGCACAATATGGGCTGTAATGCTAACAAAAAGAATATGGGCTCCAAAAAAACCTTAAGAATTAGCAAATGGGCTATAAATTATTAGAAATAATGGCGGATGGGTTGTATGCTGTTTTCCATAGATTTGAGACTTTCCTAAAAAAAGGTTGACGCACAAGCACTGGTTGTTGGATGTCTATCCAATGGCCGTCGTGCTTCTTCAATCTCTGCTCTTCCTGCTCCAGCCGCTCAAACAAGCGCCCGGCGGACTGCTCGCTCCCTCCTCCTGCGGCGGCTGTGCTGCCAGCAGGCCTCACCGCCCCACCGTACTCCCATCGCTGGCCTAGCCATCCCTCTACTCACCCACACCTGCTGTTATTCTCCGGCGACGGTAGACGAACCAGAAAACCATTGTACAGTCGTACTCCCCTCCGCGTGGGAAACAACTGACGAGTCTTTCCTGCCTCCGTGTCGTTCCCTTCGTAGACGTCGCCGTCGTCCACCGCCCTGGTGCTCTCGGCGCGGCCTAGTCAACGTGGTCAACGACCGACATGTATCTGAAGTGGACTGTATGTGGAGAGGCTGACAGCTGGGTCCACGGCCGCACGCAAGGAAATGCCTCCTTATTACGCACAAAATAATGATTCCTCCACCTGACATCTGGGACCCATCGAAAGGGCCTATGTATTTCGCAAAAAAACGTTACCGCCGCTGACAGCTCGGACCCACCAGCTATATCTTCGCACGCAAGGAAGTGCCTCCTCATTACGCACAAAAAAAATGAATACTCCCCCTGCTAGTTGGGACCTAGTATAGTGGCAGGCTGACTTGTGGGCCTAGTAAGTTGACGGGGACGGAGGGCTTTGTCAACTTAGTCAATATGCACGATTCTAGCTCCAGTGACTGTACGATGTCCATCCAACGGCCGTAGTCTTCCGTGGCTTTGTCAACTTAGTCAATATGCACGATTCTTCAACCTCTGGTCTTCTTGCTCCAGCCGCCCAAACCAGCGCCGGTCGTGCCTCGTGCTCCTGCCTCCCGTGGCCGGCTGCCTTGCGGCGGAGGCCTCACCGCCCCTACTAATCCCACCGCTGGCCAGGCCATCCCTCTACTCACCCACACCCACTGTTATGCCGCGGCGACGGCAGCCTCACACCGCAGCGAACCGGTGAACCCTCATACTCCTCTACGCGTGGTCATCCACTGCCGCGTCTTCCCCGGCTCCGCGTCGTCCCCTTCCTAGGCATCGTCGTCGTCCACCGCCCTGGTGCTCTCGGCGCGGCGTGGTTAACATGGTCAAGGAATGACTTCCATCGGACGTGGACTGTACGTGGAGAGGCTGACAGCTGGGTCCACGGTCGCAGCAACGAAGTGCCTCCTTATTACGCGGAAAATAATGATTCCTCCGCCTAAGAGCAGGGACCCACCGGACGGGCAACCATATTTCGTGAAAAAAAACCGTTTCCCCCCTGACTGTTGGGACCTACCAGCGACATCTTCGCACACAAGGAAGTGCGTCCGGGCAAAAAAAAAACGATTTGCCCCCTGACTGCTGGGACCCACCAGGTACATCTTCACACGCAAGGAAATGCCTGACAGTCGGGACCCACCTGGTCGAAGCGTATGTAGCATTGTCATTCTGGTCGCGAACATGCGCATATCTTGGTCGATGTAGAGGCGCCGCGTGTCGTAGTAGAGGTGCGCACGTAGCATGTACACATCGCACAGCGGCGAGGTGCAAGAAAGTAAATCGACCACATACGTCACGTCACGTCTGGGCGGGTCTCGAGCCACCTACTCAGCGTCGTCACGGCCAGGGCTCATGTACATGGCTGGGTCGGAATGGTGAAACATCATCGTTGTCGTGTTCATGGGGAGCCAACCGGCTGGGTCGGAACGGAATGCGTCATCGTGTTCATCGGGAGGGCTTGGACGGAACAGCCGATGGAAACAAGGCCTGGCGTACTGCAGAATGGAGGAAACGGCCTTGTGTTCGACCGGCCATGGTCGAAACGGGATCCTGTTCATCGGGAGGGGTCTGGCATACCGCAAAACGGAGGAAACGGACCTCCTATGGTCGAAACGGGGGTCCTATTGATCGGGAGGGGTGTGGCGTACCACAAAACGGAGGAAACGGACTTGTGTTGGAGCACTAGGGTCAAAACGGGGGTCCTGTTCATCGGTCGGAGTGTGGCGTACCGCAAAATGGGACTCCACGGGATACTGTTCATCTCCACCGTCGACCCCCTCCAGCCTCCGCGGGCTACTGTTCATCCACCGTCGACCTCCTCCAACCTTCACCTGCGACTGTTCATCCACGGGCTCCTGTTCATCCAGCCTCCACCGCGCGCTACTCCACCGGCTACTGTTCAACCAGCCCTCTCCACGGGCTCCTATTCAACCACCCCTCCACGGGCTACTGTTCATCCAACCCTCCACCGTCTACTGTTCATCCAACCCTCCACGGGGTGGTCCTGTTAATCCAGCCCTCCACAGGGTCCTATTCATCTAGCCCCAACCGGCTCGATCGATCGGGGTCCTGTTCATCTAGAAACAACACCGGGGTTCTGTTCATCCAACCCCACCGAACTGTTCATCAACCCCCCACAGAACTCCTTTGTTCATCCAGGCAGCATTGATCGGCTTGATTAGCAACATGGCGAAGAATCACTCGATCGAGTTCGATTAACAGCCATCGATCGATCGCTCGGGTTCGATGAACGCGTAGCTGCAGTTCTGTCGCCGGGTTGATTAGAGCCCAATGCCTTTCTTGGGTTCAGTTAGAGCCCAACGCCTCACATCCGCACTCGTGCGTGTACGAGAGAAATGTGCATCGCTCGGCCCCGACCACTCACCGTAACCGGGAACACCCCGATATTTTCCTCGCCCTTGTTTCTACCATGGTTTTTTCCGTCATGGACGGCCCGAAGAATGTCATGCAGCTGCGTCTCCAGCCCGCCCAGGACGAAAAGCCCATTTTCAGTCATGATTTTTTGTCATAGAAGTAGGAGCCCACCACATCTATGATGATACCGGGTTTTGTCACAATTATCGTCATAGAAGTGTCATAAGTATGACAGAAAAAAATTTCGTTCGGCCCAAAATGTCACGGGTGTGTCTTTTTTTGTAGTGCATCTATATATGAGTATATTTACTGAGGAGTCAAATGAGAACATTTGATCGTAGGTCATACTCATCGTTTAAGCACAAGTGGGGTTGCCACTTTTACATAAAGCAGTGATTTGTTCACATCATTAGAGTTGCTTTAGCTCAACTCTTAGATCAAAGCTCCCCCTAGATGTGATATCCCCTCTAAGAGGGATGAACTAACCTTGGGTTTTATCGATGATGACTTCATGTAGATGTTGAAGATGTGGATTCTCAATGTTGATTTAGATCATTTGGAGCAATCCATTGGAGTGAGCTGCACTTTCAATACCTACATGGGTTAGTTCCACAAGGAACACGCAAGGATATGCATAGACATAGAGTGAAATACACATATGATGACGTCCATGAAAGCATTAGGTTACCTTCTCCCTTGTCTTACCAATAAGAGGGTTTGTGACTCCTTGAACTAGTGCAATATATGGAAGTTGATTGCACTTGTCCTTGCCAAAATGAATATGAGTGAAGTATGTTGGCGGAGTCACCCTCAAGAACTCTCTAGTTCTTCTTTTGGACCCACATCAACTTGATGGGAATCGTTGGAGTTGTAGTCGTACTTGATGAAGTAGAACTTGATGTAGTCTTGGGAACCCACTTGACCAAGGCCTTTGGATCTTCTTCAAATGAATCAATCTCTTCTTGAAGCTTGTCCTTTCCTTTTAGCTTGTGGTCTTGTGGTGGAAGATCATCTTGAGCTTGTGTTCCCTTGAAAGAAGTAGGGTCATACTTCTCTTGTTGAGGAACAAACTTTGTCTTGGGGTATTGATCTTCTTCCCACTCAACTCCATTGGCATTGAACTTGCGTTCAAGACCAACACCTTGATTCTTCTAGTGCCTTCCTTGCTTGCATACAATTTCCTCAAATTGCTTACTTCCGGCAAGGCTCTTGTAAACACCATTATCTATAATTCCCTTCAATAAGCTATTTTCTTGCTCAAGTGTAACTTGGCTAAGAGAATCATTAGTGGAATCAGGAGAACTACTAGAAGCAACAATATTGGATTTAGCATGATTATTGTTACTACTAGAAGAAGAATCTTTCTTGCTCTTGTTAATAGATTTTACTTGTGGCATGTAAGTAGATAAGAGTAAACGCTTGGCAATGTAAGAAGAACTTTTCTTTCTTAGATCATAATTGATTGCCTTTAAGACCCATGCTCTTGCTCTAAATTGAGCTTCTCAAAGCGTTGCTTCTCATGAGTCTTTAAAAGCTCTCGATGATCCTCTAAGGTAGTTTCATGAGCTAACTTAAGAGTGTTTAGTTCTCTAGTTAGACGCTCAATCTCCTTCTTGTCATTGTCATTCGTTTCATCTTGATTCACATGATTAATAGCAATTTAATGATAGTTTTCATCACAAGTGTTGTCAACAAGTAAATCATCATCACCTAGCAAATCATCTTCATTACTATTGAAATCAACATACTCGGGGTGTGATACCTTAGGGCCTTCAGCCATGAAGCATCTTCCAATTCCTTCATTTGGTGAGTCTAATATGTCGTAGGAGTTGGATGACACAAGTGCAAGACCGGCAACACCTTCATCTTGAGTATATTCGGAGTCGGAATGATAACTTCTCTTGGAGTAGTTGTCGGAGTCAGAACCGGATACCCATTCACCAACATGAACTTGATGTCTTCATCTTGTGTAGCTCTTTGATGACTTGTTCTTCCTTTTCGAGTCCTTGCTTCTGCGAGAGGATCTTTGTTCATAACGATCATCTCTACTCCTTCTTTCTCTTGGAGGTGATTCCTCTCTTTTGCTTCTCCTTTTAGGTGAGTCTTCTCTTCTTTTGTAGGGAGCCGTACACTCACTAGAGTAGTGTCTGGGTTTTCCACAATTGTAGCAATTGCGATCATGACTAGAAGGTCTTTTTTCATTGTAGGACCTTGACTTGGAACTTCTCCCTTTGCCTCGAATCTTGTAGAACTTGTTGAAATTCTTCACCATTAAGCTCAATTCTTCATTGAAGACTTGTTTCTTACTTGATGTTGTAGGAGCATTGTCACGCCCAATATGTGACCCTATCCAAAAGGAACTCGAAGGTCCCACCAAGGATAGACCCGCATATTGAAACGCTTTTGCAAGGTGGATATCATTACATCAACATTACATAATACATAGGGATACATACATAAGGCACAAATGCCACCAGAATATATCAACATCATATACAAGAGATCAACATCCGACTACGGATGAAACATAAACAAAAGCTCAAACAAGATCCACCATGCTAGCCCAGGCTGCCGACCTGGAACCTATCCCCTGATCGAAGAAGAAGCAGAAGAAGAACTCCAAAACAAGTAAACATCGCTCTCGCGTCATGATCTTCGCAAATCTTTACCTGCAACTGGTGGTGTAGTAATCTGTGAGCCACGAGGACTCAGCAATCCCATTACCATGGGAATCAAGACTAGCAAAGCTTAATGGGAAAGGAAGGGGTAAAGTGGTGAGGTTGCAGCAGCGACTAAGCATATATGGTGGCTAACTTACGCAAATGAGAGCGAGGAGAGAAACAAAGGAATGGTCGTCAACTAGCAATGATCAAGAAGTGATCCTGAACTCCTACTTACGTCAGACATAACCCAGAAACCGTGTTCTCCTTTCGATCAACCCCAAAAGAGACACTCACGATTACGCTACACGGTTGGTGTATTTTACTTGAGATCAACCGGGTTTTCTACAACCGACATTAACAAATTCCCATCTGCCACATAACCGCGGCACGGCTTTGAAAGATCAAACCCTGCAAGGGTGTCCCAACAACCCATGATAAGCTCTCGCGATCAACGAAGGATATTCCTTCTCCCGGAAGACCCGATCAGTCTCGGAATCCGGCTACAAGACATTTCGACAACAATAAAACAAGACCAGCAAGACCGGCCGATGCGCCGACAATCCTGATAGGAGCTGCACATATCTCGTTCTCAGGGCAACACCGGATGAGACTAGCTACAAGTAAAACCAACCCTCGGGTTGCCTCAAGGTGGCCCCGCAGGCAGCTCGGTTCGGGCCAACACTTAGAGAAGCACTGGTCCGGGGGGGGCTAAATAAAGATGACCCTCGAGAGAGCGACTCCCAAGGGAAAAAGTAGGTGGTGGTGAGGAAAATGGTAAAACCAATGTTGGGCCTTGCTGGAAAAGTCTTATTCAAAGCGAACTGTCAAGGGGGTCCCATAAATCACCCGACCGCGTTAGGGACGCAAAATCCGGGAACATAATACCGATATGACGGAAACTAGGGCGGCAAGAGTGGAACAAAACACCAGGCATAAGGCCGAGCCTTCCACCCTTTACCAAGTATATAGATGCATTAATTAAATAAGATATATTGTGATATCCCAACAATTAAACATGTTCCAACAAGGAACAACATCTCCATGTTCCAACAAGGAACAAACTTCATCTTCACCTGCAACTAGCAACACTAAAGAGGGGCTGAGCAAAGCGGTAACATAGCCAAACAACGGTTTGCTAGGATGGGTGACAAAAGGTTAGAGGTTCATGGCAATTAGGTAGGCTTGAGTAACATGTAATAGGTAGCGCAGCATAGCGAAAGAACGAAGCAACTAGCATAGCAATGATAGTAGTGAGATCCAGGGTAGCGGTCATCTTGCCTGAAATCCCGCTAGGAAGAAGAACGAGTCCATGAAGAAGACGAACGGATGAAGCCGAACCAAGCGTAGACGAACGAATCCTCACGATCGCAACGAAACCGGAACTAACAAGAAGAAGCACATAACATAGTAAACACACCACACATAGACAAGACATGATGCACAACCAAGCATGATGCATGACAAGGCTACATGAGGCTACTCATGGCAGAGATGATGCAAACAAGAGCAACACATCAAGGCAAGTTTAAATGAGGCCGGGAACAACATATAACAATTCCGGTAAGTCCTCATATGCAAATTTCGAAATTGGTCCAGATCTGAATAAACCATATGTTCAAGTTGTTAAACAGCAAATTAAGATGCACCACGATAATCTACACGAAATTCTAGTCAAGTTACATATAAAGTTCATTAGATTCGGAGCTACGGTCTAGAAGATATGAGCAAAACAAGATAAACATGGCATTGATGCAAAATGCATACAAAATCAAGCAAACACTCTCAAAACAAGGATGCAACATGATAATATGAAACTACATGCAAAATCAAGCAAGTTTCATGTAGAGAACACTCAAAACGGGGCAACGGTTCAACACATACACCCTATACAAGACATGGCAACACTCTGTCCAAAACAACAACTAGGCATATTGCAAGCATCAAAACAATATGCTACAGGACCTCAATAAGATAACAAAAGGCATGGGCATGATGTACAGGTAAAGCATTACAAAACATGAACACTGAGCTATCTCCAGAAATCACTAGAACATGCTCAAAAGGACATGGCAAGATTGCAAATAATAACAGTTTCAGGCATTGGCAGAAATAACATCAGGTTGCAATGTTTAGAGCTATGGAACAACATGCTACAGGAACTTATAATGGCAAGCAAAGGCGTGGAATGAATCTACTAATTGCATAGAACAAAAGTCCTTTAGTGACCATAAGCCAAAAAGGATCAGAAGATATGATGGCACCCATGTAAACATGGCAAGTTATATTACAGATTCATACATGGCAGGAACAACAATAAGTAGGCATGTTGGTGAGCTTGAACCACTCACCACAGAGCAATACATGGCATGGCAAGGCAACCAACAGTAAGAAGACATGGCATAGAAGCTATACATGGCAAGAACAACATCATAGCATACACGGATCAACTACAACAACCTTGGCAAAATCGAATAACACGTAAACAATCTGCCAGGAAACATTTTATAGCAAAAGTAGAGCTCGATTGACTCAAGCTATGGCACTCCATAATTGCAAAAAAGGGCATGGATGGACAGAGCAAGACATGTAGAACAAAACATCCTTACTGAAGTATCTCAAAATAAGCATGGATCTCTCTGTAGCATCAAGTTAACATGGCATCAAAATAACAGCAAAACAGGGCTGAAATCAGCAACATCAGGAAGCCTACTTTGCATGCTTGTGCTAGTCACCACATAGATCACAAAAATACATGGCATACACCCCTGGAAAGATGGCATGGCATATTACAAAACACATGTAGGACTCAAGTTCATAGGGTGCACACATCAATCATGGCAAAATGACAAAGTGCATGTTACATTAATAAGCGAAACTAACATCACATAGCACTCTTCCAACAGCATTTCGGGCATCAAGATGAGCTCAAATGAAAATGATGCAATGAGATGAAATGATCTACTCATCGAGACGAACATTTTGACATATTACACACGCAAAACGGAGCAACGATGACAGAGTTATGATGCGATGAAAATGCATGAAAATATCTGCAGGCACGGGGACTTGGTGGAATTTCGGAGGGAGGGGAAGTCAACCTCGTTTGCACGGACTTTGATGCAGGCCGGACCTCGCCGGAGATGTGGCCGGAGAGGAGGGAGATGGCGGAGATGGGCGGATCCGACCGGATCTCGCCGGATCCGGCACGGCCTGATCCCGGGGCGGTGGCGACCACAGGCGCGACGGCGAGGCGCACCGAGGGCGCAGCAGCGCGGCGAGCTTCGCCGCGAGGGGCGGCGGTTCGGGCGGGCGCGGAGGGAGAGGCGGAGCAGGCGAGCAGTCGGCGAAGGAGGCGGGCGGCGTTCGTCGGGCGAGGAGGAGGTGGCGGGCGCGCCACCGGCGAGACGGGTCGGGCGGTGGCAGGGCGATCGCCGGCCGGGCGAGGGCGGCAGGGCGCTGCCAGGCCTGGGCGGCGCGGGGCCGCAGACTCTGGGGCGGCGGCGCGCTGGCCCACGCGGGCCCTTGATGGGCTCCATGGGCGGCGGAGGGTGGCTGGGCGGTTGCCACGTGGCAGCGGTGAGTGGGCGGGCGCGCGAAGGCTGACGTGGCGGCGCCCTATTGGCCGGGCGACGTGGCTGCGAGGCGGCGGACATGTCCGTCGGTGGGGAAGAAGCGTCCGGCGGCGGCGGGGAAGGTTAGGGTATGTTTTGGACTGCGCGAAAAATCCGGGGGTGCACACATATTTATAGGTAGAGGGAGCTAGGAGAGTCCAAATGAGGTGCGGTTTTCGGCCACGCGATCGTGATCGAACGACCGAGAGCATGGAGGGGAGTTTGGTGGGTTTTGGGCAACTTTGGAAGGGGTGTTGGCTGCAAACAAAAGAGGCTTTTACGGTTACCGGTTAACCGTTGGAGTATAAACGACCTCCAAATGATCCGAAACTTGACAGCGGTCTACGGTGCTATACCAAGGCCGCTTGACAAACCTCGGTCCATTCGAGACCGTTTAACACCCACACACGAAAAAGAGGTAAAAGGGGCGCCGGAGACATAGGAGTGCGGATTGCAAAAGCGGACAACGGGAAAATGCTCGGACGCATGAGTCGAACACGTATGCAAATCGATGCACATGATGACATGATATAAAAAGCAGATGATGACATGGCAAAGAGAGACACGCAAGCACATGACATGGCAACGACGGCGAATAATCGCGACACACGGCGCGCGAATCAGGGCGTTACAACACTCCTCCACTAACAAGAGATCTCGTCCCGAGATCTTAGGACCGAGACGGAAGGGAAAAGGGATGAGGTGAAAACAAGAACTGAAAGAAGAAGCAAAGAATCGAGAGCACTCGAGAAGAAGAGATGAACGAGAATCGAAAACTCACGGAATCAAATAGACTATGAAGCATTCCGGATAGAACGAGATAAGAAGCGAATAAGACTGAAAGGATTTAGGCAGCACTCCGGTTAAAACATGGAGGAATAGAACATGAACTTCAGAAGATGGAATGACACTTGACGACATAAGCAACGCAATACCTCCGGAAGAAATGAAAGAATTGAATGAAAAAAACTTAGAAGGAAGGATTGAATGAAGTTGTTGAGAAAATCAACAACGAAAGAATAAGCTTGTTGTGGACTTATAGGTAACATCTCAAGATCATGAGGTGATAAACGACCACAAGCGGAAATGATTGGATAGCTAAGAAGAACGAGGAGATGCAAAACTCCACTTCAAAAGAATACAGAGAAATTAGTTGCACTTCGAGACGCGAGAAGAAAAGATACTTCAACTCCGTCAACAAAATCTTGATGAACTCTTGAAGAAGGAATTAAATCATGAAGAACCACCATGAAGAACTCCGGTGACAAAAGATGATGAGATACAATTGAAGGCTGGAAAGAACAAGGATTAAGCCTTGCTATGATTTAGATGGGGGTTTCGACGAGATGGCCGAGGAAATTGAACTCCGGAAAAGAAAAGATTAAAATACTTGGAACTAGAATTTATTCCTCAAGAACAAACTCCGAAGAAAAAGATTAAACACTTGGATGAAATAAGAATAAGATTTATTGTATGCTTATCCTTCATCAAATTAAATTGATGACCAACAACGGATTTCGCATCTTACTTATTCTTCTTGAAAAAGGATTAAGGGGAAACATCGCACAAAACTTGAGAACGTCTTCATGAACCACCGGTAGGTTGAAAGAAACGAATGAATTAATATGGTCATCAAAGAAAAGAATCTTGAACGAACACCGTAAGAATTCAAAAATGACTGATGAAAGAGAATGAATCATCGGGAAGAATTAGGAAAGCACGAAGGTACTTGAGGGAATTAAAATGCAAGAGAACGAAGAGATCGCGAACTGATTGAAGAATACTTGAACGAAGCACCGGAATAATATTGAGACGAACGAAGGGGCACGAATAAGGAATAATTGGAGAACGGATTTGAAAACTTAGAACGAAGAAATCTTCCAAAAAGATGACCTCCGGATGATCGAGACGGAAAACAACTCCTGAAATACTCCGGATGGATGAAAAGAATTGCACAACTGGAAACAACTAGATAGGATAACATCGAGCTAGCAACATGAATCTCCGGGGGAACGGACAAGATTTAAGAGAAACTCTACTTCAGTCTTCACATGATGACGAGAAACACCACCAAAATTACTGAGGTACTCCGGGAGAATGAAAACAAAGGGGTTGAGCCGACGATGAAAATGATTTGAAATTGATCTTGGAAAAGATCTGACTGATGAAATTCATACTTACGTCAAACTCCGAAAAGAATTGAGAATAACTCCGGGGAAATTAGAAGAGTCAGGTAAGATCCTGGGAAAAGACCTGTGGGTTAGGGCCCACTAAAAAGAAAACACCGTTGGAAAAGGATGTTGAACAGATAGATGATGCACCGGAAGAACTGAAATATTTGAATGAGGTGACAACCTCGAATTAATTGGAACACAGACAAATCTCCTGAGATGTCTTCCGAACTCCGGAATGATAAGCTGGCGAGAGGCGAACGAGCAAAGAGAACACTTCGAAGGAAAAGAATATGATTAACCCGAAAAACTTGAATTGAATCCACCGGGGAAGAAAAAGAGATGATGAAGAATGACGAACGAGACGAGAATTCACCGGTTGAAATGATTGATGGAAGACTGAAGAGGCTCCGCACAAATGAAATTGATGGTCGGAAGAAACTCGAACTCTGGGAATAATAGGGTGGGAGGGCGGGAAAACAAAGACAACTTGGAAGGGGAAACCGACGAATATCTTGAAGAGAAAACACCAGTTGAAATCATTGAGGAAAGAAAGCAAAGACTTCACACGAGTAGGATGGATACTCGATTACGGACTCCGGTTCGGAAAAGAAGAAGGGAGGGCGGGTGGGAAAAGAAAACAACTGAGGATTGAACTTGCAAAACAAAGAGGGTCGAATCGCCATGACGAGAAATGCACCGGATGCAAAGAGCTGAGGGACAACTACCGAAAAACCAACTGCGTGATCCTAAAGAAAAATTTGAAGGGGAAGAGGAGTAATACAAAACACCTACGTCAAGATTCCTCACCAGAGCGACGAAGGGGCAGAGGAGTAAAAAGAATTCCTACTCTCCGATATAACTAGACTCCGAAAATAGTTTTCTTCTAGACTCAACAACGGCCAAACTACACGATCAATCAAGGGGGCTCCTAGGATCGGTCGAGGCTCTGATACCAACTTGTCACGCCCAATATGTGACCCTATCCAAAAGGAACTCGAAGGTCCCACCAAGGATAGACCCGCATATTGAAACGCTTTTGCAAGGTGGATATCATTACATCAACATTACATAATACATAGGGATACATACATAAGGCACAAATGCCACCAGAATATATCAACATCATATACAAGAGATCAACATCCGACTACGGATGAAACATAAACATAAGCTCAAACAAGATCCACCCTGCTAGCCCAGGCTGCCGACCTGGAACCTATCCTCTGATCGAAGAAGAAGCAGAAGAAGAACTCCAAAACAAGTAAACATCGCTCTCGCGTCATGATCTTCGCAAACCTGTACCTGCAACTGGTGGTGTAGTAATCTGTGAGCCACGAGGACTCAGCAATCCCATTACCATGGGTATCAAGACTAGCAAAGCTTAATGGGAAAGGAAGGGGTAAAGTGGTGAGGTTGCAGCAGCGACTAAGCATATATGGTGGCTAACTTACGCAAATGAGAGCGAGGAGAGAAACAAAGGAACGGTCGTCAACTAGCAATGATCAAGAAGTGATCCTGAACTCCTACTTATGTCAGACATAACCCAGAAACCGTGTTCTCCTTTCGATCAACCCGAAAAGAGACACTCACGATTCGCCTACGGTTGGTGTATTTTACTTGAGATCAACTTCGGTTTTCTACAACCGGACATTAACAAATTCCCATCTGCCACATAACCGCGGGCACGGCTTTGAAAGATCAAACCCTGCAGGGTGTCCCAACAGCCCATGATAAGCTCTCGCGATCAACGAAGGATATTCCTTCTCCCCGGGAAGACCCGATCAGTCTCGGAATCCCGGCTACAAGACATTTCAACAACAATAAAACAAGACCAGCAAGACCGCCCGATGCGCCGACAATCCTGATAGGAGCTGCACATATCTCGTTCTCAGGGCAACACTGGATGAGTCTAGCTACGAGTAAAACCTACCCTCGGGTTGCCTCAAGGTGGCCCCAAGCAGTAGCTCGGTTCGGGCCAGCACTTAGAGAAGCACCGGTCCGGGGGCTAAATAAAGATGACCCTCGAGAAGCGACTCCCAAGGGAAAAAGTAGGTGGTGGTGAGGCAAATGGTAAAACCAATGTTGGGCCTTCTGGAAAAGTCTTATTCAAAGCGAACTGTCAAGGGGTCCCATAAATCACCCGACCGCGTTAGGGACGCAAAATCCGGGAACATAATACCGATATGACGGAAACTAGGGCGGCAAGAGTGGAACAAAACACCAGGCATAAGGCCGAGCCTTCCACCCTTTACCAAGTATATAGATGCATTAATTAAATAAGATATATTGTGATATCCCAACAATTAAACATGTTCCAACAAGGAACAACATCTCCATGTTCCAACAAGGAACAAACTTCATCTTCACCTGCAACTAGCAACACTAAAGAGGGGCTGAGCAAAGCGGTAACATAGCCAAACAACGGTTTGCTAGGACGGGTGACAAAAGGTTAGAGGTTCATGGCAATTAGGTAGGCTTGAGTAACAGGTAATAGGTAGCGCAGCATAGCGAAAGAATGAAGCAACTAGCATAGCAATGATAGTAGTGAGATCCAGGGTAGCGGTCATCTTGCCTGAAATCCCGCTAGGAAGAAGAACGAGTCCATGAAGAAGACGAACGGATGAAGCCGAACCAAGCGTAGACGAACGAATCCTCACGATCGCAACGAAACCGGAACTAACAAGAAGAAGCACATAACATAGTAAACACACCACACATAGACAAGACATGATGCACAACCAAGCATGATGCATGACAAGGCTACATGAGGCTACTCATGGCAGAGATGATGCAAACAAGAGCAACACATCAAGGCAAGTTTAAATGAGGCCGGGAACAACATATAACAATTCCGGTAAGTCCTCATATGCAAATTTCGAAATTTGTCCAGATCTGAATAAACCTTATGTTCAAGTTGTTAAACAGCAATTTAAGATGCACCACGATGTTCTACACGAAATTCTAGTCAAGTTACATATAAAGTTCATTAGATTCGGAGCTACGGTCTAGAAGATATGAGCAAAACAAGATAAACATGGCATTGATGCAAAATGCATACAAAATCAAGCAAACACTCTCAAAACAAGGATGCAACATGATAATATGAAACTACATGCAAAATCAAGCAAGTTTCATATAGAGCACACTCAAAACGGGGCAACGGTTCAACACATACACCCTATACAAGACATGGCAACACTCTGTCCAAAACAACAACTAGGCATATTGCAAGCATCAAAACAATATGCTACAGGACCTCAATAAGATAACAAAAGGCATGGGCATGATGTACAGGTAAAGCATTACAAAACATGAACACTGAGCTATCTCCGAAATCACTAGAACATGCTCAAAAGGACATGGCAAGATTGCAAATAATAACAGTTTAGGGCATTGGCGGAAATAACATCAAAGTTGCAATGTTTAGAGCTATGGAACAACATGCTACAGGAACTTATAATGGCAAACAAAGGCATGGAATGAATCTACTAATTGCATAGAACAAAAGTCCTTTAGTGACCATAAGCCAAAAAGGATCAGAAGATATGATGGCACCCATGTAAACATGGCAAGTTATATTACAGATTCATACATGGCAGGAACAACAATAAGTAGGCATGTTGGTGAGCTTGAACTACTCACCACAGAGCAATACATGGCATGGCAAGGCAACCAACAGTAAGAAGACATGGCATAGAAGCTATACATGTCAAGAACAACATCATAGCATACACGGATCAACTACAACAACCTTGGCAAAATCGAATAACACGTAAACAATCTGCCAGGAAACATTTTATAGCAAAAGTAGAGCTCGATTGACTCAAGCTATGGCACTCCATAATTGCAAACAAGGGCATGGATGGATAGAGCAAGACATGTAGAACAAAACATCCTTACTGAAGTATCTCAAAATAAGCAAGACATGTAGAACAAAACATCCTTACTGAAGTATCTCAAAATAAGCATGGATCTCTCTGTAGCATCAAGTTAACATGGCATCAAAATAACAGCAAAACAGGGCTGAAATCAGCAACATCAGGAAGCCTACTTTGCATGCTTGTGCTAGTCACCACATAGATCACAAAAATACATGGCATACACCCCTGGAAAGATGGCATGGCATATTACAAAACACATGTAGGACTCAAGTTCATAGGGTGCACACATCAATCATGGCAAAAATGACAAAAGTGCATGTTCTGTTAATAAACAGAAACTAACATCACATAGCACTCTTCCAACAGAATTTCGGGCATCAAGATGGGCTCAAATGAAAATGATGCAATGAGATGAAATGATCTACTCATCGAGGCGAACATTTTGACATATTACACGCGCAAAACGGAGCAACGATGACAGAGTTATGATGCGATGAAAGTGCATGAAAATATCTGCAGGCGCGGGGACTTAGTGGAATTTCGGAGGGAGGGGAAGTCAACCTCGTTTGCACGGACTTCGATGCAGGCCGGACCTCGCCGGAGATGTGGCCGGAGAGGAGGGAGATGGCGGAGATGGGCGGATCCGGCCGGATCTCGCCGGATCCGGGCGCGGCGCGGTCCCCGGAGGCGGTGGCGACCACGGGCGACGGCGAGGCGCACGGAGGGCGCTTGGCGGCGCGCCGAGCTCGCCGGCGAGGGGCGGCGGCTCGGGCCGCGCGGAGGGAGAGGCGGAGCAGGCGAGCCGGGTCGGCGAAGGCGGCGCGGCGGCGTCGTCGAGCGAGGAGGTGGCGGGGCGGCGCGACCGGCGAGACGGGTCGGGCGGTGGCCGGGCGGCGCCGGCCGGCGAGGGGCGGGGCGCGCGGCTGGGCGGCGCGGGGCGAGGGCGGCGGCGGGCGGCGGCGGCGCCGAGCCAGCAGACCCTTGATGGGCTCAGCACACGCCGTGGCGGAGGAGGGGTGGCGGTTGCCACGTGGCAGCGGCCGAGTGGAGGGGCGCGCCAAGGCTGACGTGGCGGCGCCTATTGGCCGGGCGGCGTGGCTGCAAGGCGGCGGACATGTCCGTCGGTGGGAAGAAGCGTCCGTGCGGGGGAAGGTTAGGGTATGTTTTGGACTGCGCGAAAAATCCGGGGGTGCACACATATTTATAGGTAGAGGGAGCTAGGAGAGTCCAAATGAGGTGCGGTTTTCGGCCACGCGATCGTGATCGAACGACCGAGAGCATGGAGGGGAGTTTGGTGGGTTTTGGGCAACTTTGGAAGGGGTGTTGGCTGCAAACAAAAGAGGCTTTTACGGTTACCCGGTTAACCGTTGGAGTACCAAACGACCTCCAAATGATCCGAAACTTGACAGGCGGTCTACCGGTGCTATACCAAGGCCGCTTGACAAACCTCGGTCCATTCCGAGACCATTTAACACCCGCACATGAAAAGAGGTAAAAGGGGGCGCCGGGAGACATAGGAGTGCCGGATTGCAAAACGGACAACGGGGAAAATGCTCGGACGCATGAGTCGAACACGTATGCAAATGCGATGCACATGATGACATGATATAAAAAGCAGATGATGACATGGCAAAGAGAGACACGCAAGCACATGACATGGCAACGACGACGAATAACTGGCAGACACCTGGCGCATCGAATCCGGGGCGTTACAAGCATCACATGAAGCTTTGTAAGAACCACTAGACTTGTTGTCAAGCTCTTCCTTATCCTTGAGTGACATCTCATGAGCAACGATTCTACCAATGACTTCCATTGGCTTGAGATCTTTGTAGTTGGGCATCATTTGGATCAAGGTGCACATGGTATCATATTTTCCATCCAAGGCTCTTAGGATCTTCTTGTTGATGAATCTGTCGGTCATCTCTTCGCTTCGTAAGCCGGCAATCTCATTTGTGGTGAGAGCAAGCCTAGAGTACATTTCAACGACTCCTTCACCATCCTTCATTTTGAACTTGTCAAGTTGACTTTGAAGCACGTCCAATTTGGATTCCTTGACGGACTCGGTACCTTCATGCATATCAACCAAAGTATCCCAAATTTCCTTTGCATTCTCAAGACAGTTGATTTTGTTGAATTCTTCGGGGCACAATCCGTTGAAAAGAACATCACAAGCTTGAGCATTGTATTGCAACCTCTTCAATCTTCCGCGGATGCTTCATGATCTAGTTCTCTTCCATCCTCGAAGTATTCACCTTGCAAGCCAATACACAAAATAGCCCAAACGGTGGGGCTATGACCAAGAATATGCATTTTCATGTTATGCTTCCAACTAGCAAAATTAGTACCATGAAAGTAAGGACCTCTACGGTGGTAATTTCCCTCGCTAGATGCTATACACTCCTAGGTTGTGAAACCAAGGCTATGATCACCAAAGCTATGGAAATCAAGGCAATCGAGACCAAAGCTCTGATACCACTTGTAGGATCAAAAGTAAGTCTAGAGGGGGGTAGACTACTTGACCAAATAAAAATCTAGCCTATTCCCAATTTTAAGTCTTGGCAGATTTTAGCAACTTAACACAAGTCAAGAAATCAACCTACACATGCAATTCTAAGAGTGTAGCAGCGGAAAGTAAAACATTGCATATGAAGGTAAAGGGAAGGGTTTGATAAGGAAAACGCAATGTAGACATAGAGATTTTTGCGTGGTTCCGATAGGTGGTGCTATCATACGTCCACGTTGATGGATACTTCAACCACGAAGGGTAACGATTGCGCGAGTCCACGGAGGGCTCCACCCATGAAGGGTCCACAAAGAAGCAACCTTGTCTATCCCACCATGGCCATCGCCCACGAAGGACTTGCGTCACTCGGGTAGATCTTCAGGAAGTAGGCGATCTCCTTGCCCTTACAAACTCCTTGGTTCAACTCCACAATCTTGTCAGAGGCTCCCAAGTGACACCTAACCAATCTAAGAGACACCACTCTCCAATAGGTAATAGATGGTGTGATGATGATGAACTCCTTGCTCTTGTGCTTCAAATGATAGTCTCCCCAACACTCAACTCTCTCACACAAATTTGGCTATGGTGGAAAGATGATTTGAGTGGACAGCAACTTGGGGAAGGCTAGAGATCAAGATTCTTGTGGTTGGATTGGAATGTCTTGATCTCAATACATGAGTAGGTGGTTCTCTCTCAGAAAATGAGTAGTGGAAGTGTAGGCACGTTCTGGTGGATCTCTCTTGAATAGAGAAGGGGGTGGAGGGGTATATATAGCCTTCACACAAAATCCAACCGTTACACACATTTGAACGAACTCGGTCAAACCGAATAGAAGAACTCGGTGAGACCGATTTAGTTCAAAATGTGAACATTAGGAATCTCGGTGGGACCGACATGATCAACTCGGTGGGACCGATGTGAAAGGGCTAGGAAAAAACCTCATCTCGGTGAGACCGATTGCATGAACTCGGTGAGACCGAATTCAGCAATGAGCTAACAGAGAGTCGGTCAGGCAAACTCGGTGGGACCGATCGCTCATTTCGGTGAGATCGAACATTACGAAGGGAAACAGAGAGTTTGCAACACGAACTCGGTGGGACCAATCGCTCATTTCAGTGAGACCGAAATGCTATGAAGGGAAACAGGGAGTTTGCAATGCTATCTCGGTGAGACCGAGATCCGTATCGGTGAGACCGAATTGTCTAGGGTTTCTGGCGGTGGCTATGTCAAAAGAGCTCGGTGGCGCCGAATAGGTCAATTCGGTGGGGCCGAGTTTGACTTTGGGTTTTGGACATATGTGGAAATGAGAAAGTGGCTCAGGGTTTTGGAGCAATATCACTAAGCACTTTGAGCAAGTAGATCATTAACCAACACCTCATTCACTTTTAATAGTATTGGCTTTCCTATGGACTCAATGTGATCTTGGATCATTAAAATAGAAATGAAGATTCTTGAGCTTTTGCCAATCTTTGTCCTTAACATTTTGAGGGGTCCACTTCTCTAGTCCATGCCATGCCAATCATTGAACTTTATGAAATATTTAACTTGAATGAATATTAGTTCAATGAGCTATATGTTGTTATGAATTACCAAAACCACCTGGGTATTAGTTGCACTTTCAATTATCAATATGTATAGTGATTACATATAAAAGTGAAGAGTGCAAGACATACCTGTTGGATGCAATTTTAAATCAACTGTTCACATATTATGAATAGAGCAATTCCAAGATAACTTCATAGCTTGAAGTCCAGCTTCTCATCTGCCAAAAATATTGGGAAAATGATCATTTAGTTTCACAAGTTTAAAATAAATACCATCCGGCAAAAAGAAGCATGTAAACAATTGGTTTTAAGCCGAAACCGCTTTTCCTTTTTTGTAAGATTGGTTCGCTTGTCGAGAGCAACATAAATTGATTGATCTTGACCCAACCAACAGAATCCTTAAGCTCTTCCGGGTTAAACCTTTCGAGAGCAACATAATCCTTTTTTGTAAGATTGGTTCACTTGTCGAGAGCAACATAATCCTTATGATCTGGAAATGGTGATCAATTTCTCTTTGAAAAACATGTTTCATAACCTAGATCAGTTTACGGAAAGGCAGTTAGAAACTTAGTGCAAAGAGTAATACCATCAAGGTGTACTAGGCTAAAACACATGCGCATAGGGCCGATCTAACCTCGGCGACCGCCGAACAGCTGGTTAATCGCTGCAATGGGAGAGACGAGAAGGAGATGCGAGGTGTGTAGCGTGTTGCTTACTTGCGTATACATGGTATGTAATCGAACGGTGAGCCTGCTAGGAGGATGGCATGTATGCCTTCACATTTACCTGTGGACTTATTTTGTTTTCTGAGAAATAGACGTGGGATTTTGGTTGTACTATTGATGTTTTAAAGAATTTATGGGCTGAGCCAATAAAAAAATGAATTTATGGCTAAGAGGCTTCTGGTCGGTGTGGTGCTAGCTTGGTGAGTTCAACCCAGATTTTCTATTGGGTTCACACAAGCAACAAGGTATATGCATGTATGTGGCGCGAAAAATCCATTGGGTTCAATTGAACCCAATGCTTACATGCTGGCTCCACCACTGTGTGGGAAGGACCCCCCATCGCACACACTGGCTAGGCGACGGTTCAAAATGTCATTGCGGAAAGGGGTTAAAAACCGTTTGTATAGCAACTCGTTGTACCAGTGTTGGCCCTTTGGGGGGGGGGGAGAGGGAGCTCTCCCCTAGATTGTATCTCTTTGTTGTCTTCTGTTTCTTGCAACTATTTCTGGACGAAAACTATTTCTTACATTTCTGCAGATCCGTAAATCCGATTGGGATAAAATTTTGAGGGGATTTTTATCCCAAAATTATCTTTCTTGCAGGGAAAGAAGTGCATCAACCGACCTACAAGGTGCCCACAAGACAACCCGGCGCGCCCAGGGGGTAGGGTGCGCCTGATGACCCACAAGTATAGGGGATCAATCCTAGTCCTTTAGATAAGTAAGAGTGTCGAACCCAACGCGGAGCAGAAGGAAATGACAGGCGGTTTTCAGCAAGGTAATGTCTGCAAGCACTGAAATTGTCGGTAACAAGTTGTTTAATAGCAAGATAATTCATAACAAGAAAGTAACGGTAACGGTAAATAAAGTTCAGCAAGGTATCCCAATCCTTTTGTGGCAAAGGACAGGCCAAAATGGTCTCTTATGATAAGCAAAACGTTCTTGAGGGTACACGGGAATTTCATCTAGTCACTTTCATCATGTTGGTTTGATTCGCGTTTGCTACTTTGATAATTTGATTTGTGGGTGGACCGGTGCTTAGGTGTTGTTCTTACTTGAACAAACCTCCTACTTATGATTAACCCCCTCACAAGCATCCGCAACTACGAGAAAAGTATTAAGATAAAATCTAACCATAGCATTAAACTTTTGGATCCAAATCGGCCCCTTCCAAAGTAGCGCATAAACTAGGGTTTAAGCTTTTGTCACTCTAGCAACCCATCATCTAATAACTACTCCACAATGCATTCCCTTAGGCCCAAATATGGTGAAGTGCCATGTAGTCGACGTCCACATGACACCACTAAGGGAGTCACAACATACATATCGTCAAAATATCAAACACATATCGAGTTCACATGATTACTTGCAACATGACTTCTCCTGTGACCTCAAGAACAAAAGTAACTACTCACAAATGATAATCACTCTCAAGATGAGAGGGGTATTAAATAGCATAATGGATCTGAACATATAATCTTCCACCAAATAAACCATATAGCAATCAACTACAAGATGTAATCAACGCTACTAGTCACCCACAGGTACCAATCTGAGGTTCGGGTACAAAGATTAAACACAAGAGATGAACTAGGGTTTGAGAGGAGATGGTGTTGTTGAAGATGTTGATGGAGATTGCCCTCCCAAAGATGAGAGGGTTGTTGGTGATGACGATGACGATGATTTCCCCCCCTCCGGGAGGGAAGTTCTCCCGGCGGAATCTTGCTCCACAAAGGTTAAAAGTTCTCCTGCCCAAGTTCCGCCGCGAGATGGCAGCGCTTCATCCCGAAAGTCCTCCCCTCATTTTTTTTCTAGGTCAAAATGACCTATATACCAGAAGATGGGCGCCGGGGGTGGGCCGAGGAGGGAACAACCCACCAGGGCGCGCCTGGGGGGCCTGGCGCGCCCAGGTGGGTTGCGCCCACCTGGTGGGCCTCCTCCGGTAGTTATTGGCTCCAGTATTTTTATATATTGCAAAATAATTCTTTGTAAATTTTCAGCTCATTTTGAGATGTGCAGAATAGGTAACTCTGATGTAGCTTTTTCAGGTCCAGAATTCCAACTGCCGGCATTCTCCCTCTTTGTGTAAACCTTGGATATTATGAGAGAAAATGCATTAGAAATACTCCATCAAGCATTATTATATTCATAACAACTGTAAATAATAGTAGGAAAACATGATGCAAAATGGACGTATCATTATACGAAGTTAATGTTATTTATCTTGTTTCTGTAAGTCACAAGTATTTGATACTTACCGATTGCTCTTGTGTGCAATCTAATGAAGGGACTACAGAAAGCTCACAAGTGGAGAAGAAATAAAGATGTGATGCTAGTCAAGGATGGTGATGGGATCGCTGCTCAGGACCAATAGAATCATGGCTTTAGTTTACATACAAGATTCGTCTTAGGATCGAATAATAGTTATTGCATTTCGAAGTTGTATAAGACATTATGTTTTGGATTATGCGACGGATGTTCTTATAATATTTTGGACAATAGTTGATAAAGTGGTTATAAGAATATGCTTGGATTTACCACAAATTTTTGATGGTTTATTCAATGAATCTTGATTTAATTTTTTTATATTAATGCTAAATGTCTTAAGAAGACTGATGTATCACTGCTTGGCTTTATCAGGGAAATAGTCTTCATATAGATAAAGCATTGAAATCTCTTAACTGAGAAATGAAATAAAAGAATACATGATGATGTATGAAGTCGATAAACAAGCCATGGCACAATGCATAATAATACTTCATTAAAAGATTAGGTAAATATGATTTACTTATAAAATCTGACATATTTGAATTTCAAAATTTATTTGAAGAGTTCAAATATCTTATAATGAAGATAAGGATCATTATGACAAAAGATAAAGTAATTCTTCAAGAAGGAACAAAATTATCTAAGTCATAAGTTTAGCAAAAACACTCAAATAATTATGTAATTATTTATTACCGATCTGCATTTATACTTTGGGGTATAAATTGAAACGGCAGGATATACACAAAACAGAGCACCACATATTAGTCTGGTTAATGAAACCATAAGAGTTATGGAAATTATAAACCAGATAAAAGTTGTAGGATATCTTAAAGAAATGATTTGGGTTCCTTCCATTGAAATGTTCAAAAGGCAAAATGTTTGACACAGATGTACACTTTTTTCAAGAAATTTTTTTCTTGTCAAAGAAATAAGTGGGAGGACATTGCAGCTTAGAAAGAATTATTGAATCCCAGACAGTAATAAGCAGAATTAACAAACCGGAAATTGTTCCGATAGATTGTGTGCAAAATAAACCGTAAGTTACTACATTGGATGTAAAAATTATATAGCTTGTAACTGGTTTATACAAATCAAGAATATTGTTGAATTTTTGAAATTTTACAAATGATATATTCATCTTTGAAATAAGATGAACTAGCACACTACAAGGAAACAATAGCGGTGCCGAACTCAATGGAATGGTTCATAGCCATGCACACCAGAATAAATATACAATTAAGTTTAGAACTTTATAGTAATTGTCATAAATAAAACAACTTCGGAACTTGGTTGATACTTCAAATATTTTTGAAGAAAGCGGATATCAAAAATAAGTTTCCTAAAAGGAAAGGATGTATGAAATCCTTAAGACACTGGATAAAAGTGAAAACTTCAAAAGAGTTTTTTAAGATTATAACAAGTGAGCTGATATTGAGATTTTGATCTTATCAAAGGAACCTTGTGTATATAAATAACTCAGTGGGAGCTATATAGTATTTCTGATATCATATGTTGGAAATAATATAACTTCTTAGAGAAAATAAAAGGTTTTTGAAACATGTTTTCATCAAATAACAAGGCAAAATATTGGGCATAAAAGAATCTATAAAGATAGATCAATATGTCGATTGTGCTTAAAAGTTTATATATTTTTACAAAGGTTTAAACTGTTTAAATAGAGAAATTCTTTCTCTTGGTGTCATATAACTAGATGCTTATAAGCATGAGTAGATGAAAGTAATTCATCTTGATAGTTATAATATATATGAAAAGGGCCAAGAGTTCTACTAAGTGTTAGTAACAGATATCAAGGATCTCAAAAGAATAAATGTATTATTTTGAGCATATGAAGTTAAAAATTCATTATTCGAACATATGAATATCAACTTCATGATTGAAATAATTAGTGCTATGATAATATTATTTTATGAACAATATTGATTCCATAACAATAATTTATGTTTTTTTGAACATTACATGTTTCAATGTTTTCTGAATCAAGATGAGTCTTGATATAAAAGGGTAGATCCACTAATCAAGAAATGTCTTGATATAATTGGATATTACAAAATTTGTAAAGAACCCCATCAACAATATATTGAGAATATGGCCAATTAAGAAGAGTCTTGATATAAATGGGTAAAATTCAATAATCAAGAAATGTCTTGATATAATTGGATATTACAAAAGTTGTAAGAAACCCATAAACATTATGAATAACTAGCCGACAACCCGTGCATCCGCACGGTCTAGCCTATGATTTTTTTTCTTATATTAAATTAGTATACAATGTATTTTCATAATTTTTTAATCCCCATGCAAACCAAGCTCCTCATTTATTTTGTCAAAGTTCTCCGAAAAAATAAGTTGATTTGATAAAATCATCTTATCACATTATTCATGCAAATACCACAACCTGAAAATTTATTGCATTTATCTATCTAGTTATCACATTATTCATGCAAAATACCACAACAACTTGTCAAAGAGTTTTAGATAAAATATCATAGACATTTGCGTTGGCTGTCAAAATGCAATTGTGTCTTTAAATTTTAGAGGAAACAAAATCAAGTATAATCGATGGCCACTCCTTAGAAGTAATTGCTTGAAATTAAATGTGCAACTTATTTCTACAGATGTTGAATAAATTAGAAGATATTCTTCTGCTATACGATTAACGATGGGAGTACTATTTATCTGTAGCGGCTATATGGCGCCCTTCTCAAGACAACAACTGGAAGAATGACATTGGGACACAGCTTCAACCTGGAAGGGTTGAGCCAAACATGCTTGCTGCGATTCACATGTTTGTGCACACCAAACATGAGAACAACAACAGTGTACGTGTAGTCGAATACATCAATATTTCAGTAAGTTCTGTTTAGTTTCAAAAATATTTAAATTTCATAACTTGGTCATAATACTTAACTCTAGTTCCCATGTGAATCTAGGTTCTAACACAACCATGTTGGCCGACATAAACATCAACTGCTACCTATTATGGGCCGAGGAAAGAGCAAAAATCATGCCGATGATATATAATTTGCTTCTCTTATGGGCAGGGCGATCATGTATTTCCTCAATGATGGTCGTGGACTGATAATAAAAAATCCAAGTCACCTTTAAATTATACTGTTATTTATTTATTAGCAGAATCAAGTTATTCATTGCTTCTTACAATCCATCGGTCATCGCAACACCTCATTTCGTAATTCTTGTAGTCTTAGATGCCTTGTCATGCAATATATTTACTCCAGCTACTGCTTGTCCATTCCTGAACTATTCTGAACGCTGTCATACCCATGGCCTGCCCTATTTATGCAGTCTAGCCTGCATGTGGTAGTCAATTCCAAGCAACTAATGAGAAGCGAGTCTTTTCTAGCATTTTCGATCCGCTGTTCTGTATGATTATACTACATGTTTTGATATTTGTAATCGACTCCTCGGACTCGACACTCTTTGACACATGCATGGTGCTCTTCATCATGGACTGCTTGAGAGAATGGATGATCAGTCTTCGTATTTTTCATCCAATTGAAAAAATCCATGGACAATCCTGTATTTTTTAGTGCATTGCTCTTCTTTTTTCCTCCTGACTTTAGCTTCTTTCCTATGCTAGCACAGGCTTGCGAGATGCCTCCATCAAGACCCTCTATTCCCAGGATATGGCATACCAGGTTAGGTAGATTGTGCAAGCATGGCTAGCATATGGAAGCATTGCACCTGATGAATATGTAAGGGGCAGACGTGGGGAAGCCGCTGCTTGCCTGCTCCGTAGCCCTGGTACCCTATTCGATCACATTAGTGCTCGCTATTGGTGCTTCCCTTCTCAGGTCCAAAACTAAAATCGAAAGTAGCTAAGCCCCTCACCTCAACCAAGGCAATAAAGGAAGCTAATTGTTTCAGAGTAGGAGGCTTGGAGCGTGGTCACCGTCGCGCTGCGTGCAAGGAGATCAGCACCAGGTTCGTGTGCAAGATTTTGCGATGATTGCGGCCCGCCCAGGTTTGAGTATATGCAACATGGTCGAACTGCTCTCGTCCAACCCGGCCATGGACGACTCTGTGTAGCTCCCACATTGCATACCCGTCTGCAGCTTCGACTGCGGGAGCAATCACTGGTTTTTTTAGATGAGACTTGTATCGTTGTTGTATTCGGGGAAGGAAGGAGGAGGAGCTACCATGTATTCTGGTTCTGGAAACAGGCTTGGCAGGGGCGCACCAGATTGAATGTATACGTGAAAGAAGAGGAACCTGTTTTTTTTAGGGAAAGAGAGGAACGTGGTGATGGTATTTTTCTAGGAAACGTGCTGATGTTGCTGTTTCTTGTGAGACATGGTCTCTTCTAAGGAAAATATTTTTTATGCAAATTATGTGCAGGTTGGGTCAGGTGTATTGAATCTATACGTGAAAGAAGAGGAACATGTTTTTTTAGGGAAAGAGTGGAACGTGGTGATGGTATTTTTTTAGGAAACGTGCTGATGTTGATGTTTCTTGTGAGACATGGTCTCTTCTAAGGAAAATACTGTTTTTATGCAAATTATGTGTAGGTTGGGTCAGGTGTACGTTCAGATTGGACCTTTTTTTCGCGACTGGGATAACGTACATCGGAGGGTTAAGATAGATCTATTACATAGATCGAACGACCAAGAATGATTAAGATACTTTTAATGATGTGGATTAATATGGAGCTTCGTATGATGCCTCCAATTAGTAAATACAGGATGGACAATCAAGAAGAGTCTTGATATGAAAGGGTAGATCCGATAATCAAGACATGTCTTGATATAATTGGGTATTATAAAATTTGTAATAAGCCCATAAAACATTATTTTATGAATATGGCCAGTCAAGAAGAATCTTGATATAAATGGATGAATCCAAAATATAATTCTAAGTGCAATGAGTCTAAATGATATTTTATTTTAAATAAAATATTATAGCTTAAATCAAGGTGGATTAGATCCTACAAACAGACAAAACTGACACAAATATTTCTAAGTTTTGAATATGTCAAAAAAATGACAAAAGCTCTACCACAAGCAAAGCATGAGCAACACCAGAGTACCAATAGGTATTTGTAAAACCATGCAACTAGATTATTGACTCTAGTGCAAGTGGGAGACTATTGGAAATATGCCCTAGAGGCAATAATATTGTATTATTATATTTTTGTTATTCGGAATTAAGAGTTTATATTTCCTGCTATAACTGCTATGATCCTGGAATATGTGATTCAGTGGAAAACTCATATGCACGTGTGAAATAATAAACGGTAAAAATAGGTTCCCGGTTTCGCCTCTAAGACCGGCTCAAGTGTTGTTGGTGATCACGTTTTCCGGATCTTAGGATATCGTTAAGTGTAACGATAATCCTAAAACAACATTGAAGGTATGACGTTAGAAGAACAATCATATTGAATCGACCCAATACTTGTCTGTTATACTAGGTGATCATATCGTCTGAAATCATCTGTTATAACACAGAGTATTAGCATGTGTTTTAGTTCCTTGGACCATGAGAGTGTTTCGGTCACTTCCTACCGGATGGCGGACCCTTGAGAGGTTCAAACTCTGGGTGCGTGTGAAGAACTCGTCCCCCCTAGTCTGCCTACTCGCTAATCTAACGGCCTAGCTCGACGAACTGAACGGAAAAGAGACACAGTAGTTTACCCAGGTTCGAGCCACCTCGCGGTGTAATACCCTACTCCTGCTTTGTGGTGGATTGGCCTCGAGGGGCTGAGGATGAACTAGTACAGTGGCAAACAACCTCCGGAGGAGAGGCGTTCTTGGGCTTGAGTGATCTGGTGGATGAGAGGATGATTTGAATGATCCATCCTCCTCTATGGTGGTGGCTAGGTCCTATTTATAGTGGCCTTGGTCCTCTTCCCAAATGTAGGCCGGAAGGGATCCCACAATGGCCAAGTTTGAAGGGGGACAACTAGTACATGCTATCCTGAAAAAATTAGTCTTCGCCTGCAAAAGCCTCTGGTCCTGACGCCTTGGTGGGCTCGGCGATGACCTCCGTCCTGCGGTCCTAACGGTATTGGTCTTGTTGCACGGGAATGGAAACCTTTAGCCCATTCCCCGCGACTCCGCGCCTGTGCTTGCCTCCTTAGCACCAAAGAGGAAACTGGTACACTGGACCCGCTGGCGCCCGCCTGGCCTCCGTCGTCATGGCTTACATCATCTCAACCTCCCAAGGTGAGCCTTGCATAGAGATCTCCGCTCCTCCGGAGCCAGCCTGAGGAGGCCAGCCCTCGCGGATGTCTTGATGTCATCTGCCTCGCGAGGCTTGGCCCCTCGCGAGGGTCTTGAGTTGTTGATGCTGAAGCTGGGCCGTACCAGGCCGTCGATGGAGCCACATCATGGGCCACAGGCAGGTAAGTCTGGGTACCCCCGTTCCCAGAACACCGACAACAGCCCCCGGGCGCAAGGCGCGCTCAAACTTGGCTTCGAGGTGAAGCCAAAGGGCAAGCGCGGAGCACCGTGGGCCCTAACCGCCTGCGGCCTTGGTCGACGCGTGGCGATTGATGAGACGTCGGCGTCTCCGCTTCTCCACACTGCCTTGGAAAACGTTCGACTTGATGAGACTCTGCTGCATGCAAAAAAAGATCCTCATTGCGTGGGATCGTGGAGGCCGGCGGTTGGCCTCCCTCTGGCCATAAATGAGGGGAGGGGCAGAGCCCCCCTCACTCGTCTCCACCGTCTTGTCGCCCGCTCCTTCTTCTTCCTTCTTGTCTTGCCGCTTTGCTGAAGTATCCATGGCGCCGATCAGGAGATTCTCCGCAGTGGAGAAGGGAAAAACCCCCCGGGAGGAGACGGGGCTGCTCCTGCTGAAGAAGAGGCTCAGCCGCTCTCGTGATGCTGGCGGGAGGCCAGAGGTGACACGATCCTAGTACGAGCGGCCTCCGCCTGGCTTCTCGCTCCCTCTGTATGCCCGCGTGCAGGGCTCCGGAGGAGGCGGCAATGCCCAGCGCCGCGCGGGCCATGGCCGTGGTGGCTAGGCTGAGGTCGCGCGGGCAGCCGGCCCGCGAACCCACGCCGAAGGCTCCTCGCGCGAGTTCGTGGTGTGGGCGGCAAGGCCACCACGCACGTGGATCCAGTTCCCGCGGTTCTTCGCCGAGGAGATGCCGCCGAGAGGGCCACTTAAGCTGTGGCTGCAACACGCCGAGTGCTGCAGTCTGGCCACGGGGGCAGAGATCGAGGTCGTTCCTTCAGGCAAAATCTTCATGACCCGAGGGTGGGGCGAGGTTGTCCGGGCCAGCCACGTGGAGGGGACCCTCTCCATCCACTTCGAGTACGCTGGCGCCACCATGCTGTTCTTTAAGATCTATGACGAGGAAGGCCGACGCCTAGAGTGCTGTCCCGGGGGAAGCAGCCTGCCTGGCGCGGCTGCGGGCGTCGATCTCGCCTCTGGTCCTGCGGATAGCTCCTCCTGTAGTAGCGACTACTCCTAGGAGTCCAGCGACTCTCCCAAGCCTAGAGATTCTTCGAAGTCGAGTGACGACAGCGACGTGCCACGGAGCTCTCGCTGTGCCCAGAGCATGGTAGCGGCGTCCGCTCAGCGTCGTCGGTGATACCCAGCAACCGGCCTCCTTGAAACTTCCTCCTTTTGTTTCCCTGCGAGGAATCGAGACAAACCCCGTGGGGGTATGTAAAAAACCGTAATGCTTTTACTCCGATGTTTGCTACTCCAAGTATAAGGCTGCAGCTGTGTGTCTTGCTTCGGCATTGTCCCCCCTTTTCGTTCTCGCGGTAGCTTAGCGCTCTACGCCGGCAGGTCCCAGTCCCCAGGCAGGCTTCGGACGTCGCTGGTATGCCAGGTCGCGATGCCGTGGTCAAGACCAGGAGGTGAGCGGCCCAAGGTCCGGTAAGAGCTCCTGACGCGCGATGCTCAAGAGGTTCCCTTTGGCGTGCAAGCAGCTCCCTGAAGGCCGAAAAGGAAAGCGGAATTGCTGGAGCGAGATTGCGAGAGTCAAAAATTCCAGACAGTGGGTTCACGCTGATACATACAGGCGACTTATCTTAATGAGCCTGAGGTGATTCCTTCACACGGGGCCTGATTGTGCTTTAGTGGTGATGCTACCGGGTAGGGCTCACGCTGGCCTCCCCTTTCCTCGCTCATCCAAATGCTCTATGTCCTCGGGTCTCGACCCTCGAGCGATGCTCAGCCGCCGCTAGTATGCCAGGTCATGATGCAGTGGTCAAGTCCAGGGGGTGAGGGCTGGAGAGTCAATAGGAGCTCCTGAGATGCGGTGCTCAGGAGCCCCCCCTTTAACGTGCAAGCGAATTACGTGAAAAAGGGATGGCCGGCGGGGCCGCCCGTAGTTAAGCTCCAGAGATTCCTGCTGGTTAGTTCGAGAGGAGAACATAACTCATAATCGCGTTTGCTGTCCTACCACTGATCTTTCTGCAAGAAGATGAAGGCACTAAGGATTTGGTGACGTGACATGCGCGGGACAGGCCGCGAGCCAGAGCTTGATCTCTTAGATTTGTCAGCGTTGCAGGGACGGACCTGAGCACAAGCGCCGTGCTAGCATGTGTAGCCCCTGTTGCGGGATGAGCAGGAGGCCGGTCAGCAACCGGGAGGCCATGAAGGGCAATAAACAACAGGCAAGTGGGTGATAACATAAATCCTCTCATGGGTAGGGTAGAGCTAGTTCTGATAGATGCAAAACGATACAAGCCACAGGGACGGACCCATGTGGCTTGGGGATGATGCAGCCCGAGGGGCGCCCCCAACTTGAAAAAATCAAAAGATGTAGAAGGATACATGCCGCAGGGACATGCCCATGCGATTTGGTGATAATGCAGCCCGAGGGGTGCCCCCAACTGAATAAACCAGAAAATGTCACCTGGCACCATTGCTGAAGAGGTCTTGGAGTAGCTGAAGACGCTTGCTAAAGAAGTCGCTCCTCACGAGCCACCTAGGTCATGAACCCCGGGAGGCTCTGGAGGCCCGGGAGGCTCGTGAAGAACCGTCACCATTTCCGCGAGGACCGCCTGGTGCCTGGCCTCCTGAGCCGCCAGGACGCTCTACATGTGGCACTGGAAGGTGACAGTCATGTTCGGTAGGCCAAAAGGCATGAGAACGTAGCTGTGAGGGGGGCCCTTTTAGGCATTGGTGCTTTCATTGAGAGTTCCTCTGTGTCGTCACTTTTAGGCCTGATGGCTCCTCCGACCATCAACAGCGATGCAGTCCAGGGTGAGACCTTTCTCCCGGACATATCTTCGTATTCGGCGGCTTTGCATCATGGCCAATTAAGCAGCCATCCGGAGCTGATCGAAGCTACACCCCGCCATCGTCAGATTTGGAAGTCTAAACTACACGGCCGACATCCGCGGAGACTTGATCTTCGGCGATTCGAGCCACACCGGCGCGCCCGCCTTTGCCACGATGGGAATGATCTAGCTCTGCTGCCGAACAGTGCCCTGGAGGCCGCACCCGCATCAGCTCCGACCCTTAATTCGGAGCCAACTGCACCGATCGAGGATGGGTGGTTGGACGCCGCCTCGGGGGCTGCAATCTCTACGCGATCAAGCCGAATACCAGCCCTGTCCTCTGCGAGGCCCGTGACTCCAAGGATCCGGACTCCTCTCCGGACTCCGAGCCCTCCGCGCCCCCGCCGATCGAATCCGATTGGGCGCCGATCATGGAGTTCACCGCCGCAGACATCTTTCAGCACTCGCCCTTCGGCGATATTCTGAATTCACTAAAGTCTCTCTCTTTATCAGGAGAACCCTGGCTGGATTATGGTCAGCAAGGTTGGGATACGGATGATGAAGAAATTCAAAGCCCACCCACCACCCACTTTGTAGCCACTGTCGATGATTTAACCGACATGCTCGCCTTCGACTCCGAAGACATCGACAGTATGGACGCTGATGCAGGAGACGATCAAGAACCAGCGCCTATAGGGCACTGGAAAGCCACCTCGTCAAACGACATATACATGGTGGACATCCCAAAAGATGGCGATGGAACAGCGGAGGATGACCCCTCCAAGAAATAGCCTAAGAGCCGGCGTCAGCGACGCCGATCTAAATCCCGCCAAAGCAAAAACGGTGATACCGGCACAGGAGATAATAACACTCCGGATAGTGCCAAAGAAAACCCCCTCCAGCAAGATTCAGCACAGGAGGATGGAGAAGCCAGCCCTCATGAGAGAGCTGCAGACAGAGAGGTCGAGGACGATAATTATATGCCTCCCTCCGAAGACGAGGCAAGCCTCGACGATGACGAATTTGTCGTGCCGGAGGATCCCGTCGAACAAGAGCATTTCAAACGCAGGATTATGGCCACAGCGAGCAGCCTCAAGAAAAAACAGCAACAGCTTAGAGCTAATCAAGATTTGCTAGCTGACAGATGGACTGAAGTCCTAGCGGCCGAAGAGTATGAACTCGAACGCCCCTCCAAGAGCTACCCAAAGCGCAGGTTGCTACCCCGATTAGAGGAGGAAGCACCTAAACCTACATCACCAGCGCATGATGCGGTCGACCGGCCACCTCGCGGCCGCGACAGAGAGGCCTCTCGGGCCTCCACTCAAGCCGCACCCCGGCGCCGCTCAAAAACTACCAAGGCACGGGAAAATGCGCCAGACCTGCAAGATATGTTGGAGGACAAGGCAAGGCAAACAAGATCGATCTACGGATCGCGTGGGCGCCCCACGGCACGAGACGATAATCGTCAAGCCGGATATAGTAAATCCGGCCGGGCCGAACACAATAGACAAAGCTCATTTGAGCTACGTCGGGATATAGCCCAGTACAGAGGCGCCGCACACCCACTATGCTTCATAGATGAAGTAATGGATCATCAAATCCCCGAGGGTTTCAAACTCGTAAACATTGAATCATACGATGGCACAACAGATCCTGCGGTATGGATCGAGGATTATCTCCTTCATATCCACATGGCCCGCGGCGATGATCTACACGCCATCAAATACCTCCCACTCAAACTTAAAGGACCAGCTCGGCATTGGCTTAACAGCTTGCCAGCATAATCAATTGGTTGCTGGGAGGACCTGGAAGCCGCATTCCTCGACAACTTCCAGGGCACTTATGTGCGACCACCAGACGCCGATGACCTAAGCCACATAATTCAGCAACCAGAGGAGTCGGCCAGGCAATTCTGGACACGGTTCCTAACAAAGAAAAATCAAATCATCGACTGTCCGGACGCAGAGGCCCTAGCAGCCTTCAAGCATAACATCCGTGACGAGTGGCTTGCCCGACACATTGGACAGGAAAAACCGAAATCTATGGCAGCACTCACGACGCTTATGACCCGCTTTTGCGCGGGAGAAGACAGCTGGCTGGCTCGTAGCAATAACTTGACCAAGAACCGTGGTAATTCGGATACCAAGGACAACAGTGGCACGTCACGTCGCAACAAGCAAAAGCGCCGCATTAACAGTGACAATACTGAGGATACGGCAGTTAGTGCCGGATTCAGAGGCCCTAAATCCGGTCAGCGGAAAAAGCCATTCAAAAGAAATACTCCGGGCCCGTCCAGTTTGGACCGAATACTCGATCGCTTGTGCCAGATACACGGCACCCCCGAAAAGCCAGCCAATCACACCAACAGGGATTGTTGGGTGTTCAAGCAGGCAGGCAAGTTAAATGCCGAAAATAGAGACAAGGGGCTGCATATCGATGACGAGGAGGAGCCCGACCACCGAACAACGATGGGCGAAGGTTTCCCACAAGTGCGGACGGTGAACATGATATACGCAACCCACATCCCCAAGAGGGAGCGGAAGCGTCGCGTTAAGGGGCGATACTGTGATGGAGCCAGTTGCCCCAAAGTTCAACCCATGGTCCTCCTGCCCGATCACTTTTGATCGAAGGGACCACCCCACCAGCATCCGTCACGGCGGATTCACCGCATTTGTTCTAGACCCAATTATTGACGGATTTCACCTCACTAGAGTCCTTATGGACGGCAGCAGCAGCCTGAACCTGCTTTATCAGGATACAATGCGAAAAATGGGCATCGATCCTTCAAGGATTAAACCCACTAAAATGACGTTTAAAGGCGTCATACCAGGTGTAGAGGCCAACCGTATAGGCTCAGTTACACTTGAAGTGGTCTTCGGATCTCTGGATAATTTCCGAAGCGAGGAGTTAATCTTTGACATACTCCCGTTCCGCGATGGCTATCACGCCTGCTCGGGCGAACCGCATTTGCCAAGTTCAATGCGGTACCGCACTACGCATACCTTAAGCTCAAGATGCCAGGCCCTCGAGGCATCATTACGGTCAATGGAAACACCGAACATTCTCTCCGAACGGAGGAGCATACGGCGGCTGTCGCAGCAGAAGTGCAAAGCAGCCTTTCAAGGCAATTCTCTAGTCCGGCTACTAAACGTCCGGACACCTTCAAGCGCGCCCGGAGTAACCTACAACAAGACCGTCTGGCACGTTCCGAACAAGCGTAGCAATGCGGCCCCAACCCCAGCCCTGGCGAAATTGCGAAACCAGTGCTTCGCGTACATAACTACGCTATGGAAATACCATGGGCACAGGGAGAGGGGCACCATCACGGCACGCCCGAAACACGGCTTAAACCGCACTAGGGGCTGCTGATTTTTTAATTTTCTCTTACTTTCAGGACTCCATTCTTCGGAAGGCCTAATCGGCAGTACAATTGCTGCACAAACGATGCAAGAACCAGGGAAGCAGAAAGTTACGCCGCATCATGGAACTCCCAGGTGGTCTCTATAACGAGCAATATACCTGTTTCGCATACCATTCCGCAGCCTGCCCCTGGAAAGGACATGTTAAATAGTCCCGCCTTTTGCTTATCGCACTATTTGTATCGTTCTGCTTTGATCGCAACCTTTTTAAATAAACAATGCATAGCTTTCGTCTATTATTGCATTAATCTCTTTTATATATGTTCATTAATGACATGTTGCACCCGTACACTCTGGTACGGCCAATACGCCAGGGGCTTAAGTACCCCTCAATATGGTGTGAGAAGTCCGAACACTTTCACAAGTGTGGCACCCCGAACTTATAGCATTATATGCATCGGCTCCGAATCATGTCTTGGGTCAATAGTTGTGTTTGCCCTGCTCCTATGTTTTGGTGCCTCACGTTCCGTTATATCGGCTAAGGTAGCACTAGGAGAACTACTGCAAGTGTGCCCCAGTTGAGCTGGGCTAAGCACCTCAGTAGAGAAAGCTAAAACTGACTGTCATGATGAAGCGAGAGACTGGTCGCTGTTCGAGAGGTTTTTCGAGTCCCTAAAGACTTATGCCGCTTAGAGCGAGGAGTCGGCCTTGTCTGGCCTAGGCGTGGATAGCGCCCCGAACTCGGTCTTCCGAATACTAGGGGCTTCGCCGAAATTTAAAATTATAGAATTCTATGGCTAAGTGAGAGTGTTCAAGCATTATAGTCCGATTGCCTTGTTCGTTGTGCTGAGCGCCTCCCTCGAAGGACCCAAAAATGGGAACAAGAGCGCTCAGGTTTATCCCGAAAACCCCAGCACTAGTGGCATGGGGGCAGAAGCCGACGACTCGCCATCTCTCAAATTTGATAAACGGCCGCACATAAGGTAATATTTTAAATTCAAAACAGTGTTGCTTAGCGCATATGAACAAGTTTTCAGCGCACAGGACAAAACAAGTGAGTTTACTGAAAAATTACATCCCTCGAACATTCATCCGCCATAAGGCGGGCACCCTTCAGAAAGCCCTCATAATACAGCTCGGGCTTGCGATGCTCTTTGCCCGGCGGTGGCCCGTCCTTCACAAGCTTTTCAGCATCCAGCATGCCCCAGTGCACCTTAGCGCGGCAAGGGCCCTACGGGCACCTTCGATGCAGACGGAGCGCTTGATGAATTCAAGCCTTGGACAAGCCTCCACCAGCCGCCGCACCAGCCCGAAGTAGCTCCCAGGCAAAGCCTCTCCAGGGCACAACTGAACTATGAGGCCCTTCGTGGCCTGTTCGGCCACGACCAGTTGCTTCAGCTGGTCGCTCAAGGGCACAGGGTGCCTGGCCTCAACATACTGAGACCAGAACACCTTCTCCGCCGAGCTGCCCTCCTCGGCTCGGTAGAATGCGCCGGCATCAGACACGCTGCGGGGCAAATCTGCGAATGCTCCTGGAGAGCTCCGGATTCGGGTAAGTAACAAGTAATTCACTTTCACATGCTTGCTTTGCATAAAGAAAGCCTTACCCGCCGCTATCTTTTTCATCACATCCACCTCTTGAAGGGCATTTTGGGCTTCGGCCTTGGCAGACGTGGCATTTTCAATGGCCGCTGAGGGAGTCCTGGACTAGGGGGTGTCCGGATAGCCGAACTATCATCATCGGCCGGACTCCAAGACTATGAAGATACAAGATTGAAGACTTTGTCCCGTGTCCGGATGGGACTTTCCTTGGCGTGGAAGGCAAGCTTGGCGATACGGATATGTAGATCTCCTACCATTGTAACCGACTCTGTGTAACCCTAGCCCTCTTCGGTGTCTATATAAACCGGCGGGTTTTAGTCCGTAGGACACAACAACAAAGAATAACAATCATACCATAGGCTAGCTTCTAGGGTTTAGCCTCCTTGATCTCGTGGTAGATCCACTCTTGTACTACCCATATCATCAATATCAATCAAGCAGGAGTAGGGTTTTACCTCCATCGAGAGGGCCGAACTCAGGTAAAAACATCGTGTCCCTTGTCTCCTGTTACCATCCGCCTAGACGCACAGTTCGGGGCCCCCTACCCGAGATCCGCCGGTTTTGACACCGACATTGGTGCTTTCATTGAGAGTTCCTCTGTGCCGTCACGATCAGGAAGGATGTCTCTTCCCGTCTTTAAAGACGGTAAAATTGCCAAAGGAGCTTTGGCCGCCGGCCAAACTATCCGGCTAGGTGGTTTTCTCATGACCGCCTGTTCGGCCGCCGCTTCGACGATGACCTCTCGGGTCATCGAAAGCAATCTTCACGTCGACTCGGAATTCGCCGAGCAGCTGGATCCAATGGAGCTCTCTTCCGTAAACGAGCTCTTGGATCGCATCGCCGCCCTGGGAGTCGCTACAGACTATGATCAGATTGGTCTTAAAACCGATCTGAGAGAGATTAACTCTCCCCAGGTTACCCACCACGTTGCGGTGGTGGAGGAACAACGCGGCGACTCTCCTTCTGTATTAAAAACTTGTTATGTCCGGACTCCTGATCCCTCCATGCAGGACTCCCGCGGAGGGACGGACGTCAATCAAGTACTGAACCTAAAGTCAGGCAGCTGACCAGACTCATTGGACAACGTCCAGCAATCCAAGCTTCCAAATTCGGAAATTTTTCGGCCCTTGAGCCTCAAGTTGGGCAGGGTTCCGGACTCAATTCCACCCGCCCACCCAAACATAAGCGATCTATCTCAAATCCGGCAAGATCCCACGGAGACAGTACATCATTACTGGGCCAGATTCCTCCTGGTTATGGACGGGATAAAGGACTGCCATGAGGAAAGCGCAATCTCAATTTTCTGCAACAATTGCACGGACATAGGAATCACTAACGCCGTAAGTCGTCGCGAAATCACACGCTTCACCGACCTGGCGTCCATAGTACGAAAGTACTGTGCGATGGAGAGTGTCTGGAAAACCGAAACCAAGTTTTGGGACAATCCGACTCCGAACACAACCCTAGTCCGAAACAAAAGGGTGCATCATGCTCAGGCACCCGGGGAAAAAAACCAAAAAGCAAAAACCCCATAAAGGGCACGGAACCGTACTGGAGGGATGGCTCAGCGGACCCTGTAAAATTCATAGTACAGAGGGCGCCACTCCAACACATAGCCTTCGAGCATGTTGGATATGCGGCAGTGGCCAAAAGTGGCGAAGAGCTTCTAGCCGGAGAACCACCCCAACAGCACCGGTCGCGGTATTAACGATCTTGAGACTTTCGCATCAAATAATATCGAAGCGAACAATCCGCAGCCTCGCCGAAGTCTACCAAGTAGCAACAACAAATCCATGGAGCGACACGGTTATCACCTTCAACGCCAGCGACGAACCTAAATTCCGAACAGCCCGAGCACCAGCCGCATTGGTCCTCAGTCCAATAGTGGACGGCTTTCGCCTTACCAAGGTACTCATGGATGGCGGCAGCGGATTAAACCTCATCTACGAGGAAACCCTTCGAAAAATGGAAATAGACTGGAGCCGCATTGAGCGAAGCAGCACAACCTTTAGAGGAATAATCCCTAGTCGGGAAGCACGCTGCACAGGAAAAATTACACTTGATGTGGTGTTCGGCTCGCCGGACAATTACAGGTCCGAGGAGGTCACGTTCCAAGTAGCCCCGTTCAGCAGCGGATACCACGCTTTATTAGGATGAGAAGCATTCACAATTTTCCAAGCCATACCCCATTACGGGTACATGAAGCTTAAAATTCCCGGGCCCAATGGAACCATCACTCTCGTCAGTGATCCGGACATAGCACTCCGTGCCGAAAACAAGACAGCCGCACTAGCCCTAGAGGCACTATCCGAAGCCCTAGCGGCAGAGGAACTCACTGCGCTGCGCTCTACGGTGAACAGGGACGACGTGATACTCGATAAAAGATCCAAGTCCACCTCTTTCAAACCAGCGGACGAAATAGTCAAATTCCAGGTCCATCCAACGGACCCCACAAAGACGGCCTATATTGGGGCACAATTAAACCCGGATGTAGACGCCGCACTACGAGAATTCCTTCGGGAAAATTGGGACATCTTTGCCTGGCACCCTTCAGATATGCCAGGAATCCCACGCAGATTGGCAGAACACGGCCTAAACATCCTAAAACGATTCAAGCCAGTCAAACAGGCTGTTCGGCGATTTTCTGAACCCAAAAGATAGGCAATGGGAGAGGAGCTAGCCAAACTATTAGAAGCCGGATTCATCAGAGATATAAAACATCCAGACTAGCTAGCAAACCTGGTAATGGTACCAAAAAAGGACAAATCCTGGCGCCTGTTCGTCGATTTTAAAGACCTTAACAAGGCTTGTCCAAAGGATCCTTTCCCCCTTCCCCGCATCGATCAAATCATCGACGCTACCGCAGGGCACGATTCATTGTGCTTCCTCGATGCATACTCCGGCTACCATCAAATCAAGATGGCGGAGACAGACCAAGCCGCAACGGCATTCACTACTCCATACAGACCATTCTGCTTCAACACAATGCCCTTCGGACTCAAAAACGTCGGCGCAACATATCAGCGCATGATTCAGACATGTCTGGCTATCCAGATCGGCAAAACAGTGGAGGCATACGTAGACGACGTGGTCGTCAAAACCAAACACGTCGAAACTCTAGTAGACGACTTGAGGCTCACATTCAACAACCTCCGAGCATATGACATTAAGCTCAACCCGAAAAAATGCGTTTTCGGCGTACCAGCCGGAAAGCTCTTGGGCTTCATTGTATCCGGTAGAGGAATTGAAGCAAACCCAACCAAGATTCGAGCTCTGTCACAGTTGGATATCCCAAAAGACCTCAAACAAATACAAAAATTGACTGGATGCGTGGCGGCTCTAAGCCGCTTCATCTCCCGTTTAGGAGAAAAGACATTGCCCCTCTATCGCCTCCTCAGGCGCACCGAACACTTCGAATGGACGGATGCTGCCACGGCAGGACTCGAAGAAATAAAGGCCATATTGGCAACAAATCTGGTCCTGGCCGCGCCCAACTTGGGCGAACCAATGTTGTTATACATCGCAGCAACACATCAAGTGGTAAGCACGGTGCTCGTCGTCGAACGAGAAACAGAAGGGCACAAATTCCCTCTTCAAAAACCAGTGTACTACGTATCCACTGTCTTAACTCCATGCAAGTCCCGGTACCCGCATTATCAAAAGATAGCATATGCGGTGTTCATGGCATCCCGGAAGCTGCGACACTACTTTCAAGAGTGTTCGATAACAGTGGCATCTGAAGTACCCCTCAACGACATTATAAACAACCGCGATGCGACGGGCAGGATTGCAAAATGGGACATCGAGCTCTTACCATTCGACATGACCTACAAACCACGGCGAGCTATAAAGTCGCAAGTTTTGGCTGACTTCATCGCCGAATGGACCGAAGCCGAACTCCCTAAAGAGTACGGCGCATACTACAATTGGACCATGCATTTCGACGGCTCCAAAATGTTGGCCGGCTTGGGGGCTGGCGTCGTATTGACGTCCCCAACTGGAGACATAGTCCAATACGTACTTCAGATAATGTACACGGACTCCAACAATGAAGCCGAGTATGAGGCCCTCCTACATGGTCTCCGGATGGCAATCTCCATGGGTATTCAACGCCTAGAGGTGCGCGGGGATTCAAACCTCGCAATATCCCAAGTAAATGGAGACTTTGACGCCAAGGATCCGAAAATGGCAGCCTATCGTAACGCTGTCTTAAAAATATCAGCTCGGTTCGAAGGACTCGAATTCCACCATGTAGCCCGGGATAATAACCAGGCAGCCGACGTGTTGGCACGCGTCGGCGCAAAACGCGACGCCGTCCCTCCAAACATCTTCCTGGAGTGGCTGTTTAAGCCATCCGTGTTATGGGAAGAGGAGTCCGGAAATAACAACCCAGAAGCAACCGCACCACCCAACACAGAACAATCTGACATAATCGGTGGCTCAGCCAATGAAATAACACCTTCAGCCCACGAAATAATGGCAGTAATCGCCCCATGGACAGAACCATTCCTAGCCTACTTAATTAGGCAGGAACTTCCCGAAGACCAAAATAAGGCCCGCTGCATAGTTCGGCGATCTAAAGCCTACAAGGTCCATGAGGGAGAACTTTATAAGAAAAGCACAACCGGAATCCTTCAAAGGTGCATCTCCGAAGAGGAAGGGCGAAGTCTTCTGGCGGAAATTCACGCCGGACTAGGCGGACACCACGCTGCAGCCCGGGCCCTTGTAGGCAAGGCCTTCCATACAGGATTTTATTGGCCGACGGCCCGGGCAGATGCTCAGGACTTAGTCCAACGATGCGTCGGTTGCCAGCTCTTTGCTAATCAGAGCCACATGCCACCCACCTCCCTCAAAACTATACCCATCACCTGGCCGTTCACGGTCTGGGGGCTTGACATGGTCGGACCCCTTAAAGGGGGAACCCACAAGCAAAAGTACCTATTGGTCATGGTGGACAAATTCACCAAATGGATAGAGGCCAAGCCAGTTAAAACGGCCGAATCCGGACCTGTGATAGACTTCATATCCGGGGTAGTTCACCGTTACAGTGTCCCCCACAGTATCATCACCGATAACGGCACCAACTTCACGGACGATGAGGTCAAATTATGGTGCAAAAATATGGGCATCAAGCTCGATTACGCCTCAGTCTATCACCCTCAAACCAACGGCCAAGTCGAATGAGCAAATGGTCTAATCATGAGCGGCATTAAACCCAGACTAGTGCGGTCCCTCAAGGAATCTAACACGCACTGGGTTGAGGAGCTCGACTCTGTACTCTGGGGGCTGCGGACCACGCCGAATCATACTACCGGATTCACACCATTTTTTATGGTGTACGGTGTAGAGGCAGTCCTGCCCTGCGACATAATTCATGACTCACCTCGCGTGCGCATGTATGAAGAAAGAAAAGCCGAGCTCGATCGGCAGGACAGTTTGGACGCATTGGAGGAGGAGCGTGACGTGGCAAAAGCTCGTTCCGCATTCTATCAGCAGCATGCTCGAAGATATCAAAGCAGAGAAGTACGGGCCAAAGCTTATAATGTTGGCGAACTAATTCTACGCCTGCCGAACAAGAAAAAGGACAAACTCAAGCCCAAATGGGAAGGTCCCTTCATCATCGACCAGGTCCTGACTGGCGGAGCATACCGTCTGCGAAACACATCGGATAACCGACTCGAGCCGAACCCATGGAACGCAGCCCGCCTCAGAAGATTCTACGCCTAGCGCCGGACTCAGAGTTCGTCTCCTTCCTCCGTCCACATTTTCTATTTTTGCTGTCTTTTGTTTCTCTCTTTCCCCCCCCTTTTTCCACATAAAGCCTTTGAGGGCTGATCTGTGCATTGTTCGCACACACTTGACGTGCTACCCGCACTCATTATACCTGGGGGCTTCTTTAACAGAAGCTTATTTATACGGGCTTCATGCCCAACACATGTGTCACACTTCCGCATGTACCTTTTATTCACCATTATATGCATCGATATGACTTAAGTTTTGGCCAAGCTGGGTTGCCTGGCTCCTGTGCTTACCCCTATGTTCCCGATTGTTCGGCTAGGAGGTAAAGGGAGCACCTCTGCGATTGTTACTGCCGGGTCAGCCGGATGTGTACCTCAGACTGGGTGAAGCCGAAAGCTAGCGTTCTTAAGGGAATATTCGGTCGATGACTTGAAAGATGATTATTTATTTATTTATTTATCTGCCTCCAGATGCTCTTCTGCTCTTTTCGCAGTCCGAACATGCACTTTAGGGCATGCCTCCCAGGGAAAGGAACCCCTAACGGAACTATTCTCCCTGGAAGATGTTTCTTACTAACCTGTAATATAACATAACTAGTTGGGAACTTGTCTGATAAAGCACTAATGACCCCTACGCCTGGTCTCCATGCATGCCCTGGTTTTTTTTTCATAACCGCGAGGGTATTCGGACACACTCCGGACTCTAGGGTCCCGAGGTCGAAGCGAAAAGGTCCGCAAAGACAAACGATCTACAATCCGGCTAGAAGGCATTTTACATGTCATTTTAAAATACATCGTCAAATTGACTGACTGTACTCCTCTTCAATCCCGTCTAATAGGCTGTCTAATTTACAGTCCCGTTGGGAATACTTAGCGGCCAACTCTACTTGGCCGTACATTAAGCTCACAGGGATCTCCTTCCCATCGGGCCCCACAGGTCCGACCTCGGCCATGTGGTTCGGATCCGCCTTCTTGTACCGCGTCTTCACCATGGCCCAGAGCCTCCTGGCGCCTTTGACGGCAGGCGATATCTTCCATGAGCCAGCGCTGGCGTGCTTCCTGAAGCTTCTCTGCAAGCCCTCCAAGGCCCTCGGGTAGGGAGACGGACGGCCATAAGGCCTGGGCGACGCCACTCATCGCCTGCCGAACACGTTCGTCCAGTTGCACCAGCTCGGGAAGTTGGTCACCCGTTGAACCGGGCATTTCCTCCGCAGGACGACCTGTGAGCACACCTGCAGACATATTTCTGTCAATCGACTCCCTCACCGAACTGTTCTTTTCAAAAGAATTTGCTTAAGCACTTACTATAAATGCCGCGACGAAGCCGCTGATTCTCCTTCATGGAGCCAGACAGCTGGGCCCGAACACCTGTCAGCTCTTCTCCCAGCTGGGTGTGGGCATCTTGGAGTTTGTTCCTCTCCTGCCGCACCTTCATAAGCACCCTCTCGCCGGCCTTCAGCTGGCGCAGTAGTTGTTGCTTGTCCAGATCAAGTCCGGCAAGATCTGCAATATTATTGTCATATTTATACGCACGCCGCACGCCATACACTACTCATCTTTTCGAAATATGTGTTACCAGTAGGGGCCTCTGTGCCTCCTCCTGCGGCTAGTGCGGCCTCAAGCTGGGCCTTGCACTCTTGCAGCTCCTGGGACAGTTGGTTATTCTTCTCAGTAAGATCCTGCATATCATATGATCCTTAAATCAGTTATTCTAACTAATTTAAGTCTCGGGGGGCTACTGGCATATATAACTATTAAAATTCCTTACCCGTATGTCTTTCACATACTGCTCCGTGGCTCTGGTTAAACCATCTTGAGCGGCACGAAGGTGCGCGTCTCCCGCATTAAAGGCATTCAACGCCTCCGGGGAGAAACACGCGTCACGAAGAAATGTCCGTCGGCGCCTGTGATTCATGGCGCTCTCCACCTCAGACCTGGTGGCGGACAGCCTGTCGGCATCCTCCGTTGGAGGAGCATCCGGCTCGAGCCTTGCGCTCGCCTCCCCCTCCGGACCAGGTGTTGGAGCCTGGCTCGCGGAGGCTTGGTTGGCAACCTCTCCGGGCACAGTCCGGCGAGCGCTCTTTCTCCTGGAAAGGGCTTGAGCATTAAATATATCTCACAGGAGTCTTTTTCTTAAAAGCGGTGGCGTGCCATACCGTTGCGGCGACGTTTCAATTTGCACCGCACCCTTCTTCCGCCTGCTGGGTCGAACTGACCCTTGTTGGTCAGACGCCGCGGGATCAGCTTCCCACCTTAAAGGCACCTCCTGCGAGACACCGTTGGCATACATTGGTCAGAAATAAGCACGAACGAAGGTAATGGTGTCAGGGCTCCGGTCATAGTTACCTGGGAAGCCGGAGATAAACCGGGGTAGTCAGCCGTAATGGCGACTAGAGCATTGTCCATGCTAAGTTGGTGGAACACCCCGTCAATCAGCTCCACCTTTATGTCCGGATCCTCTTCGGAGGCCGGATCAAGGGATCTTCCCGGATCCTCGGGTTGTGGAGCCGGACTGTGTATGCCCTCCACATCCCGGCGCAGTCCCTGCGTCGAAATCAAAAAGTAAGACATTTAACTTTGAAAGCACGAATTGGATAGATAAACGTCCGCTTACCCAGCTCCGAGGGTTATTCATGGAGAATCCGTTCAATGGACTCGTTTGGAGAAAGTCCTCCTTCTCCCCCTTGTACAAGCCGGACAGGATCTTCACCAGATCTGCGGCCGATCCCAGCCCCTTGCGGCCATGACGGGTGGCGTCGTCCTCCCCGTTGAAATCCCACATGGGGTGGCCCCTATATTGGAGTGGCTGCACCCCTCGCATAATGCACGTGGCCATGACTCCGATCATGGTCAATCTGGAATGAGCCAGCAACCTTATCCGGCCAATCAGATAATGGACGCTTCTGTCATCTTCCCGTTGAGGGCTCCGTGGGCGCCAACTCAGGCATTTCTTCAGAGGAGCGTTGCTAAACTCCGGGAGGCCGATCCGAACTGGGTCCGGCAGTGGAGCATCTTCCACATAAAACCATTCCGAAGGCCAGTCTTCGGACGCCTTCTTTGGGGTTCCGGATAGATATCCGGTCCCGGCGATGCGCCATATTTCGGCTCCGCCCACTTGATATATCGACCCCTCATGAGAACGGGGTACGAGGCAAAACAATCTCTTCCACAGCGAAAAATGAGGCTCGATGCCCAAGAACAGCTCGCAAAGAGCTACGAAACCCGCAATGTGCAGAATGGAGGCGGGCGTAAGGTGATGAAGCTGGAGTCCGTAGAACTCCAGAAGCCCTCGGAGGAACGGATGTATGGGAAATCCGAGCCCCCTTATTAGATAAGGGACGAAGCACACCCGCTCTCCTTTGGAGGGACTGGGGGTGTTCTCCGCCTGCTTTCCACCTTTGTAGGTGGCCAGCCCGACTCGAACCGGGACCATGAAGGCCGGAGGAAGGTATCCCTCCGCTTGGAGCGTCACCAGCTCGCTGTGCAGGACTGAACATCTCCTCCAATCTCCTGGTTGAGGACTGGGAGCGCGAGAAGAGGAGCCGCGTCGATGGTCCATGATGGAGTGGATTTTCTACAGAAGCGCTCCGACGAGTACTCGCGAAAGGAGGATGGTGTGATTTGGATCTGGATTCATGCTAGGCAGCTTATTCGCGCGGCTTGGGGGTAATATGTAAAAATACCCTGGCCTTTCGCATTCGTACGGCACGTGGAAGAGGGCCCTTATTGGGCGTGGAAGCCAAGGAGCGCAACATTTATAAGGAAGCCGGCCACTATTCGGCAACCACATGGAATTTGGAGGAGAACCCGCCTTGCAACACCGAAGACAATATACGTGTCGGACTCGTCGTCATTGAAGCCTGGTTCTGGGGCTACTGAGGGAGTCCTGGACTAGGGGTTGTCCGGATAGCCGAACTATCATCATCGACCGGACTCCAAGACTATGAAGATACAAGATTGAAGACTTCGTCCCGTGTCCGGATGGGACTTTCCTTGGCATGGAAGGCAAGCTTGGCGATACGGATATGTAGATCTCCTACCATTGTAACCGACTCTGTGTAACCCTAGCCCTCTCCGGTGTCTATATAAACCGGAGGATTTTAGTCCGTAGGACACAACAACAAAGAACAACAATCATACCATAGGCTAGCTTCTAGGGTTTAGCCTCCTTGATCTCGTGGTAGATCCACTCTTGTACTACCCATATCATCAATATCAATCAAGAAGGAGTAGGGTTTTACCTCCATCGAGAGGGCCCGAACCTGGGTAAAAACATCGTGTCCCTTGTGTCCTGTTACCATCCGCCTAGACGCACAGTTTGGGACCCCCTACCCGAGATCCGCCGGTTTTGACACCGACAGCCGCCGCGAGCTCGGACGCTCGCGTCTTCGAGTCAAGCTCCAAACTCTCATGTTTTTTCATGAGAGCCTGGAGCTCTCACCGCACCTTGCCAACCTGTGCCTCATACTTCTCCCACTCGGTGCGCTCCGTGACCGCCCTCTTCTCGGCCTCGGACAGCCCTTGCTTAAGGGTCGCCACCTCAGTCGTGGCCCCTACAATAGCCACGTCAATCCTGTCATTTTTTGCAATTGCACCTTTTATATATTTTAATAAGGTATTCCTTACCTTCCTTCTCCTCGAGCTGCCGCTTGGCAAGGCCGAGCTCTTGCTCGGACCGCTCGAGGTCTTGCTTCAACGTGCCCACCTCCGCAGTCAGTGCGGCGGACGTTCACAGCGAAGCCTGCATACGCATATTGACTCATTTTTTGTTAGACTCCTGCGAATTTTATTAGATCCTCTATTCGGCTTTTCTTTCCGAACGCCAAACAGAGCATCAAGGGCTACTGTCTATGCGGTAATATTTTTATATATTCTTTACTTACCTCAAAGCCTGTTAGAAGGCTGGCACAGGCGCCAGTCAGTCCGCTCTTGGCGGACTGAACCTTCTGGATCACTGCACTCATAATAGTGCGGTGCTCCTCGTTGATGGAGGCGCCGTCAAGCACCTCCAGCAAATTGTCCGGTGCCTCCCGTTGGACGGAGGTCACCAGCTCGGTAGGCTTGCTCCTCTCGGAAGGAGGCTGCCTACCGGAGTCCGGAACCGTTGAAGGTTCCGGCGCGGTGTCCGGCTCCAAGCCGGACTTGGAGCCCTGGGGGGTTCTATCCCCTTTACTCCTGGAGTCCGGGAGGTTGCCTTGCGGCTCCTCCAGGACCACCTCCTCCTGGCTCGGAACCTGTTGCGACGCCACTTCGGCGTCGTCCCTAGGGCAGGGGGAGGTAGCCGTCGGAAGTGAATTCACGTCCGACGAGTCCAGGGAACCGCTCAACGACAAGTCGAGCCCGGCCTTGGGCGGACTGCATAATTATATTCGACATAAGGAAAAGCTGTGCAATAAAGGAATGCTATGAATTACTCTGGTATTCGGACACTTACGATTTCGCCAGGGGCTTGGCCCTGAGCGACCACTCCTCTCTGCCGTCATCGGCGTTGGTGGAGTAGTCCGGAGGAAGGGTTTTCCCCTTCTTGGACCCTTCGGCCTCCCCAGTTGGGGTGGCCTTCCTTCCTTTCCTCCCCCCGTTCGAGGGGGAGAGGCTTCTTATTCCTCCTCCTCGTCTTCGCGGGAGGAGTGCATCTCGGAGTCGTCGGACGATGAGTCCGACACCACCAGGCGCCAGGAACTCTTTCGAGTTCCCGCGGCCTTCTTCTTGGCCTTCTTCTCCGGCACCACGTAAGGGGCCGGAGCCAGCAGCTTCGCCAAGCGGGCATCGGCTGGGCCTTCGGGCAGAGGGGCCGGACAGTTAACCTATTCGGCCTTCTTCAACCATGCCTGTCAAAGGCACAGGTGATTAGATTCTGCGTAGATTCAAACTATGAAAAACAGATATCCTGTAATAGGTAGAAGCAGCTTACCACGTTGGCGTGGCGCTGCGTGCTGAATCCGCGATCTTCTGTCGCGGATGCGGGAGCCTCGGCGCCCTTGAAAAGCACCTTCCAGGCATCTTCGTACGCCGTGTCGAAGAGCCTGTTTAGAGTTCGGTGCTGCGCCGGGTCGAACTCCCACAAATTGAAGGCCCGTTGTTGGCATGGGAGGATCCGGCGGACGAGCATGACCTAGACTACATTGACAAGTCTGAGCTTCTTGCTCACCAGGTTTTCGATGCATGATTGCAGTCCGGCCACCTCTCCCTTTTCACCCCACGACAGGCCGATCTCCTTCTAGGAGGTGAGCCGCGTAGGGGTTCCAGATCGGAATTCGGGGGCTGCGACCCACTCAGGGCCGCGCGGCTCGGTGATGTAAAACCACCCCGATTGCCACCCCTTTAGGGTCTCCACGAAGGAGCCCTCGAGCCACAGGATGTTGGGCATCTTGCCCACCATGGCACCTCCGCACTCCACCTGGTTGCCGCGCACCACCTTTGGCTTGACGTTAAAAGTCTTGAGCCATAGGCCGAAGTGGGGTTGGATGCAGAGGAAAGCCTCGCACACGACGATAAACACCGAGATGTTGAGGATGAAATTTGGGGCCAGATCGTGGAAATCCAGGCCGTAGTAGAACATGAGCCCCCGGACAAATGGGTGGAGAGGTAAGCCCAGTCCGCGGAGGAAACGGGGGAGGAACACCACCCTCTCATGGGGCCCGGGGGTGGGGATGAGCTGCCCCGCTTCGGGAAGCCGGTGCATGATGCCGTTAGACAAGTATCCGGCCTTCCTTAGCTTTTTTATGTGTCCCTCCATGACGGAGGAGACCATCCACCTGCCTCCCGCTCCAGACATGGCTGGAGAAGGTTGAGGTGGGAAGTGCGGACTTGGGCGCTGGAGCTCGAGTGCGCGGAAAATGGATAGGCAAAGGAAGAAGAAGGCGTAGGTGAAAAGGTGGATCCTTATCCCCTTATATGGGCGGATGCGACTATGCGTCCCCACCAGCCTGGTAAACTCGCTTATCTCCCAAGCGCCATAATCAATGGCGCAGTTGGGTTACCCACGCCCGTATTGATGAGAATCCCGGAATAAGGGGACACGATCTCGCTTGACGGGGCGTGCCAAGAAACCGCCTCGCTAAGCGCTACTGAGGTGGGACAGTAAAAATGATTGAATAAAGGCTTGGCCATGGTGTGATGTCACGCTTCTAAATCGTCGGCGAGATTAGATTTGTGTAAATATTATTCTCTCTATGGCAATATGTGGAAACTTATTTTGCAGAGCCGGACACTATCCTTGTGTTCGAAATCTTCTACGAAGTACTTGGAGGAGGAACCCGCCTTGCAATGCCGAAGACAATCTACGCGCCGGACTCGTCGTCATTGAAGCCTGGTTCAGGGCCTACTGAGGGAGTCCTGGATTAGGGGGTGTCCGGATAGCCGGACTATACCTTCAGCCGGACTCTTGGACTATGAAGATACCAGATTGAAGACTTCGTCCCGTGTCCGGAAGGGACTTTCCTTGGCGTGGAAGGCAAGCTTGGCGAGGCGGATATGTAGATGTCCTACCATTGTAACCGACTCTACGTAACCCTAACCCTCTCCGGTGTCTATATAAACCGGAGGGTTTTAGTCCGTAGGACGAACAACAATCATACCATAGGCTAGCTTCTAGGGTTTAGCCTCCTTGATCTCGTGGTAGATCTACTCTTGTACTACCCATATCATCAATATTAATCAAGCAGGAGTAGGGTTTTACCTCCATCGAGAGGGCCCGAACCTGGGTAAAAACATCGTGTCCCTTGTCTCCTGTTACCATCCGCCTAGATGCACAGTTCGGGACCCCCTACCCGAGATCCGCCGGTTTTGACACCGACACCAACCAACGCAAGATGGCCAGACGCGCTCCTGAGATGCGGCCCCGTTGAGCCCTAGAATGTTAATGCAGACGCGCAGCTCGTTATCCTCTCTAGGACAAGGAGCCGCGCCGGGTGGTGGGCGGCGTTCGCCGCGCATGGCTCTCGCCTCTTGAAGCTCCGCGGTTGCCTTGGTGATGAACTCCTGAGCACCTAGCACTCCGTGTCTTGTGCCCTCCTGGCGGAAGCGCGCGCTGAAGCACACCTCCATTTGGTGCCCAAGCACCTCCCTAGTGACGTTGGCTAGGTCAGAGGCCCTCCAGAGGAGAGCCCCCGAGCCCAGTCTGAGAGGGGCGCCGGGTGCGCCTTCCTATGTGAGAGAGGGAGGCGCCCCATCCGTAAGTGCAGGTCCTGAGGTGGTGCCGCTGGACGCACCGCTCTCTTGAGGCTCTTGGCAGAGCAGCTGCTTCTTCTTCTTCTTGGGGACAGCCTTAGGACGGTAGACGGTGCCTTTGTCGTCTGGGTTCTCGACCGCCGCAGCCTGGTAGGCGCGCTCGAGAGAGCATACTGCATCCTTCTCCTCGCAGGCGATGGTGATTGTCGGTGTCAAAACCGGCGGATCTCGGGTAGGGGGTCCCGAACTGTGCGTCTAGGCGGATGGTAACAGGAGACAAGGGACACGATGTTTTTACCCAGGTTCAGGCCCTCTCAATGGAGGTAATACCCTACTCCTGCTTGATTAATATTGATGATATGGGTAGTACAAGAGTAGATCTACCACGAGATCAGAGAGGCTAAACCCTAGAAGCTAGCCTATGGTATGATTGTTGTCCCCCCTACGGACTAAAACCCTTCGGTTTATATAGACACCGAATAGGGTTAGGGTTACACAGAGTCGGTTACAATGGTAGGAAATCTACATATCCGTATCGCCAAGCTTGTCTTCCACGCCAAGGAAAGTCCTATCCCGACACGGGACGAAGTCTTCAATCTTTTATCTTCATAGTCCAGAGTCCGCCAAAGATGATAGTTCGCTATCCGGACACCCCTAGTCCAGACTCCTCAAGAGTAGCCCACGAACCAGGCTTCAATGATGACGAGTCCGGCGCGCATATTGTCTTCGGCATTGCAAGGCGGGTTCCTCCTCCGAATACTCCATTGAAGGTTTTGAACACAAGGATAATGTCCAGCTCTGCAAAACAAGTTCCACATACCACCGTAGAGAGAATAATTTTTGCACAGATCTGCTGACGTATTCCGCGGCGTGACCTCACACCACGGCCAGGCCTTTATTCGAATCGTTTTTCACTGTCCCACCTCAGCGCGTTTAGCGAGGCGGTTTCCTTGGCATGTATTATCAATGCGTAGATCGTGCCCCCTTATTCCGGGATTCTCATCAATACGGACGTGGGTAACCCAACCGCGCCTGTTGGTACGCCTCCTCTATCGAAGGCGAGTCCCAATCGATCACGGGGAGGGATCTTGGTATTCGACCTCTTTATAAAGAGACCAAGGCCCTCTTCTTTTTTCCAATCTCAATCGAATCCGCCTCTCGCTTCGAGTTCCAACACCCAAAGCTTCATGTTTAGGCGCTTCGGACCTTCGACGATGTCCGGCTCCGACCAACATGGCCGATGGATGCCTTCTTCCGTCACGGAAGAAGATATGCTAAAGCTGCGAGACGCCAGGTATCTAACCGGCTGTTGACACACGAACACGTTACGTGTACCCTCGACGCCGGGGGTGATGCACCGCAGCTCACGTCGAAGGAGACCCGACCGACAGCGCGATACGCAAGACAGTCGGCGGGTGCTTTTGCAGACCCAAAACCCCGCGCACCCGGGAGGGACCCCGTCAGGGATTGCGGTGGCTATGGGCTGCCCTAGATCGATTCGCTCGCCCCTAGAGCCTCGGGATTCGCAACTCTCAAACACGGAGAACAGCGAAGAACGAGAGAGAAAACGGTGGAGAGATAAAACGTAGACAGGAAAAAGTAGTATATTGATTTGTTCGATTGTGTGTTGTTCAATCGGCCGTCACCCCCAACATATATAAGAGGCGGCTGGACTTCCCGTACAAGAAAATGATTTATCTAGGCTTTCCTTACAAGAAAATTACATCAATTCACGTCCTAGAGTCCTAGTTCTGGTCCCACTCGGATTCAGCCCGAATCTGGTCCAATCTTCTGTCTAGCTCCTTGCGTGGGCCGTGGAATCCGCATATGACTTCCGATGGAGACGGTTCAAATATCAATTTTGTGTGCTTTGACGAGGCCAACAATCTGTATGTTGATCACTTTTCCAAATAAGGCCATCTTGAATACTCCACGGGGCCATCTCTAATTTCGAGTCGGACTCGTTCATGTAGCTGACCGGACTGTCCGACTCTTGCAGCGTCTCTGCAGGCCGTATACTACGTCAGATGATGATGACTCCAAAAGAAAAGTTGACCGTTTAGATGTTACGAACAACTCCCATGTTGAACACTTTTTCATCCGAAGCCATCTAGATAAGTATTTGAGCCCATCTTCAGCATCTGGTCGGATTGGTCTCGACAGTTTCTACTGTTCACGGCGGCAAGCTTTCCCGGCAAGGTTACTGTTCACGGCGGCAAGCTTTCCCCCGGCAAGGTTACTGTTCATGGCGGCAAGCTCTCCCCCAGCAAGGTTACTGTTCACGGCGGCAAGCTTTCCCCGGCAAGGTTACTGTTCACGGCGGCAAGCTCTCCCGGCAAGGTTACTGTTCACGGCGGCAAGCTTTCCCCGGCAAGGTCTTTGAGGCAGTAGACGACCTCGGATGAAAATGTGCCCAAAAGCAAAGTTGACCGTTTTGACGAGACGAAAAACTTTCGTGTTGAACGTTTTCCGATTCGAGGCCATCTTCTGGCCAAAACACTCACGCATTACATCAGACACTTGCCAAGACATGTCTGGTCTCCCGCGTCATATTTCGCCTCTTGACAGGGCTGCATTCAGGTAGCTCTAACTTTTGCATACGAACTCGGATTGAGATGAATTTTATATAAAAATCGACCGATTCGACGAGACGAAGACAATTAATGTAGAGCATTCCTTCATCCGAGGTTGTCCTGGAGGTTTAATTGACCAAAAAGCACTCAGAACACCTAAAAATGACAATCTGAGTGTAGTTTTGGTCTTTGATATGATGCCGAATAATTATGGTCCAAACATTAAAGTTGTTCCATTCGTTGATGTGAAACTTTTCATGCTGAAAACCCTTTCACTATGTATCTTGGCAAAATCAGGCGTCAACACATGCCCCCCTGTTTTTCGGCAAAGCTTGCACGCCGAAAAATAATATGCATAGTGTTCGTTCTAAGGACGATGTCAACACTCCATCGGCCATTTATTTTTCCTCAGGGCGATAATTATGTATCGGCCATGTTTGTGCTAAGGGCGATAGTCGTATATCGGCCATTGCCTACTCAGGCTTCCTGCCACACACTCGGGTGGTACTTCTTCAAATATTTTTCGTTGAGAGCTCGGGTAACAATGCCCTTGTATTGATTCCACCAAATATGAATTTCCGAACAACCCTTGTAATTCTAAAAGGACCTTCCCAACTCGGAGACCACTTCCCGAATTTCCTATCTCTTGAACCAATCGGCAGAATCACCTTCCACACGAGATCACCAACTTGAAAATTCTTCAACTTAACTTTCTTATTGTAAGCTCTTGCAACCCTCAACTTGTCTCTCTCTATGTACTTCAAAGCAACCAAACGTTTATCGGCAACTTCATCAATATTGTCCATCATCAAGTTATAAAAGTCTACTGCCGATAAATCATTTTGTTTGGCTATTCTCAAAGCATTCAAATTTACTTCCACTAGTAAAACAGCCTCTTGGCCATATACAAGCTCATATGGAGTCACCTTAGTAGCACCATGCCTTGAAATCCTATGTGCCCACAAAGCTTCAGACAACAACTCATGCCATCTCCTCGGATTATCCTCAATCCTCTTCTTGATGAGCTTGATTAAAATTTTATTGCTAGACTCAGCTTGTCCATTAGCTTGGGCATAATACGGAGAGGAATTGAGCAACTTTATGTTATAAGATTCGCAAACTCTCGACTTGGTGTGACATGAAAGATGAACCTTGATCCGTAGTTAACGCTTGAGGAATACCGAATCTATGAATAATGTGCTCGGTGATGAACTGAATTACCTCCGTATGTGTCATGTTCTTGAGAGTTACCGCTTGCACCATTTAGTGAAATAATCAGTTGCCACCAATATGAACCGATGCCCTTTTGAAGAAGACGGGTGGATTTGTCCAATGAAATCTAAACTCCAACCTCTGAAAGGCCACGGTTTGATAATAGGATGTAACATAGCAGCAGGAGCCAATTGAATATCACCAAACTTTTGACAAGCTTCACATCCTTTATAATATCTGAAGCAATCATTAATCATAGTCGGCCAATAAAACCCAGACGTCGCAATAACCATTTCATCTTGGGAGCCGATCGGTGAGTGCCACAAATACCTTCATGTACTTCCCCATAGCAACTCTTGCCCGGTCCTCATCCAAACACTTTAGAAGAACATCATCGATCGCTCGCGATAAAGACCATCATCTCTCATTGTATACTTAAAAGCCATACGCCGAACAACCCTGTCCACCTTTTCACTCGGATTGCACAAGTAATCAACAATGGGCTTTCTCCAGTCGGAATTATCACCTGCACTAGATATTTTGTTAATGGCCGAATCAGTGGGTTCAGGTTCGGCCTCTCCCATATTGGCAAGACAAGACATCGGTCTTTAAGAGATATGAAACATGCCACGATCAACATGATATCCAGATGCTTACTGTGCCAACTCATTTGCTTTCCAGTTGTCATGTCTAGATATATGTGCAATGCTAAAACAATCCAAAGTAGAAATTATATCTAGACATTTATCAAGATAAACATTAAGTGATTCATCCAAACACTGGAAGACTCTGGATATTTGCTGCACCACTAGTAACGAATCACCGTAAGCCTCAATATGTGTAACACCTATAGCAAGTAGCATCTCTAAACCGAATAACAATGCTTCATATTCGGCTTGATTGTTTGTGCAAAAATATTCTAAGCGGCATGAGGCTTCAAAAACAGCACCATGATGAGATATATAAACAATACCAACACCTTGGCCATTGCTACAAACTGAACCATCAAAGTACAATCTCCATGGCACTAATGAAACAAGGTTTATATCAACATCATGCTTGTCATTAATCCGATGTTCAACAATGAAATTAGCAACAATTGGCCTTTCATGGATTTTATAGATTCATAAGCCAAATCATATTCAATCAAAGCATAAGCCCACTTGCCAATTCTACCACTAAGAATTGGCCTATGCAACATGTACTTAATGACATCGGTTTGACAAGCTACTACACAAGCACTCGGCACTAGGTAATGTCTCAATTTTGTGCAAGCATAATATAAGCATAGACATAGTTTTTCAATAGATGTATACCTTGTCTCGGCCCAATAAGCGCCTGCTCAAATACGTAATGGCATGCTCTTTTCCTTCGGTATCTTGAGTCAAAACAGCACCAATAACACCTTCCTCTGCTGCGATATAAAGCTTAAAAGGCTCTCTATGCTTGGGTGCTTTCATTACGGAGGAGTGCACAAATAATTCTTGATCATATCAAAGGCTTCTTGCTGTTTTGCCCCCAAGTGAAATTAACATCATTCTTTAACCGAAGGATAGGAGTAAATGCATCAACTTTCCCTGACAGATTGGCTATGAACCTTCTCAAATAATTGACCTTGCCAAGGAACCTTTGCATATCTCTCTTGCATGTTGGAGCCTCCACTTTCTGTATGGCCTCTATCTTTTCGGGATCAATTTCGATGCCATCTTCATGAATAATGAAACCCAAAATTTGCCACCGACACGCCTAATGCACATTTCAAAGGATTCATCTTTAGTCCATACCTTTTCATCCTCTCAAAAGCTAAACGCAAATCGGCCAAGTGAGATTCAAAAGCATCCGATTTGACAACAATATCATCAATATAAACTTCAAGTATGATACCGAGTAAATCATGAAAAATCAAATTCATAGCTCTTTGATATGTGGCTCCAGCATTTTTTAATCCGATGTCATCACTGTCCACTCAAATAAACCAAGGAAACCAGGACATCGGAAAGCTGTTTTGTACATGTCCTCTTCAGCCATAAAATTTGATTGTATCCGCATTACCATCTAGAAAGCTAATAACCTTATGTCCGTAAGCATCATTAATAAGCATATCGGCTATTGGCATGGGATACTCATCTTTGGGTGTAGCCCTATTCAAATCTCTGAAGTCAATGCACACCCTCAACTTGCCGGATCCCTTCTTCTCCACGGGACAATGTTAGAAATCCACTCGCATACCCGCAAGGTCGAATGAAATTAGCTTCAAGCAATCGACCGATCTCTTCCTTGATCCGGTCATATGTTTTCGGATTAAACTTTCGGTCGGCTGTTTATAAGGTCTAAAACCGCCTTTATAGGCAACCGATGCTCCACTAGCTCTCGGCTCAACCACGGCATCTCATGATATTCCCATGCAAAGCAACAAACATATTCTTTCAATAGCTCGATTAATTTAGCTTTACAATCGGCTTTCAAATTTTTGTTTATAAATGTCGGTCGACTGATTGATCCGTCTCCGATATCTACCTCTTCTAACGGATCGGCCGATGTAAAACCTTGTCCAAGTTTATCCATGTCATCCAACTCCTCAATAGACTCATACATATAGTTCTCGCCGGACCGATATTTTACAAGACGCTTTTGTAACCACTGAACTAGAATCCATTTAAACATATCATACCTTGGAGCCGATTGCATTCATCGGCTTTAAAGACACGGGCACAAAACCATTCTTGGTCGCTACTGAGAAAATCAAACTCGATAAGTCACGTCCCGTCAAGCAAGTAGCATTGGGATGTTGCCAATCCACCGATGCATCGCCAAAGCAACACAGCCGAATTATCCGCATGAATGACTTCCACTTCATCATCAACCCATCGAATCAAAAACTGGTGCATAGTGGATGGCACGCACCGGTTTGCATGAACCCAATCACGGCCTAGTATAATGTTGTAGTTACCTTGCACCTCGGTGACAAAGAATGCAGAGCCAAAGTTTTGCTTCCGATTGTAAGCTCCACATACATCACACCTTTGGCTTCAGTTCTCTCTTTGCCTTCAAACCCGTTGAGCACCATATTGGTCTTGATCAATTCTTCATCGAGCAAACCCAATTTCTCAAGATCGAATAGGGCATAAGATTTACCACAGCACCACCATCAACAAGCATTCGATCGAGTGCCGATCCATTGATATGACCTCTGAGATACAACGGTTTCAAATGTGTTCTTGGTTCTTTTGGCTTCTCAAATATTGCGCTTTTAGGGCCAAAATCCAGTTGAGCCACTTCCCTTCCTCATCTACAAAGACGAAACTCAGCAGGTAAGTAATATACCATATTGATATCCATACCTTCATGGACCGGTGTAGACTCATAGTCTAACATATCAGCCTCTTCTTCAAGTGGATCGACCGATTCTGAAATCTGGTCAAGTGAAGGAGAACTAAGAAGTGTTGCAGACGATGTAATAGCTGTCGCATCGTCCTCCTTGGGTGGTGTAGGTGTTGCTGTGATAGATGTAGAAGTTGTTGTATCTTGTATTTGTTTAGGCCTCCACACTTGTTTTGCTGGAACCATGGGCCGAGTGTCATTGAACAACTTATCCCTTTGCTTCTCGGCCTCCTGCTCTACCATCTCTTGACTCCTTAACCTCTGTACTTTCCTCTTCTGTGTCTTTGTTAGCCCTGGAGGACACCACTTTGGTCGAGTGTATTTAGCATCTTTCACCTTTACTTGGCTGGTGCTTGCTTCATGGTCATTAACCGAGTGCTTTGGCGCGATAGCAAGTATCGGCTCAGTCGAGTGGTTATGCACAGTCGGCTGCTGTATGGGGAATGTTTCGGTGCCCAAGATAAGTGAGTCGACATCCATTTTCTCCTTGCCTTTTCCTGACTCAACTGCTGCAACACTTGATGATTTAACACGCCATTCTTTTCGACTTTCCAGATGCATGAAATTTCCACTCGGGCGCACCTTTTTACTCGGATGGAATCCACTCGGATGGACGTCACTCTGATGGAATCCACTCGGATGGAACTCAGTCGGATGGAATCTACTTGGCCACATTTTTTCACTTGGATAGCTTCCACCAGGGTGTATTCTTACACTAGGATATTTTCCACTCGGTCGCATATTTTGACCAGCCGACTGATAGTCACCGATGTTCAGTCGGCCATTATATGAGTAATCAAGTCGATTCCACACAGATTGCCTCTGCTCTTCTGAAAACTGCGCCCTTGGTCCACTCGGTTTCACATACTGACTGAACATATCATTCGATGGTGACCTTGGTCGCTTCAAGTGTGATGGCCGGTTAGAGCTGGGACCAGCCGACTGATTAGCATATTTGGACAGCAACATATCAAAAGTTGGCTTGATCCGCTATGCTGCACTTTAGCTTCATTCATCTTCCATTTGCCAACTTCTGGACTCTTGGGCTTGACAAATTTAACTCGAGTGTCCTGCTGCACCTGTGTTTGCCCCCCGAGTGTAGGATTCTTGATGGTGATCTTGATCACTTCCTTGCCATCGGGTTGCTTATCAAGCACAACATGTCTCCCCAAGACCTTGTCACCCTCCTTGTCTTTCCTGGGCTCACCAACAATGACATTAGCTTTATTAGCAGATTCGCTACCTCCGGCCGAATGAGCAGCTTCTTCCTTCTAAATCCATGGTGTTCATTGGATAGGGCTGTTTATCAACTTGCATCTCAAAAAGTTCAATCGTCCATCATTAATGGCCGATTGTATCTGCCGTCGAAAAACATTGCAATCGTTAGTAGCATGAGAAAAGAGTTATGATACTTGCAATAAGCACGCCGCTTCAGCTCTTCAAACGGCGGTAAAGTATGAGATATTCTAATAATCTTAGCCTGCAGCAAAGCATCAAATATTCTATCACACTTAGCAATGTTAAAAGTAAACTTCATCTCTTCATCACGATTCTTATGAATCGGTTTCAGATCATTGTAAGTAAAGGGTTTGGCCTTAGATGGCCAAACAAATTCAGTAGCAAAACATCACCCTCATCGTCCGAAAGTGATCACTATCATATTCCACCATATTCATCTTTGGTCGATCGGCTTTGTATCTATGCACTTCTTTGAGATCTTTGCTTCAGCTTTCCTGAGCCAAGGCCCTTTGTAAGACTTGGTTGATATTCAAAAACTCATAGCCTTCTAGCTTTTCTCTAATGGGAGTTCTCAAACCACTCAGCACTAGGTCTGCCAAGTCTCTCTCGGTTATCACCAAACTAAAACATCGGTTTTTCGTTTCTCTCAATCTCTTGACGAATCGGAGACCGATTCATCATGTTTCTGTTTAACCGATGTTAGATGTGACAACTTGAGTTCATTGTCGCCGCTGTAAAAGTGATCATGAAATTTCTGCTCTAGCTGCGACCAAACTCGAATGGAACCATGTGGTAAAGAAGAAAACCATGAAAATGCGGTACCAGTTAATAATAAAGGAAATAAACGCACTTTCAACTCATTCAGTGAGCCTGCTTCACCTAGTTGTGCTAAGTATTGACTAACATGCTCCCATGTGGTTTTAGTGCCCTCTCCATTGAACTTAACAAAATCTGGAATTTTATATCCTGGAGGGCACTGGATGGCATCAAAGTACTTGGGGTACGGCTTTTGGTAAATCCGATTCCGAGGTAACTCAACCCCAAAATTCTCTCGAAGCATCTTAGCCATCTCCTCTCTAAGATTAGCTAGACCATCATCCATAGTGGACAATGAAGCTTGTGGCAGTGGCATAGGAGGAGTAGGGTTACTAGCTGTAGGTAAGAATTGTGGCAGGTATGTCGACCCATAACTTGCTAGTGGTCGAGTGGTTGTAGCTGTAGGTAAGGTTGGGTTCATGTTGCTACCGAACCTGGTATGCTCACAATAGGATTAATGGGTGCAGCCACAATCTGATTTGTTTGGGTAGGATAATAAGCCATCGGCACAGGAGGCGCCGATGCAATAGGTAAAGCCAGATTAGGGTTTTGCACACTAGCGGCTACACCATCATTACCACTAGTCGATTGAGATGTATTCTTCTGAGCATTAGTATTTTCTATGAAAGTTTGATAGACTAGATTGTTACCATCAGCAATACGACTTTCAATCTCAGCCCACTACTCAGGAGAAAAGGTAGTACTTACAGAGGGTTTAACCTGCTCGGCTTGAAGAGGAGGAAACTTGATTTCTCCAATCGGAGTGATGTTGCCTTGGCGATCCTTCTTGAACTTTGCAAGGAACTCCTGCAAGTCCTTCTCCTCGCGCGCCTTCTTGTACTCCTCATAGACTTGGCGATCATCGGCCGATATCTCATCAAGACCGGGCTTAATGATGTTAGCGGCGTCTACCTCAGATGGCTTGGGAAGATCAGACATGGTGGATGATGATGATTGATCTTCGATGTCCCCAGCGGAGTCGCCAAAAAGTGTGTTGACACACGAACACGTTATGTGTACCCTCGACGCCGGGGGTGATGCACCGCAGCTCACGTCGAAGGAGACCCGACCGACAGCGCGATACGCAAGACAGTCGGCGGGTGCTTTTGCAGACCCGAAACCCCGCGCACCCGGGAGGGACCCCGTCAGGGATTGCGGTGGCTATGGGCTGCCCTAGGTCGATTCGCTCGCCCCTAGAGCCTCGGGATTCGGAACTCTCAAACACGGAGAACAGCGAAGAACGAGAGAGAAAACGGTGGAGAGATAAAACGAGAGCGGGAAAAAGTAGTATATTGATTTGTTCGATTGTGTGTTGTTCAATCGGCCGTCACCCCCAACATATATAAGAGGCGGCTGGACTTCCCGTACAAGAAAATGATTTATCTAGGCTTTCCTTACAAGAAAATTACATCAATTCACGTCCTAGAGTCCTAGTTCTGGTCCCACTCGGATTCAGCCCGAATCTGGTCCAATCTTCTGTCTAGTTCCTTGTGTGGGCCGTGGAATCCGCATATGACTTCCGATGGAGACGGTTAAAATATCAATTTTGTGTGCTTTGACGAGGCCAACAATCTGTATGTTGATCACTTTTCCAAATAAGGCCATCTTGAATACTCCACGGGGTCATCTCTAATTTCGAGTCGGACTCGTTCATGTAGCTGACCGGACCGTCCGACTCTTGCAGCGTCTCTGCAGGCCGTATACTACGTCAGATGATGATGACTCCAAAAGCAAAGTTGACCGTTTCGATGTTACAAACAACTCCCATGTTGAACACTTTTTCATCCGAAGCCATCTAGATAAGTATTTGAGCCCATCTTCAGCATCTGGTCGGATTGGTCTCGACAGTTTCTACTGTTCACGGCAAGCTTTCCCGGCAAGGTTACTGTTCACGGCGGCAAGCTTTCCCCGGCAAGGTTACTGTTCATGGCGGCAAGCTCTCCCCCAGCAAGGTTACTGTTCACGGCGGCAAGCTTTCCCCGGCAAGGTTACTGTTCACGACGGCAAGCTCTCCCGGCAAGGTTATTGTTCACGGCGGCAAGCTTTCCCCGGCTAGGTCTTTGAGGCAGTAAACGACCTCGGATGAAAATGTGCCCAAAAGCAAAGTTGACCGTTTTGACGAGACGAAAAACTTTCGTGTTGAACGTTTTCCGATTCGAGGCCATCTTATGGGCCAAAACACTCACGCATTACATCAGACACTTGCCAAGACATGTCTGATCTCCCGCGTCATATTTCGCCTCTTGACAGGGCTGCATTCAGATAGCTCTAACTTTTGCATACGAACTCGGATTGAGATGATTTTTATATAAAAATCGACCGATTCGACGAGATGAAGACAATTCATGTAGAGCATTCCTTCATCCGAGGTTGTCCTGGAGGCTTAATTGACCAAAAAGCACTCAGAACACCTAAACATGACAATCTGAGTGTAGTTTTGGTCTTTGATATGATGCCGAATAATTATGGTCCAAACATTAAAGTTGTTCCATTCGGTGATGTGAAACTTTTCATGCTGAAAACCCTTTCACTCTATATCTTGCCAAAATCAGGCGTCAACACCGGCGAGATTTCGCATAGGCTACCTGCCCCAGGGCAGGTCATTCCCACTCCCGAGCCCGGCAAGAGCGTGGTGTTCGTGTCTCACTTCCTTCGGGGTTTAGGCTTCCCGACGGACCCTTTGTGCGGGGGCTCATGTTTTATTATGGGCTGTAATTCCATGACTTGAATCCGGAGTCCATCCTACACATCTCGTCATTCATTGTTGTATGTGAAGCCTTCCTCCGCATTACCCCTCACTTCGGATTGTGACTCAAGACCTTCGAGGTGGAACCGAAGATGATCGAGGGGCAACGGGCAGAGTGCGGAGGGGCGGTCATAAGCAAGTGCACGGATGCTCCGTGGCCCAAGGGCTCTTTTCAGGAGGAGCTTAGTTTGTGGCAACGTGAGTGGTTTTATATCACCGCTCCCAGGGGCACCAAATGGGTGGCTCCACCCGCCTTCCGCTCAGGTCCACCACAGCGGCTGGCATCATGGGTCAACCGGGGGCTCGACTGGGGGCCTTCCAAGGACATTCCTCTGTTGCAGGGACGCATTCGAGACCTCCAGGAAAGAGAGATCAATCTGGTCGTGGCGGCGCAGGTTATGCTGATTCGGCGCCTTCTGCCCTGCAAACGTCGCCCCTTCCGTCTATGGGAGTTTAATCCGGAGGGACCATGAGCTCTCCAACATTTTATGGGCGCGACGCCCGTGGAGATGTATATACTGTTCTTCGGATCACAAGAGAAGTGTCCGGACTTGACTGAGAACGCAGGTCTAAGATGCAATCGCCCAGATACTCAAGTAAGTAGTCCTGTAACCGGTCAGGCTGTTCATTCATTTATCATATATATGCCCTTTAAGGAAGCCGTTTCTTGAACAGGAGTGGATAGCCAAGGCAAAGTTGATAAGGTGTCCGGCTCCCCTCCCAGAGACCACGCCGGATCCCATACTGACCAAGATGTTGACGGTCGCGCCTTTTAAAGAAGGCGAAGGGGGGAGCAGGGAAGCAACTGCCTCCGCGAAGGAGGCGTTCAAGGAAGGAGGGATCAAGGATCCTACACTCCAAGGGGAGAAGAGGACCGCTTCCGAAGACCCGGAAGCCAAGGCCCCAAAGCGGGGAAAGAAATCTTCGTCAGGAAGTCCAGCGCTGGGAAATATCCCAGCCGCACTATTTCCCCAAGGGGATCAGCCCTCCAGTGAGCCGTAAGTAAAAAGAAGGGGACTTGTGAATAAAAGATATTCCTGTATTTATTTCTGAAGATAACCGAAATTGTACCTTGTAGTTCGGATCTCAGCCCTCCTCAGCAGAGCTTGTCTTCGGGGGATCTTCGTCCGGAGATGATAGAGAGTGAAACGCCTCCACCTATCGCGCCTTCAGGCGAGGCGGGCGACCCTGAGGTGTCGTCACGGAGAGTTTCCCCGAGTCTGGCGGGGCCGGAAGGTCCGCGCCAATCGGCCGCTCGGGTCGGAGGAGTGAAGGACCTGCTCGGGCGGCGTCTATCTCGAAAGATCACCGTGTGCTAATGGCTACGGTGATTGAAAGAATTGCATCCGCCGAGAGCGGATTGCATGAAACCGCCAGTTCTTGTGACGGGTTTGAGGTACGAAAAATGATGTACCTTCGGCGCTTATGCATATAGAATGCGCCCTGTATAGATAGTAGCCCTTGAGACTCAGTATGTTGTCAAAACTGACAGCGTGCCGAGGATCATAATCTCAATATTAACATGTCATCGTTCCTATGTAGGTGACGGGGCGTCCGGTGGCCAGCCGGACTGATGAATTTTCCGAACTAAAGCGGCAACTTGACGAGGCGGATGCGGACATCGCGCTGGTCAATAAACGGTTTGATGAGTCACAAGGTATGCGACTTTTCCGGGGACACCTGGTAAGGGAGCTTAACGCCCATGTCTTACTACTTGTATGCATTGATGCAGATGGTGCCGCTGCTGTGGAGAGGCTGCGGGCGGAACTCGCCCGAGCTAAAGAGCAAGCCCCAAAGAGTAACGCGGCCGCTTTAAAGGCGGCCGAAGAGCTGAAAGCTGAGCAGGCTCCTCACTGCCGAAGCAAAGAGGAAATGGCCGATATGGCCCTGAAGCTGAAGAATGCTACCGACCGCTGCAGGGTTCTTGAAAAAGAACGTCAAGCGGAACAAGAGGACCTGAAAAAGGTCACCGCCGAAGCCAAGGGTGCCCGTTCCGCGATGAGAGCTGCCAAGGAGGAGCTGAGTCAGGCCGGGGATATTGCGGTTGGAAAACCATTTCTGCTATGGAGGAAATATATGGATCCGAAGTATGCTCAGTTGGACAAGCTGTGGAGTTCGGAGGATGCTTATCTAGACTTAGCGGCGAGCACTGCGGACGCGATCGAGCACTTCCGAGGCCAGAAGGGGCACAGAAGGGAAGAGCTATTTTGGTCGCAATTCCATAGTCCGGAGCGTCCTCTTCCGTTGACCGAACGGTTGGCCGAATGGGCCGAGCTGAATCGATTATCCGGACTTGCCAAGAAGCATGTCATGACTCATTAGTGGCCCGGCGGACCCCAGCCGAAGAGTTATTTTTGGCTTAGTGCAGCAGTTCCTTGGTGCGGTACCGCGTATCGACGCGATGAAGCGGTCGGCGTGTATTGAGGGGGCGTGGATGGCTCTTGCCCGTGTCAAGGCATACTGGGCGGAGATGAAGGCCACCGACGTTGCGTCCCCAGATTGGGACGGAAGCCGAGTACCAGTCGAGCGCTATTTTGAGGAAGTTCTTCCGGGCGCTCGTTTAATAGAGACGCAGTGCTCGAAGGATGTTATTGTAACACCCCGGACGTAACTTTCCATATTTGTAACTCCAACTCTTGCCATTTTCGGCATTGTGATATGATATTCCCTCCGTGGTTGGGTTTTTCTTCTTTTTGCATTTTGTCCATGTCATGCATTTTATATCATGTCATCATGTGCATCGCATTTGCATACGTGTTCGTCTCATGATTCCGAGCATTTTTCCCGTTGTCCGTTTTGCAATCCGGCACTCCTATGTCCCCGGGCGTCCCCTTTTACGTTTTTCCGTGAGCGGGTACTAAACTTTCTCGGAATGGACCGAGGTTTGTCAAGTGGCCTTGGTATACCACCGGTAGACCACCGGTCAAGTTTCGGGTCATTTGGAGCTCGTTTGGTACTCCAACGATTAACCGCGCTCTCGCAAAGGCCTCTTTTAAGTTGCAGCCCAACACCCCTTCAAAATAGTCCAATAACCCATCTAAGTCACTTCCATGCTCTCCGTCGTTCGATCATGATCGTGTGGGCGAAAACCACACCTCATTTGGACTCTCCTAGCTCCCTCTATGCCTATTTATACAACCCCCATTCCAAATCCGGATCAACCCTAGCCTTCCCCTACCTCGCGCCCGGACGAAACTACCGCGCCGCCCGGACACGTCCGCCCCACCGCGCCGCCGCCGCCCGGCGAATCAGCGCGTGCCACGTGGAAACACGCGCCGCCCGGCCGGCGGGCCAGCGAAACCCTGCCCCCAGCCACACACGCCCACCAAGCCCGCGCCTCCGCGCCCGCTTCGACAGCGCCGCCTTGTTCCAGCCGCCGTCGCCCTCCGCCCGCCTCGGCGGCCGCCGTCGCCAGTCATCGCAGCCGCCACCGCCTCGCCGCCCGCCGCCTGCCCGTCCCGCCGCCTCGGCCCGGGCTCGCCGGGCCCGAGCTCCCGCCCGCCCTCGCCTGCCGCCACTGCCACCATCCATCCCGCCCGCCGCCGGTCGCCCTCTCTTCCTCCGGCCCGGCCCCGCCCCGACTTTTCCTCTCCGGCGAGGAGCCGCCCGCCGCCGCCGCCCTCGATGGGCCGGATCCCGATCGGATCGGGGTTGACTTTCTCCCCCCTCTAATTCGTCTAAGTTTTTTTATCTCGGTGATTATTTCGTGGCATTTTCAACGCATCACAACTTTGCATCTGTAGCTCCATTTTGCGCGTGTAATATGTCAAAATGTTCGTCTCGAAGAGTAGATCATTTAGTCTCATAGCATCATTTCCATTTGAGCTCATCTTAATGCCCGAAATGCTGTTAGAAGAGGGCTATGTGATGTTAGTTTCTGTTTCTTAACAGAACATGCCCTTTTGTTATTTTTGCTATGATTGATGTGTGCACCCTATGAATTTGAGCCCTACATGTGTTTTGTAATATGTCATGCCATCTTTCCAGGGGTGTATGCCATGTATTTTTGTGATCTATGTGGTGAATAGCACAAACATGCAAAGTAGGTGTCCTGATGTTGCTGTTTTCAGCTCTGGTTAGCTGATATTTTGATGCCATGTTAACTTGATGCTACCAAGAGATCCATGCATATTTTGAGATACTTCAGTAAGGATGTTTCGAACATATGGTTATGCTTTATCCATACATGCCTTTGTTTGCAATTATGGAGTGCCATAGCTTGAGTCTATCGAGCTCTACTTTTGCTACAAAAATGTTTCCTGGCAGATTGTTTACATGTTATTCAATTTTGCCAAGGTTGTTGTGGTTGATCCATGTATGCTATGGTATTGTTCTTGCCATGTATGTCTTCTATGCCATGTCTTCTTGATGTATGTATGCTTAGTTTGTCATGAAAGGCTCTGTAGTGAGTGCTTTGAGCTCTTAAACATGCCTACTTGTTATCTGTTTTTGACACGCCATGTTGCTGAATCTGTTAACGAAACTTGCGATATTGACATGGGTGTTACTTTATTTTCTGATCCTTTTTGGCTTATTGTCAGTAAGGGACTTTTGTTCTATGCTTTGATTAGATTCATGCCATGCCTTTATTTGCTATTATAAGTTCCTGTAGCATGTTGTTTTCTTGCTCTGAACATTGCTACCTGATGCTGTTTCTGCCATGTCTAGCCTGATATTCTTTTGCATTTTTGCCATGCTTGTTTGGACCTGTTGTGATGTGATTTAGCCGTAGCTCAGTGTTCATCTTTTGTCAAGCATCTTGAGTAGATCACTGCCATATACTTTGTTTGTACGTTTGGGTGCAGTAGCTTAATTTCTTGTCGCTTGCTAAGTGGCATCATGTTGTTAATGGCAGATTTGTGCCATTCTTGTTTTGCTTGTCATTTGCAAACAGTGCATCCGATTCCGGTGATCTTTATATCGATTTCAACCGAAATCATCTCATCTTTCCAGTGGCATACTTGGTTTGCCAAGTTGATGCCTGGTTCATCATTTTCCTTCCGGAGCGCGCATACGCATTGCATATCACATCTCGCATATCATGTCATGTTTTGCATCATGTTGCTTGTGCATTGCACCGTGATTTATTGTGGTTCCTTTGTTTGTGTTCTTGCTTTGGGTAGAGCCGGGAGACGAGTACGTGAACGAGGAACCTGTTGAGAACGCTTACGAGGATCAAGCTTTCGACAACTCGAGAACATTGCGAGCAAGATGACCATACCCTCGAAATCACTTCTATCTTTGCTATGCTAGTTGCTCGCTCTTTTGCTATGCCTATGCTGCGATGCCTATCACTTGCTATATCATGCCACCCATATTGCCATGTCATCCCCTAACCATCCTTTCCTAGCAAACCGTTGATTGGCTATGTTACCGCTTTGCTCGGCCCCTCTTATAGCGTTGCTAGTTGCAGGTGAAGCTGGAGTTTGTTCCTTGTTGGAGCATGGAGATGTTGTTCCTTATTGGAACATGTTTACTTGTTGGGGATATCACAATATATATATCTGCTATAATTAATGCATCTATATACTTGGTAAAGGGTGGAAGGCTCGGCCTTATGCCCGTGTTTTGTTCCACTCTTGCCATCCTAGTTTCATCATACCGTGTTATGTTCCTTGATTTCGCGTTCCTTACGGTTGGGTGATTTATGGGACCCCTTGACAGTTCACTTTGAATAAGACTCCTCCAAAGAAGGCCCAACTTTGGTTTTACCATTTGCCACCTAAGCCTTTTTCCCGGGTTTTCGCGAGCCCGAGGGTCATCTTATTTTAAACCCCGGACCAGTGCTCCTTCGAGTGCTGGCCCAACTGGCGATGTCCGGCGCCCCGGGCAATCCAGGTCTATGCCAACCCGACGTCTTGCCCATCCGGTGTGCCACGAGAACGAGATATGTGCAGCTCCTATCGGGATTTGTCGGCACATTCGGGTGGATTTGCTGGTCTTGTTTTATTGCTGTCGAAATGTCTTGTAGTCCGGGATTCCGAGATTGATCGGGTCTTCCCGGTAGAAGGAATATCCTTCGTTGACCGTGAGAGCTTATAATGGGCTAAGTTGGGACACCCCTGCAGGGTATTATCTTTCGAAATCCGTGCCCGCGGTTATGAGGCAGATGGGAATTTGCTAAGGTCCGGTTGTAGAAAACCTGAAGTTGACCTCTTTTAAAATACACATCAACCGCGTGTGTAACCGTGATGGTCTCTTCTCGGCGGAGTCCGGGAAGTGAACACGGTGTTGGAGTTATGTCTGACGTAAGTAGTTCAGGATCACTTCTTGATCGCTACTAGTTTCACGACCGTGCCTTGTTTCTCTTCTCGCTCTCTTCTGCGAATGTAGCCACCATATATGCTAGTCGCTTGCTGCAGCTCCACCTCATAACTCTGTCCTTCCTATAAGCTTAAATAGTCTTGATCTCGCGGGTGTGAGATTGCTGAGTCCCCGTGACTCACAGATTCTACCAAAACAGTTGCAGTGCCGACGATGCGGTCACGGTGGACGAACCGAGCTCAAGTGGGAGTTCGACGAGGAACGTGGTCGTTACTATGTATCTTTTCCTGATGATCGTAGTGGAGCCAGTTGGGACGATCGGGGATCTGTGTAGCATTTGGGGTATCTTCTTTTATTTTGGTTCCGTAGTCGGACCTTGAGTGTACTCTGTATGATGGATGTTTAATTATGTATTGTGTGAAGTGGCACTGTAAGCCAACTATGTATCTCTTTCCCTTAAGTATTACATGGGTTGTGTGAAGATTACCTCACTTGCGACATTGCTTTCAATGCGGTTATGCCTCTAAATCGTGCTTCGACACGTGGGAGATATAGCCGCATCGGGCGTTATGTTGGTAATCGAGCCTTCCCGACTTAGGAGCCCCTACTTGATTGTTTGTTTGGCGTTGTTGAGTCTAGAACGGAAAATGTTTTGAGTCTTAGGATTATATATATCGGAGAGTAGGATTATTTTTACTCCCAGTCCCTTCGTCGCTCTGTGAGGTCTCCCGACGAGAAGTTTTACTCTCCTCTCCTCAAATTTCACTAAAAAAATTTAGGATCACGCTGGTATCTTGGGATCGTTCCGATGGTTTTGTGACGAGAACATTGTTCTTGGTGCCTCGACATTTAGGGGTTGTGGCGGTGTCCCGGGAGTTGAGCTCCGGGTGTTGTCGTCACAATTTTATCGTAGCAGTTCGGAATACCTGAGTTTTACCGACATCGAAATCTCTTTTGTGCAGTTGTTGGTGAGATAACCCCGATAACCCAGTACTGGGGCGAGCTCGGGAGTATTGCCATGACTCATATAACGGATGTTTTTCGAAGGTCGAGGTACACGATTTCCGAAGGTTTCTTGGTTATGTGTTGACGGATGGATACAAATGGATCTAGGTATTGTTAGTTTGGGTGATATATTTTGTGTCCCTCGTATCCCCAACACCATATTGCATAACCGAAAGTTTCGGAGTTTATAGGTGGGATTCAAGTAGCTCTAGCATTTCTTCCCGCAAATATTTGGTTCGTGATTGGGTAATCCTTACCACTTATTTGTTCCAGTCGTACCTTGTTATTTTTTCCATCAACCCTTAATCAAGTGGCTTCTCACCTTAATGGACGTGTGATGTTAACTTTGGAATTCATTCGTTCATTCTTGTTCGAATGTTTATTGTGAAGACTATATGTTGCAATTTCTATTCGTTGTTTCAACTTGACTATTTGTCTATCAAAGTGCTAACGGATGTCACCTTCTTCAGGATGGCTCCGCCAACGCGTCTGAATCCGGAACGTAATGATGGGAATCAGTCGAACCCTCCACCTCCACCTCCGCCTCCGGAGGCCTGGCAAGCTATCATGGCAGCCACCAATGCCAATGCTCAGATGATTTTGCAGCTCTTGCAAGAGCGTACTCAAGGGCAAGGCAGTCAAGGAAATCAAGGTCAAGGCAACAACCAGCCGCACTTTGCTACTCTCGGTCGGTTCCTCGCTAATCAGCGAAGTCTTTCGGTTTACGTAGTCGAGGCCACGACGCGACGATTGGCTTGTGGACATCTGCAAGCATTTTGATTGTAGCAATGTCGGACACGAGGACTTTGTCAAGTTTGCATCGTTTCAACTCAAGGACCAAGCTGCTGAGTGGTACCAAGAATACAAAGATTCCAGAGGAGGTCGTGTCATTACATGGGATGAGTTCCGCCGAGATTTCAGAGCTCACCACATTCCGAAAAGTGTTGTTGAGAGCAAGCGTGAGGAGTTCCGCAATCTCAAGCAAGGCAACATGTCTGTCTATCAATATAATATCCAGTTCGAAACTCGCCGCTTTGCTAAGCAAGACGTCCACGATGAAAAGTGTATGATCTATCAATTCAGAGGTGGTCTCGAGAAGATCTGCAATTAGCTCTTGTGCTTTTGAGCGAGAAAAGTATGATGAATTCTACAACATGGCATCAAGCAAGAAGCTGCCCAGCTCAAATGTGAGGCTTCTAAAAAGAGAATCAGGATGCAGTTCAGTCTTCTTCTTCCTCTCAAGTGGCAGCTAAGCAGCAAGTTCTACCTTCCTCCTCCTCCGTTCCGTCAGCCTTATCGTGAGAAGAACTCAGGTGGCCGTGGATCTTCCCACCCGCCCAACCCAAAGCTATCGTAACAAGCCAAATTCTCAAGCTCCAAGGTCAAGTGCTCCTTACCACCGTCCGCTCTCGAGGTGACTTGCAACAAGTGTCGTGAGAAAGGTCACTATGCGAACAAATGCTTCAACCAGAGGCGCCTTCCGCCTCCTCCTCTGTGAAATCTTCAAGCAATGCAAAGGTCAAGCATAATCCCAAGTCTGCAAAGTTCAACATGATGAATGCAGCTCAAGCGGAGGAATCTTCGATGTGATAATGGGTAATCTCTCGATTAATGATATTCTGCAAAAGTCTTATTTGATCTTGGTGCATCTATTTCTTTCATATCAAGACCTTTTGCATCCATGAACAATTTGCATCTTGTCGATATGCCTAAGCCGATAGCGGTTTCCTCTCCGGTTTGTTCATGAATACAAAATGATGGCTCCGGATGTTTCTATCAAGATGGGCGATTATAGATTTCTGGCTAAACCAATGGTTCTCGGTGACTCGGATATTGATCTTATTCTCGGGATGGACTGGCTTTCTCAGCACAAAGCTCAGCTTGATTGTGCTGCCGGAAACTCAATTGAGTCACTCTTCTAATGATGTGATCATCTATGCCGCTCGTGATGAAACCATTCGGTTGTTTTCTCTCAATGAGAAGGGAGAATTGGATGCTATCTCTTAGATTCCAGTCGTTTGTGAGTACCAAGATGTCTTTCGGAAGAGCTTCGGGTATGCCTCCTCATCGGCGATTGAGTTCGTTATCGATCTTGAGCACGCATCGAACCCATTTGCAAGCATCCATACAAGCTTGGACCTGATGAGCTGAAGGAATTGAAGAAGCAGCTCGATGAACAAGAGCGTCTGGGTTTGATCGGACCGAGTTCATCTCCTTGGGGTTGTGGTGTTCTTTTGTCCGTAAGAAGGATGGCACGGACCGATTTTCGTCGATTACCGTCCATTGAATAAGAAGACAATCAAGAACAAGTATCCACTTCCCAACATCAATGAGCTTTTCGAGCAACTCAAAGGTGCTAAAGTATTCTCCAAGCTTGACCTTCGTATGGGTTATCATCAGATTCGCATTCGTGAACAAGATATTCCCAAGACAGATTCGAACAAGCTTTGGTTCTTATGAATATCTTGTCATGTCTTTCGGCCTCGTCAATGCTCCTCCAACATTCTCTCGGATGATGAACTTCATCTTCAACCCCTACACCAATGAATTCGTCTTGGTCTATCTTGATGATATTTTGGTCTTCTCCAAGAATAAGAAGGATCATGCCAAACATTTGCGATTGGTGCTAGACAAGCTCGAGAGTATCAATTCTATGCTAAGTTCTCCAAATGTGAATTTTGGCTTGATGAAGTGCTTTATCTTGGTCATATCATCTCCGCCAAGGGCATCGCTGTTAATCCGAGAAGGTGTCCGCAGATTGTGAATTGGGAACCTCCTCGGAATGTCAAGCAACTTCGTAGTTTTCTTGGTCTTGCAAGCTATTGCGAAGATTCGTTGAGAACTTCTCCAAGATTGCAAAGCCTCTTTCCAACCTCCTCCGAAAGCATGTGAAGTATGTCCGGTCTCCCGAGTGTGACGTTGCTTTCAATACTCTCAAAGAGAAACTCGTCACAGCTCTGTCTTGACTCCTCTGATGAATCCAAGCCATTCAAGTTTTACTGTGATGCTTCTCTTCAAGGTCTCGGTCTGTGTTAATGCAAGAGAAGAGAGTTGTGGCCTATACCTCTCGTCACCGAAGCCCAATGAAAAGAACTACCCCACTCACGATCTTGAGTTGGCGGCAGTTGTCCATGCATTGATAACATGGAGACATCTCTTGTTGGGAAGGAAAGTGGACATTTTCACCGATCACAAGAGTCTCAAGTATATCTTCACTCAGCCCAACCTCAACCTCGTGCAGACTCGATGGGTCGAAATGATTCAAGAGTACAACCCAAGTATTGAATATACTCGGGCAAGGCCAATGTCATTGCAGATGCTTTGAGCAGGAAGGCTTATCGCAACAGTTTAATCCTCAAGCCCTTCCAACCGGATCTCGTGAAGCTTTCCATAGCTGAATCTTCAAGTTGTTCCTCAAGGCTTTCTTGCCAACCTCATAGTCTCTCCTACTTTGGAAGATCAGATTCGTGAGGCTCAACTCCTGGATACCATGGTGAGAAAGGTGAAGCGTGGTATCGACAATGGCATTTCAAGTACAAGTGCTTCCACGTTGATGACAAAGATACTCTTTTCTTTGAGGACGGATTGTGGTTCCTAAGGGTGATCTGAGAAAAGTCATTATGAGCGAGGCTCACAATTCGCTTCTATCCATTCATCCCGGAAATGCGAAGATGTACCAGGACCTCAAGCGATCATATTGGTGGACTCGAATGAAGCGAGAAATTGCTCAATTCGTGAATGAATGTGATGTCTGCGGAAGAGTGAAAGCGAACACCAAAGACCAGCTGGTCTCCTCCAACCTCTTGCTATTCCGAATGGAAGTTTGATCATATTGAAATGGACTTCGTGACTGGTTTCCAAAGTCCAAGCGTGGAAATGATGCTATCTTCGTTGTCATTGACAAGCTTACTAAAGTGGCTCATTTTCTTCCAATCAAAGAATCTATCACAGCAGCTCGGTTGGCAGACCTATACACATCCAGATTGTCTCCTTGCGACATTCCACAAGTGATCTCTTCGCACCGTGGCAGCATCTTTACCTCCAAGTTTTGGGATTCTTTTGAAGGCCATGGGCACCAACATTCGTTTCAGCACAGCTTTCCATCCTCAAACAAGTGGCCAAGTCGGCGAGTAAATAAAATCCTTGAAGATATGCTCGGGGCTTGTGTCATTTCTTTCGGTATGAAGTGGGAAGATTGTCTTCCATATGCCGAGTTCTCCTACAACAACAGCTTCCAAGCGAGTTCGGGCAAGGCCCCATTCGAAATTCTCTATGGCGAAAAGTGCGTACTCCTCTCAATTGGTGCGAGACAGGTGAGCGCCAACTTCTTGGCAATGACTTGATCACGAAGCGGAAGAAATGTGCAAAGTCATTCGTGAGAATCTCAAAGCCGCGCATAATCGCGCGGAAGAGCTATTATGATGATAAGCACCGTGATGTGGCTTTTGAAGTCGGAGACCATGTCTATCTCGCGCCTCTCTCAATGAAAGGCACTCGTCGTTTCGGTATCAAAGGGAAGCTTGCCCCTAGATCGTGGGTCCTTTCAAGATCATTGGCAAAAGAGGCGATCTCGCCTATCAACGAGCTTCCGTCCAACCGCCAAATGTGCACGATGTGTTTCACGTGTCACAACTTCGCAAGTGCTTCAAGACTCTGAACGCACTATCAACTTCAAGAAATTGACCTTCAAGAAGATCTCTCTTATCATGAGCACCCGTTGCTATTCTTGAAGAAACCGAGCGCAATACTCGCAACAAGTCAATCAAATTCCTGAAAGTGAAGTGGTCACACCATTCCACCGTGAAGCCACACAGGAGCGCGAGGATCACCTCCGTTCGAATATCCGGAGTTCTTTCAGTCCTAGATCTCGGGGCGAGATCCTCTTGTAGTGGTGGAGTGTTGTAACACCCGGACGTAACTTTCCATATTTGTAACTCCAACTCTTGCCATTTTCGCATTGTGATATGATATTCCCTCCGTGGTTGGGTTTTCTTCTTTTGCATTTTGTCCATGTCATGCATTTTATATCATGTCATCATGTGCATCGCATTTGCATACGTGTTCGTCTCATGATTCCGAGCATTTTTCCCATTGTCCGTTTTGCAATCCGGCACTCCTATGTCCCCGGCGTCCCCCTTTTACGTTTTTCCGTGAGCGGGTACTAAACTTTCTCGGAATGGACCGAGGTTTGTCAAGTGGCCTTGGTATACCACCGGTAGACCACCGGTCAAGTTTCGGGTCATTTGGAGCTCGTTTGGTACTCCAACGGTTAACCGCACTCTAGCAAAGGCCTCTTTTAAGTTGCAGCCCAACACCCCTTCAAAATAGTCCAATAACCCATCTAAGTCACTTCCATGCTCTCCGTCGTTCGATCACGATCGTGTGGGCGAAAACCACACCTCATTTGGACTCTCCTAGCTCCCTCTATGCCTATTTATACAACCCCCATTCCAAATCCGGATCAACCCTAGCCTTCCCCTACCTCGCGCCCGGACGAAACTACATACCGCCGGACATCGTCCGCCCCACGCCGCCGCTGCCAAGCGAATCAGCCTTGCGCCACGTGGCAACGCCGCCCCGCCCAGCGCCCGCCCGGCCAGCGCGCCACTTCGGGCCGTGCCGCCCACGCGACCGGCCGCCGTCGCCCTCGCCCGCCTCGGCCGCCGCCGTCGCCAGTCATCGCCGCCGCCACCGCCTCGCCCGCCCGCCGCCTGCCGTCCCGCCGCCTCGGCCGGGCTTCGCCGGGCGAGCTCCCCGCCCCGCCCCTCGCCTTTGCCGCCCGCCGCCATCCATCCCCGCCGCGCCGGCCGCCCTCTCCTCCTCCGGCCCGGCCCGCCCGCTTTTCCTCTCCGGCGAGAGAGCCGCCGCCGCCGCCCTCGATCAGGCGGATCGATCGGATCGGGGTTGACTTTCTCCCCTCTAATTCGTCTAAGTTTTTTATCTCGGTGATTATTTCATGGCAATTTCAACGCATCATAACTTTGCATCTGTAGCTCCATTTTGCGCGTGTAATATGTCAAACTGTTCGCCTCGAAGAGTAGATCATTTCATCTCATTGCATCATTTTCATTTGAGCTCATCTTGATGCCCGAAATGCTGTTAGAAGAGGGCTATGTGATGTTAGTTTCAGTTTCTTAACAGAACATGCACTTTTGTTATTTTTGCTATGATTGATGTGTGCACCCTATGAATTTGAGCCCTACATGTGTTCTGTAATATGTCATGCCATATTTCCAGGGGTGTATGCCATGTATTTTTGTGATCTATGTGGTGAATAGCACAAGCATGCAAAGTAGGTGTCCTGATGTTGCTGTTTTCAGCCCTGGTTAGCTGATATTTTGATGCCATGTTAACTTGATGCTACCAAGAGATCCATGCATATTTTGAGATACTTCAGTAAGGATGTTTTGAACATATGGTTATGCTCTATCCATCCATGCCTTTGTTTGCAATTATGGAGTGCCATAGCTTGAGTCTATCGAGCTCTACTTTTGCTACAAAAATGTTTCCTGGCAGATTGTTTACATGTTATTCAATTTTGCCAAGGTTGTTGTGGTTGATCCATGTATGCTATGGTATTGTTCTTGCCATGTATGTCTTCTATGCCATGTCTTCTTGATGTATGTATGCTTAGTTTATCATGAAAGGCTCTGTAGTGAGTGCTTTGAGCTCTTAAACATGCCTACTTGTTATCTGTTTTTGACATGCCATGTTGCTGAATCTGTTAACGAAACTTGCGATATTGACATGGGTGTTACTATATTTTCTGATCCTTTTTGGCTTATGGTCAGTAAGGGACTTTTGTTCTATGCTTTGAGTAGATTCATTCCATGCCTTGATTTGCTATTATAAGTTCCTGTAGCATGTTGTTTTCTTGCTCTGAACATTGCTACCTGATGCTGTTTTTGCCATGTCCAACCTGATATTTTTTTGCATTTTTGCCATGCTTGTTTGGACCTGTTGTGATGTGATTTAGCCGTAGCTCAGTGTTCATCTTTTGTCAAGCATCTTGAGTAGATCACTGCCATCTACTTTGTTTGTACGTTTGGGTGCAGTAGCTTAATTTCTTGTTGCTTGCTAAGTGGCATCATGCTGTTAATGGCAGATTTGTGCCATTCTTGTTTTGCTTGTCATTTGCAAACCGTGCATCCGATTCGGTGATCTTTATATCGATTTCAACGAAATCATCTCATCTTTCAGTGGCATACTTGGTTTGCCAAGTTGATGCCTGGTTCATCATTTTCCTTCCGAGGCGCAGATACGCATTGCATATCACATCTCGCATATCATGTCATGTTTTGCATCATGTTGCTTGTGCATTGCACCGTGATTTATTGTGGTTCCTTTGTTTGTGTTCTTGCTTTGGGTAGATCCGGAGACGAGTACGTGAGCGAGGAACCTGTTGAGAACGCTTACGAGGATCAAGCTTTCGACAACTCGAGAACATTGCGAGCAAGATGACCATACCCTCGAAATCACTTCTATCTTTGCTATGCTAGTTGCTCGCTCTTTTGCTATGCCTATGATGCGATGCCTATCACTTGCTATATCATGCCACCCATATTGCCATGTCAGCCCCTAACCTTCCTTTCCTAGCAAACCGTTGATTGGCTATGTTAACGCTTTGCTCGGCCCCTCTTATAGCGTTGCTAGTTGCGGTGAAGTGAAGTTTGTTCCTTGTTGGAGCATGGAGATGTTGTTCCTTATTGGAACATGTTTACTTGTTGGGGATATCACAATATATATCTGCTATAATTAATGCATCTATATACTTGGTAAAGGGTGGAAGGCTCGGCCTTATGCAGTGTTTTGTTCCACTCTTGCCATCCTAGTTTCCGTCATACGGTGTTATGTTCCTTGATTTCGCGTTCCTTACGGTTGGGTGATTTATGGGACCCCTTGACAGTTCACTTTGAATAAGACTCCTCCAGCAAGGCCCAACTTTGGTTTTACCATTTGCCACCTAAGCCATTTTCCCCGGGTTTCGCGAGCCCGAGGGTCATCTTATTTAAACCCCGGACCAGTGCTCCTTCGAGTGCTGGCCCAACTGGCGATGTCCGGCGCCCCTGGCAATCCAGGGTCTATGCCAACCCGACGTGTTGCCCATCCGGTGTGCCACGAGAACGAGATATGTGCAGCTCCTATCGGGATTTGTCGGCACATTCGGGTGGCTTTGCTGGTCTTGTTTTATTCTTGTCGAAATGTCTTGTAGTCCGGGATTCCGAGATTGATCGGGTCTTCCGGTAGAAGGAATATCCTTCGTTGACCGTGAGAGCTTATAATGGGCTAAGTTGGGACACCCTGCAGGTATTATCTTTGAAAGCCGTGCCCACGGTTATGAGGCAGATGGGAATTTGTTAATGTCGGTTTAGAAAACCGAAGTTGACCTCTTTTAAAATACACATCAACCCGTGTGTAACCGTGATGGTCTCTTCTCGGCGGAGTCCGGGAAGTGAACACGGTGTTGGAGTTATGTCTGACGTAAGTAGTTCAGGATCACTTCTTGATCGCTACTAGTTTCACGACCGTGCCTTGTTTCTCTTCTCGCTCTCTTCTGCGAATGTAGCCACCATATATGCTAGTCGCTTGCTGCAGCTCCACCTCATAACTCTGTCCTTCCTATAAGCTTAAATAGTCTTGATCTCGCGGGTGTGAGATTGCTGAGTCCCCGTGACTCACAGATTCTACCAAAACAGTTGCAGGTGCCGACGATGCCAGTGCAGGTAACGCAACCGAGCTCAAGTGGGAGTTCGACGAGGAACGTGGTCGTTACTATGTATCTTTTCCTTATGATCAGTAGTGGAGCCCAGTTGGGACGATCGGGGATCTGTGTAGCATTTGGGGTATCTTCTTTTATTTTGGTTCCGTAGTCGGACCTTGAGTGTACTCTGTATGATGGATGTTTAATTATGTATTGTGTGAAGTGGCGACTGTAAGCCAACTATGTATCTCTTTCCCTTAAGTATTACATGGGTTGTGTGAAGATTACCTCACTTGCGACATTGCTTTCAATGCGGTTATGCCTCTAAGTCGTGCTTCGACACGTGGGAGATATAGCCGCATCGGGGGCGTTACAGTTATGTTTGAATGACATGTATAATTTTATGAAACAACGTTTCAATTTAATGTAAGAGCTTTTTATACTTGTGCCTTCAAGTAGCAAACTACCTCGTGTGCGGCCGTTGATGTATATATGTATATAACCTGAAAAATGGCAGTCTTCGGCTTCTGCCCCCACGCACATAGTGCGGGGGTGTTTGCAAAGAAGTCACATTTTCACACTTAATCCAACGTCTTGGTCCTATAAAGGAGGTGGTAGCGTAGCAAACTAGGCAACCGGACTATAATGCTTTATCACTTTCACATAGCCATAGGAGTTCGATGGTGGGGCTACCATATAGCCCCTGGGGGCACTGCACTCTCCCAAATTCGGGGTGCGTATGTGCATGACCGGGAAATGGTCCTTAGTTAATGCGGAGGAATTCCAAACATTCTGGCGAGTCATCGAGTGGTTGACCAGTCTCTCGCTATATCATGACAGTCAGTTTTTGGCTTTCTCTACTGAGGTGCTCGCCCGGCCGAACCGGGCACAATCGCGATAGTTCTCCGTGCCGTTAGCCGATAGAACGGAACGTAAGGCAGCAAAACACAAGAGCCGGGCAAACCCAACATTTGACCAAAGACATGATTCGGAGCTGATGCATATAAGGCCTAACTTTCGAGGCGCCAACACTCCCTAAGGTATTCAGTCTTTTATAAAGCGGGCGAACAATGCCCTTGGTAACAAGCCCCGGTGTCCGTGCGTGCAAAATTCGACGCCCGATGCCAAAACGCCAGCCTCCTCCTCGGTTATAATAAGAGACCGGGGGATGAGTAACAACAAGAGACAGTGAAAAAGGTTTACGCAGGGTCTTAATCTGAAAAGAATCCTTGCAACGGGTCCCTGCTGCACGTCTGCGCCTGTGTATCCGTTGTGCCGTATCCTGGACGGGTATAGCACGACGTTCATCTGTAAAAGAGAGGAACTTAGTTTGAAAAAGATCGTGCGAAAATGTAATTGGAAATAAACAGAGTATGATTCAAAAAAAATGAATAAAATTGAGCTTTATTGTCTCTTGTTGTACATGCGTGGTGCCCCTTGTAAGGGGGGTACGCGGCTAGTAAGCATCATGTTTATTTATGCCGGACTCGCCTAATCGTGTCCGGGGTCTGAACGATCTGCTTTAGACGCTTTGGCCAGCAAAGCCGTATTAGTGTGAGGCTGTTAACGCAGTCTCACATTCTTTCTTACTTGAGGGACACGCGCAGCTTCTCCTTAATGAAATGATGCCTCGTGGACCGGGCATTTTAAGTTTAAGAGATGCATAATGCGGTATTGCGTAAAAGCGAGCGAAAGCTTCGTGTCCCAGTAGTGCTTGATGGCTACTTTTAAATGGGGCGATGTGGAAGACCAACTTTTCACGACGGAAGTTGTCGGGTGAGCCGAACATAACTTCCAATAGTAGAGAGCCCGTACAATGGGCATATGTGCCTGGCATTATTCCTTGGAAGGAAGTGTTGCTATGGCTAATCCTGTTTGGGTCTATCCCCATATTGCAGATTGTGTTCTGATATAGCAGGTTTAAATCACTGCCGCTGGCCATTAGGACTTGCGTGAATTGAAGACCGTCGATTATAGATTCTAGTATCAAGGCAGTCCATCCTGCGTTCCGGATACTTTCGGAGTAGTCCTGATGGTCGAAGGTGATTGGTTTTGACAACCGGTGTTGGGACTCATTGGGGTAGTACTGCGCGTGCGTAATACAATGGGCGCCGCTCTATTTTCCCCTTTTGTTACTTGAAGTAAGTTTACTGTTTTGACCTCTTGTGGGAAATTCGTTTGTTTTCCGGGGCTCTGCTTGTGGTGCTCGTCATCATCCTCACTTGGTGTGTCGAGCCCCTTGTGTTCGGCGTTGAGTCTGCCGGACTGCTTGAAGACCCAACAATCTCTGTGGGTATGGTTTGCAGGCTTCCCTGGAGTACCGTGGATTTGGCATATCTTGTCCAAGATTTTGTTTAAGTTCGATAGCTCGTCGCTATTATCCTTAAGGGGCAGTTTTTATTGTTACGCCGTGAGCTTTTGAATCCGGCGTTGGTGACGCGCTTTGGACCGTTCTCCTTAATCCGGCGCTGGTCCTTGCTGCGCGTGGTTTCCCATTCCATCCCTCGACTTGGATGTACTTGGGTCACTGGTATCGCATCTTGCTAGCCAGCTATCCTCTCCAGCATAAAAGCGGGTCATGAGGCTTGTTAATGCGGCCATTGTTCTTGGCTTTTCCTGGCCAAGGTGTCTGGCGAGCCATTCGTCTCGGACGTTGTGCTTAAAAGCTGCTAAGCCTTCGGCGTCCGGACAGTCGACTATTTGGTTCTTTTTGGTGAGGAACTTGTTCCAGAATTTTTGGGCTGACTCTCCGGGCTGTTGGGTTATGTGACTTAAATCGTCTGCGTCCGGAGGTCGGACATAGGTTCCCTGGAAATTGGCCCGAAAAGCATCCTCAAGCTCTTCCCAACTACCAATGGTGTTTTCGAGGAGGCTTTTAAGCCAATGCCGGTCTAGCTCTTTGAGCTTGAGGGGTAGGTATTTTATGGCATGGAGATCATCTCCTCTGGCCATGTGTATGTGGAGGATATAATCCTCAATCCAGACTCCAGGGTCTGTCGTTCCGTCGTATGCCTCTATGTTTACTGGTTTGAATCCTGCTGGGAATTCATGATTCAGCACCTCATCGGTGAAACATAGAGGGTGCGCAGCGCCCCTATATTTGGGTATGCCATGATGTTTGGATACTTGACGTGTTGTATTGTTTGCTAGAGCTTGTTTCCTTGGCCCATAGATAGATCTAACTGGGCCATCTTTTTGGTGCGAATCCTTATGCGGATCGCGTGCCGGCTTGTGTGCGGCGCCGCTTGCCGCTGTATGTGTGCCATGTGGTCGTCCATCCGACCGGGCGGCCTCTTTGTTTTTTGACCGTGGGGGCTCTACGGCCTCCTCGTCGAATTCGGGCAGTAGTTTGCGCTTTGGGTAGCTCTTTGTTTGGCGGCTGTTGCCATATGTGTCTGCGGTGTTAAGTACTTTACTCCATCTCCTTCGGAGTGCGTCTTCCGCTGTTTTGAGCCTCTGTTTTTGCTTTTTCAAGCTACGTGCAGTGGCGAGGAGCTCTTTGTGGAGGTCCTTCTAGTCCAATGAAGTGTCCGGCGTGATATCGTCCGAACTGTTATCTTTGCCGGGGACGGGTTGTTTGTCCAAGTTGGCCTGTTCGGATGGTTGCTCAGTGGCATGTTCAATAACTCGGCCGGCTCAACCTGATCTATGGCTGGGTCTGTGTGGGTGCTGTCTTTGTCGAGGTGGGGTTTTGAGCGGCGCTTACGCCGCCGCTTTGACTGCTTCCGGAGGGAATTATCTTTCGCAGCGTCCCGTCGTTCCTTGTTATCGCTTCCCTTAGGTGTGTCCACCATATATACATCGTAAGTTGAGGTGGCCTTCCAGTGCCCTGTGGGCGCTGGTTCTTGGTCGTCTCCGGCGTCGTCGTCCATACCGTCGATGTCTTCGGAGTCGTAGTCGAGCATGTCGGTTAAGTCATCGACAGTGGCTACCAAGTGGATGGTGGGTGGGCGTTGAATTATTTCGTCGTCTGAATCCGAACCCTCCTGTCCGTAGTTCGGCCAGGGCTCTCCTGACAAAGAGAGAGACTTTAATGAGTTCAGGATATCGCCAAAGGGCGAGTGCTGAAAGATGTCCGTGGCGGTGAACTCCATAATCGGCGCCCAGTCGGATTCGACTGGTAGGGGCGCGGGAGGTTCGGAGTCCGGAAGGGAGTCCGGCACTTGGGAGTCACGATCTTCGCAAAGGACAGGGATGGAGTTCGGCTCAATAGCCGTAGAGATCTCAGCCCCCGAGGCGGTGTCCAACCAACCATCCTCGATCGGTGGAATCGGCACTGAATTAATGGTCGGAGTAGACACTGGTGCGGCCTCCAGGGCACTGTTCGGCTGCAGAGCTAGATCATACCCATCGAGACAGTGCGGCACGCTCGGCTGCGGCTCGAATCCGTCAAAGATCAAGTCTCCGCAGATGTCAGCCGTGTAGTTCAAACTTCCAAATCTGACCTGATGGCCAGGGGCGTAGCTTTCGATCTGCTCCAGATGGCCTAGCGAATTGGCCCGCGTCTTGAAGCCGCCGAATCTGAAGATCTGTCCGGGAGAAAAGTCTCACCTGGACCGCATCGTTGTTGATGATTGAAGGAGCCATCGGGCCTATAGGTGACGACAGAGGAACTCTCAATGAAAGCACCAATGTCGGTGTCAAAACCGGCGGATCTCGGTAGGGGTCCCGAGCGTGCGTCTAGGCGGATGGTAACAGGAGACAAGGGACACGATGTTTTACCCAGGTTCGGCCCTCTCGATGGAGGTGATACCCTACTCACCTTGATTAATATTGATGATATGGGTAGTACAAGAGTAGATCTACCACGAGATCAGAGAGGCTAAACCCTAGAAGCTGGCCTATGGTATGATTGTTGTCCCCCCTACGAACTAAAACCCTTCAGTTTATATAGACACCGAATAGGGTTAGGGTTACACAGAGTCGGTTACAATGGTAGGAAATCTACATATCCGTCTCGCCAAGCTTGCCTTCCACGCCAAGGAAAGTCCTATCCGGACACGGGACGAAGTCTTCAATCTTGTATCTGCATAGTCCAGGAGTCCGGCCAAAGATGATAGTTCGGCTATCCGGACACCCCCTAGTCCAGGACTCCCTCAGTGATGATGTCGCGGTTCCCTGGCATCTTGAGGACATTCTAACCATGATGAGTCACCACCATGAACTTGGCCAGGGCCGGATACCTGAGGATGGCATTGTATGGAAGGCAGATGTGGGCGACGTTGAAGTCGATGAGCTCAGTGCGGTAGTTGTCGCGCTTGCCAAAGGTGACAAGGAGGCGGATCTGCTCTATCGGGGTGGTGGAGCCGTCGGTCACTCCTGAGAGAGGCTTGGTGGGCTGCAGGTGGTCATAGGGCACTTGGAGGCAGATGAACGACTCGATGGAAAGAACATTGAGCCCCGCCCCGCCATCAATGAGAGTCTTGGTGATGAGGACGTTGCTGATGGTTGGCGAGCAAACCATAGGGAGAGCGCCGACAGTTGCCGCGCACTTGAGCTGGTCGGATGAGCTGAAGGTGATGGTGCACTTGAACCACCTGAGCGGACGTGTAGCCTCGAGCTTGGGTAGGGCCGCGTTCACCTCACGGGCGAACTGCTTCAAGATGCGATGAGAGGCAGGGGCCTGGGCGCCACCCGGGATGCACGTGATGGCACGAGGCTCCTAGAAGCCCCTAGCCCCCTCGTCCTGGTGGTGGTCGTCATTCCTTCTTGGTGGTGGTGGAAGCGGAGGGAAGCCAGTGTTTCCCTGAGGACGGTTCTCGCGAGGCTGATCTCTCCAGGCACCCTCGCGAGGCTGGGCCTGCCAGCGGTCCTCACGAGGCTGATCGCGCCACTCTTGGCGGGGGCCGCGGTCGTCTCGCGGCCTCCACTTAGGCCCCCTCTGCGGATTTAGCTTCGATCGTTGCGCTCGGGGCGACGACCGACGCGCCCGTCGTGGATGGCCCTGAGCTCCTGACAATCATTGGTGTTGTGGATGTGCAAATTATGGAAGATGTAGAACGAGCGGCTGCCCTTGGATGACTCTGGGTGATCGCAGCCGCGCTTCATCTCTGGCTCGGCTGCAAGCACAGCCGGTCCCTTGCGCTTCACGTCCTTGGCCTCGGCCTTCTTTTCTTCTAGGTCAGCCCCCGGGAGCTCCAGGATGGAGAGGCGACCCTCCTCAGCTCTCGCACACTTGATTGCCATGTTGAACATCTCCAGAGCCGTGCATAGGTCCTCGTGTATGGTGAGCTCCTCCTTCATCTCGACGTCACGGTCGCCATCAGAGAACGCCGAGATGATGGCCTCATCCGAAACCTTGGGGGATCTTGAGGCGAACGATGTTGAAGCGCTAGATGTACTTTTGCAAGGTCTCCCCTGGCTGCTGCTTGATGCCGCGCAGGTCACACGCAGCCAGCGGCCGGTCGCGGGTGCCCTGGAAGTTTGCGACGAAACGCTCCCGCATCTCGTCCTAGGAGGAGATCGATCCCACGGGCAGGTTCAGGAGCCACGAGCTAGCACCATCCTTGAGGGCAATGGGAAACCAGTTCGCCATGACCTTCTCGTCGCCGTTGGTTGACTTGATGCTCAGCTCGTAGATCTGCAAGAACTCAACAGGGTCGGGGGTGCCATCATAGCGTGGAGGCAGGTCGGGCTTGAACTTCCCCAGCTAGACGATGCTACGCAACTCCGGAGAGAAGGCGCGGCAACCCGCTGTGGTTACGGGAGCCCATCGTGGAGGTGGAGCCTAATCTTGGCGCTCGCGCGCCACCGCGGCAGGCGGCGCGCGGTCTTGATGTGGCGGTGCGGGGAGTGCACGAGCATCTTCTTGCGCCACTGCACCACCTGGCAGCTTTCCTCTTCACGCACCGGCGCCCAGCGTGGTGGGTTGCGCCGCGGGGCCTCACGCCTTGGCCCGAGGCCGACGTCTTGACTGGTAGGTGGAGGAGGTGCTCCGTGGGCCACGTCACCCGCGGCAGGCGGTGGGTGAGGCAGCGAGCGAGACGGTGCCGGAGAATCTCCAGCGGCACTGACAAGCTCGGCGATACGGTCGAGCCAGTCTTCATAGAGGTCGTCGACGGGGCGGTAGCGCAGGAGCTCTCGCGCCATGAGCAATGCAGCCTATGCGTTCGCCGGCCCGCGACGAGCATGAGACGACGAACCAGCCGGAGTCAGCGACGGGGTGGCGGTGCGCCCATCCAGCCGCATAGAAGGGTGCAACGATGAAGCTTGCTGCTCATGCCCCGCAGGGCCGGTGGTGGCGTTTGCCACTGGAGACGGGGGAGAGGGAGGGCAGCCGTCACCCGCTGGCGCTGTCTGAGCGACACGGGCAGCGAGAGCGGCTTGGCGCTCAACACGAGCTCGACAAGCATCAGCCATGGAAGCGGTGGAGCAGTGGCGGATCGACCGGCGGAAGAGAGGCTCCGACGCACCCCTACCTGGTGCGCCAAATGTCGGATTTTGGTTTCCGCGGACCCTTGAGAGGTTCGAACTCTGGGGTGCGTGTGAAGAACTCATCCTCCCTAGTCTGCCTACTCGCTAATCTCACGACCTAGCTCGATGAACTGAACGAAAAAGAGACACAACAGTTTACACAGGTTCGAGCCACCTCGTGGTGTAATACCCTACTCCTGCTTTGTGGTGGATTGGCCTCGAGTGGCTGAGGATGAACTAGTGTAGTGGCAAACAACCTCCGGAGGAGAGGCGTTCTTGGGCTCGAGTGAGCTGGTGGGTGAGAGGATGATCTGAATGATCCGTCCTCCTCTATGGTGGTGGCTAGGTCCTATTTATAGTGGCCTTGGTCCTCTTCCCAAATGTAGGCCCGAAGGGATCCCACAATGGCCAAGTTTGAAGGGGGACAGCTAGTACATGCTATCCTGACAAAATTAGTCTTCGCCTGCAAAAGCCTCTAGTCCTGACGCCTTGGTGGGCTCGGCGATGACCTCCGTCCTGCGGTCTTGACGGTCTTGGTTTTGTTGCACAGGAATGGAAACCTCTGGCTGCTTCCCCGGGACTCCGCGCCTGCGCTTGCCTCCTTAGCACTAAAGAGGAAACTGGTACACTATGCCCGCTGGCCCCCGCCTGGCCTCAGTCGTCATGGCTCACGTCATCTGAACCTCACGAGGTGAGACTTGCATAGAGATCTTCGCTCCTCGGGAGCCAGCCGAAGGAGGCCGGCCCTCGCGAAGGTCTTGATGTCATCCGCCTCGCGAGGCTTGGCCCCTCGAGAGGGTCTTGAGTTGTTGATGCTGAAGCTGGGCCATACTAGGCCGTCGATGGAGCCACGTCATGGGCCGCAGGTAGGTAAGTCTGGGTACTCCCGTTCCCAGATTACCGACAGGATATGCTCCTCTGATGATGGAGAGGTATTCTTAGGGCCCTCTCGATGTGAAGGTATCCATCATCGTCCGGCTAGACACAGGTGACTACGTCACAAGGGATGTCGGAACACGCCAACGAGAAAGAAGAACAAAACTGGTAACGGGAGCAACGGTACAGTGAGAATGTTGATGACTCAAGAGGATACCGATGCACACCGGGTTTTGTAAAATATCATGAAGCAAAGGGAACATCACATGATAACCAAATGTTCAGTCGAATATCATTCGTTTAATCATAGGGACCAATATGGATGTCCACGGTTCCACTATCGGTCATTGAACGAAGGGTTTTTGTTCATGTCTATGGTTAGCGAACCTATAGGGTCACAAGCTTAAGGTATTCACCATCCTATGAGTGTTAGTAGGACGGGGTGCTGAGAATATATTTGTGGAAATGTTTCATTAATATCCGGAATAGTTCCGAGAGGTTCCGGAAGCGTTTCGGGGTCACTGGAAGGGTTTCGGTGAATATCGGGTAATACCGGGTATTACCGATTAATATATATAGGTGGAATTTTTTTTGGAGATGTTAAATTATATATATTATGCTCTGAAAAAGTTTAGAATGCAAATATATTTAATTCAATATCAACGGGCCAAATAAGGCCAAGAAGTGGAGAAGTAGTTGGGCCACAAGGGCCCAAGAAGGGAGGCGCTCCCCCCTTTCCTAAGGGGGGGGGGGGGGCGAATCCTACTTGGAGGGGGAGTCCTACTCCCCCTCCCTTGGCTAGTGCCCCAAGGGGGCTCTTTCCCCCTTGGTGGCAGCCCCTCTCCCCCCAATCCTATATGTACTAGAGGATTTCCACCCTATGAGTACACAAGTTTTCAATCCTCCTCTAGTTGATCTAGTGCACGTTCTAGTTGGTCCTAGTTGACTAACTAGAGCGAGCCCTAGCCACCTTGAATCCTCATAATTAGAAGCCCCGTGTGGTTCTGATCTTCCCCCACTAATTCTCCCGTGACGATTAGCTCTGGACGGCGATGCGCTGCCGGATCGTGAAGACCGTACGCTTGCAAGTAGAGAGGCCCTGCTTTCGGTATTTCGTTCAAGGGATCGTTCGTGGGCGGTTCGCTGGATCGTCATCTACGTTCGAAGGACTTCAAGTACGATCTACACCGACTCATCTACTTTCGTTGCACTCCCGGAGTCAGTAATGATCATTGATCACAACCTGTCATGCATCTTCATATTGTTCTTGGGTGTCCGTAGGGTGATTTTTTGTTCTCTACTACGTTTACCAACAAATATCACGCGGCCCCACTTGTCGGGAGCTGATGGTCAAAGGCTGTGACCAGACGAAAGTGCTCCGTTTGGGCTTTTGTGAGCAGGTGGTGGAGGAGGGAGGGCAAAAGTTAGCAACGTTAGTTGCCGGGCGCAAAACTGAGCACAGGAAGCAACCAGGGGCATGAAAATAGTAAACCTTTTTTTAAACAAACCATGCGGCCATTTTCTCAAATTTAAGCAACTTTTTGGCCCACCATAAAATGTTCCTGAGAACTGTTGTTGGTGTGCCAGATGTGAATGATTGCTAGGTTCTCTTTGTTCTACAGGCCATGCACAACCGGTTGTCTTTCTTGCACCGAACTCCCCTACATAAAAAAACTACAATTTGTTTGTAAGTTTTTATTTTTTTAGTAGGTGATTTTTACTATGTGTAGTCAGTACCTATGTCTATGTACTGCTAAAGAAGTGGTAGTAAAGGTCAAGTCCAGTTTAACTCCTCATAGTCTTGCGCATTCCATGGTGCTGATTGTAGTGAGCTATAGAACCAGAAATTACCCACCCTCGTATCCATTATTGCACCTCTTCTCTAATTTCTATGACCAAATAAAACATCAGAAAACATTAGTTCATGGCAACATTGACATCTAATATGTCAACTACACTTATACATACACCAATAAAACATCCCAACACCTGATCATGACAACATAGGCATGAAACATGGCAATTTTTTTCTTCTCTTCTTCGTATGTAGCACATCTTTTCTATGCTACCATATTGCACATAACAATACATGGCAAGTTCACGCCAAATTGCATGGCAAATGTTTAACAACGTTTTCAAGGCAAACATATGCACAAACACATGGAAATTTTTGCATGCCAAGTCAACACATTTTTCCTTCTGGAACTAGGCACTTGCATAAACACATGGCAATGTTATGCCAACAAGTGTGGCAAAGTTTACCTAACAGACATGGCAATTACCTTCAAACACACATGGCAAAGAGGTATATGGTGGTAAATTTGAGTAAAAGCTTTGCTTTGTAACATAGACAGGAATGAATAACTACATATGGCATTTTTTCTCTCTTTTCCACATTCCATTTTCGTGTGATCCCCAACCATCTCGATTTCAATTTGTATGAAATCCAGTCTGAAACTAGCTACCCTTGATATCTAGATTGCAAAGAGATCTACCTATATTTTCTATGAAATCTTCGAAGCTAGTTTTTTTGTTCATGCCAAGAACCATAGTGCTACTTGTGATCTGCATTGGGACTTTCCCCGAAGAGGAGAGGAGATGCATCACAGTAGAGATAAGTATTTCCATCAGTGAGAACCAAGGTATCAATCCAGTAGGAGAATCACGCGAAGCCTTGTGAACAGCACCTGCTCACACAAAAGCAAATACTTTCACCCAACACGGGCAAGAGGGTTGTCAACCCCCTTGAACTCGTTAATTGCAAGGATCAAACATTGTATCGGTAGATGGATAAATTGCAAAACAAAATAAAATAAGAAAAATTGCAGCAATGGAATTTAGTTTTTGTAATATGATTAAAGTAGACCCGGGAGGCATAGTTTTTACTAGAGGCTTCTCTCTTGAACACATAGCATACGGTGGGTGAACAAATTACTGTTGGGCAATTGATAGAAAAGCGCATAGCTATGATGATATTCAAGGCAATGATCATATATATAGACATGATAAGTCTCGAACGTATCTACAATTTACGAAGTATTCATTCCATGTCTACAATAATTTCGCATGGTTTCGGTGCACTTTTATATTATTTTTATGGACTAACTTATTAATCTAGTGCCCAGTGCCAGTTCCTATTTTTTGCATGTTTATTGTTTCGCAGAAATACCATACCAAACAAAGTCCAAACGTGATACAAATTTATGGAGATTTTGTATGGTGTGATTTTTGGGAGGAAGAATCAACGCAAGACGGTGCTCGAGGGCCCCACAAGGCAACAGGGCGCTGATACGTCCATTTTGCATCATGTTTTCCTACTGTTATTTACAATGTTTTTATGAATAATAACGCTTTATGGAGTATTTCTAGTGCCTTTTCTCTCATAATATGCAATATTTACACAAAGAGGGAGAATGTCGGCAGCTGGAATTCTGGACCTGGAAAAGCTACATCAGAGTTACCTATTCTGCACATCTCCAAATGAGTTCAAAATTTACGGAGATTTTTTTTTTGCAATATAGAAAAATACTGAAGCAAATAACTACTGGAGGAGTCCCACCAGGTGGGCACAACCCACCTAGGCGTGCCCTAGTGGGTTGTGCCGTCCTCGGCTCACCTCCGGTGCCCATCTTCTGGTATATAGGTCATTTTGACCTAGAAAAAATCAGGAGAGGACTTTCGGGACAGAGCGCCGCCGTCTCGAGGCGGAACTTGGGCAAGAGCACTTTTGCCCTCCGGCGGAGCGATTCCGTCGGGGGAACATCCCTCCCGGAGGGGGAAATCATCGTCATTGTCATCACCAACAACCCTCTCATCTTTGGGAGGGAAATCTCCAACAACATCTTAAACAACACCATCTCCTCTCAAACCCTAGTTCATCTCTTGTGTTCAATCTTTGTACCGGAACCTTAGATTGGTACCTGTGGGTGACTAGTAGTGTTGCTTACATCTTGTAGTTGATTGCTATATGGTTTATTTGGTGGAATATTATATGTTCAAATCCATTATGCTATTTAATACCCCTCTGATCTTGAGCATGATTATCATTTGTGAGTAGCTACTTTTGTTCTTGAGGACACGAGAGAACTCATGTTGCAAATAATCATGTGAACTTGATATGTGTTCGATATTTTGATGATATGTATGTTGTGATTCCCTTAGTGGTGTCATGTGAATGTCGACTACATGGCACATCACCATATTTGGGCCTAAGGGAATTCATTGTGGAGTAGTTATTAGATGATGGGTTGCTAGAGTGCCAGAAGCTTAAACCCTAGTTTATGCGCTACTTCGGAAGGGACCGATTTGGAAACGGCTTGTCATTTCCTTCTGCTCCTCGTTGGGTTCAACACTCTTACATATAGAAAGGACTATGATTGATGCACTATACTTGTGGGTCATCAAGACACTTTTCTGGCGTCGTTGCCGGGGAGTGAAGCGCTCTTGGTAAGTGGAAATTGGTAAGGAAAAATTATTATTACGTGCTGAAATTTATTGTTACTTGTTACTATGGAGAATCATCATTTGAGGGGTTTGTTCGGGGTATAATCACCTCGACCGGAACCATAATTAGTTACCCCTCAACCTACTGCACCTACTAAAAATATTGGTTATGAAATTCCTTCGAGTATGATAGAACAACTGCTAGCTAATCCTGATGTAGGAGATGGAAGTGAACATCCTGATATGCATTTGATATATGAGATGAGATTTTTGGATTATTTAAGCTAGCATGTTTATCCGGATAAGAATCTAAGAACAACGTTTTCCCTTTCTCCTTGAAGGGAAAATCATTGACATGGTATAGGCTATGCGACTATATTGGATCTTGGATCTGGAATCGATTTAAATTGGAATTTCACCAAAAAATTATCCTATGCATCTTGTTCATGGTGATCAGGATTATATATATATAATTTTTGGCCTCATGATGGAGAAAGTATCGCTCTAGCTTGGAGGAGGCTTAAGTCAATGTTATATTCATGCCCCAATCATGAGCTCTCAAGAGAAATTATCATTCAGAACTTTTATGCTCGGCTTTCTTGTGATGATCAATCTGTGCTCGATACTTCTTGTACTGGTTCTTTTACGAAGAAGACTATTGAATTCATGTGGGATCTTTTGGAAATAGTTAAACGCAACTCTGAAGATTAGGAACTCGACGAAGGTAAAGAGTCTGGTATTATGCTCATGTTTGATTGTGTTAAATCTTTTATGAATACCGATGCTTTTCAAAACTTTAGCACTAAATATGGACTTAACTCTGAGATAGTAGCCTCTTTCTACGAATATTTTTCTAATCATGTTGATCTGTCTAGAGAGAAGTGGTTCAAATATCGCCCACCTATTAAAGAATAAATTAAAGAACCGTTCATAGCTAAATATGAAACAATTATTTACAATGTTGACCCGATTGTGCCTACTGCTTATATTGAAAAACCACCTTTACCTATTAGGATTAAGGAACATGCTAAGGTTTCAACTGTGGTTTGCAAAAGTAACATTAGAGCACCTAAACCTGTTGGACAATTTAAAGTAGAACCTAGCGTTGCTATGGTTAAAGATCTCCTGGTATAAAATATTGATGAGCATGTTATTTACTTCTGTGATGGAGCTGCAAGAATTGCTAAACCTGTCGAAAAACATAAACATAGACCTGTTGTTCGCATGCCTGTTGTCTCAGTTAAAATAGGAGATCACCGTTATCATGGTTTATCTGATATAGGTGCTAGCATGAGTGCTATTCCTTTTACCTTATATCAATAAATTATGAATGATATAGCACCCGCTGAAATAGAAGACATAGATGCTAGTATTAAACTTGCTAATATAGACACCATCCCACCACTTGGTATTGTTAGAGATGTTGAAGTCTTGTGTGGGAAAATAAAATACCCTACTAATTATCTAGTACGTGGTTCCCCACAAGATGACTTTTGTCCCATTATCTTTGGCAAACCTTTCTTGAACACCGTTAATGCTAAAATAGACAGTTATAAACAAACTGGTGTTAGCTTTGGTGATGAGTCTCATGAATTTAATTTTTCCAAGTTTAGTAGACAACCTCATAAGAAAGAATTACCTAGTCAGTATGAAATAATTGGTCTTGCTTCTACTGTGTGCCCCCTACTGATCCATTAGAACAATATTTGCTAGACCATGAAAATGATATGCATATGCATGAAAGAAAAGAAATAGATAAAATCTTCTTCGAACAACAACCCCTGCTAAAACACAATTTGCCTATTGAAACTCTAGGAGGTCCTCCTCCACCTAAAGGTGATCCTGTGTTTGAATTAAAACAATTGCCTAACATTTTGAAATGCGCCTATCTGGATGAGAAACAGATATATCCTGTTATTATTAGTGCTTACCTTTCAGAACATGAAGAGGAAAGATTACTGAAAATTCTGAAGAAACACCGTGCTGCTATTGGATATACTCTTGATGATCTTAAGGGCATTAGTCCCACTCTCTGTCAGCACAAGATTAATATGGAACCTGATGCCAAACCCGTTGTTGATCGTCGACGATGTTTGAATCCTAAAATGAAAGAAGTGGTAAGAACTGAAATACTAAAGCTTCTGGAAGCAGGTATAATCTATCCCATAGCTGATAGTAGATGGGTAAGTCCCGTTCATTGCGTCCCTGTGAAGGGAGGTATTACATTTGTTCCTATTGATAAAAAAGAACTTATTCCACAAAGAATTGTTACTGGATAGAGAATGGTAATTGATTTTAGAAAACTAAATAAAGCAACTAGCAAAGATCATTACCATCTGCCTTTTATTGATCAAATGCTAGAAAGACTATCTAAGCATACACACTTTTGTTTTCTTGATGGATATTATGGTTTCTCTCAAACACCTGTTTCATAACCGATCAAGAGAAAACCACCTTTACTTTCCCTTTTGGAATCTATGCTTATAGACATATGCCTTTTGATTTATGTAATGCACCTGCTACCTTTCAAAAATGTATGACTGCTATATTCTTTGATTTTTGTGAAAAGATTGTTGAAGTTTTTATGGATGATTTTTATGTTTATGGAACTTCTTTTGATGATTGCTTTGGGGTGAGCAAACTAATCTTGTCTTGAATTGGGAGAAGTGCCACTTTATGGTTAATGAAGGTATTGTCTTGGGGTATAAAATTTCTGAACGAGGTATTAAGGTGGATAAAGCTAAAGTGGACGCAACTGAGAAAATGCCATGTCCTAGAGATATTATTGGTATTCGTAGTTTCCTTGGTCGTGCTGGTTTCTATAGGAGGTTTATTAAAGAATTCTCTAAAATTTCTAGGCCTCTTACAAATATTTTACAAAAGGATGTCCCATTTGTTTTTGATGATGATTGTGTAGAAGCCTTTGAAACACTTAAGAAAGCCTTAACTACCGCACCTATTATTGTTCAACCACCCGATTGGAAATCGCCCTTTGAAATTATGTGTGATGCTAGTGATTATGCTGGTGGTGTTGTTTTAGGACTAAGAGTTGATATGAAATTGAATGTAATTCATTATGCCAGCAAAACTCTAGACAGTGCCCAAAGAAATTATGTTACTACTCAAAAAGTATTTTTAGCAGTTGTGTTTGCTTGTGATAAATTCAGATCTTATATTGTTGATTCCGAAGTAATTGTTCACACTGATCATGCTACTATTAAATATCTTATGGAAAAGAAAGATGCTAAACCTAGACTCATTAGGTGGGTTCTCTTGCTGTAAGAATTTGATTTACATATCACTGATAGAAAAGGAGCTGAGAACACAGTAGTTGATAACTTTTCTAGGTTAGAGAAATATTCTTGATGGTCCACTACCTATTGATGAGAGTTTTCTTGATGAACAATTAGCTGCAATAAATGTTTCTCATAACACTCCTTGGTATGCTGACTATGCTAATTATATTGTTGCTAAATACATACCACCTACTTTCACATACCAACAAAAAAAATTCTTTTATGATTTAAGACATTACTTTTGGGATGACCCACATCTTTATAAAGGAGTAGATGGTGTTATTAGATGTTGTGTACCTGAGCATGAACAGGAACAAATCCTACGGAAATGTCACTCCGAAGCTTATGGAGGGAATCATGCGGGAGATAGAACTGCTCATAAAGTATTGCAGTCTCGTTTTTATTGGCCTACTCTCTTCATGGATACCCGTAAGTTTGTTTTGTCTTGTGATGAATGCCAAAGAATTGGTACTATCAATAAGCATCAAGAAATCCCTATGAATTATTCACTTGTTGTTGAACAATTTGATGTTTGGGGTTTTCATTATATGGGACCTTTTTCTTCCTCTAATGTGTATACACATATTTTGGTTGATGTTGATTATGTCACTAAGTGGGTAGAAGCTTTTCCAACCAGTAGTATTGATCATGAAACTTCCATCAAAATGCTTGAAGAGGTTATTTTCCCAAGGTTTGAAGTCCCTAGATATTTAATGACTGATGGTGGTTCACACTTTATTCATGGTGCTTTTTGTAAAATTCTTCCTAAATATGATGTTAACCATAGAATTGCATCACCTTATAATCCTCAATCTAGTGGTCAAGTTGAACTTAGCAATAGAGAAACAAAAATAATATTTTAAAAAACTGTCAATAGGTCCCGAAAGAATTGGTCTAAGAAATTGGATGATGGAATTTGGGCTTACAGAACAACATATAAAAATCCTATGGGTATGTCTCCTTACAAAATGGTTTATGGAAAAGCTTGTCATTTGCCTCTTGAGTTAGAACATAAAGCATATTGAACAATTAAAGAAATCAACTATGATTTTAAACTTGCCGGTGAAAAGAGGTTATTTGATATTAGCTCTTTAGATGAATGGAGAACCCAAGCTTATGAAATAGCCAAACTGTTTAAAGAAAAAGTTAAAAGATGGCATGACAAAAGAATCCAAAAGCGAGAATTCAAAGTTGGAGAATATGTTCTTTTGTACAACTATCGTTTCGGATTCTTTGCAGGGAAACTTCTCTCTAAATGGGAAGGACCGTATGTTACTGAAGAGGTTTGTCGCTCTAGAGCTGTCAAGACCAATAATGCCGAAGGTACTGACCCGAAGGTTGTCAATGGACAAAGAATTAAGCACTATATTTCAGGTACGCCTATTGAAGTTGAAAGCAATATTATCCAAACCATAACACCGGAGGAACACATAAAAGAAACCTTCCAGAACACTCCAGAATCGTGAAAAAAAGGAGGTATGTGGGACGGTAAGTAAACGGACTCCAAAAAATCCGCAAAAATATTTTCTGTTAGTTTTGGAAAATTATAAAAAATAGGAAAAATAAGAAACAAGCAGGAAGGCAACCGAGGAGGGCACAAGACACCAGGGCGCGCCTGGGCCCCCTGACGTGCTAGGTGGGTTGTGCGCACCTCAGGAACCTTCTCGACTTTGTTTTCCCCTCGTTTTGCTTTTTTACCAAGATAAAAAAATTTTATATACCCCCCGAACGTATTGACCACCGTTGCGCAGAGAAATCATCTGTTCTTCTTTTCGCTTTCTAATAGATCTAGATCGCCATGGCCGCTCCGAGCTCCTCCAAGGACAAGTTCTTCGAGAGGTTAATCAACCCCTAGTTGTCGGAGGTGATGAAGCACCCTGAAACCATCAAGATGCGTGAGGGGGTGCTCCACATCCGGGACATTCAAGGACCCAAGGGGAAGGGAACCGTGGAGGCCAGGCTCGAAGCCATGGAGCAAGAGGTCTTCAAGTGCTAGGGGATGGTGGAGTGCGGACTCAATGCCAATCACCTCAGGATTACGTATTTCACCCGTGATCTCAAGGTGGATGGCCGGTCCATGAAGGACTTCGTGTTCACCCTCAATAAGCAAATCAACTTGTTGCAAAGCCAAATCTATGATCTTCAAAACCAAGTCTTTAAATATGAGGCAATGTTTAAAGGTATGAGTTTGGCTGTCAGTTGTAGGACTCGCGAGACTCGTTCTTCCTCTTATGATGGCGAGCCACTGCCATGGAAACCAGAGGATAAGCTCGCTACTACCTCATCCTCACCACCTCCTTCTTCATCACCAAAGGAGACTTGAGTTCATGGTATGGGCACTCCCCTTGGCTTGTGCAAAGTTTGGGGGAGGAGCCCCGGTATCATATCACCACCACTATCTTTGCCTTTATTTATCTTAGTTCGACCTTTAGTTATCTTTTGAATTAGTTTAATAAAAGTTTAGTTTGAATCTTTTCTCTTCGAGTGTTTGCCTAGTGATCTATCTATCTATCTGTCTATCTATGTAATCGTGTGCGAGATATATAATAAAGATTAGTTCAAGTTTTGCTTTCTTTACTTTTATGTTTCAGTAAAAATAAAAGAAAATAATGAAACATATCATATGCTAATCTTATGGTAAGTAATGACATCGAAAAGTATAAGTGGTAAAATTTATTGGAGATTGAAAAACATAGCATTGGTCAATGATGCAACTCATGAAAGAATTAATAAGGGAAGAGAAGATTCGCATGCAAATACATTATCTTGGACACCTTTTATGATTATGAGCCCCCATTAAATATTGTGTGTCAAAATTGTTGACGTTGGACAAGGAAGACAACATAATGATTTATGTTTGTTCATTTTCACATAGATGTTATATTGCCATAGATCCTTCAACATGTGGTGCTTGCTCAATATCATTGCTAGCCAAAAATTCCACACTAAGTAGAGATACTAGTTGCGCATCCAAAAACCTTTAAACCCAAAATCTTGTTTTGAGAGTCCACCATACCTACCTATGGATTGAGTAAGATCCTTCAAGTAAGTTGTCATCGGTGCAATAAGGCAACAAAAATTGCTTCTAAATGTGTTGGATCATTTTGTGTAAGAGAAAACTGAGCATTGTACGAACTTGCGATGGCAAATAATAAAAGCGACAGACTACATAATAAAGGTTGCTATTATAAGGGGAAATATAACATGGCGTTCTTTTGCACTAAGAGATTGAGCATACAAACCAAAAAATGCATGACAACCTCTGCTTCCCTCTACGAAGGGCCTATCTTTTATTTTTATGCATTTACTTTTATGTAAGAGTCAAATTATTCTCCTCTATTCCTTTTTATTTTCTATTTTTGCAAGCATCATGTGGTGAGGAAAGATCTAGGCATATATATCCAGTTGGATATGAGTGGGCATAAGTTATTATTGTTGACATCACCCTTGAGGTGAATACGTTGGGAGGAAAAACTATAATCCCCTATCTTCCTATGTGTTCGCTCGAAATTTTTTGTTCATGGGTATGCGGTGAGTGTTAGCAATCATAGAAGACTAAATGATGCTTGAGTATGTGGCTAAAGGCTCCGACCCTTCTTCAAAAGATGATGAATTGTAGTTGAAAACTTGAATGAGAACATAGTTTGTTGGTTTTCAATAGAGTTTATGCTTTATACTTCAACGTTATGATGAATTGTTACTTGTTCATGAGAAGTTATATGAAAAAAATTATGTGATAAAGATTTATGTTAAAGTTTGTTGTCGGAGTAATGGGCCACGGGTAGGCTAACCCAAGACCCAAGACCGTTCAAGACATCGGGGCAGGCGGTGCCCCTCAAAGCCTCAAGACGATGAGCCACCTTCCGAGGGTCGGCGACGATCCTGCCGACTGCCCCTAGCGGCCGAGTCCCCGAGGGCGACTTCAAGAAGAACCGACTCCCAGTCGCTGACTTCCAGAGAAGCTGGCTATGGGGAGTCGGCCCACGACTCCAACCACCCCATGGCCTTGCAATAACGGACGGACAGAAATGCCGCCATGCCCCCTCCTGCCTCAGTTTATCGAGGGCAAGCATGGCCATAGTGCGCCGTAACGATGGAGATCTCCATCCGGCGTGGCACTGTTGCCATGCTCGCCCTGACATCAGCCCCTTTGGGCGGCGCCAGGAGCCCACGACGGCCTGTCTGTACGACCCCGAGCCGGCAGGTCCCACCTGTAGGTGGAGTACAGAAGACGGCAAGGGCACCCCAAGACGGACCCGATAGGAGTCGGCCTCCGAGAGTCAGCTGGCCTCTTCCACGGGCCCCACGAGCCATTAACCAAGTCGAGACGGGGAATGGCCACAGTGATCGCCCGCCAAAGCGGCAAGACTGCCGCCATAACCCGTGACCGAGCCAAGGCCATTAAGAAGCACGGCTATAGTAATCCGCAGTCGGCAAGACTACCACAAGGCGGGCAGGGGCCATGGACCCCTGACCAAAGTTGTCGGCGGGGCCACCATGGCGGGCCCCAGCAGAGCCATGGAGAAGACGGCAGCTGAGAGATGACGGCTGGGACCCGCCCACCGGTTTTACCATTGTACCCGAGGGGTAGGCCTATATAAACCCCCTGTGGCACCCATGCAAAGGGTTCGCAACCTTTAGACTAGACCAGATCATATAGGGAGGAAAGAGCTAGCCTCGCCTCCTCCTACTCCTGCAACACAGCTCTAGGAGCAACCTTGTATTCACTTTGCCTTAGTGATCATGCGGAGACCCCGCAGAGTAGCAGTAGGGGTGTTATCTCCTCGGAGAGCCCCGAAGCTGGGTAAGATTCACCGGCGTGCATGTTCACGCCATCCTGCTTCTGTGCACCGCGACGTTCTACTCGCCCCCACCATGATAAGCCATCCTTTGGCATATGTCGCACCCAACCCCCGACATTTGGCGCCCACCGTGGGGCCTGGTGCACCGTCCGTCCGAGACCTGTTCGATGGGAACCTCTTCCTCCTCGGGCGAAGCGCAGCCAGCGCACGCCCGATATGCGTCTGCGACGCAACGCTGCATGGCGCCGAGGTCGCTTCATGCTGCCAGCCGCCTCGCCGAGCTTGCCGGGCGAGGTTCGCCTCTCGACGAGCCTGCCTCCGACGCAGCACGAGCGGCCCCGAGAGCCTCTCGCGGGCCTCCTCGACCAACTCCATGTGGCCGGGCGAGCTCGCTGTGGACTTGAGTCCGAGGCTCCATCGACCCGATCGCCGGTCGACTCGACAACGCGCCGCCGACGATTCCCCACCAACGTGGTGGTTTACGGCGAGCCGCTCCCTTGCGAGGGAGCCGGAAGCGCTGCCACGGAGGTGCTCGCCATCGCCCCCGACGCCCTCCGGTAGAAGCTCGCGACCGCCGACGCGCCCTATGAGACCTGACCGCGCCTATCCCCGAAGACGTCGACGCCGAGACGCTGGAGACGCGTCGCCTGCAGATCGTTAAAGGCGCGGAGTAGCTGGCAAGCATGAGACGCTTGTCCGAAGCCTACCAGCGCGAGATGGATCGCGCCGTGGGCGGCACGCCGGCTCCTACTGGGCCCAGTCGCCTAGGCGCGGTCCAGCAGCGCGGCGTGGCCATCGCCAACTTGTTCGGGGCCAATCGCCCTGTGTACGCCACGCCTGCGGAGAACATCCGCGCCGCCCAGGCGGCGGCGGACGAGCTCGACAACTTCGAAGGCGCAGAGCGCCGCCTGATGACGGAGCGAGTCCAACAGCTCCTTGACGCGGCTGCTGCGCAGAACGAAGCCAGCTGCCGCACAGAGGCGCCGCAGCGGTGAAACGATGACCTACTTTCCCGCCGAGATCAAGGCGCGATGTCTCGAACACCGACTGGCGGAGTCCGCGGAAGGAGAAACAAGGATCCGGCTGTCAGTCATAGTCGGACTCGCCTCACCATCGAGCGCGACTAAGACGGCCGCCCCAGAGCAGTAGAGCGGCGGGATGACTATCTGCCTCCCCCTCCTCGCCGAGAGAGGCGAGTCTCCCCGCCGCCCGTTGAGCATCCGACTCTTGGCGACCGCCTTGGCCGCCGAGAGGGAGTCGGGGAGAACGATGCCCGCCACCGGATCGACCGACTCCATCGGTCCTTGGCGCTGGAAGAAGAAGATGAGCTGGGTCCTCCCTGTTTCGGACCTCGCATTCGAGACGAGCCCTTTCCCAAAGGGTTCACGCTCCCTCGAGACACGCCCAAGTATACTGGCTCCATGAAGCCGGAAGACTGGCTAGTTGACTACTCCACGGCCGTCAGCATAGCAAACGGAAACAAGCGGGTCGCCGTGAAGTATGTTCCCCTCATGCTCCAAGGCATGGCCCGGACGTGGTTGAACAGCCTGAAGCCCCGCAGCATCAACAGCTGGGTCGACTTCACCGAAGCCTTCGTCCGCAACTTCACGAGCACGTACAAGCGACCTCCCAAGCTCGCCAGCTGTCCCTTTGCGTGTAGGGCCCCGACGAGTCAACTCGCGATTACCTCACACGCTGGGCCGAGCTCCAGAACTCCTGCGAGGGCGTGCACGAGGTGCAGGCCATCGAATACTTCACGGCCGGGTGCAGAGAAGGCACCCTCCTCAAGCACAAGCTCCTGTGTGACGAGCCGGAGACCCTTGATGAGCTGCTGATCATAGCAGACAAGTACGCCACGGCCGACTCTTCCATGAAGACAGAGATTCAAGTCGGCGCGACTGGCAAGGCGGCCCCTCAGGCTCCCAGAACTCCGGCTGGAGACACCAGTCGGCGACAACAACAGACGACCACAAGCGCAAGGCCCCAAAGCCGCTACCAAAGCAATGGGCAAGGTGGCAACAGTAAGACCAGCAGCCGGAGGGGCAGCCTCCGACCAAGCGACAGAAAGGCGGCAAGTCCAACTGGTTGCCGGCCTTCTCCTATGAGCAGACTCTAGATGGTCCCTGCAAGTTTCACAGTGGTGCGAAGCCGTCAAACCACACTACCCGGAAGTGCCACTGGCTCACCAGAATCGCCAAAGGCGAAGGCCTCCAGCCTCCCCCGCCTACTGGGTCGCCGCCTCCACCGCCGCCCCAGCAGCCGGCTGTCAGGCCATTCAGTGCAGTACAAGACGAGTACCCGGAAGAGCACGGATCATACGTGGTGTTCACTAGTATGGCTGATGATCGACACAGCAGGCGGCTGCAGCAGCAAGAGGTGAACGCGGTAGCGTCAGATACCCCAGAGTTCATGCACTGGTCTGAGAAGCCTATCAGTTGGAGCAGAGCTGATCACCCAGAGGCGATGCCGAACCCAGGCTCCTACGACCTGGTCCTAGGCGCCACTCTGGCCACCGATAGGCGGGCCGCTCGTTTCTCACGAGTGCTGATAGACGGAGGCAGCAGCATCAACATCCTGTACAAGGATACCATGGAGAAATTAGGAATCAAACAGAGACAACTTCAGAGTAGCCGGACTGTGTTTCACGGCATTGTACCTGGCCTTTCCTGCTCGCCAATCGGCAAAATCCTGATAGACGTCCTCTTCGGGGACAAAGACCATTTCCGCCGAGAGCCAGTCTGGTTTGAGGTGGTGGACCTCGAAAGCCCGTACCATGCGCTGCTTGGCCGACCCGCCTTGGCCAAGTTTATGGCGGTCCCCCGCTATGCTTACCTCAAGATGAAGATGCCGAGTACCAAGGGAATCCTGACCGTAGCCGGCGACGAGAGGAAGTCGTTCGCTTGCGCCGCGGAGAGCAGTCGGCTAGCCGAGTCCATGGTGATCGCAGCCGAGAAGAGGCTTCTTGACCGGGTTGTGGCGATGGCCAGCAAGTAGCCTGAGATGTCGCCAGACCCCAAGGAGTCGGAAGCTGAGGGCTCATTCAAGCCGGCTAAAGAGACGAAGAAGATACCCTTGGACCCGGAGCACCCTGAGAGGTACGCTGTCATGGGTACAAACCTTGACAGCAAATAGGAAGGCGAGCTCGTCGATTTCCTCCGTGAGAATCGAGACATCTTCGCATGGTCCCCTAAAGACATGCCGGGTGTACCAACGGAATTCGCCGAGCACAAGCTACATGTCCGATCAGATGTGAAGCCCGTCAGGCAGCCCTTGCGCCGCCTGTCAGAAGAAAAGAGAAGAGTTGTTGGAGAAGAGATAGCCTGGCTCCTAGCAGCCGGCTTCATTATGGAAGTGTTTTTTCCAGAGTGGTTAGCAAATCCGGTCCTGGTGCTGGAGAAGAACAAGCAATGGCAGATGTGTATTGACTACACGAGCTTGAACAAAGCCTGCCCCAAAGACCCGTTTGCTCTGCCAAGGATTGACCAGGTGATAGACTCCACAGCCGGATGCGAGCTCTTGAGTTTCTTAGACGCATATTCAGGATATCACCAGATCAAGCTGAACCCGGCCGACAGACTGAAAACCGCTTTCATCACGCCGTTTGGGGCCTTCTGCTACCTGACCATGACGTTCGGCTTGAGGAATGCCGGCGCCACCTTTCAGCGTTGCATGCAGAAATGCCTCCTCAAGCAACTCGGCAGAAACGCCCACGTCTACGTGGACGACGTGGTGGTGAAGACGGAGAAGCGTGGAACATTGTTGGAAGACCACAAGGAAACCTTCGAGAATCTGCGCCGATTCCAGATTAAGCTCAACCCCGAGAAGTGTGTTTTCGGAGTACCAGCCGGCCAACTCCTTGGCTTCCTGGTCTCTGAACGCGGCATAGAGTGCAACCCTGTGAAGATCAAGGCCATTGAGAGGATGGAAGTACCCAGCCGACTACTAGATGTGCAAAAGTTCACCCGCTGCCTGGCTTCCATCAGCCGATTCATCAGTCGGTTGGGCGAGAAGGCCCTCCCCTTGTACCAGCTGATGAAGAAGACTACCTTTTTCGAGTGGAACCCCAAGGCGGACGAAGCATTTCTCCAGTTGAAAAAAATGTTGACCACTCCCGCTGTGCTGGCGGCTCCCACTCCCAAAGAGCCCATGCTCCTATATATTGCCGCCACCAGCCGGGTAGTCAGCACTGTGATCGTAGTTGAGTGCAAGGAGGAAGGCAAGGCGCTACCCGTCCAGAGACCGGTATACTACCTGAGCGAAGTACTGTCGACCTCCAAGCAGAACTACCCTCATTATCAGAAGATGTGCTATGGCGTGCACTTCGCCGCCAAGAAGTTGAAGCCCTACTTTCAAGAGCATCCAATCACTGTGGTCTGCACAGCTCCACTGGCCGAGATCATCGGGAGCCGAGATGCGTCGGACCGAGTGGCCAAATGGGCCATAGATTTGGCCCCCTACACCATCTACTATCAGCCTCGTACCGCCATCAAGTCGCAAGTGCTGGCCGACTTCCTCATCGATTGGGCCGAGACCCAGTATCTGCCGCCAACCGACTCCACCCATTGGCGGATGCATTTCGACGGCTCCAAGATGCGCACCGCCCGAGCCGCATCGCTCACTTCCCTAAAGGCGATAAGCCTGGCACGTGCCGCAGATCCATTTCGCCGCCAACAACGCCGCCGAGTACGAGGCGCCATTCACGGCTCCGCTTGCCAAAGAACTTGGTATTCGCGGATCCCGTGCTATGGCGACTCGACTTGGTGGTCCAGAATCATCCGCGATCGGGACGCCAAAGAGAAAACATGGCAAGCTACCGCTTCGCTACAAAGAACTCAAATGGATATTTCGAGGGGTGCGAGTTCCTTCATGTGCCAAGAAACGACAATGACCAAGCAGACACCCTGGCGCGAATCGGCTCCACCCGCCAAGCAATACCGTCCGACGTCGCCCTTCAGCGCCTCCTCAAGCCGTTTATCAAGCCTTCACCAGAGTCAGACTTCATCTTTGTGCCGACTCCTCCCGAGGAAGTCGGATCCGGCTCAAAAGCACCAGCAGACGGCACAAGTATCCTGGCGAAGAGCCCCAAGAGTACCGCATCAAACCGCCCGGACTTCAACCTGCCCGGGACTACGCTTGCCGCCCGGGATCGCGCCACCGGTCTGGGATCGCGCCACGGACCGGGACTTCGCAACTCAAGAAGCAGTCAAGGACTCCAGCCCGCCGCCCCAGCCCAGCCGCCTCGGCCCATGTCGCAGCTTGAAGAAATAGCAGCACCCTCATGGGCCCAGCCCATCCTCAAGTTCTTTGTAAACAAAGAGTTGCCAACCGATGAAATTTCGGCTCGGCAAGTGCAACGCCGAGCAGCAGCCTACACCATAGTCAACAGAGAGCTGGTCAGGCGCAGCGTCACTGGGGTCTACCAGCGTTGCGTCGAGCCAGAGCAAGGCCAAGCAATTCTCAAAGACATCCATCAAGGCGAGTGCGGTCACCACGCGGCCTCAAGAGCACTCGTCGCCAAAGCCTTCCGACACGGTTTCTTCTCGCCGACTGCTCTAGAAGAGGCCAAAGAGTTAGTCCAAAAATGCAAGGGGTGCCAGAAGTTTCGCTCCAAGCCACTCCAGCCGGCTTCCGCGCTCAAGACTATCCCCATCGCCTGGCCCTTTGCGGTTTGGGGCCTATGGTGGGACCATTCAAGACGGCACGAGGCGGCCTAACTCATCTACTTGTCGCAGTGGACAAGTTTACCAAGTGGATAGAAGTAAAGCCCATCAAGAAGATGAATGGTCCGACTGCAGTGACTTTCATCACCGACATCACAGTTCGATACGGCATACCACACAGCATCATCACCGACAATGGCACAAATTTTTCCAAAGGCGCCTTGGCTCGCTTCTGCGCGACGCAGGGCATCCGACTGGACTTAGCGTCCGTTGCCCATCCGCAGTCAAATGGCCAAGTGGAGCGAGCAAACGGCCTCATCCTGTCCGGCATCAAGCCCCGACTGGTCGAGCCACTAGAGCGCTCGGCCGGCTGTTGGCTTGAGGAGTTGCCGGCCGTCCTCTGGAGTCTGCGCACGACTCCAAACAAGTCAACCGGCTTCACGCCTTTCTTCCTCGTCTACGGTGCTGAAGCCATCATCCCAACGGATATAGAATTCGACTCCCCGCGAGTCACCATGTACATTAAGGGTGAAGCAGAAGAGGCACGCCAAGACGGCGTCGATCTACTGGAAGAAGGCCGGCTGTTGGCACTCAGCCGGTCCAGCATCTACCAGCAGAGCTTGCGCCGGTACTACAACAGGAAGGTCAAGCCAAGAACTTTCCAAGAAGGCGACCTTGTGCTCCGACTGATCCAGCGAACAGCCGGCTAGCACAAGTTGTCGGCACCTTGGGAGGGCCCCTTCATTATCAGCAAAGTTCTGGGCAACAACTCCTACTACCTCATCGACGCTCAGAAGCCCCGAGCGCGCAAGAGAGACGACTCCGGCAAGGAGTCGGAACGGCCATGGAACGCAAATCTTCTCCGAAGATTTTACAGTTGATGCAGTATGTACCACGCTACCCTTTGTATTAAAGTACCAAGACTTCGGGCCCCCCGAGGTGAGCTCGGGGACTGCCCTCTTTTGTTATCTGTATGATAAGAATTATGCTTTCGAGTATGCTACTTTTTTACGCCGCTTGGCACCGGGCTCAACTAGTCGGCCCGGGGACTCGCCGCCTTAGACTATGAAATGCTTCCTACGGTCGGATAAGTAGGGTGCGGCGCCTAAGCCGTCTCCTGTCGAAGTCAGAGCCGCAGAGCTTAATCGCTTGGTGGGCAGAGTAAGGCGTAATGGGCGCCACATGAAAAATGGCTAAGGACTTAAAGCGTTAACATAGATTAAGCCGGCTTCCAGCCTCTCCTCGCAAAGCCGACTCGAGAGTAGTCGGCTTGCCGTTTCCTATCCCACTTGTTAAAAAGACTCTAAAAAATGGCCAAGTACTTGCCTCCCCAAGGTAGCCAAGCACTTGATCCAGCGGCAGTCCGCAGAGTGGCTGTTCGACTGGCAAGGCGGCATCTAAGGGAAGGCGGCAAAGGGAAAAGCCAAAAGAGCAACGAGCAAGGAAAGATAGAAATCGGATGAATATTTACATAACATAGGCCCCTGGCCGAATCTTCGAGCAGAAGTTCAAAATACACCCCGCGGGTGGAATTGTGCGAATTAACAAGTTCTTCAAAGACTGTTAAAAAACAGATAAGATAAAGGCAAGACGACGGCCTAAGAAGCGGCAGACGGGTTCGGAGGGTCGGAGGCAACGGCGGTGTCAGGCGCCGGGGCGGTCGGCTGAGCGATCTCGGCTTGGTCGTCTCCAGTGGCAGCCGGCTTGGTCGAACACGGCTCGTTGCTGGAGGCACGATCGAGCTAAGGCTGGTCGCCCGCTCCGTCCTCTGGCGCCTCCATCTCGCCTCCATCCTCGGCCTCGCCTTCCTCCTCGGTGCTGGAGCCGATCACTTCCGCCGAGTCTTCATCGTACTCCGGGTTCATCCCAAACCACTCCGGCGGCACCACCCCGCCGCTCGCAGCCTGCTCAGGACGAAGACCTGTGTCGGTGTAGTCGGCGATCGCCACTGACGCCGACAAGGGCGTCTTCCACAGCCACCAGCTCCGCCTGGCCTTCCGACCGGAATGTGGCCAGCCGGTCCAGGTCCAGTCCCGGTACCGCCTTGATGAATTCCAAGGCCCGCGACGCCAGCCGGGCCGAGGAACCTTCCAAGCCTCAAGAAGGCCAGCTATGACCTCCAGCCGGCCGGGCGGTCCAACTGAGGCGCAGAACCGCACGTCCGCCACAAGGCAGCAATCACTGGGCGCCGACACGCATCAAGCCGGGCGCAAGATCCGATGGGCCGGCCAGAACGAGCCTCGATGCTCGGTTGCTCATCAAGAGTCCGGGAGCGCTATGGCAATCTCCACGCCGCTTGCCCTCCGCGCCTCACGATCGGCCTCGATGGCTTGGATGGCCGTCTGCGAGTGGCCAGGGAAGAAGTCTGCCAAGACAAAGAAAAGAGCAAAACTAAAGAATCAGGAGTCGACCCGACTCATAGCCGGCGGCACGGATAAAGAAAGTAAAGAAACTCACCATCGACGATGTCTTCAATCTCATGGAAGCCGGAGGTCAGCATTGCCTCCTTGTCGGTCCAGGAGGAGCGCTCGCTTTCGAACTCGGCCAGGAGAGCGGCCTCCTTCTTCTCGGCCTCGTCCTGCGCCTTCTTGAGCAGCTCCTTCTACTCCACCAGCTGCGCAGCCAGCAGATCACGCTCCATGACGAGCTTGTCACACTCCGCCCCCTTGGCGCGCAAGGCAGTGTTGGCCTGGCCCAGCTGTTCTTGAAGAGCGGCATTGGCCTCTGAAGAATAAGAAAGGAAAGGAAAACATTAAGTCGTCAACAAAGAAGGTCGCCGAGATCCGCCCGACCGCTCGGCGCCGTTCGAATCTCGGGACTACAGCCTGGAAGCGCCAGCCACTTCACGAAGAAGGAGGACTCACTCCGGCTCCCCGATAAGTCGGCAGTCCGCTTGCCCAGCTCCTCGACATTGCGGTTGAAAGCAGTGACGTGGAGATTGTGGTACTCCTGCAACAAGAATCCCATTCAGAAGTAAATATTTGAATCACGTAGGAGTTCCGAGCACCGCCAAGAGCCGCCCAAACTCGGGATTACACTCAGCAGGCCATGCGCTTCCACAAAAAAAGATCAAGGAAAGTAAAGTCAAGAAGCAGCGACCGATGGCCGTCACGACACCGTGCGCGCTTTGGTGCAGTTGTGGATGGCGTCACCTTCGGCTCGCAGCTTCGCCTGGACGTCCAGGAGCGCAGTGTTCAGTGGGCCGTTGCCGCCTCCCCGTACCCACCCAACGGGCGCGGCACTCGTCACCTCGGCGTCTGGAACGGCCGAGCTGGCGGCACCAGTCTCCAGAAGACGCGGCGCCGAAGTCGCCTTATCAAGGCGGCGGCGCGCCGGCGAGGCGACTTGGAGGAGCAGCTTCGCCATGGCCACGTCTTCGGTCGGCGGCACCAGCGGATCGGCCGGCTTTTTCCCTTTCTCGCTCCCAGACGGCGGCGGAGGCGGATCAGCCGTGTCCGACATGGAGGCCTCACCGCTCTCCTTCTCCAAAATGGGGTTCTCCCCACCGGCTTCCCCAGTCTGCCCCACGAACTCCGGAAGTGGTGGCGCGGAGTTCAGGGGGGTGACGCTCAGCGCCGACTAGAGGCGCGCGGCCTCCTCGGCCCGCCGCTGGGCCGCGACGGCGGCTTCGGCCCCCCTCTAACTTCTTCTGGGCGGAAGCTGCCGCCTTCTCGGCCTGCGCCTTCGCGAGGCGGTCGGCCTCCTCCTCGTCGCGCTTCTCCCGCGCGTTTCGCTCCATCGCCTCCCGGAGGTCGGCGGCGGGGTCAATCCGCCGAGTGTTGGCGGACGTCTCAGTCGACCCCATGATGGAAGGGGCGGCGACTCTCTCGAAGGTGAGGGGAGCCCTGAAGAGAGGAAGAAATGAAAAAAGGTTTTGACAAAGTTCACCAAGAGAAGCAAGACCAGGACGGAGCACTTACGCAGAGACCAGCGGCGGCTTCTTCACCTCCTTACGGAAGTGGTTGGCCTTTGCGACCGCTTCCGCCCGCTTGGTCGCGGCGGCCGTCCCCTTGAACTTCTTTGGCCGACTGCTGAGCAAGCTCGGCCCGGCCCGGCGTTTCGTCACGTCGCCTTGCCCGCCCAAGCCGGCGGAGGAGCTCGAGCCCGGCTGGCCGGCCCCCGGCTGGTGCCATGGGGCGACTTCCCCCTCGGCGTCATCATCGGGCCAGTCGGCAAAGGTGGCCGAGGGCCTGAAGTCGCCAGATCCTCCCTTTCCGCCTTCGGCGTCGGCCTCCATCGCCGCCGCCCCCAAGTCAGGGTCGTCGGCGTCGCTCTCCGCGCGATCAGGGACGAACTCGCGGGGCGGCCCTGTAGTGCCGGCTGCGGGCTACATGAGGGGGTTCTGACTCGGAAGAAACCAAAGGAAAAATCAGAAGCCGGATTCGGCTGCAAAGGAAAAAGAAGAAAGGAGACGACTTACCACAGGTGGGGGGTTGGCGCGCGAGTATGGCTCTTTGCCGAAATGCCAATCCTCCACGAGATTGCAGTTCGCGATGTAGTTGACCATGTTGGCCACCTCCACGTGGGGCATGTCTTTGGTGCACATCTAGCACGGGTCTCGGTGGTCTCTCATCTGGCTGATCAGATGAGGTCGGCTTTGGAGTGGGAGGACTCGGCGCGCCACGAAGGCGGCCAGCAAGTCGGCCCCGGTCAGGCCCTCCGACTGCGTCATCACTCGGAGTCGGGCGACGGCGGCGGCGCCAGCAGGAGCCAGCGTCCTGGCCTGATGAGACCAGCTGGGAAGCCTCCCCAGCCAGGCCACCGCCAGAATCGGGCAGTTGACCCACCGCCTTCGGGCGACATTCTTCACGTAAAAATATGACTGTTGCCACATCTTCACCGACTTGATCAGGGGGATGGGGGGAAACGGGTTGTCGGGGTCGACATCCGCATCGCGGTGAAGGCGCCGCATTGAGCCGGCACGCCGGCGACGTGCGTACCGAGCTTGGAGGAGAAGAACTCCCCCCACAGCTCGATGGTGGGGAGGACGCCAAGGAAGCCCTCGCACAAGGAGGCGAAGGCGGCCAGCAGCACCGCCGTGTTTGGAGTGAGGTGGTGCGGCTGGAGTGAGTGGAACTCCAAGAAGGAGCGGAAAAAGGCGCTCGCCGGCAGCCCCAGGCCGCGCATGAGGTGCGAGCGGAATATGACCCGCTCGCCTTCCCTCGGCGCCGGCGATATCTCCCCCTCCGGAGCGGCGCGGGCCTGCACCAAGTTCGTGCCGGGGAGCCGACGCGTCTTGCGGAGAAGGTCGATGAGGTCGTCGTCCACGAGCGACCCGTCCCACACGCCGGAACGCACGGCGGGAGCAGCGGCGGCGGAGGAAGAGCTCATCGTGCGGGCGCGGTGAGGTTCGGCGCGGCGGCGTCGAGAGGAAGAAGGAGAAGCGAGAGGGCGAGGGGAGAAGGGAAAACGGGCGCGCGTGCTTCGCCGCCCCCCTCCTCTCGCCTACTTATAGCCCCGTAGGCTGAGAAGCCGATGAGGCGGGCGTGGGATTAACTGCGCATGGGCCCCCACGCCCCCACGATTTATCCCACGAAGTTACTGCACGCAGTAACAACATGGGAACCCCAACCGTCCGCCGAGCCGCAGCGGATCCGTTCGCGTGCCGAGGCGGGGTAGTGGCGGGCCCCGCCTGACGACCTGTCCCGTCGCGCGTGTGGGCGGGCAGACTTTCCCTGCCACATGGCGCCGCGTGACGATTCCGCAATAGCCGGCCGCGGGGAAGCGTATCAGGCACGCCGCCTGAACCTGCCGCGGCCTTCGAAGTCTTTGGGGGGCAAGACGGCCCGCTACAAGCCCGGCTCCAGCCAGTCGGCCTGGAGGAAGACGGCGAGCAAGACCCAGATCCCCCCGCTAGAAGGAAGAAACTGTTGAGGCTTCTCGACATGCCGACCTCGGCGCCTCACCAGCTTCGGGGACTACTGTCGGAGTAATGGGCCACGGGTAGGCTAACCCAAGACCCAAGACCTTTCAAGACATCGGGCAGGCGGCGCCCCTCAAAGCCTCAAGACGATGAACCGCCTTTCGAGGGTCGGCGACGATCCTGCCGACTGCCCCTAGCGGCCAAGTCCCCGAGGGCGACTTCAAGAAGAACCGACTCCCAGTCGCTGACTTCCAGAGAAGCCGGCTATGGGGAGTCGGCCCACGACTCCAACCACCCCATGGCCTTGCAATAACGGACGGGGCAGGAAACAGCCGCCGTGCGGCCCTTCCTGCCCCGTTTATCAAGGGCAAGCATGGCCACAGTGCGTCGTACCGATGGAGATCTCCATCCGGCGCGGCACTGTTGCCATGCTCACCCTGACATCAGCCCCTTTGGGCGGCGTCAGGAGCCCACGACGGCCTGTCTGTACGACCCCGAGCCGGCAGGTCCCACCTGTCGGCGGAGTACAGAAGACGGCCAGGGCACCCCAAGACGGACCCGATAGGAGTCGGCCTCTGAGAGTCGGCTGGACTCTTCCACGGGCCCCACGAGCCATTAACCAAGACGAGATGGGGAATGGCCACAGTGATCGCCCGCCAGGCGTCGGCACTGTCGCCATAACCCCGTGACCGAGCCGGCGTCATTAAGAAGCACGGCTACAGTAATCCGCAGCCGGCAAGACCCGCCCGCGGCGGGCAGGGGCCATGGACCCCGCACCAGGCTAGTCGGCGGGCCCCAGCAGTCGGCGGAGAAGACGGCAGCCTGAGAGACAGACGGCTGGGACTCGCCCCAGCCGGTTTTACCATTGTACCCCTGAGGGGGTAGGCCTATATAAACCCCCCAGGGCACCCATGCAAAGGGTTCGCAACCTTTAGACTAGACCAGATCATATAGGGAGGAAAGAGCTAGCCTCGCCTCCTCCTACTCCTAGAACACAGCTCTAGGAGCAACCTTGTATTCACTTTGCCTTAGTGATCATGCGGAGACCCCGCAGAGCAGCAGTAGGGGTGTTATCTCCTCGGAGAGCCCTGAAGCTGGGTAAGATTCACCGACGTGCATGTCTACGCCTCATCCCGTTTCCAGGCACCAGCGACGTTCTACTCGCCCCCACCATGATAAGCCATCGGTTGGCATATGTCGCACCCAACCCCCGACATTTGTTGCTGTTATAATAATATGCATGATGCTTCTATGTCCGTATTTTGTTTTTTTACATCTCTCTCTCTCTAAGAATGACGACATGTTTTTCGATTTCAGTTTTCGCTTGACGACAAGCGAGGTCTAAGCATGGGGGAGTTGATATGTCCATTTTGCATCATGTTTTCCTACTGTTATTTACAATGTTTTTATGAATAATAATGCTTTATGGAGTATTTCTAATGCCGTTTCTCTCATAATACGCAAGGTTTACACAAAGAGGGAGAATGCCGGCACCTGGAATTCTAGACCTGAAAAAGCTTCATCAGAGTTACCTATTCTGCACATCTCCAAATGAGCTGAAAATTTACGAAGAATTGTTTTGCAATACATAAAAAATACTGGAGCAAATAACTACCAGAGGAGGCCCACCAGGTGGGCACAACCTACCTGGGCGCGCCAGGCCCCCCAGGCGCGCCCTGGTGCCCTCCTCGGCCCACCACTGGTGCCCATATTCTGGTATATAGGTCATTTTGACCTAGAAAAAAAAACGAGGAGAGGACTTTAGGGACGAAGCGCCGCCGTCTCAAGCCGGAACTTGGGCAGGAGCACTTTTGCCCTCCAGCGGAGCGATTTCGCCGGGGCAACTTCCCTCCCGGAGGGGGAAATCATCGTCATCGTCATCACCAACAACCCCTCTCATCTTTGGGTGGGCAATCTCCATCAACATGTTCAACTACACCATCTTCTCTCAAACCCTACTTCATCTCTTTTGTTCAGTCTTTGTACCGGAACGTCAGATTGGTACTTGTGGGTGACTAGTAGTGTTGATTACATCTTGTAGTTGATTGCTATATGGTTTATTTGGTGGAAGATTATATGTTCAGATCCATTATGCTATTTAATGCCCCTTTTATCTTGAGCATGATCATCAATTGTGAGTAGTTACTTTTGTTCTTGAGGTCACGGGAGAAGTCATGTTGTAAGTAATCATGTGAACTTGATATGTGTTTGATGTTTTGATGATATGTATGTTGTGATTCCCTTAGTGGTATCATGTGAATTTATACTACATGGCACTTCACCATATTTCGTCCTAGGGGAATGCATTGTGGAGTAGTTATTAGATGATGGGTTGCTAGAGTGATAGAAGGTTAAACCCCAGTTTATGCGCTACTTCGTAAGGGACCGATTTGGATCCAAAAGTTTAATGCTATGGTTAGATTTTATCTTAATACTTTTCTCGTAGTTGCGGATTCTTGCGAGGGGTTTAATCATAAGTAGGAGGTTTGTTCAAGTAATAAAAACACCTAAGCAATGGTCCACCCACATATCAGATTATAAATGTAGCGAACACGAATCAAACCAACATGATGAAAGTGACTAGTTGAAATTCCCATGTACCCTCAAGAACGCTTTGCTTATCATAAGAGACCGTATTGGCCTGTCCTTTGCCATAAAAGGATTGGGCTACCTTGCTGAAATTTATTTAATTTTATCATTACTTGCTGTTAACAAATTATCTTGGTATTAAAGAACTTGTTACTGACAATTTCAGTGCTTGCAGACATTACTTTGCTGAAAACCGCTTGTCATTTCCTTCTGCTCCTCGTTGGGTTCGACACACTTACTTATCGAAAGGACTATGATTGATCCCCAATACTTGTGGGTCATCATATAACTTTTATACCTTTACCAGAAGAACCACTCTTCTTGTCTACTGGATATTTCTTACATGTGTGCTTCCAATGACCCTTCTGTTTGCAGTAGAAACATTCAGTCTCTTTAGAGGCTCCGCCCTTGTTCTTCTTCTGAGAGACAGTCTTACCGGCACCAATAGATTTCTTCTTGGACTTGCCCTTCTTTTTTAAACTGGTCGTTTTGTTGACCATCAACACTTCTTTGTTCTTCTGCATGCTAGCTTTCGTTGTTTTGAGCATAGCAAACAACTTGTCGCACTTTTGTCCATCCCGTTCATGTTGTAATTCATGATAAAGCATCATATGATGTGGGGAGTGAAGCAAGCACAATATCTGTACAGAGTGTTGGTGGAATTCCAAATTCCAGTGAAGCAAGTCTATCAACATAGCTAGCAAGCTTTACTATATGCTCACTCATTGACGAACGCTCTTTCATCTTGCATTCGACCGGGGCGTTGGTTAATTCAAACCGTTCGGTCCTTGCCTATTTCTTGTACAGAACTTCTAGTGGCCCAATTATAAATTGAGTGGTAGATCGTTAAAAACGCTTCTATAGTTCAGGATCCATGCAAGTTAACATGAGACACTGGACTGCTTCATAGTCATCACTACAAGCAGTATAAGCAGCAACTTCTTCTAGTGGTGCATCCTTTGATGGAGCATAACCTAGGGGCTTATCCAACATGTATACCTTCTTAGCACTCCTGAGAACAAATCCCAGGTTGCGGATCCAATTCGCATAGTTTCTACCTTTTGCAGCCAACTTTTCTTTCTCAACCATAGGGGCTATGTTGAACATATTGCGAGCCATTTAATCTACAACGATAAACACAAATAGTTTTAGTCATAATTCATAACTAATATTGCACTAGTTTATTAAAACAAATTTTAATATTAAAGTGCACTCCCGCTCAAATTAATATCTCTCATAATTAATAGTGAGTGATTCAAGATCCAAATCTAGTTCTCAGTCATTGAAGTGGCCATCACCGATGACGAGAATTTTGACCGGTGGAAAAACTTTTGACGATCATATCTCCATATGACACTTGTTCATCTTTTGATGCTTTGTGCTTCGAGCTCACAACGATTCTGCTAGAACTTCAAGAAAACCGAGTGCTATCTGCACACATGGTCTGACCATCCCCGTCTTACACCTCATGTCCCATTTGTACTCATGTGGACATGACGCACTACGGAATGCTACGTGTTATAGATGGTTGCAACACTAGGAAGAGCACCTTTTAACTTGATATTTACTGTGAGAGATCACCCTAATAGTTGACTACAGCACAATATAATGGTGCAAACAACAAAGGGATAAACATCTCAGGCATTTCATAATAGCATGACATGGTATAGCCCTGGGTGCCGGGAGATCTTCATTATTGTTTTTTGCTACTTCTTGAGCTTGCGTTGCTTTTTCCCTTCAAGAGGAAAGGGTGATGCAGCAAAGTAGAGATAAGTATTTCCCTCAGTTAAGAACCAAGGTATCAATCCAGTAGGAGGCACAAGCAAGCCTCCAATATATGCACCTGCACAAACTAACAAACACTTGCACACAACGCAAAAAAGGGGTTGTCAATCCCATCATGGTCACGAACAAGAGTGAGATCTAATAGAGATAGGTATAAAAGATAAATAAAAGAGCAAACTAAAGTAAATATAAATAAATTGCAGCAAGGTATTTTTGGGTTATAGATCTGAAAATATATGATGGAAAATAGACCCGGGGGCCATAGCTTTCACTAGAGGCTTCTCTCTTGAAAGAAAACATACGATGGCTAAAAAAATTACTGTTGAGCAATTGATAGAAAAGCGCATAGTTATGACGATATCTAAGGCAATGATCATGAATATGGGCATCACGTCCGTGACAAGTAGACTGAAACGATTCTGCATCTACTACTATTACTCCACACATCGACCGACTCCTCCCTGCATCTAGAGTATTAACTTAATAAGAATAGAGCAACGCTTTAAGTAAGATGACATGATGTAGAGGGATAAAATCAAGCAATATGATATAAACCCCATCTTTTTATCCTTGATGGCAACAATACAATACGTGCCTTGGTACCTGAGGGAGTCCTGGATTAGGGGGTGTCCGGGTAGCCGGACTATGACCTTTGGCCGGACTCCTGGACTATGAAGATACAAGATTGAAGACTCCGTCCCGTGTATAGATGGGACTTTCCTTGGCGTGGAAGGCAAGATTGGCGATACGGATATGTAGATCTCCTCCCATTGTAACCGACTCTGTGTAACCCTAGCCCTCTCCTATGTCTATATAAACCGGAGGGTTTTAGTCCATAGGACGAACAACAATCATACCATAGGCTAGCTTCTAGGGTTTAGCCTCTCTGATCTCGTGGTAGATCCACTCTTGTACTACCCATATCATCAATATTAATCAAGCAGGAGTAGGTTTTACCTCCATCGAGAGGGCCCAACACAGGTAAAAACATTGTGTCCCTTGTCTCCTGTTACCATCCGCCTAGACGCACAGATTCGGGACCCCCTACCGAGATCCGCGGTTTGACACCGACATTGGTGCTTTCATTGGGAGTTCCTCGTATGCGTCATCTTTAGGCCTGATGGCTCCTCCGATCATCAACAGCGATGCGGTCCGGGTGAGACTTTTCTCCCGGACAGATCTTCAGATTCGGGCGGCTTTGCACTGCGGGCTAATTCGCTTGGCCATCTGGAGCAGATTGAAAGCTACGCCCCTGGCCATCAAGTCAAATTTGGAAGTTTGAACTACACGGCTGACATCCGCGGAGACTTGATCTTCGACGGATTCGAGCCACAGCCGGGCGCGCCGCACTGTCACGATGGGCATGACTTAACTCTGTCGCCGAACAGTGCCCTAGAAGCCGCACCCGCGTTAGCTCCGACCCTTAGCTCGGAGCTAACAGCGTCGATCGAGGACGGGTGGCTAGACCCCGCCTCGGCAGCTGCAGTCTCAACGGCGATCGAGTCGAACACTGGCCTTATCCCCTGCGAAGCCCGTGACTCCAGGGTGCCGGACTCTTCTCCGAACTCCGAACCCTCCGGGCCCCTGCCAATCGAATCCGATTGGGCGCCGATCATGGAATTCACCACCACGGATATCTTTCAACACTCGCCCTTCGGCGACATTCTGAATTCACTAAGGTCTCTCTCTTTATCAGGAGAGTCCTGTCCGGATTATGACCGGCAGGATTGGGATGCGGACGACGAAGAAATTCGATGCCCACCCACCACCCACTTCGTAGCCACTGTCGATGATTTAACCGACATGCTCGACTTCGACTCCGATGACATCAACGGTATGGACGAAGATGTAAGAGACGAACAGGAACCAGCGCCTATAGGGCACTGGAAAGCCACCTCGTCATATGACATATATATGGTGGATACACCCAAAGAAGGCAATGGCGACGGAATAGCGGGGGATGACCCCTCCAAGAAGCAACCTAAGCCACGGCGTCAGCGGCGCCGCTCTAAGTCCCGCCAAAGCAAAAACGATGATACCGGCATGGGAGACAATAACACCCCGGACAGTGCCGAAGACAACTCCCTCCGGCAGGATTCAGCGCAGGAGGATGGAGAAGCCAGCCCCCATGAGAGGGCGGCAGATGGAGAGGAAGGGGATGATAATTACATGCCTCGACGAATTTGTCGTGCCTGAGGATCCCGTCGAACAAGAGCGCTTTAAACGCAGGCTTATGGCCACGGTGAGTAGACTTAAGAAAAAACAATAGCAGCTTAGAGCTGATCAAGATCTGCTAGCCGACAGATGGACTGAAGTCCTTGTGGCCGAGGAATACGAACTCGAACGCCCCTCCAAGAACTACCCAAAGCGCAGGTTGCTACCCCGATTAGAGGAGGAAGCACTTAACCATACATCACCAGCGCGTGATGCGGCGGACCGGCCACCTCGCGGCCGCGACAGAGAGGCCTCTCGGCCCTCCACTCAAGCCGCACCCCGGCGTCGCTCAAAAAATACCAAGGCACGGGGAAATGCGCTAGATCTGCGAGATATGTTGGAGGACAAGGCAAGGCAAACAAGATCGATCTACGGATCGCGCGGGCGCCCCACGACACGAGACAATAACCGTCATGCCGGATACAGTAAATCCGGCCAGGCCGAGCACAGCAGACAAAGCTCATTTGAGCTACGTCATGATATAGCCCATTACAGAGGGGCCGCACACCCACTATGCTTCACAGATGAAGTAATGGATCATCAAATCCCAGAGGGTTTCAAACCCGTAAACTTTGAATCATACGATGGCACAACAGAACCTGCGGTATGGATTGAGGATTATTTCCTTCATATCCACATGGCCCGTGGCGATGATCTACACGCCATCAAATACCTCCCACTCAAGCTTAAAGGACCAGCTCGGCATTGGCTTAACAGCTTGCCAGCAGAATCAATTGGTTGTTGGGAGGACCTGGAAGCCGCATTCCTCGACAATTTCCAGGGCAACTATGTGCGACCACCAGACGCCGATGACCTGAGCCACATAATTCAGCAGCCAGAGGAATCTGCCAGACAATTCTGGACATGGTTCCTAACCAAGAAAAATCAAATTGTCGACTGTCCGGACACAGAGGCCCTAGCAGCCTTCAAACATAACATCCGTGACGAGTGGCTTGCCCGGCACCTTGGACAGGAAAAGCCAAAATCCATGGCAGCCCTCACGACACTCATGACCCGCTTTTGCGTGGGAGAAGACAGCTAGCTGGCTCATAGCAATAACATGACCAAGAGCCCTGGTAATTCGGATACCAAGGACAGCAATGGCAGGTCGCGTCGCAACAAGCACAAGCGCCGCATTAACAGCGACAATGCTGAGGATACGGCAGTTAATGCCGGATTCAAAGGCTCTAAACCCGGTCAGCGGAAAAAGCCATTCAAAAGAAACACTCCGGGCCCGTCCAGTTTGGACCGTATACTCGATCGCTCGTGCCAGATACATGGCACCCCAAAAAACCAGCCAATCACACCAACAGGGATTGTTGGGTGTTCAAGCAGGCTGGCAAGTTAAATGCCGAAAACAGGGACAAGGGGCTACATAGCGACGACGAGGAGGAGCCCTGGCCGCCGAAAAATAGTGGACAGAAGGGCTTCCCCCCACAAGTGCGGACAGTCAACATGATATACGCAACCCACATCCCCAAAAGGGAGCGGAAGCGCACTCGAGGGCGATATGCGTTGGAGCCAGTCGCCCCAAAGTTCAACCCATGGTCCTCCTGCCCGATCACTTTTGATCGAAGGGACCACCCCACTAGCATCCGCCATGGCGGATTTGCTGCATTGGTTCTAGACCCAATCATTGACGGATTTCACCTCACTAGAGTCCTTATGGACGTCGGCAGCAGCCTGAACCTGCTTTATCAGGATATAGTGCGAAAAATGGGCATAGATCCCTCAAGGATTAAACCCACAAAAACGACCTTTAAAGGCGTCATACCAGGTGTAGAGGCCAACTGTACAGGCTCAATTACACTTGAGGTGGTCTTCGGATCCCGGATAATTTCGAATCGAGGAGTTAACCTTCGACATAGTCCCGTTCATGAGTGGCTATCCCGCCTTTGCTGGACGAACCGCATTGCAAAGTTCAATGCGGTGCCGCACTACACGTACCTCAAGCTCAAGATGCCAGGCCCTCGAGGAGTCATTACGGTCAATGGAAACACCGAACACTCTGTCCGAACGGAGGAGCATACGGCGGCCCTTGCGGCGGAAGTACAAAGCAGCCTCTCAAGGCAATTCTCCAGTCCGGCTATTAAACGTCTGGACACCGTCAAGCGCGCCCGGAGTAACCTACAACAAGACCGCCTGGCACGTTCTGAGCAAGCGTAGCAATGCGGCCCCAACCCCAGCCCTCACAAAATTGCGAAACCAGTACTACGCGTACACAATTACGCTCTGGAAACACCATGGGCATAGGGGGAGGGGCAAGACCACGGCATGCCCAAAATGCGGCTCAACCGCCCTAGGGGCTCCTGATTTTGTCATCTTTTTTCTTACTTTCAGGACTCCACTCTCCGGAAGGCCTGTCCGGCATTACAGTCGCCGAACACACGATGCAACAGCCAGGAAGGCAGAAAGCTACGTCGAATGTCCAGGTGGTCTGTGTTGGAATATGCCCTAGAGGCAATAATAAATTAGTTATTATTATATTTCCTTGTTCATGATAATCGTTTATTATCCATGCTATAATTGTATTGATAGGAAACTCAAATACATGTGTGGGTACATAGACAACACCATGTCCCTAGTAAGTCTCTAGTTGACTAGCTCGTTGATCAATAGATGGTTACGGTTTCCTGACCTTGGACATTGGATGTCGTTGATAACGGGATCACATCATTAGGAGAATGATGTGATGGACAAGACCCAATCCTAAGCCTAGCACAAAGATCGTAGTTCGTATGCTAAAGCTTTTCTAATGTCAAGTATCATTTCCTTAGACCATGAGATTGTGCAACTCCCGGATACCCTAGGAATGCTTTGGGTGTACCAAACGTCACAACGTAACTGGGTGGCTATAAAGGTGCATTACAGGTATCTCCGAAAGTGTCTGTTGGCTTGGAACGAATCGAGACTGGGATTTGTCACTCCGTGTAAACGGAGAGGTATCTCTGGGCCCACTCGGTAGGACATCATCATAATGTGCACAATGTGATCAAGGAGTTGATCACGGGATGATGTGTTACGGAACGAGTAAAGAGACTTGCCGGCAACGAGATTGAACAAGGTATCGGGATACCGACGATCGAATCTCGGGCAAGTACAATACCGCTAGACAAAGGGAATTGTATACGGGATCGATTGAGTCCTTGACATCGTGGTTCATCCGATGAGATCATCGTGGAACATGTGGGAGCCAACATGGGTATCCAGATCCGCTGTTGGTTATTGACGGGAGAACGTCTCGGTCATGTCGCATGGTTTCGAACCCGTAGGGTCTACACATAATGTTCGATGGCGCTAGGGTTATAGGGAATAGATATACGTGGTTACCGAATGTTGTTTGGAGTCCGGATGAGATCCCGTGACGTCACGAGGAGTTCGAGAATGGTCGGAGGTAAAGATTTATATATGGGAAGTCCTGTTTTGGTCACCGGAAAAGTTTGGGCGATATCGGTAATGTCTGGGACCACGGGAGGGTCGAGGGTCCACCAAGTGGGGCCACCTGCCCCGAGAAGGCTGCGTGGGCCAAGTGTGGGAGGGACCAGCCCTTAGGAGGGCTGGTGCGCCCCCACAACGGGCCCAAGGCGCAGGGATGAGTGGGAGGGGGCAAACCCTAGTCCAGATGGGCCCTAAGGCCCATCTAGTGGGCGCCTCTCTATCCCTCCCCTCTTGGCCGCCTCCCAAGCCCCATCTAGGGCTGGCCGCACCCCTTGGGGGTGGAAACCCTAGATGGGGGCGCAGCCCTCCCTCTCCCCTATATATATAGAGGCCTAGGGCTGCCCAAAAACACATGAGAACCTCTCGTTGGTGCAGCCCTGCATCTCTTCTTCCTCCTCCTCCTCTCCTGCGGTGCTTGGCGAAGCCTGCGCAGATAGCCACGCCCTCCATCACCACCACGCCGTTGTGCTGCTGTTGGATGGAGTCTTCCTCAACCTCTCCTCTCTCCTTGCTGGATCAAGGCGTGGGAGGCGTCACCGGGCTGTACGTGTGTTGAGCGCGGAGGTGCCGTCCGTTCGGCACTAGGATCTCCGGTGATTTGGATCACGGCAGTCGACTCCTTCAACCCCGTTCTCATGAACGCTTCCGCTTAACGATCTACAAGGGTATGTAGATGCACTCTCCTCCCCTCATTGCTAGTTTCTCCATAGATAGATCTTGGTGATCGTAGGAAAATTTTGAATTTCTGCTCGTTCCCCAACAAAGGGCATCATGAGCTAGGTCTATTGCGTAGATTCTTTGCACGAGTAGAACACAAAGTAGTTGTGGGCGTTGATTTTGTTCAATATGCTTGCGTTACTAGTCCAATCTTGTTTCGACGGTATTGTGGGATGAAGCGGCCGGACCGACCTTACGTGCTCTTCGTGAGGCAGGTTCCACCGATGACATGCACTTGGTGCATAAGGTGGCTAGCGGTGCCGCCTCTCCACTTTAGTCGGAACGGATTCGATGAAAAGGGTCCTTATGAAGGGTAAATAGCAATTGGCATATCACGTTGTGGTTTTGCGTAGGTAAGAAACGTTCTTGCTAGAAACCCATAGCAGCCACGTAAAACATGCAAACAACGATTAGAGGGCGTCTAACTTGTTTTTGCAGGGTATGCTATGTGATGTGATATGGCCAAGAAGAATGTGATGAATGATATGTGATGTATGAGATTGATCATGTTCTTGTAATAGGATTCACGACTTGCATGTCGATGAGTATGACAACGGCGAGAGCCATAGGAGTTGTCTTTATTTATTGTATGACCTGCGTGTCATTAAACAACGCCATGTAATTACTTTACTTTATTGCTAACCGGTAGCCATAGTAGTAGAAGTAATAGTTGGCGAGACAACTTCATGAAGACACGATGATGGAGATCATGATGATGGAGATCATGGTGTCATGCGGTGACGATGATGATCTTGGAGCCCCAAGATGGAGATCAATGGAGCTATATGATATTGGCCATATCATGTCACTACTATATAATTGCATGTGATGTTTATTATGTTGATGCATCTTGTTTACTTAGAACGACGGTAGTAAATAAGATGATCCTTACAACAATTTCAAGAAGTGTTCTCCCTAACTGTGCACGTTGCTAAAGTTAAATCGCTTCTAAGCACCACGTGATGATCGGGTGAGATGGATTCTTACGTTCACATACAACGGTGTAAGACAGATTTACACACGAAACACTTAGGGTTAACTTGACGAGCCTAGCATGTACGGACATGGCCTCGGAACACGAGACCGAAAGGTCGAGCATGAGTCGTATAGTAGATACGATCAACATGAAGATGCTCACCGATGATGACTAGTCCGTCTCACGTGATGATCGGACACGGCCTAGTTGACTCGGATCATGTAATCACTTAGATGACCAGGAGGGATGTCTATCTGAGTGGGAGTTCATAAGATGAACTTAATTATCTTGAACATAGTCAAAAGACCTTTTGCAAATTATGTCGTAGCTCGCGCTTTAGTTCCACTGTTTAGATATGTTCCTAGAGAAAATATAGTTGAAAGTTGAAAGTAGCGATAATGCGGACAGAGAAAGCTTATGTCCTTAATGCACGCTCGATGTCTTTGAACCCCAAACGTCGTTTGTGGATGTTGCGAACATCGGACATACACGTTTTGATAACTACGTGATAGTTCGGTTAAGCGGTTTAGAGTTGAGGCACCAAAGACGTTTTCGAAGCGTCGCGGAACATATGAGATGTTTGAGAGCTGAAATTGGGATTTCAGGTTCGTGCTTACGTCAAGAGGTATAAGACCTCCGATGATTTTCTCAACCTGCAAACTAAGGGAAAAAGCTCAATCGTTGAGCTAGTGCTCGATTATCCGAGTGTAAAAATCACTTGAATCGAGTGGGAGTTGATCTTCCGGATGAGATAGTGATGTTTCTCCAAAGTCATTGCCACCAAGCTACTAGAGCTTCGTGATGAACTATAACATATCAGGGATAGATGATCTTTGAAATATTCGCGATGTTTGACACCGTGAAAGTAGAAGTCAAGAAGGAGCATCAATTGTTGATGGTTGGTGAAACCACTAGTTTCAAGAAGGGCAAGGGCAATAAGGGATACTTCACGAAATGGCAAATCAGCTGCTGCTCCAGTGAAGAAACCCAAGGTTGAACCTAAACCCGAGACTAAGTGCTTCTGTAATAAGGGGAACAGCCACTGGAGCAGAATTACCCTAGATACTTGGTAGATAAGAAGGTTGGCAAGGTCGATAGAAGTATTTTGGATATACATTATGTTAATGTGTACTTTACTAGTACTCCTAGTAGCACCAGGGTATTAGATACCAGTTCGGTTTCTAAGTGTTAGTAACTCGAAATAAAAGCTACGGAATAAACGGAGACTAACTAAAGGTGAGCTGACGATACGTGTTGGAAGTGTTTCGAAGGTTGATATGATCAAGCATCGCACGCTCCCTCTACCATCGAGATTTGTGTTAAACCTAAATAATTGTTATTTGGTGTTTGCGTTGAGCATAGACATGATTGGATTATATGCATGCGTAATCTGATTATTCATTTAAGGAGAATAATGGTTACTCTGTTAGTTTGAATAATACCTTCAATGGTCTAGCACCTAAAAGGAATGGTTTATTGAATCTCGATCGTAGTGATACACATTTTCATGCCAAAGGTATAAGATAGTAATGATAGTACCACGTACTTGTGGCACTGCCATGTAAGTCATATTGGTATAAAACGCATGAAGAAGCTCCATGTTGATGGATCTTTGGACTCACTCGTTTTTGAAAAGTTTGAGACATGCAGACCATGTCTATTGGTGCATACGCATGAAGAAACTCCATGCAGATGGATCGTTTGGACTCACTTGATTTTGAATCACTTGAGATATGCAAAATCAAACCACATGGGCAAGATGACTGAAAAGCCTCGGTTTCAGTAAGATGGAACAAGGTAGCAACCTGTTGGAAGTAACACATTTTGATGTGTGCAGTCCAATGAGTCTTTGAGGCAAGCAAAGGAATATCGTTATGTTCTGACTTCACAGATGATTCAAGTAGATGTTGAGTATATTTACTTGATGAAACACAAGTCTGAATTATTGAATGGTTCAAGTAATTTCAGAGTGAAGTTTAAGATCTTCGTGACAAGAGGATAGAATGTCTATGATATGATCATAGAGATGAATATCTGAGTTATGAGTTTTGGCACACAATTAAGACATAGTGGAAATTGTTTCACAATTAATACACTGAACACCATAGTGTGATGGTGTGTCGAACATCATAGTTGCACCCTATTGGATATGGTGCGTACCATGATGTCTCTTCTCGAATTACCACTATCGTTCATGGGTTAGGCATTAGAGACAACCGCACTCACTTTAATAGGGCACCACGTAATTCCGTTGAGAAGGCACTGTTTGAACTATGGTTTGGAGAAACCTAAGTTGTCGTTTCTTAAAAGTTTGGGGCTGCGACGCTTATGTGGAAAAGTTTCAGGTTGATAAGCTCGAACCCAAAGCGGACAAAATGCATCTTCATAGGACACCCAAAACAGTTGGGTATACCTCCTAATTCAGATCCGGAAGCAATAGGGATTGTTTCTTGAATCGGGTCCTTTCTCGAGGAAAAGTTCGTCTCGAAAGAATTGAGTGGGAGGATGGTGGAGACTTGATGAGGTTAATGAACCGTCACTTCAACTAGTGTGTAGCAGGGCACAGGAAGTTGTTCCCATGGCACCTACACCAATTGAAGTAGAAGCTTATGATAGTGATCATGAAGTTTCGGATCAAGTCACTAACGTACCTCATAGGGTGACATGGATGCGTAGTACTTCAGAGTGGTACGCAATCCTGTCTTAGAGGTCATGTTGCTAGACAACAATGAACCTACGAGCTATGGAGAAGCGATGGTGGGCCCGGATTCCGACGAATGGCTCGAGGCCATAAAATCCGAGAACGGATCCATGATTTTGGAAGAAATACTTGATGGTCGTAAGGCCATTGGGTACGGATGGATTTTAAAAGGAAGACAGACAATGATGGTAAGAATTACCATTAAGAAAGCTCGACTTGTCGTTAAGATGTTTTCCGACAAGTTCAAGGAGTTGATTACGGTGAGGTTTTCTCACTCGTAGCGATGCTAAGAGTCTGTTGGAATTGGATTAGCAGTTACTGCATGATTGATGAAATCTTGCAGATAGGATGTCAAAACATTGTTTCCTCGACGTTACACTTGAGGAAAGGTTGTATGTGATACAACCAGAAGGTTTTGTCAATCCTGAAAGATGCTAACAAGTATGCGAAGCTCCAGCTATCCTTCTAAGGACTGGAGTAAGCATCTCGGAGTTGGAATATACGCTTTGATGAGATGATCAAAGATTTTGGGTTTATATAAAGTTTATGAGAAACTTGTATTTCCAAAGAAGTGAGTGGGAGCACTATAGAATTTCTGATGAGTGTATGTTGTTGACATATTGATGATCAGAAATGAAGTAGAATTTCTGGAAAGCATATAGGGATGTTTTTCAATAGAAAACCTGGATTAAGCTACTTGAACATTGAGCATCGAGATCTATAAGGATAGATCAAAATGCTTAATAATACTTTCAAATGAGCACATACCTTGACATGATCTTGAAGGTGTTCAAGATGGATCAGTCAAAGAAGGAGTTCTTGCCTGAGTTGTAAGGTATGAAGTTAAGAGTTAAAGCTCGACCATGGCAGAAAAGAGAGAAAGGACGAAGGTCGTCCCTATGCTTCGCACATAGGCTCTATAGTATGCTATCTTGTGTACCGCACCGGAAGTGTGCCTTGCCATGAGTCAGTCAAGGGGTACAAGAATGATCAGGGAATGGATCATTGGACAACGGTCAATAATTGTCCTTGGAGTAAATAAAGACATGTTTCTCGATTATGGAGGTAATAAAGAGTTCGGCGTAAGGGGTTACGTCGATGCAAGCTTTAACACCTATCCGAGTGACTCTGAGTAGCAAACCGGATACGTATAGTGGAGCAACCATTTGGAATAGATCCAAGTGGAGCGTGGAAGCAGCGTTTACAATATGACCTAGAAATTTGCAAAGCACACACGGATCTAAAAGGTTCAGACCCGTTGACTAAAAACCTCTCTCACAAGCAAAACATGATCAAACCTGAGAACTCATTGAGTCTTAATCACATGATGATGTGAACTAGTTTACAGACACTAGTAAACTCTTTGGATGTTAGTCACATGGCGATGTGACCTATCAGTGTTGATCACATGGCGATGTGAACTAGATTATTGACTCTAGTGCAAGTGGGAGACTGTTGGAAATATGCCCTAGAGGCAATAATAAATTAGTTATTATTATATTTCCTTGTTCATGATAATCGTTTATTATCCATGCTATAATTGTATTGATAGGAAACTCAAATACATGTGTGGGTACATAGACAACACCATGTCCCTAGTAAGTCTCTAGTTGACTAGCTCGTTGATCAATAGATGGTTACGGTTTCTGACCATGGACATTGGATGTCGTTGATAACGGATCACATCATTAGGAAAATGATGTGATGGACAAGACCCAATCCTAAGCCTAGCACAAAGATCGTAGTTAGTATGCTAAAGCTTTTTAATGTCAAGTATCATTTCCTTAGACCATGAGATCGTGCAACTCCCGGATACCCTAGGAATGCTTTGGGTGTACCAAGCGTCTGGCAACGAATCGGGTGGCTATAAAGGTGCATTACAGGTATCTCCGAAAGTGTCTGTTGGGTTGGCACGAAGCGAGGCTCGGATTTGTCACTCCGTGTAAGCGGAGAGGTATCTCTGGGCCCACTCGGTAGGACATCATCATAATGTGCACAATGTGATCAAGGAGTTGATCACGGGATGATGTGTTACGGAACGAGTAAAGAGACTTGCCGCAACGAGATTGAACAAGGTATCGGGATACCGACGATCGAATCTCGGGCAAGTACAATACCGCTAGACAAAGGGAATTGTATACGGGATCGATTGAGTCCTTGACATCGTGGTTCATCCGATGAGATCATCGTGGAACATGTAGGAGCCAACATGGGTATCCAGATCCCGTTGTTGGTTATTGACGGAGAACGTCTCGGTCATATGCATGGTTCCCGAACCCGTAGGGTCTACACATTAAGGTTCGATGGCGCTAGGGTTATAGGGAATAGATATACGTGGTTACGAATGTTGTTCGAGTCCCGGATGAGATCCCGGACGTCACGAGGAGTTCTAGAATGGTCGGAGGTAAAGATTTATATATGGGAAGTCCTGTTTTGGTCACCGGAAAAGTTTGGGCGATATCGGTAATGTCTGGGACCACCGGAGGGTCCTGGGTCCACCAAGTGGGGCCACCTGCCCGAAGGCTGCGTGGGCCAAGTGTGGGAGGGGACCAGCCCCTAGGAGGGCTGGTGCGCCCCCCACAAGGGGCCCAAGGCGCAAGGATGAGTGGGAGGGGGCAAACCCTAGTCCAGATGGGCCCTAAGGCCCATCTAGTGGGCGCCTCTCTCTCCCTCCCCTCTTGGCCGCCTCCCCAAGCCCCATCTAGGGCTGGCCGCACCCCTTGGGGGTGGAAACCCTAGATGGGGGCGCAGCCCTCCCTCTCCCCTATATATATAGAGGCCTAGGGCTGCCCAAAAACACATGAGAACCTCTCGTTGGTGCAGCCCTGCATCTCTTCTTCCTCCTCCTCTCCTGCGGTGCTTGGCGAAGCCCTGCAGGATAGCCACGCTCCTCCATCACCACCACACCGTTGTGCTGCTGTTGGATGGAGTCTTCCTCAACCTCTCCCTCTCTCCTTGCTGGATCAAGGCGTGGGAGACGTCACCGGGCTGTACGTGTGTTGAACGCGGAGGTGCCGTCCGTTCGGCACTAGGATCTCCGGTGATTTGGATCACGACGAGTACGACTCCTTCAACCCCGTTCTCATGAACGCTTCCGCTTAACGATCTACAAGGGTATGTAGATGCACTCTCCTCCCCTCGTTGCTAGTTTCTCCATAGATAGATCTTGGTGACACGTAGGAAAATTTTGAATTTCTGCTACGTTCCCCAACAGTCTCTATAACGAGCAAAATACCTGTCTTACATACCATCTCGCAGCTCGCTCCTGGAGGGGGACATGTCAAATAGTCCCATCTCTTGCTTATCGCACTATTTTTATCGTTCTGCTTTTACAACAACCTTTTAATAAAAAATGCTCAGCTTCAGCTTATTATTGCATTCTGTATTTATTTCTTTTTCAATACATATGTTCAGTTATGACATTTAGCACCCGTACACTTTGGTACGGCCAATACGCTAGGGGCTCAAGCACCCCATAATACGGCGTGAGAAGTCCGAACACTTTCACAAGTGCGGCCCTCCGAACTTATAGCATTATATGCATCAGCTCCGAATCATGTCTTTGGTTAATAGTTGGGTTTGCCCGGCTCCCATGTTTTGGTACCTTACGTTCCTCTATATCGGCTAAGGTAGCACTGGGAGAACTACTGCGATTGTGCCCCGGCTGAGCTGGGCTAAGAACTTCAGTAGAGAAAGCTAAAAATGACTGTCATGGTAGGGCGAGAGCTGGTCGCTGTTCGGGAGGTTTCGAGTCCCTAAAGACTTATGCCGCTTAGAGCGAGGAGTCGGCTTTGTCCGGTCTAGGCGTGTATAGCGCCCCGAACTCAGTCTTCCGAACACTATGGGCTTCGCCAAAATTTAAAATTATAGAATTCTCTGGCTAAGTGAGAGCGATAACGCATTATAGTCCGATTGCCTTGTTCGTTGTGCTGAGCACCTCCCTCGAAGGATCCAAGAATGGGAAAAAGAGTGCTCAGGTTTATCCCGAACACCCCAGCACTTGTGGCATGGGGGCAGAAGCCGACGACTCGCCATCTCTCAGACTCGATAAACGGCCGCATAGAAGGTAATATTTTAAATTAAAACAAGCGTTGCATAGTGCATATGAACAAGTTTTCAGCGTACAGGATAACACGAGCAAGTTTACTCAAATATTACATCCATGGGACATTCATCCGCCACAAGGCAGGCACCCTTCAGGACGCCCTCATAGTACATCTCGGGGTGGCGATGCTCCTTGCCCTGCGGTGGCCCGTCCTTCACTAGCTTCTCAGCATCCATCTTGCCCCAGTGCACTTTAGCATGGGCAAGCGCCCTACGGGCACCCTCGATGCAGGCAGAGCGCTTGATAACTTCAAGCCACGGACGAGCATCCACCAGCCGCCTCACCAGCCCAAAGTAGCTCCCAGGCAGAGCCTCTCCAGGCCACAGCCGAACTATGAGGCCCTTCATGGCCTGTTGGGCCACCTTATGGAGCTCGACCAGTTGCTTTAGCTGGTCGCTCAACGCCACCGGGTGTCCGGCCTCAGCATACTGAAACCAGAACACCTTCTCCGTAGAGCTCCCCTCCTCGGCCCGGTAGAAGGCGGCGGCATCTGACATGCTACGCGGCAAATCTGCGAATGCTCCTGGAGAGCTCCGGACTCGGGTAAGTAACAAGTAATTCACTTTCACGTGCTTGCTTTGCATAAAGAATGCCTTACCCACTGCTACCTTCTTCATCGCCTCGACCTCCTGGAGGGCTCTTTGGGCTTCGGCCTTGGCAGACTTGGCGCTTTCGAGGGCCGTGGCGAGCTCGGACTCTCGCATCTTTGAGTCAAGCTCCAAACTCTCGTGTTTTTTCACGAGAGCCTGGAGCTCTTGTTGTACCTCGCCAACTCGCGCCTCATGTTTCTCCCGCTCGGTGCGCTCAGCGGCCGCCTTCTTTTCGGCCTCGGCAAGCGCTTGCTTCAGGGTTGCCACCTCAGTCGTGGCCCCTGCCACATCAATAACTATACTATCATTTTTTGCAACTGCATCCTTTTCAATATACTCCCCAAGGTATTACTTACCTTCTTTTTCCTCGAGCTTCTTGGCAAGGCCGAGCTCTTGCTCGGACCGCTCGAGATTCTGCTTCAGCGCATCCACCTCCGAAGTCAGTGCGGTAGAGGCCAGCAGCGAAGCCTGCATACGCATATTGACTTAATTATGTTAGACTCCTGCGAAAGTTATTAGATCCTCTATTCGGCTTTTCCTTATGAACGCCAAACAGAGCATCAGGGGCTACTGTCTATGCGGTAATATTTTTATATATTTTCCACATACCTCAAAGCCTGTTAGCAGGCTGGCACAGGCTTCAGTCAGCCCGCTCTTGGCGGACTGAACCTTCTAGATCACCACACTCATAATAGTGCGGTGCTCCTCGTCGATGGAGGCGCCGTTAAGCACCTCCATCAAATTATCCTGTGCCTCCGGTTGGGCGCAGGTCACCGGCGTCGTAGGCTTGCCCTTCTTACTAGGGGGCCGCCTGCCGGACTCCGGAACCATTGAAGGTTCCGGTGTGGTGTCCGGCCCAGGGCCGGACTTGGAGCCCTTGGGAGCCTTGTCCTCTTGGCGCCTGGAGTCTGGAATGTCGCCTTGTGGCGCCTCCAGGACTACCTCCCCTTGGTTTGGAACCTTTTGGGACAACACCTCGGCGTCGTTCGTAGGGCGAGGGGAGGAGGCAGTCGGAAGTGAAGTGCTGTTCACATCCGACGAAGCCAAGGAACCGCTCTACGACACGTCGAGCCGGGCTTTGGGCGGACTGCATAATCATATTCGGCGTAAGGAGAAGCTGTGCAATAAAGTAACACCATGAGTCACTCTGGTGTCCGAATACTTACGACTTTGCCAGGGGCTTGGCCCTGAGCGGCCAGTCCTCTTCACCGTCGTCGACGTTGGTGGAGTAGTCCGGAGGGAGGGTCCTTCCCTTCTTGGACCCTCCGGCCTCCCCAGTTGGGGCAGCCTTCCTTTTCTTTTCTCCTCCTGCTGGAGAAGAAACCTCTCTTTCCTCCTCCTCATCTTCATGGGAGGAGAGCGCCTCGGAGTCATCGGACTATGAGTCCGACTCTGCCGGGCGCCGGGAACTCTTCCGGGTTCCCGTGGCCTTCTTCTTGGCCTTCTTCTCCGGCACCACATAAGGTGTCGGAACCAGCAGCTCCGCCAAGCGGGCGCCCGCTGGGTCTTTGGGCAAAGGAGCCAGACAGTTGATCTGTTCGGCCGTCCTCTACCAGTCCTGTCAAAGGCATGGGGGCTTAGATCCCGCATAGAGTTAGACTATGAAAGATAAATATCCTGTAAGAGATAAAAACAGCTTATCGCGCTGGCCTGACGCTGCGCGCTGAATCCGCGATCCTCGGTAGCAGATGCGGGAGCCTCGGCACCCTTGAATAGGACCTTCCAGGCATCTTCGTACGATGTGTCGAAGAGCCTGCTCAAAGTTCGGTGTCGGGCCGAGTCGAACTCCCACAAGCTGAAAGCCCGTTGTTGGCACGGGAGGATCTGGCGGATGAGCATGACCTGGACTACGTTAACAAGTTTGAGGTTCTTGCTCACCAGGTTTTGGACACATGTCTGGAGTCCGGCCAGCTCTCCTTTTTTACTCCACGGCAGGCCCTTCTCTTTCCAGGAGGTGAGCCGCATAGGGATTCCGGATCGGAACTCGGGGGCTGCGACCCATTCAGGGTCACGCGGCTCAGTGATGTAAAACCACCCCGATTGCCACCCTTTTATGGTCTCCACGAAGGAACCCTCGAGCAATAGGACGTTGGGCATCTTGCCCACCATGGCGCCTCCGCACTCCGCCTGGCAGCCGCGCACTACCTTCGGCTTGACATCAAAGGTCTTCAGCCATAAGCCGAAGTGGGGTTGGATGCAGAGGAAGGCCTCGCACATGATGATAAACGCCGAGATGTTGAGGATGAAGTTCGGGGCCAGATCGTGGAAATCCAGGCCGTAGTAGAACATGAGCCCCCGGACAAATGGGTGGAGAGGGAAGCCCAGTCCACGGAGGAAATGGGTGAGAAACACCACCCTCTCATGGGGCCTGGGGGTGGGGATGAGCTGCCCCTCGTCTGGGAGCCGGTGCGCGATGTCGTCAGACAAGTATCCGGCTTTCCTCAGCTTCTTGATGTGTCCCTCCGTGACGGAGGAGACCATCCACTTGCCTCTCGCTCCGAACATGGGTGGAGAAGGTTGAGGTGGGGAACATGGACTTGGGCGCTGGAGCTCGAGTGTGCGAAAATGGATGAGCAAAGGAGGAAGAAGGCGTGGATGAAAAAGGTGGATCCTTATCCCCTTATATGGGCGGACAAAACAATGTGCCCCCACCAGCCTGGTAAAACTTGCTTATCTCCCAAGCGCCGTAATCAATGGCACGGTTGGGTTACCCACGCCCGTATTGATGAGAATCCCGTAAATAAAGGGAACACGGTCTCTGCTTCGACAAGACGTGCCAGGGAAACCGCCTCGCAAAGTGCGCTAAGGTGGGATAACAAAAACGATTCGAATAAAGGCTTGGCCGTGGTGTGATGTCACTCTGCGGAATACGTCCGCAGATTAGATTTGTGTAAATACTATTCTCTCTATGGCAGTACGTGGAACTTATTTTGTAGAGCCGTACACTACCCTTGTGTTTAAAATCTTCTATGAAGTATTCGGAGGAGGAACCCGCCTTGCAATGCCGAAGACAATCTGCGCGCCGGACTCGTCGTCATTGAAGCCTGGTTAGGGGACTCTTGAGGAGTCTGGATTAGGGGGTGTCCGGGTAGCCGGACTATGACCTTTGGCCGGACTCCTGGACTATGAAGATACAAGATTGAAGACTTCGTCCCGTGTCCGGATGGGACTATCCTTGGTGTGGAAGGCAAGCTGGGCGATACGGATATGTAGATCTCCTCCCATTGTAACCGACTCTGTGTAACCCTAGCCCTCTCCGGTGTCTATATAAACCGGAGGGTTTTAGTCCATAGGACGAACAACAATCATACCATGGGCTATCTTCTAGGGTTTAGCCTCTCTGATCTCGGGGTAGATCCACTCTTGTACTACCCATATCATCAATATTAATCAAGCAGGAGTAGGGTTTTACCTCCATCGAGAGGGCCCGAACCTGGGTAAAACATTGTGTCCCTTGTCTCCTGTTACCATCCGCCTAGACGCACAGTTCGGAACGCCCTACCCGAGATCCGCCGGTTTTGACACTGACACTACCCCTTCTGTCACTGGGTGAGGACACCGCAAGATTGAACCGAAAACTAAGCACCTCGCCCATTGCAAGAAAAATGTAACATCCCAATTTTCAATTTGGATGTAAATCATTAGGTCATCATATGCATCCATATTTTGAGCATTTTGAATTTGGGTTATTTGGAGTTTTGATCCTAGAAACCTTAAGCAACTCAAGAACCATTCGAGAGAGTTGGAGATTTTCACAAAATTCCATTTTTGAATTTTTTTTTCAAAATCGGTAATTTGGATCAAGGTGATTTTTTTGAAATTATTTTTCCAATTATTTCAAAATAAATAAAAATAAAGAGAGACGATAATATGACTTCTTCAAAATAGCAAGGAAATATTGGAAATTTAATTTTGAATAAAAATATATTTATTTGAATTTTTATTCGAGATTTTATTCGGTTAAATTAGGAAAAATTGCATTTTAGCCTAGAAAAATGTTCATGTTGTCCTAAATATTAGGAGAGGACCGTGAAAATATTTTTGGAATTTTAGGTTTTTATTTACTTTATTTTGGATTTTTCCTGTTCAGCGAAATTATTAAAAAAAACTTCGGACCGACCGGGCCGAAGCCCACCCGGCCCAGCCCCGCCGACCGCGTCGCCCACCCCGAGTCCGGCTGCCGCCACCGCCGTGACCGAGGGGGACTCCCCTCGGCTTGCCCCCTCCACCAAGCTGCCATACCCCTGCCCCTTTAAATTCGCCGCCCGACCCCCCTCTCTCCCAAGTCACTTGCCCGCTGACCGCCGACTCCGCCGCCGCCGCCGCTGCTGTCTCGTCTCCAGCCACTGCACTGCTTCACCGCCGACACCGCCCGCTGCCGCTGCCTCGTCCCTTCATGAGTACGCCGCCGACGCCGGTCTTTTTCCCCGAACCGGTATAAACCGAACCGCCCGACCTGGTTTTTTTAGGTTTTTATTTAGATCGGTTTATTATTTATGTTTTGCTAAATAGTGAACGTTCACCCAATTTGTTTTATTAGCGAACGAATTCGTTCGTTAGTCTCTTTTAGCGGACGTTTGTCCATTAGATTTTTCTTTTTCTGTTTATTTTCGGCTTGGGACCTATCCGCGAATTGTTTTCTTACAGATTAGTCCCTGGTATTTAAACCCTCACTACTATTAGCTCGTTTATGCAAATCCAGTGAAACCAACGCCAAAATATTTGTCTCGATCCCCTCTGTTCAGATAAACAACTTGAACATGATTTTGAAAATTTAAAATTTGGTTTCAAGTAGATTTGATTTCAAACTTCTTTTGATCGTAGTTTGAGTTTCGTAACTCCGATTCGATTGATTCGTTTTGCTATTTGAAGCTCTTCACTTCCCTTGCATATTATGCTTGAGTGCTTATGTATGCTATTGTTTGTTCATGATAGAGTTTCCGGAGTGCGAGGCTTGCTACTACAAATCTCTAGGGTTTCCGATCGTCAGCAAGGCAAGTAACACTTTGATCATATCCCTTTATTACCCAGTTTTTATGCATTAGTTTCAACCCTCAAACATTTGCATGAGTAGGTTTTGTTTACATGTGGGTTTTTGGGAAGTAGCTGATGAGGTAGGAACCTATTGTCTTATATTCAAACCCCGGGTATCATTACGTTATGCTTATGCTACTTTGCTACGCTCGTAGAAGTGGATTGGTATGTGAGATTCATGCAAGATGTGAGAGTTTTTAACTAAGGGAAACTTAAGGTGGCTACTTAAATACACATCTGGGTGGATTGGTTGTGGGCACCTGGAGCAATCCACTGTTGTCCTAGGATATCCCGGAGTACCCGTGTGATCATCCTATGGTTTGCCACCCGGGCTCAAAGTGATCATAAGATTATTCATGCTAGAAACTTCCGTGTGCAGCCACAAGCTATTATGGGCTCTGGCATAGTTGAGTATGTTGTGTGACCTCTTTCAAGGGTAGGCTAGCAGATGTAGGGGAAAGTAGGTGGTACTGTCTACCCAGAGTAAAGAGTTAATGCTTAAGAAAGACTGTGTCTCGGTCGCCCGTTTCTCTAACATCATGTAGTGCGAGAAATTCAACGGAGGAGATCGAGTCTTGTGGGCAAAAGTGCGCAAACCTCTGCAGAGTGTACAAACTAATCATGGTTAGCTGTGTCCCCGATTATGGACATCTTGAGTATCTAGTACTTGAATTATTGATTTGATCTCATCACCTTACTGAATGAATTTGTTGGGTTATAATTATTACTTTGGGATTGAGTTGGAGGAACCTTCTCAATTAATGACATAAACTTGGTAGTTAAATAAAATGTATTCCTTTGTTGTAGGGAAAAATTGGCTTTATGCAAATGATAACCTTAGAGCCTCCACCAGCCAGATATGCATGTAGTGATAGTTGTTATTTGTTCATTGCTCTATAGTGTTATCTTGCCAGCATATTCCATGTGCTGATCTACACAGCTGCAACGTATCATGTTGCAGAATTTTCAGACGAAGAGTAAGGTGTGCTAGGTCGTTGTTGTGCACTCAGTATTGCCGTGGAGTTGGATGGTCTCATTTATCTTTGATGCTTCCGTAGTTATTTATTTTAGATGGCCTTCAGCCATATTATTGTAATAAGTACTCTTTTGGGATACTCGATGTAATAAGTGTGTGATTGAAATCTGTTATGAATCCTCGAGTATTGTGTGTGTCAGCAATACCGATCCAGGGATGACACTTAAGCACAGAGACTTGACCGTCTGAGGTCGGGTCGCTACAAGATGGTATTAGAGCACACGCTGACTGTAGGACATGACCACTAGGACAAGCCATAGGACACTCTTCTCTACTCATTTCTGACTCTTCTCCAATTCCACTCTATAGATGGCGGACCCAAGGAACAAGTCCACTCAACCGGATGACGCCACCCCTTTCGGACGACACTTGAAGGAAGTCAGTAGGTACCTGAACATCGGCATACCAAGCTTCATCGGAACTTTCACTGCAATCTTGCCAGAAGAGGAGCGCTGGATGATTCAAGTTCGTGTTCCAGGAAGGACTTTTGCACCAGTTACCAAGCCCATCGAGTTTTCCTTTGATGCACCAACCTGGAGTTTAGGAAGGAGTATGGCCGCCCACATCACCATTGGACGATTGGAGAGGTGTACAACAAGGATCTTAAGAGCACCATCTACCAGATATGTGGACGCCGAGATGAGCAATGGGAGATGATTTGCACCAGGAAGGATAAATCTATTGCAACCTACATACAGGAGTTGAATCAGCACATTCGTCGTCAGGAGAACCAGATGTGCACCAATATGATAGACATGAAGAAGGTGATTACCCGGAACATGGAGCTAGAAGAGGAACTCAAATCTACACACGATGGATATGAAGAGGAAACTGTTGTACTACTGGAGAAGAATGAAGACCTGAAGAAGAAGCTAGGGATATTCATGGGGGACCCCGAACCTGAGGAGGACATCCGTTCTAAAGACTACATCATAATAGATGACACCGACTCTGACCCCAATAGCAATAATGAAGACAGTGATGATTATGAAGACGAAGCTGGAGCTGATATTATGGAGTCTTCCACCGATCAAAATTTCTAGTCGACCACCATATTACCATTAGTATTCGCTCATCTATATAGAAATAGTCCGCGAGATTTTGTAACGGTAGATTAGATTGATTGTATGAATCTTGTTTGATATTGAGTGGTGTGGAATGAATGTGTTTGTCTCATGTGCATATGGGTAGTGATTTCTCTTTAGACCTCACTCTATTCTGTTCTCACCCCTCTAAACCTATCAGATGCCTATGAGGCGTGACCCCGGATTCGTTTTCCCGCCGGAGCTCACTCAGTTGATCCAAAAACAAAATGCCTCGATGCAGTTGCTAGTCCAGAACCAAGGCAACAACAACAACAATCCACCGCCACCACCACCAGTTGACAACTTAGCCCGTTTTCTAAGGTTAAATCCGCCGGTGTTCTCTAGTAGCACCGAGCCGATTGTTGCTGATGACTGACTCCGAAAGATCGGAAGGGTGCTGACCACCAGAGGTTGCACAAATGCTGAGAAGGTGTGTTTTGCCGCACACCAACTGGATGGACCCGCAGCCTCATGGTGGGAGAGCTACACTGCCACTTTCCCCGTGGCCAATGTCACGTGGGATCAGTTTCAGCAAGCTTTCTGCACTGCACATGTCTCAACTGGAGCCATGAGTATGAAGAAGCGTGAGTTTCGCAACTTACGCCAGGGGAATCATACCCTGGCGCGGTACATGGATGAGTTCAACAAGTTAGCACGCTACGCCCCAGGTGATGTGGCCACATATGCCGCAAAGTAGGAGAAATTTCTGGAGGGACTAAATGATGAGCTGAGTATGCAGTTGATGGTAGCCACATTCACTAACTACCAGGAGCTGGTAGACAGGGCCCTCATGATTGAAAGCAAACAACAGCAGATAGAGAGTCGCAAACGGAAGTATGGACAAGGGAAGTACAACTCTGGAGCTCAGCAGAAGCCTCGCTATACCCCGTACTCGGGAGGACACACTCACACCCATGGGGGACATAACCATGGAGGCCATTCCCACAATGGAGGAATTTCACACAACCACATTGGCCCTAAGAATGGAAATGGGAGTGGAGGAAACAACACTCAGAACCGTTCCAACCCCACTACACCCGCTAAGAAGGATCTGAGTCACATTACTTGTTTCAAATGCGGGGAGATTGGACACTACGCCACCGAGTGTCCCGAAGCCAAGAATGGTAATGGTAATGGAAGCTTAGGAAAGAAGCCAAACCCCTTTACCAGAGGTCAGGTGAACCATATCAACGTGGAGGAAGTTGAAGAGCCGCCTGATGCTGTTATTGGTAAGTTTTTGATTAAGTCATTTACAACTCTTGTTCTTTTTGACACTGGTGCATCACATTCATACATATCAAGGGGATTTGTGGACAAGTTTAAGCTGGAAACATTAGCCCTTAGGTCACCCATGTTAGTAAGTTCACCAGGAGCAGAATATATGGCTAGTCGATGGTGTTGTCAGTTGCCATTGACCATATGCATACATTTTCCCCTCAGACCTCATTATTTTGGAGTCACGAGGATTGGACATAATAATAGGCATGGATTTGTTATCAAAGTATGGAGGAAACATCGACTGCGCTAGTAAGTCAATACTCCTCACCACACCAGAAGGAAAAAGGATCAAGTATGTGTCCAGGCATGCGCCAAGGAGGACCCAAGTAAATTCACTCTAGGGAGTTGTTCAGGAGGAAGTGCCAGTTGTGAAGGATTATCCCGATGTGTTCCCAGAGGAATTAGCAGGCATGCCACTGGATCGAGATATACAATTTTGATAGAGCTGTTACCAGGCACCAGACCAATATCGAAGAGACCGTATCGGATGCCAGCAAATGATCTGGAGGAAATTAAGAAGCAGATTAAGGAGTTATTGGAGAAAGGTTATATTTGACCAAGTTCATCACCGTGGGGAGCCCCAGTGCTCTTAGTTGGTAAGAAGGATGGATCTTTGAGAATGGTTGTTGATTATCGTGCATTGAATGAAGTGACAATCAAGAACAAGTACCCACTGCCGATGATCAATGATTTGTTTGACCAGCTGCAGGGAGCTAAAGTATTCTCCAAGATCGATCTTCGATCAGGATACCACCAGCTGAAGATCCGAGAACAGGATATACCCAAGACAGCTTTTACCGCAAGGTATTGGATATATTAGTACACGGTCATGTCTTTTGGATTGACTAACGCCCCTGCCTATTTTATGAGTATGATGAATAAGGTGTTCATGGAGTTCTTGGATAAGTTTGGTGTGGTGTTCATTGATGATATATTGGTATCCTCGAAGAATGAAGAAGAACACAAGGAACATTTGCGCTTGGTTCTCGAGAAGCTCAGGGAACATCAGCTATATGCTAAGTTTAGCAAATGTGAATTTTGGTTGAAAGAAGTCGGATTTCTCAGACATGTTATATCTGGAGAAGGTATTGCAGTAGACCCTGATACGTCTCCAACGTATCTATAATTTTTTAATGTTCCATGCTATTATATTATCTGTTTTAGATGTTTAATGGGATTTAATATGCTCTTTTATATTATTTTTGGGACTAACCTATTAACCTAGAGCCCAGTGCCAATTTTTGTTTTTTCGTTGTTTTTGAGTTTTACAGAAAAGGAATACCAAACGGAGTCCAATTGACGTGCCAATTTTTAATGATTTTTTATGGACCAAAAGAAGCCTCCGGAGTGAAAGAGTTGGGCCAGAAGAGTCCCGAGCCATCCACGAGGGTGGAGGGCGCGCCCTACCCCCTGGGCGCGCCCCCTATCTCGTGGATGACTCGGAGACCACCCTGACGTGAGACCGATGCCAAAAATTCCTATAAATACAGAAACCCCCAAAAAGAAACCTAGATCGGGAGTTCCACCGCCGCAAGCCTCTGTAGCCACCAAAAACCAATCGGGACCCTGTTCCGGCACCCTGCCAGAGGGGGAATCCCTCACCAGTGGCCATCTTCATCATCTCAGCGCTTTCCATGACAAGGAGGGAGTAGTTCACCCTCGGGGCTGAGGGTATGTACCAGTAGCTATGTGTTTGATCCATCTCTCTCTCTCTCTCTCTCTCTCTCTCTCTCTCTCTCTCGTGTTCTTGATTCGGCACGATCTTGATGTATCGCGAGCTTTTCTATTATAGTTGGATTTTATGATGTTTCTCCCCCTCTACTCTCTTGTAATGGATTGAGTTTTTCCTTTGAAGTTATCTTATCAGATTGAGTCTTTAAGGATTTGAGAACACTTGATGTATGTCTTGCATGTGCTTATCTGTGGTGACAATGGGATATTCACGTGATCTACTTGATGTATGTTTTGGTGATCAACTTGCGGGTTCAGTGACCTTGTGAACTTATGCATAGGGGTTGGCACACGTTTTCGTCTTGACTCTCCAGTAGAAACTTTGGGCACTCTTTGAAGTTCTTTGTGTTGGTTGAACAGATGAGTCTAAGATTGTGTGATGCATATCGTACAATCATACCCGCGGATACTTGTCGTGACATTGGAGTATCTAGGTGACATTAGGGTTTTGGTTGATTTGTATCTTAAGGTGTTATTCTAGTACGAACTGTAGGATAGATCGAACGGAAAGAATAGCTTCGTGTTATTTTACTACAGACTCTTGAATAGATCGATCAGAAAGGATAACTTTGTGGTGGATTCCTACCCTACAATAATCTCTTCGTTTGTTCTCCGCTGTTAGTGAATTTGGAGTGACTCTTTGTTGCATGTTGAGGGATGGTTATATGATCCAGTTATGTTATTATTGTTGAGAGAACTTGCACTAGTGAAAGTATGAACCCTAGGCCTTGTTTCTATACATTGCAATACTGTTCATGCTCACTTTTATTATTAGTTACCTTGCTGTTTTTATATTTTTCAAATTACAAAAACCTATGTCTACCATCCATATTGCACTTGTATCACCATCTCTTTGCCGAACTAGTGCACCTCTACAATTTACCATTGTATTGGGTGTGTTGGGGACACAAGAGACTCTTTGTCATTTGGTTGCAAGGTTGTTTGAGAGATACCATCTTCATCCTACACTTCCCACAGATTGATAAACCTTAGGTCATCCACTTGAGGGAAATTTGCTACTGTCCTACAAACCTCTGCACTTGGAGGCCCAATAACGTCTACAAGAAGAAGGTTGTGTAGTAGACATCAAGCTATTTTCTGGCTCCATTGCCGGGGAGGCTAGGTAAGCGGCACTAACACCCCGTCAACTAAGCTTTTTTCTGGCGCCGTTGCCGAGGAGGTTAGTGCTTGAAGGTATATCTTTAGATCTTGCAATCGAATCTTTTTGTTTCTTGTTTTATCACTAGTTTAATCTATAAAAGAAAGCTACAAAAAAATGGAATTGAGGTTGCCTCATATGCTTCATCTTTTTAATGTCTTTCGTGAAAATGATGGAAAGGAAAATTGTGCTCAAGTGCTAGAAGAAGAATGCATTAGAATGTTTGGCACTAAATCTTTGTATGATGAGCATGATTTCAATGTTGAAGTATGAATTCCTTGAATATCCATGATGTTAATGATATGCAAAGCCACAAGCTTGGGGATGCTATGTTTGATGAAGATGATATTTTTAGTCCCCAAGTTTTGATGAGAATATTTATTTTGATGATAGCATGCCTCCTATTTATGATGATTATAATGATGAAAGTGGGTTTGGAAGAGTGTCAAATTTAGGAAGTAATGATCCCACTATTTTGGAGGGTGTTGAATCTTGTTGTGATAATTATGAAAGTGAATTTGGAGAGGTCATGACTTTATTTAGTGATGAATCCACTATTTCGGAAAAGGTTCCAATTGATTATGAGAACAAAGTTGCTATCTATGATGATTATTGTGATGACAAGTATGCTATAAAGAATAATGGTAACCATGAAACTTGTCATCCTGATTTTAATTTTCAATTGGATTATGCCTCACATGATAGTTATTTTGTTGAGTTTGCTCCCACTTCTATTCATGAGAAGAAATTCGCTTATGTGGAGAGTAATAAAATTTATATGCTTGGGGATCATGAAAAGAATGCTTTGTGTGATAGTTATATTGTTGAATTCATTCATGATGCTACTGAAATTTATTATGAGGGGGAAATATATTCTTGTAGAAATTGCAATAATATCAAGTTTCCTCTCTATGTGTTGTAAATCTTGAAGATTTGCTTGTTTTACCTTCCTATGCTTGTTGTTTCTTGTTCCCATAAGTTGTTTGCCACAAAATACCTATGCATAGGACGTGGGTTAGGCTTAAATTTGCTAGTCATATTCTTCATGATGCTCTCTTTATGTTTCAATTCTTATTTTTTATGCGAGCATCATTGAAATCATCATGCCTAGCTAGGGGCGTTAAACGTAAGCGCTTGTTGGGAGGCAGCCCAATTTTATTTTTGTTCTTTGCCTTTTGCCCCTGTTTAGTAATAAATAAATTATATAGCCTCTGTTTAGATGTGGTTTTATTTTTTAATTAGTGTTTGCGCCAAGTAGAACCTTTGGGAAGACTTGGGTGAAGTCTTTGCGATCTTGCTGTAAAAAACAGAAACTTTTGCGCTCACGAGATTAGCTGCCATTTTTTTACTGGAGAGTGATTTTAGGTTGATTCTTTTTGCAGATGATTAATAGACAAACTCCTCACGTCCACCAGTTTATTTCATAATTTTTGGAGTGACATAAGTATTCAAATGATACAGATTGCTACAGAATGTTCTGTTTTGATAAATTCTGTTTTCTATGTGCTGTTTGCTTATTTTGATGAACCTATGAGTAGTATCGGAGGGTATGAACCATAGAAAAGTTGGAATACAGTAGATATTACACCAATATTAATTTATAATGAGTTCACAACAGTAACTAAGTGGTGATTTATTTTCTTATACCAACGGAGCTTACGAGTTTTCTGTTAAGTTTTGTGTTGTGAAGTTTTCAAGTTTTGGGTAAAGATTCGATGGACTATGGAATAAGGAATGGCAAGAGCCTAATCTTGGGGATGACCAAGGAAACCCAAGGTAATATTACAGGACAACCAAGAGCCTAAGATTTGGGGATGCCCCGGATGGCATCCCCTCTTTCGTCTTCGTTTATCGGTAACTTTACTTGGAGCTATATTTTTATTCACCACATGATATGTGTTTTGCCTGGAGCGTCATTTTAATTTATTTTGTTTTGATTGCTGTTTTAATAATATACCAAGATCTTAAATTCTTAAATTTTAGAGAGTCTTCACATAGTTACATAATTATTCAACTACTCATTGATCCTCACTTATATCTTTCGGAGTAGTTTGTCGTTTGCTCTAGTGCTTCACTTATACCTTTTTAGAGCACGACGGTAGTTTTATTTTGAAGAAATAGACGAACTCTCATGCTTCACTTATATTATTTTGAGAGTCTTAAACAGCATGGTAATTTTCTTTGGTTATGAGTTTAGTCCTAATATGATGGGCATCCAAGAGGGATATAATAAAAACTTTCATATAGAGTGCATTGAATACTATGAGAAGTTTGATACTTGATGATTGTTTCGAGATGTGAAGATGGTGATATTAGAATCGTGCTAGTTGAGTAATTGTGAAATTGAGAAATACTTGTGGTGAGGTTTGCAAGTCCCGTAGCATGCACATATGGTAACTGTTGTGTGAAAAATTTGAAGCATGAGGTGTTTCTTTGATTGCCTTCCTTATGAGTGGCAGTCGGGGACAAGCGATGGTCTTTTCCTACCAATCTATCCCCCTAGGAGCAGGCGCGTAGTGCTTGGTTTTGATGACTTGTAGATTTTTGCAATAAGTATGTGAGTTCTTTATGACTAATGTTGAGTCCATGGATTATACAAACTCTCACCCTTCCTCCATTGCTAGCCTCTCTTGTGCCGCGCAACTTTCGCCGGTACCATAAACCCATCATTTACCTTCCTCAAAACAGCCACCATACCTACCTATTATGGCATTTCAATAGCAATTCCGAGAAATATTGCCATGCAACTTTCCACCTTTCGTTTATTATGACACGCTTCATCATAGTTATATTGCTTTGCATGATCATGTAGTTGACACCGTATTTGTGGCATGGCCACCATTCATAATTTTTCATACATGTCACTCTTGATTAATGCACATCCCAGTACACCGTCGGAGGTATTCACATAGAGTCATATTTTGTTCTAAATATCGAGTTGTAATTCTTGAGTTGTAAGTAAATAAAAGTGTGATGGTCTTCATTATTAGAGCATTGTCCCATGTGAGGAAAGGATGATGGAGACTATGATTCCCCCACAAGTCGGCATGAGACTCCGAACGAAAAATAAAAAATAAAAAAGAGAAAAAAATAGGCCATAAAAATGATGAGAGAAAAAGAGAGAAGGGACAATGTTACTATCCTTTTTCCACACTTGTGCTTAAAAGTAGCACCATGATCTTCATGATAGAGAGTCTCTTGTGTTGTCACTTTCATATACTAGTGGGAATTTTTCATTATAGAACTTGTCTTGTATATTCCAATGATAGGCTTCCTCAAATTTCCCTAGGTCTTCGTGAGCAAGCAAGTTGGATGCACACCCACTTAGTTTCTTTTGTTGAGCTTTCATACACTTATAGCTCTAGTGCATCCGTTGCATGGCAATCCCTACTCACTCACATTGATATCTATTGATGGGCATCTCCATAGCCCATTGATACGCCTAGTTGATGTGAGACTATCTTCCTCTTTTTTGTCTTCTCGACAACCACCATTTTATTCCACCTATAGTGCTATGTCCATGGCTCGCGCTCATATATTGCGTGAACGTTGAAAAAGTTTGAGAATACTAAAGTATGAAACAATTTCATGGCTTGTCATCGGGGTTGTGCATGATTGGAGCATTTTGTGTCACGAAGATGGAGCATAACCAAACTATATGATTTTGTAGGGATGAGCTTTCTTTGGCTATGTTATTTTGCGAAGACATAATTGCTTGGTTAGTATGCTTGAAGTATTATTATTTTTATGTCAATATTAAACTTTTGTCTTGAATCTTTCGGATCTGAACATTCATGCCACAATAAACAAAATTACATTGAAAAATATGTTAGGTAGCATTCCACATCAAAAATTCTGTTTTTATCATTTACCTACTCGAGGACGAGCCGAAATTAAGCTTGGGGATGCTTGATAAGTCTCCAACGTATCTGGAGAAGGTACTGCAGTAGACCCTGATACGTCTCAGACATGTTATATCTGGAGAAGGTATTGCAGTAGACCCTGATACGTCTCCAACGTATCTACAATTTTTTATTATTCCATGCTATTATATTATCTGTTTTGGATGTTTAATGGGATTTAATATGCTCTTTTATATTATTTTTGGGACTACCCTATTAACCTAGAGCCCAGTGCTAGTTTCTGTTTTTTCGTTGTTTTTGAGTTTTACAGAAAAGGAATACCAAACGGAGTCCAATTGACGTACCAATTTTTGATGATTTTTTATGGACCAAAAAAGCCTCTGGAGTAAAAGAATTGGGCTAGAAGAATCCCGAGCCATCCACGAGGGTGGAGGGCGCGCCCTACCCCCTGGGCGCGCCCCCTATCTCGTGGATGACTCGGAGACCACCCTGACGTGAGACCGATGCCAAAAATTCCTATAAATACAGAAACACCCAAAAAGAAACCTAGATCGGGAGTTCCGCCGCCGCAAGCCTCTGTAGCCACCAAAAACCAATCGGGACCTGTTCCAAAGACCACGCCAGAGGAGGAATCCCTCACCGTGGCCATCTTCATCATCTCGGCGCTTTCCATGACGAGGAGGGAGTAGTTCACCCTCGGGGCTGAGGGTATGTACCAGTAGCTATGTGTTTGATCTCTCTCTCTCTCTCTCTCTCGTGTTCTTGATTCGGCATGATCTTGATGTATCGCGAGCTTTGCTATTATAGTTGGATTTTATGATGTTTCTCCCCCTCTACTCTCTTGTAATGGATTGAGTTTTTTCTTTGAAGTTATCTTATCAGATTGAGTCTTTAAGGATTTGAGAACACTTGATGTATGTCTTGCATGTGCTTATCTGTGGTGACAATGGGATATTCACGTGATCTACTTGATGTATGTTTTGGTGATCAACTTGCGGGTTCAGTGACCTTGTGAACTTATGCATAGGGGTTGGCACACGTTTTCGTCTTGACTCTCTGGTAGAAACTTTGGGGCACTCTTTGAAGTTCTTTGTGTTGGTTGAATAGATGAATCTGAGATTTTGTGATGCGTATCGTATAATCATACCCGCGGATACTTGTGGTGACATTGGAATATGTAGGTGACATTAGGGTTTTGGTTGATTTGTATCTTAATGTGTTATTCTAGTACGAACTGTAGGATAGATCTAATAGAAAGAATAGCTTCGTGTTATTTTACTACGGACTCTTGAATAGATCGATCAGAAAGGATAACTTTGAGGTGGTTTCGTACCCTACAATAATCTCTTCATTTGTTCTCCGCCATTGGTATTTTTGGTATAAAGATGCAAAGTAAAATAAAAGCAAAGTAAAAAAGCAAAGGCAATAATAAAGCGTAGGAAGATTAATATGATAGAGATACACCCGGGGGCCATAGATTTCACTAGTGGCTTCTCTCAAGAGCATAAGTATTCTACGGTGGGTGAACAAATTACTGTTTAGCAATTGATAGAATTGAGCATAGTTATGAGAATATCTAGGTATGATCATGTATATAGGCATCACGTCCGAGACAAGTAGACCGACTCCTGCCTGCATCTACTACTATTACTCCACTCATCGACCGCTATCCAGCATGCATCTAGATATTAAGTTCAAGAAAACAGAGTAACGCCTTAAGCAAGATGACATGATGTAGAGGGATAAATTCATGCAATATGATAAAAACCCCATCTTGTTATCCTTGATGGCAACAATACAATATTTGCCTTGCCGCTCCTACTATCACTACGAAAGGACACCGCAAGATTGAACCCAAAGCTAAGCACTTCTCCCATTGCAAGAAAAACCAATCTAGTAGGCCAAACCAAACTAATAATTCGAAGAGACTTGCAAAGATAACCAATCATACATAAAAGAATTCAGAGAAGATTCAAATATTGTTCATAGATAATCTTGATCATAAACCCACAATTCATCGGTCTCAACAAACACACCGCAAAAAGAATATTACATCGAATAGATCTCCATGAGAGAGGGGGAGAACATTGTATTGAGATCCAAAAAGAGAGAAGAAGCCATCTAGCTACTAACTATGGACCCGAAGGTCTCAGGTAAACTACTCACACTTCATCGGAGAGGCTATGGTGTTGATGTAGAAGCCCTCCATGGTGGATTCCCCTTCCGGCGGAGCTCCGGAACAGGCCCCAAGATGGGATCTCATGGGTACAGAAGGTTGCTGCGGTGGAATTAGGTATTTGGCTCCGTATCTGATAATTTGGGGGGATGTAGGTATATATAGGAGGAAGGAGTACGTCGGTGGAGCAAAGGGGGGCCCACGAGGCAGGGGGCGCCCTAGGGGGGTGGGCGCACCCCCCACCCTCGTGGATGCCTCTCTTCGTTCTTGATGTGGGGTCCAAGTCTCTTGGATCATATTCGGTGACAAAATCATGCTCCTGAAGGTTTCATTCCGTTTGGACTCCGTTTGATATTCCGTTTCTTCGGAACACTGAAATAGGCAAAAAACAGCAATTCTGGGCTGGGCCTCCGGTTAATACGTTAGTCCCAAAAGTAATATAAAAGTGAAAAATAAAGCCCAATATGGTCCAAAACAGTAGATAATATAGCATGGAGCAATAAAAAATTATAGATACGTTGGAGACGTATCAGGGTTTTCCGTGTACGTCTTGCCACCATCATCTGTAACCTATCTCTAAAATATTTACATTAAGATGGCAATCTCTTGGCTCTAGCCATCATGTGTGACGCGCATGTCACTTAACATTACATCATATAACCATCTCATACATAATCTCATTATCATGACAAAGGTTATACCACATCATATGCAAACCCCGCAAAACCAAGTTAGACGTCCTCTAATCGGTTTTAGCAAAATTTTATTTACATGGTTAACCAGTTTTATCAATTAAGACTAGCTACCTACGCAAGCACAACAAGGCGATATTCTTGATGCTAGATTAAGTTTCGGGGTGTGTGAAAGAGAGACTTAATTAAAAGTCTCCTCCCCCACACTAGATTTCGTCAATACGCGTGATCCCCTAGAAGATCATTCATCTTAGGCACCCTCTTGTGTACACGATGGGTCACTATTCCCAAGTATGATGTATCCCAAGGAATTGTTAGCAGATCGTCAGCAGCGAGAGCCAACCGATTGTTAGAACCTTGTAGTAAAACTACATCATTCTATTGATGAACTGAACCGAAGCAACACTCGTGGGAAGCATAGCAAGAACATCAACCCTCACATATCAGAAGTGATCTAGATCGCAACCTGCATCTACTCATAAGCCTGCTCTGATACCACTATGGGAAACGTAGTAGAAAACAAAAAAAATATTCGCCCTACGAACACCCAAGAACAATATGAAGATGCATAACGGGTATTGATCAATGATCGTTACCAATTCCGGGAGTGCAGAGGAAGTAGACGAGTCGGTGTAGATCATACTTGAAGTCCCTCGAACGTTGATGACGATCCAACGAACCGCCCATGAACGATCCCTCGAACGGAAGACCGAAAGCACGACCTCTCTATTTGGTTGCAAGCGTACGGTCTTCACGATTCGGCAGCGCTTCGCCGTGCAGAGCTAATCATCACCGGAGAATTAGATGCAGAAGATTAGAACCACATGGGGCTTCTAATTATGAGGATTAGAGGTGGCTAGGGTTCTCTATAATCTGTCCACTAGGACCAACTAGAAAATGCACTAGATCAACTAGAGGAGGCTCTAAAACTTGTGTACTCATAGGGTGGAAATCCTCTAGTATATATAGGATTGGGGGTGAAGAGGGGCTGCCACCAAGGGGGAAAGAGCCGCCTTGGGGCGCTGGCTAAGGGAGGGGGAGTAGGACTCCCCCTCCAAGTAGGATTCGCCCCCCCCCCCCTTTGGGAAAGGGGGCGCCTCCCTTGTTGGGCCCTTGTGGCCCAACTCATTCTCCACATCTTGGCCTTATTTGGCCCGTTGATGTTAAATTAAATATATTTTTGTTCTAAACATTTTCAGAGCATAATATATATATATATATATATATATATATATATATATATATATATATATATATATATATATTTAACATCTTGAAACATTTTCCACCTATATATATATTAATCGGTAAGACCCGGTATTAGCCGATATTCACTGAAACCCTTCAGGTAACCCCGAAACGCTTCCGGAACCTCTCGGAACTATCCCGGATATTAATGAAACAATTCCAATATATATTCTTATCATTCTTGTCCTACTAAACTCAGAAGATCATGATTACCTTAAGGTTGTGACCCCGCGGGTTCGGTAACCCTAGACATGAACAAAACCCCTTCGTTCAATGATCGATAGCGGAACCGTGAACATCCATATTGGTCCCTATGATTACACGAATGATATTCAAATGAACCTTTGGTTATCATGTGATGTTCCCTTTGCTTCACGATACTTTACAAAACTTGGTGTGCATCGGTATCCTCTCGAGTCATCACCATGCTCACTATATTGTTGCTCCTGTTACCGAATTTGTTCTTCTTTCTCCTTGACGTGTTTCGACATCCCTTCTGAAGTAGTCACCTGCGTCTGGCCAGACGATGATGGATACCTTCACACTGAGAGGGCCCTAAGAATATCTCTCCATTGTCGGAGGAGCAAATCCCACTCTCGAGTTGTCCTGTCACTAGTCAAACTTTCCGGTGAGGCTGAAAGTTGTCGTTATGATCACCTTGTTACATATGACTTTTGAGCAACCCCAAAGCCCACCATCCGGTAGGAAGTGACCGGAACACGCTCATGGTCTAAGGAACTAAAACACATGCTAACACTCCGTGTTATAATAGATGATTTCAGACGATATGATCACATAGTATAACAGACAAGTATTGGGTTGATTCAATATGATTGTTCTTCTAACATCATACCCTCAATGTTGTTTTAGGACTATCATTACACTTAACGATATCCTAAGATCCGGAAAACATGATCGCAACAACACTTGAGCCGGTCCTAGAGGTGAGACCGGGAATCTATTGTTTATCGTTTATCATTTCACACGTGCATATGAGTTTTCCACTGAATCGCATATTCCAGGATCATAGCAGTTATAGCATGAAATATAAACTCTTAATTATGAATAAAAAATATAATAATACAATATTATTTCCTCTAGGGCATATTTCCAACAATATCTTGACAGATGGGTTCGCTCCACTCTCTCTCACCACAGTGCTATCGCGGTACAATCCTGACATGTGGGGTCAAGGCAACCTATGACATGTGGGGCCGCTTGAAACCATGATAGGTGGGGTTAGTCCAGTCTCTCCCCATAGTGCCGAAGCAGTAAGATCCTGATATGTGGGGTTGCCGCAACTTATGACAGGTCGGCCGAGGCATCTTATGACAGGTGGGGCCAAGGTAGCTTATGACGGGTGGGGCTGAGGTAGCTTTATCACAGGTGGGGCCAAGGCAGCTTATGACAGGTGGGTCGGTGTTGGATATGACAGGTAGGGTATATTCTCTCTTATCACTTATCAATGATTGACCACGCACAACCCTGAGCACCTCCCCCCACATCCCACAGAGTAGCCATAGCCATGGATGCAGCTTGCCCGCATCACCGGATCTGATTCCAGGGCCGACCAATGACCGGCGGTGGTGCACATCCGCCACGGTACCAACATTATTTCTCTGCCCGCATTGCCTATCCAGGCCAACATACTGCATGCAGAGTTGCCGCCCTCCCGACCATCTGGATGTGTTCTGCCATCGAAGACAGTCACCGACAGCCGCATGACATTTCTTAGCAAGCTCTCGGATCCTGATCCACCTTATTCAAACATTTCATGGGCGCCGTCGCGGGCAAAGTCTAGCCGCAGCGGTTACAGCGGCAAGGGTACCGATTCAATTGTGTCTTGGCCATGCTCACCTACACCAGATTTGGAGGAGGTTCAGGTAGTTAGCGCTCACGGCCTATCTGAATGATCGCTTGTTTAATTTGAAGTGTTGATTGTATTTGGATGGATTATTATAGTTTAATAGGTAGGCTGATGATCCTTGTTATATTGCATACCAAGATGAATCAATCCAGTGGGGTAGAGAGAAGACAACTACTGGTACAGCGAGGTGCTACGCAAACATTTTTAACCCCTTTCCGCGACGGCATATGCAACCGTCGCCTATTGAGTACGGGCGATAGGGGGGTCCTTCCCACACGACCCAAAAAGCCTCGGGGATAGCGCGATACAGTAGTCGCTACTCGTTTGTGCTCGCATTGCCATCGCACTATTATAGAATGTGTATGATAAGCAGAAAATCACACACATTCGCTTTTCCCAAACCATATGCGATAACTAATTAAGAAGATTAGCTAATCGTCGTATGAGTGTCGGACAGGATTACGAAACGTCGGACCATCGTAACATCGTCATACGCGACAACTATTGCACACGCTATTCTGTGGTGCAACATTTACGATTCATACCACACCAGAAATAGTTCATAGTTGCGAATTGTGTACTATAAAGCAACTATCACAAAACATTTAGTTTGCCCACGCCATTTGTGATATTGTCTGACATCACACGCACACGCTTTGCAAACGGCATCTGTGTGCATGCTTGCACACGTTTCCTCTCTGTGAACCGTGTTGGATTATGTTGTCTATCGCAAACGTTTGTGTTTTACCAACTGTGTGTGCCGTAATGACATGCAGAGTGTAATTTCACCATAATTTAATTGCTGCTATTTCAAATTGTACCGGATTTGAATTTGAATGTATGCTATATCTTTATTCACATCCATTAGGTTCAAACAACCAATGCATTATTCGATCCATAGGTACATATGTTCAACAATTACATAAGAACCAAATAAAGAATGATGAACCAAAATTGTATACTTGTACTATTAAAGATGGTAAAGAAAGAGGAGAAATACATTCTGGTTGCTCAACAAGGTGAAACAAAATGCCCATGTGCAGAAGGCACGCACGACTCTAGTCCAACCCCTTGTGACGGACGACCGCCCATCATTCACGATCTTCACGAAAACATCTAGATAATCATCGTGCTCTGGTAGAAATACTTTAACCTTTGCATGCCCACCAATCATGTAGTTTGAGACGTAATCTTGAGTAAGTTGCTTTGGGAGCCACTGCAAAGGAAAAAGATTGAGACATTGTCACCTAACACAACTCATTATGGGCAGTAAAAAGAAGGCCGCAGAGTTCTTATTTACCATCCTACAGTTCGCTGTTGTCTTGGATAAAGTGTAAACAAATAGTTTAATTGCCATCTTTTGACCCATTTTACTAACAATCTGTATCAGCTTCCTCACTTGATGCTGGTTCATCAATATCTCATTGCCCCATACGCAGAAAGAGTCGAAGCGCGGATCTTTACCAATGACATATGTACCTAAAAGCACCAAGTTAATATTAGAAGCTAAACAGCAATTTGCACAATGATGTAGTACAACACTCTTTTATAATATCTTATAATGTCGGTGTACAAAAAGAGGGGTACACTTTTTTGTACCCCTATAACTGTGCATGGGCAGTCTGAGCCACGGGCACCACCACACCAAGCAGGGCAAGGAAGGCGAGCCAGGATAAGACCGAATCTCAAGAGAACTAGAACGACACCAAGGCCAAGACCACGAAGAGCAAAGGGGACGAAGCGGACTCCCCCGGCAAGATCCTTGCCGGGAAACAGTTTTAGCAACCCCGGCAAGAACCTTGCCGCGGCAACTCGCCCCACACCTACGGAGCAAATCACCCTTGAGTCCACTGCCCCCTTAGGGCAAGGATTCGGGAGACATCCCCATGTTGGCATGCAGATCTTTGTGAAGACATTCAAGATTAGATACACACTATAGAAGATGACGACCCTTGGCGGGATCCCAACCAAGGAAGACCACAAGGCCGCCGGCAAGCGCCTTGCCGTGGATGGCAGCAGGCACCGCGGCAAGACCCTTGCCGGGGCCCCGGCAAGGCCATTGCCGAGGACGTCTACAGGCCACCATCAGGCCCACGCTAACCAAGTCTCCACCACCGTTCGCGTATAGCTGCCGACCCAACCAACTGGGCAGGCACCTACGTGGCGGCATGCAGATCTTCGTGAAGACACCACCACCGCGCCACCTCAGCTGCCTGCCTGCCTACATGGCACCACGGGCATCGTTGGCCAGGGCGTGTGTCGACTCGAGGAGAAGCGGCGACAAACAGGACAGGATTCGCCCCCGCCCCCGATAAAGCAAGGACACCTAAGCAAGACGCATTAAATGCGCCTTGTCATGTAATGCGAGGGATAACCTCGCATCGATGTACCCTTTCCACCTCCTGTGTGCCACTGTGGCGACCCCGTTTTTCTATAAAAGGAGGCCCGAGGCGACCAGGAGAAGGATTCGGCTTTTTGGAGCTCCTCACGCCCCATAGCTAGCTCAAGAACATAGATATACAATCCACCAAAGCAGGAGTAGGGTTTTACGCATCCCCGCGGCCCGAACCTGGATAAACGAACCGTGTGCTATCTGTTTGATCCGCTCTCCTCACAACCCCGCGCCCCGCTAACCGTAGTAGGGATTCTTGTGATCCCATAGGTGTCGTTCCCACCGACATCTTTGGCGCGCCAGGTAGGGGGCGCAGTTGTGAGAATCGGCTTTAGCAGTTAGTTCGACGCTTCTTCATCATCATGGCGCCCAAGAAGAAGATGACGGTGGCGGTTGGCCAGTCGGAAGCCGGATAGCCCGTCCCGACGCGGGCGAGTAGCGGACCGGTCGTAGAAAGGACCCGGGGTGCTGCTCGCGAACACCAACACCATCCCAGCAGCCGGAGTTTGGGAGGCGGCGATGTTTGTGCGCCTGGTAACGGGCCACACATCGCCAAATCCAAAGGCAGAGCCAGGCCCTCCGCGGGTGGAGCGGGACCTTCCAAGGTCACCGCCGCCCCACCCGAAGGCGACGCAAGGGCCTCCAAGACCCCCATGCCGGCGCCAACAGTGCGCTCCTCTCAGGCAGCGCGCGACGAACGGCATCATCACGCCGAAGATCCCGGGCGTCGCCGCGGGAAGAACCCCGAGCACCGCCCCCGAGACGTAGAAGACCTGCCCGCCCGCTGAAGCGCTGGAGAAAACGGCATGCGACCGCGGGATCGTGATAGAGCTCCTTCTGACATGGTCAGAAGTCGAAGCGCGTCGCGATCCGTGTAGGTTTCACTGCCACCAACGCCAGCAGAGGACCTAGCGCGCGCAGTTGCTCCTCGACTTTCCTCCCACTGCGGGGAAACTCGATGAATGGAGAGCCACTATCCGGAGCCTTGTTACGGTGGCCAACAAAGACGAACCGAGTCCGGTGGAGCCCCCGGGTCGGCGCTCCGATGGAGTCCCACGCACCAGTGGCGGAAAAGCCGGCGGCACCGCGACCACGGTGCATTCGCCTCCTCCTTGCCCGGTACCGCGGACGCCATCTCGTCGCGACGTCACGGGCGACGACATCTCCATAGCGTCGTCTGACCCGCGGACCCACTGTGACCAGCGCCAAGTTCTTCGGGAACGAGCCCATGAAGACGCTCGAACCACTATCGAGCGCCGGCGCGGAGCGCGCCACCAGTCGGACAGGCGAGCAGGGCCTGCTGTGAACCACCCGGCCCCGGAGAGCCCTGGAGGCCTACCTTACGAGGTAGGCTGTCCGACTTTTACCCGTGAGCTGCGGCAGTTCCAGTGGCCCACTCACCGCACCTTCAAACCTTAGAGGTATCAACGAACAATACTGCTGAATATGAGGGGCTGCTTGCTGGTCTTAGGATCGCGGCAGACCTCGGAATCAAAATACTCATTGTCAGGGGCGGCTCGCAACTTGTCGTCAAACAAGTCAACAAAGATTACCAAAGCCCGTTGATGAAGGCCTACGTCGATGAAGTGAGAAAGCTGGAAGAGCATTTTGATGGTATACAGGCGGAGCACGTTCCCCGAGCGGAGAACGACATCGCCGATTACCTGTCAAAGCGCGCTGCCCTCAAGCTACCTGTGGAACCAGGTACCTTTGTGCTTCAGCTAACTCAGCCATCCGTTAATCCATCAACAGAGCAAAACAAGAGGAAGAAATCAGGGCCCGCCAAGTACTTTCCCACCGAGCTCCCCGGAGCCACCGGCAGGGATGTTGCCGGGGACACTGAGCCCGCCACGGGACAGCTAGCTTCGGCGGAGCGTCAAGCTCTTGCCGTCGAGACAGCCGCTCCTATAGCGGAGGAAATGCCTTTAGTCCTCACCGTCGAGCCCCACGCTCCAGCGTGGGCACAACATACCGTCCGATTCCTCCAAACCGGGGAACTTCCTGAGGAGCAGGAAGAAGCGAAAAAAGTAGCCCGTCGGTCTGCTATGTACCAGTTCGTCGATGACGTCCTGTACAGAAAGAGACCGAACGGCATGAAATTGAAGTGTGTATCCCTCGAGAGGAAGGATTGGAGCTGTTGGCAGAGATACATGGAGGCATATGTGGATTCCACATAGGGTCAAGAGCCCTTGCCGGCAAGGCTTCTTCTGGCCCACTGCCCTCCGGGATGCGACGACACTAGTCACCAGGTGTGAAGCGTGTCAGTTCCATTCAAAGAAACTTCATCAGCCAGCTCAAGCCCTTCAAACCATTCCTCTCTCCCGGCCCTTCTCGGTCTGGGGGCTCGACATACTGGGCCCTTTCCCCCGCGCTGTCGGGGCTTTGAGTACTTGTACGTCGCAATCGACAAGTTCACAAAGTGGCCAGAGGTGGAGGCAGTGAGGAAGGTCACAGCTCAGTCAGCCGTCAAATTCTTCAAGGGACTAGTGTGCCGTTTTGGTGTACCCAATAGGGTCATCACCGACAACAGCACGCAGTTCACAAGCCGCACCTTCATGCAATATATCCAAGACCTTCGCAGCAAAGTCTGTTTCGCTTCCGTTGCTCACCCACGAAGCAATGGTCAAGCTAAGAGAGCAAACGCTGAAGTACTGCGAGGCTTAAGGACAAAGACCTTTGACGGGCTGCACAAGAGTGGAAGGCGCTGGATTGAAGAGTTGCCGACGGTTCTTTGGTCGATCAGAACGACGCCAAATCAAGCCACCGGCCAGACACCCTTTTCCCTAGTATACGGGGCAGAAGCAGTTCTCCCCACTGAACTCATATACGGGTCACCTCGAGTGCTCTCTTATGATAAGCTTGAGCAAGAGCAACTATGGCAAGATGACGCAACGCTCCTTGAGGAAGATCGTCTTCGGGCGGCTGTGAGAGCAGCGTGCTACCAGCAAGCCTTGCGCCGCTACCATAGCCGCAAGGTTCGTGCCCGAAGCTTTGAGGAAGGCGACCTTGTTCTTCGGCGCGTTCAATCGGCCAAGAAATCCAACAAGTTGACGCCGAAGTGGGAAGGCCCTTACCGGGTAATACGAGTCACCAGGCCTGGCGCAGTCCGCCTGGAGACCGAAGATGCTGTTCCGGTGAGCAACTCCTGGAACATTGAGAATCTTCGCAAGTTTTACCCGTGAGGCGCGGCTTGCCGGGCCCCCGGCAAGCCACCTTTTGTACAAGCCTTGCCGACAAGGCATGTAACCCTTTGTACAAAGCCAGGCGCAGACCCTGAGCATAAATAAATGAAGCGTTGGCGCCCTAAGTTATAGCATGCATGCTAGGTCGAGTCTCGTCCTTGGTTAGGGTTGATAGTGCTTAGCGGCGACTAACCCCTAGCTTAGAGGTTGAGTGTGCGTCTCTTTGTCTTCCTTTTGTCTTCTTTGGTTCACAGGACACACAGATATCCTTGCCGAACCACTTGGGGAGAAGAAAAGGAACAGACCGGCATCAAGGCCCTGGCAAGCCAGTATTGCCGGGGGGCTGCAAAAAGCAAAGATTTACCCATGGCAAACCAGGGTTGCCGGAGGGCTGCAGATTCAGATAAGTTTTTCATCCCTTATCATGCATTTCCTTACGGGCTGAGGTATGTGAAACCTCGTTTTACCCTCAAACTATTGTGCTCCCCTAACTCTAGGCCCTAGGGCCCGTTTCTGGGACCGAGTTTGGTCGTTGTCGCGACAGCAAAAGGATAAGACGAGGAGCCTAAACCCACTTCATCCCGGCCTCCGCCAAAAGCGTGAGGAAGATCGGGCGAAGTGGGGAGATGGCGAGGCCTGTTGCCGGGCAAAGAAATGTTTATCTTAAAGATATCAAGGATTTATTCCTTGTCGTGGGTTTCACCCACAAACAAATGACCCGGCAAACATCCCTTTTTCATTAAAAACATTCCACTCAGGTATAGTCCATAGGGAATGAAAAACATGAATGATGGGATTACAAATTTTAAATTCAACAAAGGCCCGAAGGCTTACAAACTAAAAAGAGATAAGGTGCCCGTAATCCCTTTCTTGTCCCTCTCCTCAGGAGGCAGGTCAAGGAGGCGAGAAGGGTAAAAGGTGCACCTAGGCGAGCTACGGGTGGCAGAAGACGCAGAGAGAACACATCGGTGTCCGTCTGAAGGCTGGATGGTGATGGCGGCGCCGGAAGCAGAGCTCGAAGACGAGGCGGCAGGACGTCAGCACACGTCGAAGGCGTCGGTGCCCGCGTACTCCGACTTGGCGTCCTTGCCGCCCGCCCTCTTCCTCTTCCGCAGCCTCCCAACGCCAGCCGCCTAAGGAGACGACCCCGAGAAGTTCAAGGAGCCGGCGACACGGATGATGGGTCGCCGGTGCCGCACGGAGCGGCGTCCGACACGTAGTCGCACCCGTCATCCTGCCGCCTACCTCCCTCGTTGTCGCTGCCGCTGTCCTCGTCGTCACTCCCGCCCGAGGAGTCTTCACTATCAGAAGAGCTCTCCATGCAGCACCTTGTACGGGTCCCAAAGAGCCCGAAGACCTTGACGGAGAGAAGGCCACCCTCCATCAGCTTAAAATGGAGAGTGAGCCCCTCCGTCAAGCTGTGGATATGGGCAAATGTCTTCCATCCCCGAGGAAGATACATCACGTGAGGAGCGGGGAAGTCGACGCGGACCCGCGTGCCACTGATCCCACAGCCCCTCATGTGCAGCCGCAATGACTCCGGCAGGATCCAGCTCCATCTCACGCGCAAATGGAGTCGGGAGACGAAGGCGACGGCGCGGCGGCCGGCGCAGCCTGATGAAGAACTCACAAGGGTCATCCCCAACATGGCCCTCCATTGGAGGAGGAGCTTCTGGCGGAGGCGAAGCCGGCGCGCCACCCCGTCCTCCTCTTCTCCGAGCGCCCCGGCCTCGCCCACGGCCTCACCCCCTCCCCCTTCCGCTCGCAGCTGGCCCTGCCACCGTAGGCGCGGGAGAAGGAGGGACGCGTTGTCGAGCGGCGACCCTCGCCACCACCGTTGAAGGACCGGGATTCCCTCTCTCCATGATGGATGGAAGGGAGGAGCAGAAGCTGAAGGAAGAAGAAGATGAAAGAATGCGGGACGCCATCCCCCCTCCCGCTCTTTATAAAGGATCGGGGTTGGGGCTCGGCCGCCCCGCTCGGCCAATCAAGATACGGAAGGCGCAGGGAGCCAGGACCGACCCGCCGCCCCAACCAGCGATGGCCCGGTTCCCCGCCTCCACCGTTTGCCACCCCAGGCGCATGGGACACACGTAGCGGACGTGCAAAACCGAGGGGACGGGTGAGACGACCTCTCCCCACCCTGTGATCGTGGGGAGTGGACGCCTTGAAGACCGCGCCTCAGCCCCACTCAGTAAATGGGCCATGCCTCCACGCCTCCCTCAGTTTATGGGGAAGGCGTGAACCGCCCATTTTTTACGACGTCACGCATGCGTGCAGAGACCAACCCCACGCATGCCGCCCACGTCACACACGCCTCCCCACGCCGCGCCACGCGTGGAAGTCGTGGGAAGCATAGCGCGCGAAGAATCTTAGCACGGTAAAAACCGCCCCACCTGCCCGCACACCGTTTTTGGGCCTAGCCCAACAACGCGTTGCGCTTATGTGTGGCCCAGCCCCGGGGGCTCCTGTCGGTGTACAAAAAGAGGGGTACACTTTTTTGTACCCCTATAACTGTGCACGGGCAGTCTGAGCCACCGGCACCACCACACAAAGCAGGGAAAGGAAGGCGAGCCAGGATAAGACCGAAGCTCAAGAGAACTAGAACGACACCAAGGCCAAGACCACGAAGAGCAAAGGGGACGAAGCGGACTCTCCCAGCAAGATCCTTGCCGGGAGACAGTTTTAGCAACCCCGGCAAGACCCTTGCCGTGGCAACTCGCCCCACACCTACGGAGCAAATCACCCTTGAGTCCACTGCCCCCATAGGGCAAGGATTCGGGAGACATCCCCATGGTGGCATGCAGATCTTTGTGAAGACATTCAAGATCAAATACGCACTATAGAAGATGACGACCATTGGCGGGATCCCAACCAAGGAAGACCACAAGGCCCCCGGCAAGCGCCTTGCCGGGGATGGCAGCCGGCACCGCGGCAAGACCCTTGCCGGGGCCCCGGCAAGGCCCTTGCCGAGGACGTCTACAGGCCACCATCAGGCCCACGCCAACCAAGTCTCCACCGCCGTTCGCGTACAGCTGCCGACCCAACCAACTGGGCAGGCACCTACGTGGCGGCATCCAGATCTTCGTGAAGACAGCACCACCGCGCCACCTCAGCTGCCTGCCTGCCTACATGGCACCACGGGCATCGCTGGCCAGGGCGCGTGTCGACGTGAGGAGAAGCAGCGACGGACAGGACAGGCTTCGCCCCCGCCCCCGATAAAGCAAGGACACCTAAGCAAGACGCATTAAATGCGCCTTGTCATGTAATGCGAGGATAACCTCGCATCATCTCATTCTTTCCACCTCCTGTGCCCCTTTGTGGCGACCCCTTTTTTCTATAAAAGGAGGCCCGAGGCGACCAGGAGAAGGGTTCGTCTTTTTGGAGCTTCTCACGCCCCATAGCTAGCTCAAGAACACAGATATACAATCCACCAAAGCAGGAGTAGGGTTTTACGCATCCTCGCGGCCCGAACCTGGATAAACGAACCGTGTGCTATCTGTTTGATCCGCTCTCCTCACAACCCCGCGCCCCGCTAATCGTAGTAGGGATTCTTGTGATCCCATAGGTGTCGTTCTCACCGACATCTAACATCCAATATACTCACATATTAGATGAATTAACATCTTATATTATGGGCCGGAAGGAGTTCATTGCATTCTTACAAATTATCGGCTGATTAACTGCTGCTGTATCCATGGGTTAGAGTTAGTTTGAGCTAGTTCGGGCTCAAATAGCCCTAAAGTATATCCAAACATGAGGGAAAGTTTGAGCTAGTTGCATCAACCCACCCAAAAAACCTATCCAACCCAAGAGGTGCTAATTGGAGATAGTTCTCCTAGTGCATTTATTGTCAATCTAACCGTGTCATCCAAACACCTCTTTGTATTGAATTAGTTCAAGGTTAGTCATGAGCTAGAAACTAACTCTAACCTCTAGCTAAGTTGAGTATCCAAACAAGGATGTGTTGTTGTTGTTGTTGCTACTGCTCTTCTATATATGTCTAGACATCATCAGAACATTAAGGTAATACTCTTCCTTGTTGCCATGTAGCCTAGGATTGCATATTTAGACATTAAGTACAGTGCATGTTGCTAGGTAGCCTTAGATATATTACATATGGCCCTAGTTAATCCAAAGGTAAATGGGTTACAGATATATTCAGTTGAAATTCCGATTCACCAATTAGTCCCTTATCAGCCCTCGGCCTATATGGTAGGAGCTACTGATTTCCTGAATAGTGAGTATATATAAGCCATGGGATGAAACTAACCTCGATGGAAAACAGTAGTCGTTCCCAAAATTGACCTGTGTAGGTACATCGAGAGGCATGTTAAGCACAAGAGGCTAAACATCAACCAAATATATCCATGGGAGACAAAATAATCTCCAAAAGATAGCTTCGGTGTGAGGTTTAAGCATGCTAGTAAAGCAAAACAAGTGGAAAGGTGTGTTAACTGCAACAGGCCTAATATTTAACAAGCAAACATAGTCATTTAAACTGGTATTGTGTCGGTCTAAGTACACTGGTTTTTGTTGAATAAAAATGGAAAGGCGTGTTAACTACAAGATGCAGCAAGGAAATGTAGTCATTCATAGTGGTATTGTTGAAACTGGTATTGATGAAATTGAACTACATAGTTCATACTTGCACATATAGAACATCACGTTGTGAATAACTGGAATAAACAAGGCATACTACGAACAAACAAAGATAACATTTGGAACTAGACGTATGCTAACTACAAACAACCGAACAATCAAAAAACTTTAAAAGAGGCATATGCTAGCTATAACAGGCTTAACAACAGGCAAATATTTGCATTCCTATCGGTATGTTTAAAACTGGATTGATGAAATGTAATGCACAGTAAATAATTGCACATATAGAGCATCACATTATGAACAACTGAAATAAACAAGGCATACTGCAAACAACCAAATATAGCAATTAAAACTGGACATATTCTCACTACACTACAAAAGGGACTCGATGTGTTTCGTCACTTGTCACAGATGAGCTCGTTCCCGTGGGAAGAGCACAGACCCTGGATGCGCTCCATGTTGTCGCAGATGGGCTCCTTCCCCTTGGAATAGCACAGCTGTAGGGTGCCCTCCCTGATGTCGCAGACGGCCTCTTTCCCCTTGGAAGAGCAGATGGGCTCTTTCCCCTTGAAAGAGCTGGAGAGGGTGCCCTCCTCGTGGTCGCCATCACAAAAAAAAACACTTCCGTGATGATATGTGTTTGTAACAGTAGGTCACATTTTCTTTCATGCATGTACATCCATGATGATTTTATGACAGAATCAAGATAGTCATACCTGTGCTGTTGTAGAAGTGTTCCATGACATTACCAAAATTATCATGACGGAAGTGTCCACTTCCATGACGATAAATCGCGCGTCATAGAAGTGCTTTCGCCAAGGGTGACCGACACGTGGCATCAACCGTAACGGGTCGCCGTTAAGCTATCGGGTCTGGTTTTGGATTCGATAACCCGTTAACAGCCCGGACCAATGGGGATTTTCCACGTGGAAAATTCTCATTGGCCGAACAAAAACACGTGTTGGCTCACCATTGGGACAGATGTCATCCACTCATTGGACAGGAGGTGCCTATGATACGTCCCAACAGAGGCCCATTCCGGTGAAAAGGTCAGCCCAGCTAAAGGCCCACCATGTTTTTCCAAACACTAGTAGGCTGGCCCGTTAACAGCCAGCCATGTTTTGGGTCAAATTGAGGCCCATACCAGATCTAGCCCGTTCACAGCCAGCTGTATTTTGGGACAAATTACGGCCCATATCGGATTAAGCCCTTTAACAGGCCACTGTTCTTTTGGGCCCATTCTAAGACATGTTTGTATTTCAGCTTGTTAACTGCCCGTTTACCAGTTCGGCCCGATAATAGTTTCGCCCAGTTAGCGGCCCCTGGTGCATCTGGGACGTTGTCGGTCCGGTTTAATTTTAGGCCATTTAATGGCCCATGCAGAAACTGGCCTATTTCTTTTCCAAAGTAACTTTAGGCCTCTTAACGGCCGTAGTCTTCATGGATAAATTTTAGTCCAACTGCCCTATCGACCTGTTAATGGCCCGTGTAATAGTTGGGCCTAATTACAGCCCGCGTTGAATCCGACCTGCTTACAGCCCATCTGATAATGGCCCATGACACTTTTGGGCCTATGGCCCGCGTGGATACCGACCTGCTTAAAGCCCATAATTTTATTGGGCCAAACAGGCCCGAGATATATTTTGGCCTGTTAACTGCTCGTCCTATTTGGGCCAAACATGGGCCTTATGCAGTATCGGCCTGCTCGTGAATTTTTTGGCTCAACGATAGGCCAATCTAGGTTTTAGCCTGTTAAAAGCCCATGGTATTCTCTGGCCCAGCTAGCCAGACCTTTACTCGGCCTGTTAAAGGTCGGAAACAACTATAGGTTTAGACCTGCTAATGGCCCAAAATGATTATAGGCCCATGTTTTGGCCCATATGAGTAACGGGCCGCCTGAAGACTGACAACACTGAGATCCACCGAACCTTCCGGCCTAAATTACAGCATACCGACCAAGAATAAACGTAGACTATACAACAAAGAAATTACAACATATTACATCCCCTCGTCATCAAAGTTCGCCGCCAGTGATAATAAAGGGCAACTAGACAGCAGATTACATAAACTGGGTAGGTCACCACCAATGGAAGTTAACAGGCGGACAAAAAAATAGACATAGCCGACAACACTTCAAAACAGTTCAAGAAAGGTTAGCCCGGCCCAGGAGCAGCAGCGCAAGCAGCTTAGCAACCTGATGAGACTATGCTTCTTTGGCGCTCATATCCACCAACTTAAGCTGCATAGAATCAATAAACATCCTGTACTTATGGTTAATTGTCACGCCCAATATGCGACCCTATCCAAAAGGAACTCGAAGGTCCCACCAAGGATAGACTCGCATATTGAAACGCTTTTGCAAGGTGGATATCATTACATCAACATTTCATAATAGATGGGGATACATACATAAGGCATACAATGTCACACGAATACAACAATACATCACCCATAAGATCAACATCCGACTACGGATGAAACACAAACAGAAACTCAAACGACATCCACCCTGCTAGCCCAGGCTGCCGATCTGGAACCTATCCCCTGATCGAAGAAGAAGCAGAAGAAGAACTCCCAAACAAGTAAACATCGCTCTCGCGTCATGATAATCGTGAAACCTGTACCTGCAACTGTTGTGTAGTAATCAGTGAGCCACGAGGACTCAGCAATCCCATTACCATGGGTATCAAGACTAGCAAAGCTTAAAGGGAAAGGAAGGGGTAAAGTGGTGAGGTTGCAGCAGCAACTAAGCATATATGGTGGCTAACATACGCAAATGAGGCGAGAAGAGAAACAAAGGAACGGTTGTCAACTAGTAATGATCAAGAAGTGATCCTGAACTCCTACTTCGTCAAACATGACCCAAAGACCGTGTTCTCCTCTCGATCAACCCGAAAAGAGACACTCACGATTACGCTTTACGGTTGGTGTATTTTAGAAGAGTTTGCTTCAAGTTTACTACAATCGGACATTAACAAATTCCCATCTGCCACATAACCATGCGGCACGGCTCTCGAAAGTTTATACCTGCGGGGGTGTCCCAACAGCCCATGATAAGCTCTCGCGATCAACGAAGGATATTCCTTCTCCCGGAAGACCGATCAGTCTCGGAATCCGGCTACAAGACATTTCGACAGCAATAAAACAAGACCAGCAAGACCGCCCGATCGCCGACAATCCCGATAGGAGCTGCACATATCTCGTTCTCGGGGCAACACGGATGAGACTAGCTACGAGTAAAACCAGCCCTCGAGGTTGCCTCAAGGTGGCCTCATGAGCAGCTCGGTTCGGACCAGCACTTAGAGAAGCACTGGCCGGGGGCTAAATAAAGATGACCCTTGGGTTAATTACTCCCAAGGGAAAGTAGGTGGTGGTGAGGCAAATGGTAAAACCAAGGTTGGGCCTTGCTAGAGGAGTCTTATTCAAAGCGAACTGTCAAGGGGGTCCCATAAATCACCCAACCGCGTTAGGGATGCAAAATCCGGGAACATAATACCGATATGACGGAAACAAGGGCGGCAAGAGTGGAACAAAACACCAGGCATAAGGCCGAGCCTTCCACCCTTTACCAAGTATATAGATGCATTAATAAATATAAGAGATATTGTGATATCCCAACATAATCCTATCCACCATGGAGCAATCTTCAACTTCACCTGCACTAGCAATGCTATAAGAGGGCTGAGCAAAGCGGTAACATAGCCAAGCAACGGTTTGCTAGGAAGGGTGTCAAAGGTTAGAGGTTCATGGTAATTTGGGAGGCTTGAGGAGCAAAAGATAGGTAACGCAGCATAGTGATAGAACGAAGCAACTAGCATAGCAATGATAGTAGTGAGATCCAGGTGACGGTCATCTTGCCTGAAATCCCGCTAGGAAGAAGAACGAGTCCATGAAGAAGACGAACGGATGAAGCCGAACCAAGCGAATCCTCACGATCGCAATGAAACGGGAACTATCGAGAAGAAAGACACAACATAGTAAACACACCACACATGAACAAGGCATGATGCACAAACAAGCATGATGCATGACAAGACTACATGAAGCTACTCATGGCAAGAGATGATGCAAACAAGATCAACACATCAAAGCAAGTTTAAATGAGGCCGGGAACAACATATAACAATTCCGGTAAGTCCTCGTATGCAAATTTCGAAATTGGTCCAGATCTGAATAAATCTTATATTCAAGTTGTTAAACAGAAAGTTAAGATGCACCAAGATGATCTACACGAAATTCTAGTCAAGTTACATATAAAGTTCATTTAATTCGGAGCTACGGCCTAGAAGATATGAGCAAAACAAGATAAGCATGGCATTGATCCAAAATGCATCCAAACATCACGCAAACACCTCAAAACAAGGATGCAACATGATAATATGAAACTAAATGCAATTCTAAGCAAGTTTCATATAGAGCACAAACAAAACGGAGCAACGGTTCAACACATACACTCTATACAAGTTTAAAGGACAAACTGTCCAAAACAGCAACTAGGCATATAGCAAGCATCAAAACAACAAGCTACAGCATCCCAACATAATAACAAAAGGCATGGGCATGAAGTACAGGTAAAGCATGACAAAATATGAGCACTGAGCTATTTACAGAAATCACTAGAACATGCTCAAAAAGACATGGCAAGATTGCAAATAATATCAGTTCAGACTTTGCAGAAAATAACATCAGGTTGCAAGGTTTAGAGCTATCAAACAACATGCTACAGGAACATATCATTGCAAACAAAGGCATGGCATGAATCTACTAATTTCATATAACAGAAGTCCTTTAGTGACCATGAGCTAAAAAGGATCATAAGATATGATGGCACCCATGTAAACATGGCAAGTTATATTACAGATTCATACATGACAGGAACAACAATAAGTAGGCATGTTGGTGAGCTTGAACCACTCATCACAGAGCAATACATGGCATGAAAAGGCAACTCACAGTAATAAGACATGTTTGAGAAGCTAAACATGGCAAGAACAAGTTCATAGAGTGCATGGATCACTAACAACAATCATGACAACATTGAACTTAATGTTAATAGGCTGACAGCAACATTATTTAGCAATTTGAGAGCAAGATTACAGCAAGCTACAGCAAGATATAAATACAACCAGGGACATGGATGGATAGAGCAAGACATGTACAATAAAACATCCTTAGTGAACATCTCCATATTATGCATAGAATGACTTGTAGCAGCAGGTTTACATAGCATCATAATAGAACAGAATCAGCCTAGCAAAACAGCAACAGCAAGTACCCTACTTAACAAGCTCGATGCACTCACTAAAAGACCCAAAAAAATCCATGGATGGCACCACTGTGAAGATGGCATGACATAGCACAAAACACATGTAGGGCTCAAGTTCATAGGAGGCACACATTAAACATGGCAAAAATGACAAATGAGCATGTTATAACAGTTTCAGCAGATCAACAGCAACATGCACTTTTGTAACGATGATTAAGGCATCAAGATGAGCTCAAATGAAAATGATGCAATGGAGCGAAGTGAAGTACTCGTAGAGACGAACAATTTGACATATTACACGCACGAAACGGAGCAGCATGCAGAGAGTTATGGCATGTTGAACATGGCATGAAAATGTTAAAAAAACCAGGAACTTAGTGGATTTCGGGGTCAACCTCGATTCGCACGGAAATCGAAGCGGCAGCGGATCTCGCCGGATCCGAGGCGCCGGCGGCCGGAGTTGTCGAGGACGGGGCCGGGGAGGTTGGAGAAGCTTCGCGGAGGGCCCGCCGGATCTGGCGATCCGGCGGCGTGGCGCGCGGCGTTCCTGGCCTTGGAGGCCGGGAGGCCGGGCGGCCGAGGGCGGAGGAGCACGGCGGCGGGCGGCACGGGCGCCGGCGCTGAGACGCGAAGCCTGTGGCGGGCGCGGGCCAGACGGAGCTGGCGGCGAGGCGAGCACGGCGCGCGAGGCGCTGGGCGGCGGCGCTACTGGATGGGTTTAAGAGCCGCGCGGCCGAAAGGGCCGACGGCGGCGGGGACGCGCGGGGGCTCGGATTGGACGGGGCGGCTAAGCGGACATGTCCGTCGGCGGGGGAAGAAACGTCTGGTGGCGCGAGGGGACTTTCTAGGGTTTGGACTGCGGGATTTCGGGGAGGATCACATATATATATATAGGTAGAGGGAGCTAGGAGAGTCCAAATGTGGAGTGGTTTTCGGCCACGCGATCGTGATCGAATGACCGAGAGCATGGAGGGGAGTTTGCTGGGTTTTGGGCCACTTTGGAGGGGTGTTGGGCTGCAACACAATGAGGCTTTTGCGGTTACCCGGTTAACCGTTGGAGTATCAAACGGACTCCAAATGGCACGAAACTTGACAGGCGGTCTACCGGTGCTATACCAAGGCCGCTTGACAAACCTTGGTCCATTCCGAGACCGTTTAACACCCCCACACGAAAAGAGGCAAGAGGGGGCGCCGGGGGATATAGGAGTGCCGGATTGCAAAACGGACAACGGGGAAAATGCTCGGATGCATGAGACGAACACGTATGCAAATGCGATGCACATGACGACATGATATGAAATGCAGATGATGACATGGCAAAGTGCAACACGCAAGCACATGACATGGCAACGACGGCGAATAACTGGAAGACACCTGGTGCATCGAATCCGGGGCGTTACATTAATCTTGCATACAGATAGGAGTTCCAGTCAGATTTGAGCGGAAGCATGTATTTCTGCTTGAATTTCAGATTGAAGAAGTCGAACAGATTCAGGTGGCGACTTCATCGAGCTTGTGTCACTGAGTAAGTTTGACACTACATCAAGATGTGACTTCGTGGTTGCATGCCTACCCTCAAGATGTGTTGCCTTATCCTCTGGAATATGTGTTAGAGGGACAAACAATGGGTTCGTCTCACTATCATTGTGGCAGTTCTTCCTAGCAGAAGTGTTGTCACCCTGAAAGAGAACAGATAACAGGTTTTGCACGTATAAGCATCAGCGCTGTCAATTCATCTCATTTCTTTGTCAGAAATAAAGAGACACGGTTTAAAATAGCATTAACATAATAGGCATTGTTCATAGTTAAGACGGCAGGAAATGGCATTGTGCAGGAGCGGCCAGCTTCACCAGACCACTAGATTACAGATCAAGAACACAAGCATAGATGTAGTTCTAAACAACGTATAAGCATGAATGGTGAGTGTACTGTCAATTTATACCATTTCAAATTGGTAAATAAAGAGACACGATATAAAAAACATTAATATAATATGGCATTGTTCATAGTTGAGACATAGCAGGATATGACATTGTGCTGTTGTTGGTAGTCTCACCACACCACTGGATTACAGATCAAGAACACAAGCATACACATAGTGCTAAAGAAGATAACTTTCTATGTTTAGTTAGTTTTACATGGTACGAATAAGGAACTAGATTGTACAACTAAAGAATGAAATTGAGAAGGACAAACTTATGTTTATGTACTTCTACTTTATAAACTTTGAACAAGCAATTTGATGCAGACGACGCAAATAAACAGCATTTGCACTCATAGCTTTCCAAATATGCACACCAAAGTTTGAAGGCTCGAGGAGGACAAACTTACATTAGTAGTGAAGACAGGCTCTATAAAGGCCTTGTCCATATTGATGGGGGGGGCAATTCAAGAAGTTTACCGCACACTCTTCTTCAAGAGTATTGCCTTTAGTCTACATTTTCTTAAGAGTAAATATAGATGTGAAAATATAGGAACAAATGGCGATTATTTAACTTAAGATGCAGAGTACAAATGTAAATACAACATACAAGCAGAAGGCACTGACAAGAGCAATGCAGAGCTAAACTTCTTCAGTAACATTGGTTTTATTCAATATTTTGGCAAGAGTAAATGTAGATCTAATGTGTAGAAAAATGGAGGACAAGGGAAAATAAGCTGCAAAGTGTACATGAAGAACTAGCTGACAAATATAAGTATAGTGATGAAGGACAGCAGATACTTACAAGAACAATGCAGAACTAAATTTCTTCATAGGCATTGGGTTTATTATACATTAATTTAAGCATTAATATAGATCTGATAATTTGGAGCATACAGTGGATAAGCAAGCTATAATGCACAATGATGTCACATAATCCACCAGGTATGAATGTAAGGACAGCGATAGGACAATAGGTACTCACAAGAGCAAAGCAGCGACTAGCATAGTTGCGATATCCTAGGTTTTGCGGCGCTGGTTCTATCGCCAATATACGTCGGGTGCTATGTGATTTCTCCGGTAGCACCATCTTTTTCAAGGACTTTGCTTGTACTCCTTTAGGTTCTGCAATCACCCTCTTCCTTTTGGATGTCTGAAACACAAGAACATCATTTGAATGGAAAAACATGGTATGACGACAAATGGAATAGGTGTTGATAATGGATGGGCATGACATCTTCACATATATCATGAGTAAACTAAGAAGATGGCAGTGCAACGAAGCAAAAGAAATGCAAGACACCTTATGCAAGATATGTGTGCAACCAATAAAACCTTGCCAAATTAGAACACGCACCTTATTGGGTGAACAGTATAAGTCATCTGCCTTTGACTCCTTGAGCTCAGAATAGTCATTAGGATCATATTCTGAATACGAATCTATAGGTCGGGAGCATGTGGGTTTCATTGCATCCACAATGGCCCTCAATCCCTTGATGCCAAGTTTGTTACCCATTGAACAGTTCCGCAATATTCTTCTGATGTGCGCATTCTTATATTAATTGTGATTACGTACAATATCTGTAAAGCATGAAAACACAAATAGTAGTGAGATTATCTTTCTAATGCAGAGGATATTGTAATATAATAGAGGCTCCCTTGTGTGCCATCACTGGATTCTGATGAGAGAGCTCATGTGTGCTTTAACATGGTGAATAGATTAATATAATCTGGCACAACTACACACAAAAATAGGCTCCCTGTTGGGGCCCCCAGATGTAAGGTTAGTTGGCATATGATAGGTTCATAATATACCAAATAGAAAGTTTATTGCCAAACCATGATAACGAGAGCGCAGAGCCAGTAGGAAGATCATAGTGTAGATAATAGGGGTACACCATAACCACCATAAATAAATCAGGAAAGCGGAACTGGCTGGAAAACACAGGGTTTTGCCGCTACTAATATGCAGCCAATCGATCACCTACAGGACAACTCTATTCATCTGAAGGTGCACAACTGTTACTATCTGTTTAGTCTATCAAAGACCGTGTGGCTCCCACCATTCCCGGGGTATTATGGCAGACCAACTCGAAGTGCAAAATCATTTAGCAGAACTGGCCCAATAGAGCTGTCGACTGCAGATGTCCCTGCTCCCCTTCCTGACAAGGAACATACTGTGCTTACTAAAGAAGAACAGAAGAGGAACATGTTATAGAACAGAAGACGAAGCATATTATTGAGATTCCCCTGCTTTCTATACAATGATGGTTGCCCACCCATGATGAATCAGAGTGCCCAAATAAATGCAATTCCATGTTGTCTCTCTATATGTGTCCACATGCATTTGGAAAATCAAGTGGGAGCATTACCTGACCAATTAAATGTGTGTCTGTTAACTAATATCAGTATCATATCACAATTCGTACTTGAAGAAGTAAGCTTTGGACTTATGATTGGTGTGTTGTTTAGCTTCAAGAGTGGACTGCTGCTAGTGCGACACAAAGGAGCTACACAGATCATAGTGTAGATATAATGGGAAAACCGTAAGCATCACAAGTAAAATCAACAAAGTGGAACTTGCTGGAATATATGTGCTAGTATTGCCGGTACGGCTAGAAAGGCTTCAGATACCAGCTCTCTTCAACTGAAGGTGCGGTACTGTTAATATCATTGTAACTCTCAAAGGCGACACAACTCCCCGCATTTCCTTGCTAATCTTATAGGATTCAAGTGGGCAGGCCACTACAATTCCTATTCCTATGTTTACAAAATCCTACGAATCAAAGAGGCCCGAAGAGTTCAAAGTGTCCATCACAACCGACCGTATAGACCTCTACACTACAAATGTCCCTGCTCATCTTCACTACAAGGAACATACTGTACTACTATCATACTCCCTCCGTTCCAAAATATAAGTCTTTGTAGAGATTTCCACTATGGATCACATACAGATGTATACAGATGCATTTTAGAGTGTAGATTCACTCATTTTGCTCCATATGTAGTCCATGGTGGAATCTATACAAAGACTTGTATTTAGGAACAGAGAGAGTACTTATTAAAGAATAATGGAAGAGGAACATGCTAAAGAAGAGCAAGAAGATTTTGGATAATAAAATGTTCATTCTGCAGTGCCCACACATGATGAACCAGAGCGCATTAAGAATGCAACTCCCTGCTGTCTCTCTATATATGGTGCACGTGCTTTTCGAAAGTAAAGTAGGAACATTAGCTGACCAATTAAATGTTATCTATTTTAGTAATGTCAGCATCATATCAGGTTCGTATTTGAGCAAAAAGTTTGGAATTATGAGTGGCACGTTGTTTAGCTTGATGGATTCAGGAGCAGTGCTAAGTAGCTACGATGATGGTACTGAATATAAAGGCATGTCTGCATGCAAGTCACGTGACTTTTGTCATTTGGCTCAGTCGACCATTTCAGGCGGTTGGATGAAGATCCTACGTCTCCTAACCCTTCGTCTAACTTATCTCTGATTCTTCCCTTCTTCCCATACAGAACACCGCACAGGCCGCCAGCCGAACCACAGGCCCCGACCCCCAGCCCTCCCCTGAACCGCCCCCACCGCCTGTGTTCCTCCGCCACCCCCACCCCGGCCCCCACCTGCGTTGAGTTTTCTTCGTTCGGCGAGGCCCCACCACCGCCTCCCCACAACCACCATCCCCACCCGACCCCTTCCATCGCACCGGCGAACACTGGTGAGCTGTCAAAAATCGACTAACCCAATTTTGAAATTTAGTCTACTGTCATTTAACTAGTGTGGAATATAAAAGGGGAAAACCATGAGCATTGCGAGTATAGTGTTGAGCGTGCCATGGCGGATCTGAAGGTGCAAACCGGACAAAGGCAACTTCGCAACCAATGTTTTCTTTCAACTAACAAGTAAGTGATGGACAAGAAATCAGAGTAAAGTAGTGGCGATCTATTTTATTACTACGATAAATAAGTTGAGCAGATACGAAAGACTACCACCTCTGGTGCGGCGCCATGTATGCATCTGCTAAGAATTTGAATGTGTTGCGGTAGCGATGGCTATCGGCAGCGTGGTAGAAGATCTAGGAGGGTAGACGGTGGCGGCGGGGCGTGGTGGACGAGATGGTCGTAGGAGCGGCGCCGACAAGGTGGACGACGAAGGGGATGAAGCGAGAGGACGAGATGCAAGGATCCCGGTCTGAAGCCGTGGATGAAAGAGGTCGATCTCTTGTAATGGATGACGGCATCGGGGTATCAGCTCCGGCATGGTGAAGGAGGTCGACGGTGGATGGGGTGGCGGACGGAGGAGGCTGGGGTGGAGAGGGTGTTTTGGCGCCCACAGAGTACGAATGGGGAAATGGAGGGAGAGAGGAAGGGGGGAACCATGTCTTCAGGGCGCGCTTGTCTCAAATGCGAGGAAATTTACAAACTTATCCCCCGTTTAGAATTTCCGACATCACAGCAATATTAGCCGGTTGGGGATAGCACGGTAATCCCGCATACACCAAATATTTGCCGACAAGAGTTTGTTTTGGCGCCCACCGTGTATGAATCAAGGAGGGAGTCGATTTCGGCTGAGGAGACATTGTGTTTTGGCGCCCACCGTGTATGAATCCGGGTGAGAGGCGGTTATCTCACATTTGAGTGGAATTACAAACCTACCCCTATCGAAACCTATAGAAATCGAGCCGATAGGCTTTGCGTGTCAGGGATAGACAGTAATTTCCATCTCACAGATTTTGGTTTCGGGCGGTTACTACGACTTTCCCCCCTTCATTCAAATTTCTGCTGAGCAAGAGTGCACGTTTCCGTGCCAACTCAATTCGAATCCAGTTTGTATTTTATTTTTGTTCGGGCAGGATCCATTTTTGATTGGAATAAAATTCTATATACATCATTTTTTATATATACTTTCAAAAGCATAATACCCTTTATACATAAAAATTGTTTACAAATGGCATGATCTCAGATTCATGAAGCTGTATCCATCTTAATTTGGATTTTCAAATATTTGAAACCTCTTTATGTTGAAATCCAATGTATGCATTCCTCGCTAACTGTCTCCAATTAATGTGTGCTTCATGTGGGTTTTTTTACTTCTCAAACATGTATAATGTGTTTCACACACGCAACATATAGTGTAATCCCGTTTAGACATTAATTGCATATAAACCATGCATTGTCTCTAATTAAAGAATCTATGGATCACTAATATTGATATACTATATAACATTACACGTGTCCCCAAATTCAAATGAACATGCATGTTTGATACACCAATTTGCATTATGATATTATCGATGTCGTGATCTCTAGTTTAAATATTTGAATCCCCTTTAATCCATATATTCGTCTCATATAGCTATCACTCATGCTTATATAGGAATATCTCCCTAGACCTATACGCGTTCATCGTCTCTCGGGTATCTCTCGTGCTACCTGTATGTCGACAATGATCTTTTATCTTCGTGACACACTGACGATACTCTCTCCCTCGACCTTGATCACTCTATCTCTCTCTAAGTATATCTCGCTCCCTGCTATGTGTCTCTAACTATGATTCTCCATGTGAAATCTCTTTCTCTCACACAAACACAAACTTCATCTCCCGGGGTCTCATTTCTTTGTACTATTCCCCTATGTGCCACTCGCACACACCCTCTCACACCGAGATGTCTTTCGCTCCTTAGGTATGAGAAGCTACGACTCTTCCTCTTAAATATCTCTTTCTCACACACAAACACAAACTCTGTCTCCCAGGTTCTCATAGCTCTCCACCATTCTCTTGTATGTCGCTCACACACACTCTCTCTCCCTAGAGATATCTTGTGTTCCCTCATATGTCTCTCTAGCTATCACTCTCGTTGTGAAATATCTTTCTCTTTTGCAGACACAAAACTCCATCTCTGGGGATCTCATTTCTCTCTGATATTTGTTTGTATGTGACTCACATGAACCCTCTCTCTATCTCTCTCACACCCACACACATAACTCAGCCTTATGATCCACTCGACTCCTATCTATAACACACACTAGCTAGCATCTTTATCTTTCTATTTATGTATTTCTCCATCAACCTTCTTTCTCGCCCTCACTCTTGCTTCCTATCACGCATACTATATATGTTTCTCTCTACATGCAGTCATGTGCCCTCTTTTTATCTTTCTCTCACACACACATAACTTAACCCTCTGAACCACCCGGCGGTCATCTCCAACACTCAAACTAGTCGATGTCCCTCTAGCTAGCATCTCTATCTTTGTATCTATCTGTAGTTTCTCCGTCAACATTTCTTTCTCGCACGCACTCTTGCTTCCTATCACGCACACTATATATGTCTCTCCATACATGCATCTATAGGTTGATCTCTTTTGCACAACCGTTGTGGCTCGCTCCCTCTACTCGCCATAGCTGCATGCTCCAGCCCACGCCACAATCTCTTAAAGAGAAAAACACATGCTCAATTATCGGGCTTTCTTCCATGCACTGTCACATGGATGCATATTGTCATACTGATCCGTCTCTCCCATGTCGTCGATCTTATGACTTATGTCTTCTTCGCGCGCACACACACACATCCCACGTATACATGTATACCTCTCACACATGCACGTTCAAGGTCTCCTATGTCTCCATACGTAGTTAATTACCCTCAGCCCTAATGCCACATCGAATCGTTCTCTTCTTGTGTGCACATAACTTCCGCCTGGATGGGTAAAACACACACTCACACTTAACAATCTCCTTCTAGCTACCCCCTCTCTCACTCTTCTCCTATATCCCCGAAACCAATAAGACCATCCCTTCGTTTAATTCCCGCCTACATGCACCATCGATATATAGTCTTCCTCGGGGTGTCTCGAACAAACACGTTCTCTCGATGTCGACTCCTCTCACGCGCACACGCCTTCTCTTCCCTCTCTACGGGCCTTTTCTCTCTCGCACCCCCTCGTTTGTGGCCTCTGCCATACACATCACCTATATACAATGAAGCCACGCACACTTCAATTAAATTCGCCACCGAGGACTCCGCGTCACACACACGCACACACACGCACCCACCCACCCACCCCACCCCCCCCCCCACACACACACTAATACTCCATCTCACACACACATGCTCTAGGCGGAGCATTTGTTCCTACCACCCTTCGTCCAACCTTACCCGTATGATAAACAATCACCTTAATTTACTAGTATAAAATGGACAAATTCCACTTTACTTTAGTAGTTAGCAAATTTATCATCTACTCTTATAAAAAACCGAGTTGGTGATGATGGTGTGCCTGCCATCTTGTAATATAGACCGTCTGGTCTATATCTGATGGATATAAAGCAAACTATGACAATTTTACAAAAGATACCCGCCCCTCTCTCCACATTTACAGACAAGGCCTTGCCTCGTTCATCCTTATCTCCCACAACCTCATTGCTGAGCAATAAAAAAAGGAAGTCTCTGGAACAATCTAGCATGGTGGCCGCTGCCGCCTGCCGGCGTCATCCATCCCCATGCCTCCGCCCAGTCCGACCACCAGCCACCTCCATGCTCCACTCCTCCTCACCTTATCTCTCATCTTTCATTTTTCTGATGAAATTCTCGAGTTAACATTTTTTCGATAAAATTCTCAAGATATCATTAGTTTTTACACATGTGATTACTCCTGCATGGGTCAATCACAACAGGTGTTTTGTAAAAAAAAGCATCTTGATGTTCCGTGCAATGCACGGGCATCTTGCTAGTAATTATATAACGCATATCACGAGAAGGAAGTAACATTTTTTTACACAACCATGTTAACATGGCCACGTAAATCACTAGCTAAAGTGTAATACCATTATACATATATCCCGATGCAAAAGGTTGAGTACATGTCCGAAGAGTAGAGTCGCACACACACACTCTGTCTCTTAGAATCTCACACACACACACCAGTTACGTGACGCCCCCTTAAGCAGACACGTATGTTACAATTTGTGCACCCGTGGGTACACGTGATGGTGCGCATTTACTTAAGCCGGACGGCGAACCCAAACAATAGCTGCATTCATTGCCCTCCCGCCGCCTCTTCTCTGGTCACCGTCGCCCAGTAGCCATGGCCCGGCCGAAGGTAATGACATACGCCATACTCCCGCCGGAGCGGCACTTTAATCTGGAAATTTTAGTGGTCATGCATGCATCTTTTTGTGCTAGCACTCCTATATAAGGGTTGACCGGTCGCTTCCCACGGACGTGCGTAGGCGGTAGAAGAGGAAGGAGAAGGGAAGAGGGCTGTGGAGTAACGTGTTTTACCACAATTTCTTAGGAAACTGAGTGCAATAATTGAGTAGTTTTGCAAACTACTAGTACTACACCTGAAACGGTTCAAAACTAATACCACCACCACGCCCGCGTCTGACCGCCTTGGCCGACCCAACCCCCCTCCCTTGCCGGTGCGCACTTCCCGCGTGAAACGGTCAGTGTCTCCCCGGAGCGTCAGTGCCGCATTAATGCCCGGCTAGAGCGGAGGCGACATCTCACTGACGCCGGCTTTGAAGCAGCACGACGGCCGAGAGAGTGCCGCTTCCCGGTGCACGCGACTACTCTACGCCGAGGCTGGCCATAGTTTGGATGAGTCTCCATCGTGGGGAGCCGCACTAACTGCGATGATGTGGACTCCCGTTGCCCACAGTTATTGATCGTTCCATCTATGAAGAACATGTGGGACTGGAACTACGAGACGGACATGTACCCAGGAGTGGACATACGAACCTGAGTAATGTAGCGCAGTAAGTGAAGTAGAAAGGCACAAATAGTATGAACATGCATGGCATATAGGCATTTGTCTCTTACTACCACTAAATGTTGTACGTGCAATGCATAGTGATGTTATGGAGTATGTGGCTAAGTACTCTACTACTACTATATTAATTGGAGTAACATATTAGGTTTTATATTTGTTTATGTGTATGCCCCGAGACCTTCCAACTAGACGTGTCTTTCTCTCCGTGTCGTACCGTTCATACCACTAGTACTACTACGTGTGGTCTTTGATCCAGAAGTGGAAGAAGTGGAGACGCTCTACCACGTTGTTCATGTCCCACTCCTTTCGCTGACATGTGGGACATCCAGCACATGCCATGTTTGGCATTCCTTCGTTGTAAGAGTTGAAATGCTAGCATTCATCAGAAATAAAAAATAAATATAAATCAGCAGTGATACTATACCATGCGGTTTCCTTGCTCCTCGATATCGGAAAGAATACTTCCGTTCGCCGACATGTGGGACATTGACAATCCTGGTCCACTTGCCATGCACGCAGAACTCCAAGGGAGAGTCACCCCGGTCGTCGCGCCATAGTAATAATGAGTAATGAGCCGTCAAATCACAGGCCCAACTTTTCCCACTATGAAGTTGCTCGGACGAAGGAACCATCATGACTTCGTTGAATTCCGCTTCTTGAAGAAAAGTACTGTACCAGCAGTACTGCTAGCTATAGTAGTTACTCCAGCAGAGGCCTCCTTCGGTTCATAGGATAGGAATTTTATAGGAATATGAAAATCATAGGAAGTGAGATGACATGCATCTCAATTCCTATAGAGAAATACATGCCATTTGGTGCATAGGATAGGAATTTTTTCATTGAGTCTAGGCTAATGTACTGGTAATTTGTTCTAAAAACTACAGTAGTAACTAGTACTGGTACATGCTAGTAATTAATTAAACAAACGTACGGGCAACACAGACACACACACTAACTACTAGTAGTACTACTACTTCTCACATGCTGGCCAGACACCGTCGTTCTCCTTCCCGGCTTTGTTGGCGACACCCCACCGTGCTTTGATCTCCGCCGACCTCTCCACAGCAGCGCATGCGTCCTCTTCTTTCTTGCGGCGGCGGGCCTCTCTTTTCTTGAGTGCTTTCTGACTTATCCGCGCCCTCTGTGCGGCTTTCGCCGCCTCTTGCTCCACCGCCCATTCGGCCTTGGCAGCTTCAAATTCCGCCCACGTAGGTGTGAGGTTGCGAGCAGTGATGAACTCGGCACGGCGGGATGCCATCGCTTCCCTACCATTTTGTGTGCGGTCGTGGGCGGCGAGGAACTCGGCGTGGAGGGATGCCATCGCTTCCTTACTGGTTAGTGTGCGGCGTGGTGGCATGAACGAGCTTGGTGAGAGCTCTGCGGTGGAGTGGCTGGATAACCAAATAGTGCATTGGCTTATCAAGAGCTCAAGGACAGAAGACGAAGGAAATTTGGATTCCCCTTCAATCTTGGTCATTTATTACCGAGTAAAATGCATTAGCGGCCATCAAACTTGTCTTGATAGCTCACTTTGATCATTGTATACGAGATATGGTGATTATACGGTCACTGGCTCAGCGTATAGCTCCGTATTTGTCTGGTTGACGAGTCAAACAGTCTGCATGCGCCTCATCAGCTCGTGTTCTTTATCTATCTATCTATGCGGGCCTACCTATTAGTGGAGAAAGAAATAAAAACCAAAATTATGCGTATGTGAGGAATCAAACCACGGATGCAAGTAGCATGTACGCGTGCAGACACTCACGCACACTCATCAGCCAAATGAAAATGAAATACTTTGCGTTAAATTTACAAACCGATTTTTTTATATTATACGTGATGCGCACATTAGCGCACACCGTCCATAGAGGCAAGTAGCATGTACGCGTGCAGACACTCACGCTCACGCTGTCAAACCATGCTAATGCATGCACGTCGCCCTCTCAATCGAAGTCCTGCTCATGGCGCAATGCAAACGGCGAGCCCGTCACCTGCGCGCCCCGGCGGTGCCTGACATTACTGTTTAGACGTTTGTTGGAGGCCTCCGCGAACACCGAGCATGTATTCACCTGGCTCAACACCAATGGTCATACTCGTGACTCGGCACCTTGCTCATGTATATCATCCATAACAATGACAATCTATAAAACAGCCTAGCTAGAGAGGGTACTATGGTACCTATATATGTATCGTGAGCGACCGATCATAGTGCCACTGCACACGAGTGTGTGTCTGATCGATTCGTCCATTATTCCTAAGTTATGCATGGTTGTGTGGTGTCTAATGGTGGTCGTCAACGCTAGCTAGCGACAAGAGCGGTTGCATGGACGCCTGGTTGTAAATATGTGCCGCATACGCTTCAAAGGCTCGTTATCCATGAGTTCACATTTTACCACCACGCCAGCGTCTGACAGCCCTGGCCTACCGAAACCCCTTCCATCGCTAGTGCGCTTCCCGCCTGAAACGGTCACCATCTCTACAGAACATCAATGCTGCATTCATGGGACTTAACTGCATGTGCAGTTGGTGTGTCACTGACATGCGCCCAGATGCCTGTTGGGCCCACATGTCAGTGACCCAACTGCACATGCAGTGAAGTCACTGAAGAAGCGTCTGCATTCACGCCCGACGCGACCTCTCACTAGCGCCGGCATTGCAGCAACGCGATGGCCAAGAGAGCGCCACCCGCGCAGCATCCTGGTGCAAGCGTCTGCTCCGCGTTAATGACACCACGGACATCCTTCCATCCACCGCCCACATTAATGACACGCGGCTGCCGATGAACCTACTCCGGTGCCAGCCGTCCATTCGTCTGCCGTGGCTCATTGCCATGCGCCCGCAATATTAACTTGAGCCCCAACTCCCAGCCATAGCCAAAGACTCATACTCATTCTCCTCCGGTCCCTTCCTTCTGTTGGCACCACTCCAACCATAGCCTCCTGGCGCTCCATAGCTCTCTTGGACATACTGTCGTAGGAGTAGACAAAGGACATCGGCGGCTCCGCTCCGGGTGTGCTCCAAAGCTCTCTTGGACGTACCGTCATAGGAGCACACAAAGAAGATTGCCGGCTCCTCCTCGGCCATCCTCCGCAGCCACGACCATGAAGCCGGCGTGCGTGCGTGGGCCCAGCCGGCAGCGAGGAAGAGTAGTACATGGTAGGTCGCCGCCGTTCTGGTCCCAGGAAGGCCACCGCTCCTCCACTCAGTCGACGCCAAGCTTGGTGGGATAAACATCGGCGGCCGATTAGCCGCTTGACGGCGACATGGAGGCAGTAATCTTCAGAACCGTTTAGATTAGGTTTACTGTAGGTTTTAGTACGGTTTGTGCGAAATATGTAATGAATTTCGTCCAGTTTATAGGAAAAGTTTTCGAAATGTAATGAATTTCATCCGGTTAATTTGAAATTTGTTTCTTTGCACGAATTTCGTCCGGTTAGTTCATATAGTTGTCGAAAGGTATGCGGGCAGCATTGGATGGCATCCTCTGGCATCAGTGTCCTCGGATAGATGTTGGTGTAAATTTGTGGGCCAGCGCTGGAGATGCCCTAACTATCATGCTATAATTGCTAACAGTGCTCCATTATTTCACACGGAACAGTTATCCCTCGATCAAAATCAGATCCGTCGTGTTTCGCACTCCTCCCACGTAAGAGTGTAGACTCTCTCTTACATAAAAATGGAGCAAGTGGACGGCACTGTAGCATGTCATATCACTCAAACTAACCCGCCTAACACACGGGAAAGCCCCACCCTCTTCATTTTGTTTTGGATTTCTATTGATCGATCGCACGAAAATGTTCCGCTTTGCAAGTTCAAAAGGAAAAGGCGACACACTTACGACTCATACGCGTCGCGTTCGCGTCGCACCCCCGACAGTCTGGCTCGCACGCCGCTCACCAGAGGGGACATGCGTTGTCTTGCATTTTCACTGACATGTGAGACTGTAACTGAATAAACCGTCGATAGCCGAAATATAATCGCTCGGCGGGCGTCGGCTGAGAAGAGAGAGACGGAGGAGGGAAAAGAGATCACCCGCCTGCCGCGCACGTACTCCAAGAAATATATGTTGATAATGTGAGGTGGGCCATGCGGGAGTCCAGACCGCTTCCAAGCCCGCTTCTGACCGCCCTAGCCCACGAAAACCCTTCCCTCCCAGCGTGCTCCCCCTCGGGCGCTTGACTGCCCGCATTAAGTAGCAAGTAGTACTAGTAAAATACTAGGCTATAAGCCCGCTTATGTGGAGGAGAGAGAGGCATTGACAAAGTCAAGGAGTGGGCTCTGCAAGAACCCGTCTCTACACGTGCTCCTAGGTATAAGAAAATTGTTTCTAAAAAAAGGCGCAAAAAACAATTGTGTCTAAAAATGAAAGGTAAAAAACATTTGAGAGGAAATAGATAGAGAGAAAGTGAGAAAAAGTTGTAACCTTATAGCCAACCTTATTGTCAACACTATGGTAGTATTACATGAGGAAGGAGGGAGTGGTGCACATGCCAACTTCACTGGGCTGCCGTGTTTCACACTCTTCCGTCGTAACAGTGGAGACAATAGCTTTCATAAAAAATAAACAATGAATACTCGTTGCTCGTCCTCTATATCGGAAAGAATACTTTCATTCGCCGACATGTGGGACGTCGACCATCCTGGTACACCTGCCATGCACAAAATTATCCCGGTCCACCCCGGTCGTAGCGCAGGCCCAACCTTTCCCACTATAAGTTGGTCGGACGAAGGAACCATCATGACTTCGTTGAGTTCGCTTCTTCAAGAAAACTTCTTGTACCCAATAATCTGCTACCACACGCCAAGATCGGACGACGATGTACCACGTCATATCACTGAAACCCACTAGGCCAAACTAGCCCACCTAGGATTTGTACTCCCTCCATTTCAAAGTTAGTAGTACAAAGTTGAGTCATCTATTTTGGAATGGAGGGAGTACGTCTCTATACTGCTATGATTTTGTGTTCTCAAAAAAGTACGTCTCTGTACATTTTCTACGATTTTCCTACCCTATGAACAAATTGAGGCCTGAATGTATCCGTGTCGACTATTGTCTGATCGATCGCTAAGCCTACAATTTTAGGAGCTTGGGCTATTGGCCGATCGACGACGGATCAGGCCTATAAACATACCATGAGCTCATCAGCCCCAACGTTTCTCTTCTGTGAGTGTTTTGCAAGAACTATAGCTCGCACAGTAGCCAGACTACTGACACCAAGAATCATCAAACAAGCCCTGCTGATATGATAAACATTTCAAACTTACATCTAACCATGCCATATATTACATCAAAAGCTGGTGAGGATACATCTGTTTCCATAACTCGGAGAGGGTTTGCATGATTCACTACCAAACAAATGTAGCAAGTACCGCCCGCACAAGACAGTGCACTAGCCCTAAGATGGTTTGATAACACGCATCATTCTGGTAATAAACACAATGCAAACTACCCTGAAGGATTAGTGCGACCAACTATTTCTTGTCATTGACCTCTCGGGCAATGACAACAGCACAGACAGCGGATGGGAATCGATCTCTGGGGCGATGTCCACAGGACGGACTGAGGGAGTCCTGGATTATGGGGTCCCCGGGTGTCCGGGCTATGTAACATGGGCCGGACTGATGGGCCGTGAAGATACAAGATAGATGGCCTTCCCCCGTTTCCAGATGGGAGTCTCCTTTGCGTGGATAGCAAGTTTGGTTGTTCGGATGTATAGTTTCCTTTCATTGTGAACCGACTCTATATAACCCTAGGTCCCTCTTGTGTCTATATAAACTGGAGGGTTTAGTCCGTAGAGGCTATCAGAATTTACATAGGCTAGAAATCTAGGGTTTAGCCATTACGATCCCGAGGTAGATCAACTCTTGTAACACCTATAATCATCAAAGTCAATCAAGCAGGAAGTAGGGTATTACCTCCATTAAGAGGGTCCGAACCTGGGTAAACACCGTGTCCCCTTTGTCTCCTATTACATTCGATCCTCAGACGCACAGTTCGGGACCCCCTACCCAAGATCGGCCAGTTTTGACACCGACATTGGTGCTTTCATTGAGAGTTCCTCTGTGTCGTCGGCAGAAGGTTCGATGGCTCGTTTGATCATCAACAACTATGCTGTTTCCGGGGAAACTTTCCTCCCCGGTCAAATTTTTGTGTTCGGGGGCTTCTCTCTGCATGCCAATTCGATTTGTCACCTTGAACAGATCGACAACTATGTCCCTGGTCATCAGATCAGATTTGAAAGCTTGAATTACGTCGTCGACATCCGAGGAAACTTGATCTTCGAAGGGCTCACAGCCTCGACCACCGAAGGAAACCCGTCGGATCCATCATCAGGCACCGTTCAAGGACAACCTATCATCCCTGCCCTGGCCTTAGATCCAGAGCGGGCCACTTCATCCGAAGAAGGGTTTCTGAAACCCACCAGACTCCGTTCTCCTATGGAGCTCTTATCCGGAGACCCAGAGGCAACTATGTCTTTGGCGAGCCTGGGATCAAGCTGGACTCTCCCTGTCATCAGAGAGCCGAACTCGCATCTGGATACCTACTCCGAACTCTCAAGGTCTGCATCTAGTGAGCACAGCCTGGTAGAATCCGCCGCGCCTAGCCCCACAGGACCTCGGTTCCTAGTCCGGCCTGCGCTCTTAAGCGAGGCCTTGGACTTAATGTGATCCCTTGCCATCATGGAGGTATCGCCTCCGAACTACGCCCAGCCCAGACTAGGGGCTGAGAGCAGGGAATTTCACCTCCCACCCACCACCCACCGAATAGCCACTGTCAAGGATTTGACCGACATGCTAGATTATGCCTCTGAAGACATCAACGGTATGGACGATGATGCCGGAGATAAAAAAAGCCATGACCCGCCATTCACCGGGCGCTGGACGGCTACCTCCACATATGATGTGTGTATGGTGGATACACCCAAAGAGGACGACGACGAAGGCATGAAAGATCCGATCGAGGACAGGCCCGTCGAGGTGCCACCGAAACATCGACGTCAGCGGCGCCGCTCAAAATCGCGCCGCGGAAAGGAAAGCAACACCGGCATCGGAGACAACAATACTCCGGATGATGCCGAAGATCCCGAAGATCCCGCCGGGCCAGCATCCGAGCAGGATGAATGGGAGGAGGGACAAGTTAACCCAGACGAGCTAGTTGGGAATGAGGATTCTATGGATAGTAATTATCTACCGATCTCCGAGGAGGATGTCAGCCTCGGCAACGAAGACTTTATCGTGCCAGAGGAACCCCTCGAGCAAGAGCGCTTTAAGCGACAGCTCATCGCAACTACGAGGAGCCTCAAAAAGAAACAACAACAGCTTCAAGCCGAACAGGATACGCTCAACGACAGATGGACTAAAGTCCTGGCGGCCGAAGAATAGAGCCTCGAACGCCCAACAAAGAGCTACCCGAAGCGCAAGCTACTACCACAATTTGACCATGAGGCCCTTGAGCGAATGCCGCCAAGCTATAATCCTGCTGATGAACCCGACCGACCACCACGCGGACGGGACAGAGCGGCTACTTACGTCGAACACCAGCCCGCACCACCACGCCATCAAGGCAAGGAGGTAGCGGCTCTGGGCTAAACCTACGACCTACGCCAGGACCTGGACAATAGAGCCGGTCAGACCAGATCAATCTATGGATCAAGGGGGCGTGCTCCAATGCGAGAGGACGGCCATCAGGTCTGGCGCGATAAGCATAATCTCACCCAGGCTGAAAACCGAACACGGATGTCGTCCCAACTCCGTCATGATGTCGCCCGATATAGAGGCGCCGCACACCCCTTATGCTTCACCGATGAAGTAATGTAGCACCGGTTCCCAGAAGGGTTCAAACTCATGAACATCAAATCATATGATGGAACGAGAGATCCCGCAGTATGGATTGAAGATTTTCTTCTCCATATCCACATGGCTCGCGGTGACGATCTCCACGCCATCAGGTACCTCCCACTAAAACTAAAGGGACCAGCACGGCACTAGTTAAACAGCCTCCCAGAGAACTCGATTGGTAGCTGGGAAGATCTGGAGGATGCCTTTAGAGACAAATTCCAAGGTACCTATGTCCGGCCTCCGGACGCTGATGACCTTAGTCATATAGTCCAGCAACCCGGAGAGTCAGCCTGCAAACTCTGGACTAGGTTCTTAATTAAAAAGAACCAAATCATCGATTGTCCAGACGTCGAAGCCCTCGCCGCCTTTAAACATAGCGTCCGTGATGAATGGCTCGCCCAACACCTCGGCCAAGAAAAACCGAAGTCCATGGCAGCCCTTACCACACTCATGACCCGCTTTTGCACGGGAGAAGACAACTGGTTGGGTCGTAGAAGCAACAGTACCCACGACCCTGGCACCTCGGAAGCCAGAGATGGCAACGACAAGCCACGACACAACAAACACAAGCGTCGAAGCAACAATGAAGATACCGAAGACATGGCAGTCAATGCCGGATTCAGTGGCTCTAAACCCGGTCAGCGGAAGAAGCCATTCAAAGGAAACAGGCAGCCCATCCAATCTAGACAAAATACTTGATCGTCCTTGCCAGATTCATGGCACCCCTGACAAGCCTGCCAATCATTCCAACAGAAACTGTTGGGTCTTTAAATAGGCTGGTAAGTTAAATACCGAACATAAGGGGAAAGGGCCACCAAGGAAGGATGATGAGAAGCCCCGCCCATCGAACACAGGGGGACAAAATAAATTTCCCTCTGAGGTGAAAACCGTGAATATGATCTATGTCACCCATATCCCCAAGAGGGAGCACAAACGCGCGCTAAGGGACGTCTACGCCATAGAGCCTGTCGCCCCTAAATTTAACCTGTAGTCGGCATCACCTTCGATCGTAAGGACCACCCGACCAGTGTCTGTCATGGAGGTTCCGCAGCTCTGGTCCTTGATCCAGTTATAGATGGATTTCATCTCACTCGAGTCCTCATGGACGACGACAGCAGTCTTAACTTGATTTATCAAGACACGGTCCACAAAATGGATATTGACCTGTCAAGAATCAAGCCAAGTAACACCACCTTTAAAGGAGCGATACCCGGCGTTGAGGCCCGTTGCACGGGTTCATTAACATTGGAAGTAGTCTTCGGCTCACCGGACAACTTACGAAGCGAAGACTTGATCTTCGACATCGTCCCCTTTCCGCAGTGGTTGTCACGCACTGCTCAGACGAACCGCCTTCGCCCACTTTAATGCAGTCCCGCATTATGCTTACTTAAAGCTCAAAATGTCTGGACCCCATGGCGTTATCACAGTCAATGGAAACAAGGAGCGCTTCCTCCGTACCGAGGAGCAAACCTCGGCCCTTGCAGCCGAGGTGCAGAGCAGCCTCATCAATCCGAACACTTCATCGGCCATCAAGCCCCCGGACACTGTCAAATGAGTCCGGTCTACCCTGTAGAATGACAGCTCGGTCCATCCAGAGCTAGACTAGCAATTTCGCCTCCGTTAGTCCCCCCATCTAATCACGGAATATGTACCGCGCGTGCATAACTATGCACTCAAAATACCTTGGGCAAGGATGGAGGCACACGGAGGACAAGGTCCATAAAGCGGCTCGGCCCTATTCGGACCTTAATCTTCTTCTTTTTCTTCTTTTTTTCTCCTTTCTCTCATATTTCAGGTTCTTTAAAACCTAAATCACTTTTCGATGTTATAAGGGCCCTTTCCCAGGCCTCTTTTATATACACGATCATCAATCCTCTCAAAGGATCCTCTACCAAGGCGAAAAGCGGCACAGACGTGAGGCAGGGTGTCCAAAGGATCTTCAAGACCACCTTTTCTTTTTTAGGACCTGTATACAACTTTCCCTTGTTTGCAAATTCTCGGCATGTAAAATAGCCTTCATGCTTATGGCATTCTATGTAAGATCATGTTTTGATGTATCAACCAGACTATAATGGAAACAATTTTGTCCAACCCTATTCGGTATTGGTTTATTTCATAATCGGTATTCCCTCTTCACGTCAGATTGACATATATGCCTCAGCATGAGATAGAATGCTAGGGGCTCTATTCGGCCACATGTATTTAGAAAAAAGTCCAAACACTTTCAGAGTATACTTTGGCGTCCCACATACTGCATTATATGCATCGGCTCCGAATCATGTCTTTGATCAATAGTTGGGTTGCCCAGCTCCTGTGGTTACTACCTTATGTTCCACTTGTTCGGCTATGGTAGTAAAGGGATAAATACTACGATTGTGTAACCGGTTCGTCCGGTCAAATGCCTCGGTAGAGAAAGCCAAACTGACTGTCATGATGCGGCAAGAGCTAGTCAACAATTCGGTGACTTGATATAATTCTCTTGCGATTTTTCCGTCTTATACGAAGGACTTGCCTTCGTACAGTCACGCCTCTAAGGCTTCCTAGTTGGGATAGCCGCATACGCACCAGGGGCTAATCCTTAACCCCACTGTCAATCTCCTATGGGTAAGTGAAAGTGATAAAGCGGCATATTCTGATTACCTGGTTCATTAAGCAGACACCTCCTTTACGGACCAAGACGTTGGGTCAAGCGTGATCCTGCATTCTACCGAACACCCCCATAGTATCTACGTGGGGGCTGAAGCCGACGACTGGCAAACTTTCAGAATAAAATACGGCCGCACAGGAGGAAAAGTAATTTCAGATAAAGGCGTACATATATTACAAAGCCTTACTTCACAAAATAATTCCTGAATAATCCGGATACATTCACTCAAATATAATAGCCTTTGCACACTGGCCCGCTATTAACCGGGCACCCTCCAGGACATCGTCGAAATATCGCTCCGGCTTGCGGTGGTCCTTGCCTTCGGGTGGACCCTCGGTCGCGACGACGGTGGCCTTCATCTTCGCCCAGTGCATCTTGACACGGGCAAAGGCCATCCGCGCACCCTCTATACACGTCGAGCGCTTTACAGTGTCGACTCGGAGTAGGGCGTCAGCGAGTCTCTTGACCAGGCCGAAGTAACTGCTAGGAATGGGTTCGGCTGGCCACAGCCGGACCATGATGTCCTTCATGGCCAAGCCGAACATCCTATGAAGCTCTGCCAGCTGCATCATCTGGTTGTTTAGCAGCGTTGCACGCTCCGGCGCCAGGTACTGTGACCAGAAGAGCTTCTCCGTTGTGTTCCCCTCTTCGGCCCAGAAAAACTGTGCGGCGTCGGCAGCGTTCTTCGGAAGATCCGCAAAGGCGTCTGGAGAACTCCATAGTCAAGTGAGCAAGGCATATTTCTGACTGCCAAATTTACTCTGCAAAAGAAAGGGCTTACCAGCCGCTATCTGTTCGGCCTGCTTGATCTCCTTGTGAGCCGCCCGGGACTCGGTCCGCGCCTCCTTGGCCTCTTGGAGAGCCTTGGCAAGATCGACCGCATGGGCCTTATTCTTCTCATCCAAAGCCTTGCACTTGCCGGTGGCGTCCTTGAGCTCTTGCTCCACTTTAGTCACCCGCTCCTCAAACTGGCGGCGGGCGACCTGCTCGGCCTTTAAATCCGTAGCCGCTTTATTAGCGGCTGCTTTGCTCACCCGTGCCTGTTCCTTGGCTTGAGCAAGGGAACTCTTCAGGGTCCCGACCTTGGCCACACTACCTGCAATAATAATTAGGGCAACACACGAGCTTAAAATCCGCATTGGCATATCACTTCCGGTGCGTGAATAATTTTTCAAACATACCTTGCGCCTCATCGAACCGCTTGTTAATGCAGACTATATCGTCATTGGCTAGCTTCAGCTTCCACTGGAGTTCGGACACTTCAGTGGCCTGGGCGGTCGCCGCTAACAGGGAAGACCGTTTACCAATAAAAAAGTGTGTTATCTCCTACGGTTATTATTTGATCCTCTGTTCGGCCTTTTTTTAAACCGAACAGAGTCTCAGGGGCTACTATCTATACATAGGCATGTTTTCCATATGAAAAGCAGCATGGAATATTACATCGCATACCTCGAAGCCTATTAGTAGGCTGGTGAAGGCTTCGTTCAGCCCGTTCTTGATGGACTGAACCTTCTCAACCACCACACCCATCAGGGTACGGTGCTCCTCCATTATGGAAGCACGTCGCAGTGCCTCCATCAGTGTGTTCTGCGCCTCCGGATTAGTGGAGGTCGCCGCCGGAGTTGGCGCTCCCCCCTCCTTTGAAGGGGGTAGCTCGCTCGATTCCGGAGCCACATGGGTCTCCGTGATGGTGTTCGGCTAGGGGCCGGACTGGTCAGGGCCCCCGTTGTCAGTCTCCATGGGGGTTGTACATCCTATGTTTTCAGCAGTCGAGGCATTACCCTCTGGTGCCGTCTTGACGGCCTCCTGCACCTCTTCGTGGCCCGGAGAGGCCCTTTGGGACAACACTTTGGTTTCGTCCGCGGCGGTTGGCAGAGAGGCTCGTGGAGGCGTCTCGCTCTCCACCATCTTCGGTGCCAAAGAGTTCCCCTCGGATGATGATGGTTGGGGAAGGTCGCGGGCCGGACTGAAACACACAATATGATATGTTATACTACGATCATAAAAGACCGGATATATGTAAAGTATCCTTGGATACTTACGATGCGGCCAGAGGCTTCACCCTGGGGCGCCGCTCGGGGATGGCTTCGACATCCGAATCCGAGCCGTCCGAGAGGGATATCTTCCCCCTCTTGGACTCCTCTGCCTCCGGGACCATGGAGGCCGCCCTTTTCTACTTCCTCTGCTTAAGGGGAGAATCACTTTCTGCCTCCTCCTCCTCTTCGTCTTCATCTCTCTCATGGGAGGAGGGAGCATCGGTCACTCCGGACACAGCGTCCGAAGTACCTTTACGGTGGAGACCACCTTTGGCCTCCTTGCCCTTCTTCTTGGCCTTCTTCTCTGGCACCTGATATGGCCCGGGACCAGAATCCTCATTAGCAGAGGAATGGCTGGGTCTTCGGGTACCGGATCCAGACACTTGATCCGCTCCACCTTCTTTGTCCAGCCCTGATTGAAGGATGGAAGGCTCAGCACACCCTTTGATTTGTGAACCAAAGTTATGTTCGGAAACTAAAAGCTTACTAGGGTAGCCGGATGCGTAGTATCGAGGCCAATGTCGTCACTCGTCTCCGGCCATGTCTTCTGGGCCTTGAAGAGCAGCTTCTAGATCTCTTCGTGCGTTGTGCCGAAGAATCGCTGCAGGGTTCGCGGCCCTTCCGGATTGAACTCCCACATATGGAGAGGCCGGCTCTGGCAGGGGAGGATCCGGCGGAAAAGCATCACCTGAATGACATCAGTGAGACTAGTGTTCTTCTCTATCATATTTTTGATGCGCTTTTGCAGCATCATCACTTCGTCGGACGACCCCTAGTCCAGACCCTTGTTGGGCCACGATGCAAGCCGCATTGGGGGTCCGGACCTGTACTCAGGAGTGGCCGCCCATCTAGCGTCGCGGGGTTCGGTGATGTAGAACCACTCCTGTTGCCAGACCTTGATGGTCTCCATGAAAGCCCCTTTAGGCCAAGTGGTGTTTGGGATCTTTCTCACCATGGTGCCGCCACTGTCCATGTGCTGACCGTCGACCGCCTTCGGCTTCATGTTGAAGACCTTGAGCCACAGGCCGAAGTGTGGGGGGGGGATGCGGAGGAGCACCTCACACACGACGATGAACGCCGAGATGTGGAGGAAGGAATTTGGGGCTAGATCATGGAAATCTAGCCCGTAATAGTACATGAGACCACAGACAAAGGGATGGAGGGGAAACCCTAGTCCGCGGAGGAAGTGGGGGATAAACACCACTCTTTCGTCGGGCTCCGGAGTAGGGATGACCTGCTTTTTGGTAGGGAGCGTGTGCGTGATGTCCGCAGTCAGGTACCCTGCCTCCCGGAGCTCCTTGATGTCCTTCTCCGTGACGGAGGAGGCCACCCAATTGCCCCGTGAGCCGGATCTAGACATGGCTGGAGTGTTTGGTGGTGGTGGAAAAGATCGAAGCTTGGGCGCTGGAGCTTGACGATTGGGAACTAGAGGAAGGAAGAAGGCGTGGGGTGAAAAGATGGATCTTTATCCGCTTATATAGGTAGTGAATATCAAGTGCCCCCCACAAGCCTTAAAACTCACCTGTTCCCAAGGGGTCATGCGAACGACACGGTTAGATTACCCAAACCCGTATTGATGAGGATCCCGCAATAAGCGGACACGATATCTGTTTTGACAAGACGTATCGATAGACGCCACGCCTCGAGACGCAAAGCGGGAGGTCAAACAATGGTTCGAAATGGTAAAGAGGCCAGACGTAACGTTTCGCCGGAAAAGTTCTCAGTAGGCAGACATTATTTTGATTAAGTATTGTGCTCCTATGGTTGAGGGTTGTGACTATTATACAGAGCCGGATACAGATCTCTTATTCAAAAGACTGCTTTGAAGTAGTCGGAGGACGAACCCGCCTTGCAATGCACAAGACAATCAGCATACCGAACACATCGTCATCGAAAGACTGGTTCAGGGGCTACTCAGGGAGTCCTGTATTATGGGTTCCTCGGGTGTCCGGGCTATGTAACATGGGCCGGACTGATGGGCTGTGAAGATACAAGATAGAAGGCCTTCGCCTGTGTCCGGATGGGACTCTCCTTTGCGTGGATAGCAAGTTTGTCATTCGGATGTATCATTTCCTTTCTCTGTGAACCGACTCTGTACAACCCTAGGTACCTCCGGTGTCTATATAAACCGGAGTGTTTAGTCCATACTGGCTATCAGAATTTATATAGGCTAGACATCTAGGGTTAGCCATTACGATCTCGAGGTAGATAGACTCTTGTAACCCCTATACTCATCAAAGTCAATTGTCGGATTTCGGGTTCCGGCAGACCCTTGAGGTTCGAACACTCGGGTGCGCGCGGAGATCTCTCCCCTACCGATCTACGTCCGATCCTCTCGTGCAAACTGAGATGAAAACGATGAACAACACAAGGGACACGAGGTTTATACTGGTTCGGGCCACCGTTGTGGTGTAATACCCTACTCCAGTGTGTGGTGTGGTGGATTGCCTCAGGGGCTGATGATGAACAGTACAAAGGAAGAACTGCCTTGCGAGAGGTGTTCTTGAGCTGGCGCGATGAACTGCTTGGGTGAGTTCGATCGCTTCTCTCTCTCTCTATCCTTGCCTCTCGACCAGATGTCTATCTGATGCCTATCAGATATCCCTACTCTGTGGTGACTAGCTCTATTTATAGAGGCCCTGGGCTTCTCCCCGAAATAATTGAGCGGGAAGGGCGCCAACAATTGGCCATTTTGAAGGGGAACATCTAGTACAAGTTACCCTGACTGAAGGTGGTCTTCGGCTGCCAAAAGCTCTGGTGGTGACGCCGTCTTGGGCTCCACGGTGACCTCCGTTTGGCCGTCCGGCTGGTCTTGGTCTCGTTGCACCGGAATGGTAACCTTTGCCTGATGCCTTGGCCTATGCTTGCCCCCTTTGCACCAAAGGGGAAACAAGGACTCTGCACAGGCCGGCGCCCGCCTGGCCTTGATCGTCATGGCTTGCATCAGTGGATCCTTGCGAGGTACCCTTGCATTGATCTCTCCGCCTCCTCACAAGCCTGCCTAATGAGGCTGCTCCTGAGCAAGCTCTCTGTCGTCCGCCCCGCGAGGCTTGGCCCCTCGCGAGGGTCTTGAGCTTGTGTTGATGAAGATGGGCCATCTTTGGGCCCCACTTGAAACCACGTCGTAGGCGCGAGCGAGCAAGTATGGGGACCCCGTTCCCGAACGCCCGACAGTAGCCCCGGGCCCAAAGCGCGTGGGCAGCCTAGCAAAAGCGAAGGGCAAGCCTGGCAGCGCGGGCCCTAACAGCCTGCGGCCTTGGGCGCCGCGTGGTGGTTGATTGGACGTGGGCGTCTGCGCTTCCCCACGACGCCTCGGCAATGGCACGACTGACAAAAGGGGATGCATGGCCCAGGCTTGCTTACCCTGCTCTCATCTGTCTTGCCCTAGATCCCCTTTCTTGCTCTCCTTCCTCTTGCTCCCAAAATCCTCCAGATCCGTCTCAATCCTCTGCATCCGGCACGCCATGGTGCCTCGCAAGTCCCCGGCTGATGCTTGGTACTCGCTGGCCCTGGATTCTCCGAATTTGACGGAGAAGAACCTCGCCCTCGCACGCCTGATGAAGGTGGCGCGGGGCAGCGAGGGTGAGACTGTGCTCAAGGTCGGCTCTGACTAGCCTGAGGGCAAGGGGAGCACCTTCTACCCGTTCTTCATGAGCGCCATTGTCGCCGGTCTGGTGCCTCCTTTCTCTGAGTTCTTCCATGCGGTTCTCCGCCAATACAATTTGCAGGCTCTGCATCTCCACCCCAACTCTGTCCTTCTCCTGGCGATTTTCGCCTATTATTGCGAGGCTCATGTCGGCGTGAAGCCCTCGGTGGCTTTGCTGCGCCACTTCTTCTCCCTCCGGGTCTCTGGTGCTCAAGTCTCTACATGCGCGAGCTTCATCACGTACTCCAACTCCAATGCCATCTCGAAGCCTGGGAAGAGGATCGAAGGCTACCGGAGCAAGTGGGTCATGATGGACGTCGGGCGCCTCCATCCTTGTCTGGTATTGCCCACGGGGCAGCCTAAGTCCGTTGACACATGGTCCCACGCAGAGCTCATCAACCCTCGCGCGAAGGCGGTGCTGAGGAGGATGAACGCGGACCTGAAGCCAAGCAACTTGGGGGCGGCGAAGCTGACCGGGGCCTCGCTCCTGAGGGAGTTCCTGGAGCATCGGGTGACCCCGCTCCAGGAGCACCCGCTACCACTGTGGAGGCTTGGAAGGGCGGACGCCGCCATGCGCCTGAGCAAAGAGGCGCTGACTGACGAAGATCTGGCCGCGGCCCTCCATTCCTTGGTTGGGGGAGACGAGGCGAGCCCGGTGGGCGCCCCCGTCCCCCTGTTCCTTCGCGACGATTGGGAGCCGGTGGTGAATGTCATGCCCACCTTCAACGGCGAGGGGCTGGTGGCCGTGGCAGCCCCCGAAGATCTGGCGGCCTTGGCGACGGTGAACTTGTCCTCCGGTAGCTCCAGCGGGGGAAAGGGGGAAGAAGAGATGGAGGAGGAAACGTCTGACTCGGAGGAGACTGGCGAGGATTGGGGGGAATCTTTCCCTCGGCATAGGTCCCGGGCCCTTCACTATATGCCGGACGATGACGAGGCCGACGCCAGGCGAGGAGGGGAGGATTCTTCCTCGGTCACGAGGAAGGGCAGGTCGAGCCTAGTTCCCCTAGGGTCTTCTCCTGGAGGGTCCAAGGCCGGCTCCATCCCTCCTGACGCGCCTTCTGCTTCTGGGCCCCCCAAGCCTGACCCCCGCTGCAGGCTCTCGGGCTTCAAGTTCGGTCGGAGGTTGCTTGAGTCCACGGACGACGTCCAGTAAGTGCTCGATTTATGCTCCGCTTGGTCTCTGCTGCTGAAACTTGACGTTTGCGCTCTCTGCCAGGCCGGCACCTGCGGCCAAGAGGTTGAAAGAGGCCTCCGCAGCCCCTCTTGGGGCGAGCCTATCTGCCGGGGCGGCGCCTTCGGCCGCTGTGGGAGGGGACGGCGAGGCCCGCACCTCTCTGATCCAGCCGCCCTGGCAAGGCCAAGCTGGGCGCCCGCAGGAGTCAGCCTGCTGTGGCCCGGGCTGGCCTGGAATCGGCCGTGTGCCCGGCGCTGCGCCAAGCGGCCAAGGCTCAGGAGGTCCCTTCCTGCCAAGCCGTGGTCACGCTGCCATCTTTTCCGCCCGCGCCGCAGGTCCTTGCCTCTTCTGCTCCCTCTGCTGCTGTCTTGGACCAGGTTGCCAATGAGCTGAGCCAACTGCGGGAGGATCTCCTGAGCGCGGATCCTCTCCTTGTGGCCGGGCGCCTGGAGTTGGCTTCTGGCTGGGCTCGTTCTGCTGCCTCTGTCCGAGCGGCGCTGAGCCAGGCTGTGTTGTCCTCCGACGAGGAGAAGCGGGTCACCAATCAAGCCAAGGCCGCTCGCGATGCTGCCCTGGGCGACGTTGCGGCCGCCCAGGGCCGCTGCAAGACGCTCGAGGCCGAGCTGCAGGGCCTGCGCGACGAGCTCGCCAAGGAGGTGCACAGCCGGAAGGAGAAGGAGAAGGAGATGAAGGCTAGGGAGGCCGCCGCCAAGGACCGGGGCAGCAAGCTCGACGGCCGCCACAACCAACTAGAATCTTTGGAAGCGATCCTTTGAAGGTGGAGAGGGCGAGCTGGGCGCCAAAGCGAAAGGTCTGGCGAGCACGGTGGCCTTGAAAGCTGGAGAAAAGGCCCGTGGCATCTGAAGATCTTTGTATGAGGCGGCTCGGAGGAGCCGTTGGCTGGTGCGGAGGATGGCCCCACCAAGTTGCTCCCCTTCCTGGTTGATGCGATTGAGGACGTCGCAGACGGCCTTGGCCCCACGGTTGAGGCCGAGGCGTGTGCCCTATCTTCCTGTGGCGGCGCATGTCCTCACCATGTCTACTGCGACCCGGCGTCGACTTTGACACCTCTTTGGAGCTTATGGCGGCCACCGCGCCGCCGCTGGAGCCGTGAAGGGCCGAGCCGAGGCTTTGCTGGGGAAGTTCTGCTCCCGCAGCGTCCTGCCCGGGCGCGGCGCCGCCGGCCGTGCGGCCTCGAGAGGTGAAGCCGTCCAGCATGACTCCACCACCGGTGACGGCGTTACTGTGGAGCGATCCCTTCGCGGCTTCCATCCTGTTTTATCCCTGCACATGCACCATGCCTCGTGGAGGCGTTTAAATTTGTGTTTGACGTTGTGGAACAATCTTATGGCTTGTAATATTTGCTTTGAATTTCTTGGAATTTGTATTTTCCTCTCCTACTTGCTTGCGCTCTACGTCGGCAGGGCCCGGCCCTTGCGCTACCTCACCAACATTAGCTCGACCGAAACCAGGGCGGGACCAAGGAGTGAGGGGCTACGTGGCAAGTTAGGCTCCTGGGTCGCGATGCTTAGGAGTCCCCCTTGACGCGCGAGCAACAAATAGGGAAGGAGGAGGCGAGGAGTGGATTTGACCGTTCTGCGTCGGCAGGGCCCGGCCCCGCGCGTACCTCACCCAGCGTTAGCCCCGACCGGAAACCAAGGACGGGACTAAGGAGTGAGGGGCTACGTGACCAATTAGGCTCCTGAGTCGCGGATGCTCAGGAGTCCCCCTTGACGCTCAAATGGTTTTCGTACCTTGGCTCCGCTCGGGGAGTGGTGCGCGACGACCAGGTCCGAGGAACCTGGCTGGGTGTGCTCGGGCGAGGCTTGGGCGTAGCCCCCTTGTCCAGCCCCCTCGCGCGGCACTCCCGAGGGGAGGCGTTGCAATGGTGCCGGACACTGAGCTCTGGGCTCCCTGAGGTTGGTACGGCCGTGGGCCGCCCTCAATTGTTTATCACCAGCGCGGAGCATAGCGCTTCCGTATGTGTACGGGCATAGCCGCTCCTCGGCAGTGTCGTCAGCCAGCGCGGAGCATGGTGCTTCCACTGGTGTGTGGGAGGGGGCTCCCCTCCGGGAGGAGCCCCCGGGGCATGTACAGCCCCGCCCTGACACGTGGCCGGCATGGTAGGGCTAGGAGAGGTGTATCTAGGCACCCGTGAGCCAGCGCGGAACTCACGAGGCCCTACCTCGAGGCGGGTTGCACCTGGCTCGGGGCCTTTATCAACTGGTGTGTTCCTGCAGGGTTGTTAGAATGCAAATGCTCTACGTCCTCAAGTCCCGGCCCTCGAGCGAGCTCAGCCTCCGCTGGTATGACAGGTCGCGATGCCGTGGGTCAAGGCCAGGGGGTGAGGGCTGGAGAGCCAGTAGGAGCCCATGAGTCGCGATGCTCAGGCGCCCCCCTTTTAAAGTGCAAGCGCTTTGCATGACAGTAAACAGTAGGTGATAATTTACGGGGACTTCATCCTAAGGCAAACATTAAAGATGCAACTGCCGCTGGGTCGGGCCCGAGCGGTGTGGGGGTGATGCAGCCCGAGGGGCGCCCCCAACAAGGTAAGTAAAGAACATAAACAAAATGGATACATGCCGTGGGGACGGACCCACGTGGCCTGGGAATGGTGCAGCCCTGTGGGCGCTCCCAGCTGAAGGTAGAGCTCTGAAAGATGTCACCTGACGCCGTTGAAGATGAAGTGATGCTGAGGAAGTGAGCGATGCACGGTGAAGATGTCGGCCCTCACGAGCCCCCAGGCCCTGGGGCCTCGGGAGGCTCCATGGGCTCAAGCGGGTCCTCGAGAGCCATCTCCATCTCTGTCAGGACCGCATGGTGCCTGACCTCCTGAACCTCCAGAATGCTCCTCAGCAAGCGCTGGTGAGCGGCGGCCGTGTTCGGCAGGCCGAAGGGCATGCGAACGTAGCTGTGTGGTGGCCCCTCACAACGCCCACCTTGAAGGCAGGCGCTCTGAGGCAGCGGCTCGGTTGAGCCCGGGACGTCGATGCAGACAGCAGCCCACCATCCTCGCTGGATGTGGGGCTCTGGCAGGCAGCGGGCTGCAGCGCGCATGACTCTTGACTCTTGTAGCTCTCGAGTGTTTCTTGCGACGAACTCCTGAGGGTTTGGTCTTCCTTGCCTTGTACCTTCCTGAGGGAAAAGCGCCTGAAAGCGCCCCTCCAAGTGATGCCCGAGCGCCTCCCTCGCGACCTTGGCAAGTCCGGTGGCTCTCCAAGGAGGGGCCCCTGAGTCATGCCTGAGGAGGGTGCTGGGCGCGCTTTCCTATGCGTGAGAGGGTGGCGCTCCCTGATAGAGCGCGAAGCTTGACGCAACACCTCCGGAGGCGCCAGCCCCCTTGTGGTTTGAGCCTGGCGAGGTCTTCTTCTTCTTGAGGGTCGCTTCGAGAGGTCTCCCGCCCCTGTGATCTGGGTCTTCGACTGCTGCGGCTTGGAACGCACGCTCCAGTGAACACACTGCGTCTCTTTCTTCACAGGGCACGATGATGACTCCACCACTCCCAGGCATCTTGAGGACATTGTAACCATGGTGAGTCACTACCATGAACTTGGCTAAGGCCGGGTACCCGAGGACGGCGTTGTACGGTAGGCGGATGTGAGCGATGTCGAAGTCGATGAGCTCGGTGCTGTAGTTGTTGCGCTGCCCGAAGGTGACTGGAAGGCGCACCTGCCCAATTGGAACAGTGGAACCATCGGTGACTCCTGAGAAAGTCTTGGTTGGCTGAACCTGATCATATGGCACTTGGAGATCGTCGAACGCCTCGACGGACAGGACGTTGAGTCCAGCACCGCCATCGATGAGGGTCCTGGTGACCTGCACATTGCTGATGACTGGGGAGCAAAGCATCGGGAGGACTCCAGCCGTTGCCGCGCACTTGAGCTGATCCGCTGAGCTGAACGTGATAGTGCACGTAGACCACCTGAGAGGGCGCGTGGCCTCAAGCTTGGGAAGAACTGCGTTCACCTCGCGAGCAAACTGCTTGAAGATGCGCTGTGAGGCTGGAGCCTGAGCGCCACCCAAGATGTAGGCAATTGCACGCGGCTCCTGTAAGTCCCCAATCCCATCGTCTTGATGCTGGTCTTCATTCCTCCTTGGCGGTGGCGGCAGAGGAGGGAGGCCTGCGTTGCCGTGCGGGCGGTCTTCACGAGGCCGGTCCCTCCAGCCTCCCTCGCGAGGCTGGTCCTGCCAGCGGTCCTCGCGAGGGCGGTCACGCCATCCCTGGCGTGGGCCACGGTCTTCCCATCGTCCTCCACCTCTTCCTCCTCCTCGGCCATAGCCCCTGTCGTTGCGCTCGGGGCGTCGGCCGATTCACCCGTCTCGCACGGCTCTGAGCTCTTGACATTCGTTGGTGTTGTGGGTGTGGAGGTCGTGGTACATTCATTAGCGTCCGCCCTTGGATGACTCAGGCTGATCCCTGCCTCGCTTGGTGTCCAGCTCTCCTGCTAGCACAGCAGCCCCCTTGCGCTTCACGTCTTTGGCCTTGAGCTTCTTCTCTTCTGGGTCGGCCGCCGGGAGCTCGAGAAGGGAGAGGCGCCCTTCCTCAGCCCTGGCGCACTTGGTCGCCAAGTTGAACAGCTCCAGGGATGTGCATAGGTCTTCATGGATGGCTAGCTCCTCCTTCATCTTGATGTCGCGCACACCGTCGGAGAAAGCTGAGATGATGGCTTCCTCAGTCACCTTGGGGATCTTGAGGCGAGCATAGTTGAAGCGCTGAATGTACTTCTGCAGGGTTTCCCACCGCTGCTGCTGATCTTGGCGCAGGTCGCTCCACGGCGGGGCGATCGCGAAAGTGCCCTGGAAGTTGGCGATGAAGCGGGTGCGCATCTCGCTCCAGGAGGAGATCGTGCCGGGGGCCAGATTCAGGAGCCAGGTGCGGGCTCCGTCCTTGAACGCCATGGGGAACCAATTCGCCATGACCTTTTCGTCCCCGTTGGCGGCTACGATGCCCAGCTCGTAGAGCTGCAGGAACTCCGCGGGGTCCGCCGTGCCATCGTAGCGAGGAGGGAGGTCGGGCTTGAACTTGCCCGGCCATGTGACGCCGCACAGCTCGGGGTGAAGGCGAGGCAGCCCGCTGTGGCCACCGGCGCCCTTGGCTGGTGCCGATCTTGCTCTTGCAGGTCACCATGCGCCGCCGCTGGGAGCAACGCGGGGTCTTGTCATGGAAGCGCTGGGACGCGATCTTGGCGCGCCGGTGCCGGGAGCGCGCGGGCACCTTCTCAGGGACGTGGGATCTCTTGGCAGCTCCTTTCTTGCTGCGCAGGCGCTGGACGGAGTGGGTCTCGCCCTGGGGCTGCACGCCTTGCAGCCAAGGCACCTTCTTGGGGAGGAGGTGGCGGAGGCACCTCCTGGTCATCGCCTCCTGCGCGGAACAGAGGGCGTGGTAGCGAGCGGGACCGCAAGGGGGATCCCCCTGTGGTGCAGACGAACTCGGTGATGCGGGCGAGCCAGTCCTCGTAGAGGTCGTCGACGGGGTGGTAACGAAGAAGCTCTTTCGCCAAGAGCAGCGATGCGCGTGCATCCATGGGGGCGCGACGGGTGTGGGACGATGAGTTAGCCGGGGTCAGCGGCGAAAGGTGGCGATCGGCCATCCCGCCACACCGGATCTTTGGGGCGAGGCTGCTGCTGCTCGTTCCCCGCCGGGCCGATGGCGGCGGGCGACGGGGAATGACGAGGGGGGCCGCCGACGGGCGCTGTCTGTGCGACGCGGGTGGCGAGAGCAGCCCGGCGCTCGGCGCGAGCCCGACGTGCGTCAGCCAATGACACGACGGAAGATCACATGCGAACAGCGGAAGAAGGATTCCGGCGCACCCCTACCTGGCGTGCCAAATGTCGGATTTCGGGTTCCGGCAGACCCTTGAGGTTCAAACACTGGGGTGTGCGCGGAGATCTCTCCCCTACCGATCTACGTCTGATCCTCTTGTGCAAACTGAGATGAAAACGATGAACAACACAAGGGACACGAGGTTTATACTGGTTCGGGCCACCGTTGTGGTGTAATACCCTACTCTAGTGTGTGGTCTGGTGGATTGCCTCAGGGGATGATGATGAACAGTACAAAGGAAGAACTGCCTGGCGAGAGGTGTTCTTGAGTTGGCGCGATGAACTGCTTGGGTGAGTTTGATCGCTTCTCTCTCTCTATCCTTGCCTCTCGACCAGATGTCTATCCGATGCCTATCAGATATCACTACTCTGTGGTGACTAGCTCTATTTATAGAGGCCCTGGGCTTCTCCCTGAAATAATTGAGCGGGAAGGGCGCCAACAATTGGCCATTTTGAAGGGGAACATCTAGTACAAGTTACCCTAACCAAAGGTGGTCTTCGGCTGCCAAAAGCTCTGGTGGTGACGCCGTCTTGGGCTCCACGGTGACCTCCGTCCAGCCGTCCGGCTGGTCTTGGTCTTGTTGCACCGGAATGGTAACCTTTGCCTGATGCCTTGGCATGTGCTTGCCCCCTTTGCACCAAAGGGGAAACAAGGACTCTGCACAGGCCGGCGCCCGCCTGGCCTTGATCGTCATGGCTTGTGTCACTAGATCCTCGCGAGGTACCCTTGCATTGATCTCTCCGCCTCCTCGCGAGCCTACCTAATGAGGCCGCTCCTGAGGAAGCTCTCTGTCGTCCGCCCTGCGAGGCTTGGCCCCTTGCGAGGGTATTGAGTTTGTGTTGATGAAGATGGGCCATGCTGGGCCCCCACTTGAGCCATGCCGCAGGCAGGCAAGTCTGGGGACCCCCGTTCCCAGAACGACGACATCAATCAAGCAGGAAGTAGGGTATTACCTCCATTAAGAGGGCCCGAACCTGGGTAAACATAGTGTCCCCTTTGTCTCCTGTTACCTTCGATCCTCAGATGCATAGTTCGTGAGCCCCTACCCGAGATCGACCAGTTTTGACACCGACACGGACCGTGACATCGGAATCGATCTCTGGGGCGATGTCCACGGGATGGACAGCATCATCATAATCGATCTCCAGGGCGATGTCCACAGGACGGACCGTGACATCGAAAACGATCTCCAGGGCGTTGTCCACAAGACGGGCCGCGACATCGAAATCATCAAGGACGTCCACCAGCACCTGCACAACCCTAACATATTAGCAAGCACATTGCAAATAATCAAAAACCACAACTATTGCAAGCTATTATTGTTTACCTTGTGCAGCTCACCGGGGGATCCCATCCCTCCGAGGGCCATCTCCTCGTCCTCGATGGGGGCGATCACCTTGCCAGGGGAATACTACTTCTCAATGGCGACTATCTTCTCAAACTCGGCCTTGAGCCTCGCATAGGTGGCCATTAGAGTTTCTGGGGTTGGCTCGGTGGGGCCCTTGCTGTTCTTCCAGCTTTCTTTGAGGAGTTTGTCCGCCAACGTCGTCAACTCTTTGGCCATTGCTTCTTTCTTGGAGTTCTTCGTCTCCATGGGTTGGCCGGCCAACATGGTCAACTCATTGGTCGGTGCTCGCTTCCTGGAGATTGTTGTCTCAAGTGGGTTGTCCGTCGGCAACTCTTTGCCTAGTGCTCCAGGATCCATCAATGAACTGACAAACAAAAAGCAATCGAAAGGAAACCACAATTGCAATGAAAACGGGAAAAGAATAGGGTGTGAGAATCGGTCGGTGCTTCGCAAAAAGAAGATTCTTGGAATGAAAATTTAGTAGCATCACTGATTCGCCCACCTTTCCTTCATCGATGCAGAAGAAAAATGGCGTAAGTGAGTAGCACAGGTGAGGTTTTCTTCAAGAAAGGGAGAAAGGGCTTCAACGAGCATTCCAAAGAAATGATGGTTGCTTCGTCCCACCCAACTTGAGGCCACTTCAAGGACACTTTACCACTGCTGGTAAAGGTGTGGGTTTTGTGATATCACGGGTCATGACGGCCACACCGGGGTGACCTGTGAGTCTCGACTGTAGCACCTCACTGTGATTTGGTGGATGGCACAAGGGCCTGGATGCTTTGATGTCCCGCATGTAGATAGAGCGGCTAGTCATATACTCAATATTGTGCACCGCGACCAAGGCGGAGAGGAAAACGAGAGAACAGCGTATTTATTTACGGTGTAGATTCACTCATTTTGCTCCATATGTACTCATTTAGGGTGTAGTGTAGTCACTTGTTGAAATCTCTAGAAAGTCAAATACTACTCCTTTCCAGTTTACAAGGCTATACTAGCAAGTGTACTGCAATAGTGGGCTTATAGCCTGCTTACATAGCAATTTTGTCTCATGCAAGAGCCTGGCTATATGCGTGCTCCAAGGCTCCGCACCACGCCCCACCCCTACACAAAGACTGCCACGCGAGCGTTCGCAACTGCCATGTTCGGGTTGCGCTTGGCTCTTCGCCTTTTCGAGAAGACAAACAATGATGTTACTACTACTTCTACAGTATCGAATCCAATGATGCATGTCCGTCCATCGTGTGTGGGAGGGATAGCTTGTTGTAGTAGTACTCCATGCGCATGGGCGAGGGAGAAGGCGTGTAGTAGTAAAATCAATCTTCTTCTCATTGTACGAGTTGATGCTACACATCATAGCACTAGCCCCACATGCTTGCCTCTAAACCTGGTAAAAGACACGCAATGTACAATATATTTGCTGCAACCTCTAACATTTACCCCACCACAAGTTAAAATATATATTCCTGTCTTGACCAGATGAGCGTGCAAACTACAATCACCAGGATGACAGGCAGAAGATTATTTTAATCAAAATAAAAAAATGCTTCAAGACAGCCTCATAGCATGGAGCCGATCCCAACGATTTTAAGCTTAGAGGCATGGTACACGCTATCCTAGACTACTCTACACATGAAACTGCCACACGAGCGTCCGGGCTGCGCTTGGCTCTTCGCCTCTTTAGGAAGTCGGACAATGATGGAGTACTACTGCAGTGTAGTACTACAGTACGCTTCTGGCCATCTGACACCGAATGAACTGCTGCATGTCCACCGCGTGCGGGAGGTAGAGAGCTTAGCTAAAGCTTCTCCTAGTCCTGCCAGCCACCATGCTCATGGGCGAGGGAGGGACACAACTTCATTGACTTACTGCTCCTACCTTTGCGTGTATGACAGATGGGCCCCACAGGTGGGTGGCCCACCTGTCATATAGCCAAAGGCAGGTGTAGTTAAGGCACCGGAGCTCAGTCCGCGAGGCAGAGGGCGTTGTAATCAAACTTCTCGTTGTTGTACGAGTTGACGCAACACATCAAAGCACTGCACTTGATATATTTCAATAATTTGCGTTTACCGATGCATTAATTACAATGCATGCATGCTGTGACTTTCCTTTTGATACTTGCATGTATTGATTTAATGCACCTTGCCAAATTTTGACTATAAATTTAACTAACAAAATGTTCATGCATGTCACAAAAAATTACATCATTGAAAATTATGTTCAAAGACGAATCAAACGATATAATTTTTGTTAACAAGCACTGACATTTTGTCAGTTAAATCTTTGGTTAAAATTTAGCACCAATTACAAAGGGGCCCAATAAATATTGCACTCTCACATTTTGTTTTGAGGATACTCCCACATAGAAAATATAAATAATAATGCATGTTGGGGCAGCCCATGTTTCCGAGAATTTTAGCCCGGGGCTTTTTTAAAAAAATTACGAGGCGGTGATTGTTCATTTAATGGAGGGTCTTGTACCAGACTTGAACGATACAAAGTGCGACCTGGCACACCGTAACACCACTTGGAATAAGAGGGTAGCTATCTCAAGAAACAATCAACAACTCAAAAAACAGCGACCTAGCATGTACACAATTTTAAACGATTGTCTTCATGGAGTGAAAAAGGAAAACTACCGCACTACGTATATATATAGGCCGGAGCCTCCGCGCTTGCTTGCTAGGGTTGCTCTATTCACACACTCTCATCCTCTCCAGATCTAAACAAGATAGCGGTGGTAACAGTGTCTTTCTATCCTCACCGCTGGTTACAGATCCGGACGTATCCCCCTCCGCCGCTGAAGGGGAGGAGGGGCAACGTTTAGGCCGTCGTCGACAGATCTCTAGCCGAGCACCGGCGTGGGAGGTCCTCCGATCACTTCATCGTTGCCCTAGTGTGGCCGGATCCGGCCTCCCGACGCCCACCTATCCACATCCCGACGACCTTCAGGTATATCTTCCTTCGAAACAGCCCTAGCTCTACTTCCCCATCTCGCTACGTCGATGCATGTGCATCATTTTGTACCTCTCAGCCCTCTCAATCAGATGATCCAACGTCACCTATTTTTCTTCTTCTGTTGTTAGAGGTAAAGCTACTTCATGGAGTCGAATCTTGTACTTGGTTCAAACAAGAAATAAAGGGGGGATTTAGTATGTACATCGGACTTGGTACAAACAGGAAGGAAAGGGGGTGAAAGTAGTACAGACTAGTCATCCAACCGGTCTCTTGGTCGAAAAGGCAAATATAGGGGAAACGATGTACACAGTGGTATGACCAGGACTAGATTTTCTATCCACACATAGGAGTAGGTGGCTAGAGTGAACAAAAATGGGGCCAATCCAGATATGTTTCTTGGATGTTTGTTTCTCGGGGCAACAAACTCTGAATCGCCACTTTATGCCATGGTTTAGGTACATGGTGTTGGACTGCTGGTGCACCCACTGTCCCATGCCCTTATACCATTTAGTTGTTCTTAATCTAATGCCCCTGGTAAAATGAAGCCATGCCACTGTTATAAGCCATGACAAGTTTAGCCAAATGTTTTTTCCTGTAATTGTTTGAGACTCTGACTGCTTCCTCTGTAGATTTTTGTGCAAACAGGGATATCCATTTCACCTGGTTGCTGTTGTGACCTTTTGGTGCACTGCACAAAACACTTCTTAAAAGAAGTGACTTTTGTGCCGTTTAACTGGAATGTCAGAATGGAACAGTTGGTTCATTTCGGTGGAACTGCACAAAGGGAGATCTGTGTTCCAATCCTCATCATCCATATTGGCACCATAACCTTCCTTTAGGTAAGAATGATATTTAACGCATGTGTTCATCTCTATTTTGCGATGGCCATGAGAAAATAATGCTATTGTTTACTAGTACACTTGTACTCCCTCATTGAAAAAACCAATTCTAAAATAGAAGGCCAATCATGTACTTGGTTTCGCCAACTGGTGAGGAGAAAGAGAAATAGAGCATGAACAGGAAGAAGAAGAAGAGTAAAGAGGAAATGGAGATCACACGATGGTACCGTCCTATGTTATCCTGACATCTTGCTACTGGTATTGTATTGCTGTGTTGCTACTAGTCCTAATTTACTTGGAAGACTAGCAAGATGCCCGTGCGTTGCATGTAACATCAAGATGCATTTGTATGAGTAGTTTATCTTGTGAGAGAAAAGGATGAATGAGGGAAGGCCTTATTTGCAAATGTGGAGAGGGTTGTGGGTACCTTTTTGCAAAATTGCCATAGTTTCCTTCCTATCCGTCAGATATAATTCGGACGGCCTATATTGCAGGATGCCAGGCACAACATCATGACCAACTCTATTTTTTATAAGAATAGAGTAGATAAGAGTAGAGTAGAGATAGATAGAGAAATGCAGCAGAGTAGTACTTGGGTTGACGACATATCATACTAATTAACTAGATTCTGGATGCATCTGTGACCCAGCTCTACATGATCAACAGTGCCAAGGTGATCTTGCTGAAGCCCGAGGCCTCAGTCACCCAGCTCTACATGATCAACAGTGCCAAGGTGATCTTTCTGAAGCCCGAGGCCTCAGTCGAGGCCATTCAAGGGCTCCGGCAATGTCTACCTTACATGTGAGACGATCCTCCAGGGAGCCCTTCCACTTCTGTTGTCTCTCCTACAAGGTCACTTAATTAATTAGGAGTACTTAAGTACCACTCTTTATTGATGCCTAATTTTCCTGTCGGAGTTAAACAAATATTTAGTAGCACCCTATGCTGAATCATGTACATGTGTATGTGTGCCTGTGGAGGTGAATCCTGTGGTGGAGCAGGGAGGGAATCTTGGTAGTGTCATGACATAATAGTGCTATTGTTTTGCATGTCAATTTATTGCCATTGGTTCAATGAGGCAATGTTTTCCGTATTGTCCATCATGAATTTGATGCTACTGTTAGAGTAATATGCTAATGTCTTTCTATCCTTTCTCAATAAGCTAATGAAGCTTTCACCTTGTTCCTACTTGTGCAAACAGGGATCATGTTGTGCCAATCATACATTTTAGTGGAACTACACAAGACAACACAATGAATTGTATCCCAGCCAGTGCATTAACTCTGCTGGAAGTTCTTGATAATCTTTCGATATAATCTCAGCACTGGTAAACAAGAGTTATTTCAACCATACATTTCAAGTGCACAAAAATATATACTATTGAGTGATTCCAGTGAGTGCTTTATCATCTCTTCTAGGACTACATGAATAAGCTTTTTTTCTCAGGTTGGTACCGGCCTAAGGCCTTCATCCATATTAGTTTGTTGTCATCTCTATCTGTATCGTGCTACTATCATGAAAAACTCCTTTATATTTGCACGTTAAAGTTTTGCAACCTATGATACATGGCAATGCTTTGAGTGTTGAGCTAATTGGCACTGATTAAATAAACTAATACCTCTCTTTAAGCAAGACTACTATGTTGCTAACTTTACCCATTAAGATAATGAGGGTGCTTCTATTTGTTAGTGTATGTTTCATCAACTAGTCCCACTATTACAGTAATCTCACTCACTCAATATATGTGCCAACAGGGATGCTCGATTTTGGTGGAACTGCACAAAAACTTTGGGTGCTTCATTGCCTCGACTGCTTCCTTCCTTTCCTGTCAGTCGCTTATCTCGGCTTACTTCCTTCCTTTGCTGTCAGTCGCTTCGCTTATCTCGGCTTCCATTCAAAGGAAATAGTAATTGATATGCTACCTCACACAGGTTGGTACTGGTCTTTATCTTGATTATTGTGCTTGTCAGATGTATTGGTAATTTGGTATTGTGCTACTGTTTGCCGATTTCATAAAAGAGTAACTTGGAGCCTGAACTCGCAGGCAAATAATTACATTGAGTGATTTTAGTAGAACTGCACAAAAAGATCAGATGGACAGATACTTATGCTGCTGCTATGTACTCCAAAGTTCACTCAGACAAGCATCGATGTTGACAATAAGAAGTGCCTATATTCATTTGAGTATCAACCGGCGTCAACCAGTTGTCAAACTCCAAGTATTAGGAGAGTGAACACCAAAAATATTGCTTGGCGCATAGCCCAGAAAAACGCAGTCCAGTCTTTGGTCCCAACTTGGCCTTTTGGTTATCGGCACATATGGTAGCGAACTGTATGGCATGGAGCCTAAAGATTCCACACAAGTTGGTTGACGCGTATATTCATCTGACACTTAATCAGTCTGCACACCAGGGATGCTCCATTTTAGTTGAACTGCACAAAAAATTTGGGTGGTTCATTTTCTCAACCACCTCCTTTCTTGTCTGCAATGTAGAATTTTGGCGAGCTATAGGACCAAGATGAGCCAGTAAACTAGTTGGATGAAAGTAGTGGCCAAGTTGCTCAAACCTCCCTTGGCACGAGGCCACTATTTGAGGATAAACCTACAAGAAAAGTTCAGATTGTTTGTGTTGCCTCTTATGTAATCGAAAGTTTACTCGTACAAGCATTAATTTTAGCAAGAAGTACCTCCGACTGAACACCATTTACCAGTTTGTACCCTAGGTAATTAAAGTTCATCCATGGATGATATTGGCTATGATCTCAATCATTTGGATGCATAAACATACTGAACATGTGTATTTCTGAATCTTTTTCTGAATTGTCTATGAATATTGTCGTGTGATCTATCAATCATTTGGATGCATAGACATGCTGAACTTTTGTATATATGAATATTTTGAGTTGTTGATTATGAATGTAGTCTATGAATATGAATGTGTCCTGTGAACCTGAGTTTGATACGAATGTTTACCTTTTCTGTTGTACTTGTGTGTGAACTTGTTAGTATGTCTACTGTGGGATTTGTGACGTGTGGGTGTCAACGGCACACCTTCTCCCCGAGAAGAATTGCACCTGCTTTGTTAGGGTAGCAACGACGCATCAGCTCTTTTTAATCTTTTTGCTATGTCTTCCCTCCTCCCCCGCTCAACCCCTGCAGTAATGTTTTCGGCCTCAAAACAAATATAGTACGGCATTGTTTTGGGGGCTTGATGAAAAATCGAGTGCCGGTTTCTGTAGGTTGGCCCACCCAGCAAATGGGCTGCTGGTCCACCATGGACTGGGAGGCTAAAAATACAAGTTGTATGCAGAGGCAAGTAAAAAAATGCCATCGAGAGCCATCCACTGAAGAAGAAAAATCGCGTCTGATGTGCTTCTCCAGTCGCGCCGTTGGCCCCCTCTTTAATCTAGTTCGCTCCATTCCCCAACCGGCAGCACAAGACGGAAGTTTATTTCCCCTCGCGCCTGTCGAGGGATTGAAGAAGAGCGGCATCGAATCTAACAGCAGTGATGGCTGCTTGTCCAAGTGATTTTCAGATAAGAAACTGCATGTTTCAGAGGCAGAGCATTTAAATCAACAGGCACTTTACAAACATGGATAACAGAATGTTGGAAATTTTATTCATGGTAAAAAATGGAACTAACAACAAGTTAACATCATGCTGATCAACATTCATGTATAGCACATCTTCATATGATGCAAAGTCAAAATGATATGCTATTTTCAAAATGGCAAGACAATGTTCTTTTTTAAACTGGGAATGGCAAGTTGACTGTGTGAAAAACTGGGTAAACTAGGGACGAATTTTTGGCAAGTGTTAGATATTTTTCAACTGCACCAGTTGGAATCGAACTCGGGCAGTACAGCTTTTGGGTGAGAGGGCTGCAGCCATCGGGCTAGTGCGATATGTTCAAAAGAATGAAGGCGTATTCCCCGGCTCAGGTTCTTTCCCGTCCGTGTGCGCTCGCCGTGGCGCCGCCTTATGCTGTTGTCAACATGCTCAACAAACGAGAGGAATCCAGAGAGGACTGTACACCGAGAGACTGACAGTAGGGACCCACCAGGTCCAAGCCGTACGCAAGCAAGTGCCCCATTGGAAAAAAGCTTCCTCCTAATTGTATACTGACGTTGGGGCACACGGGTTTGTCAACCTTAGTCAATAAACGAAATAAATTTCCAATGATGACTGTCATCGGGGAGCTTTTTTTAGTGGTATCGGGGGTCTTTCTTTTTTCGGAAAGGGGTATCGGGGATCTAGATGGTATCATTTTTTTTCCGGAGGGCGAAGAAGTATCAGCTAGGCCTAGGTTTTGTTTTTTAACATGCGTAGCCCACGGCATACAGAGACAGTGGTTTCAACTTATTTTTTCAGGTCCATACTAGCCTATGGGCCTCCCAGCGTAGGTTTTACTTTATCTTGAAGATCGGCAGCCAATGTATTTTTTTAATAAAACACAGATCTCTGTTCTATTTATCTATATATAAGAATAATAATGCTATGTCCAATTTATATTTTCCCTTCTAACCACATTATATATATTTATATTATTACTATTATCGTATATTTTATAGAGACTTATATATACATTATAAAAACATCCAACGTGTTATTAACTTATAAAAGTAAATGTTTAACAGAAGTTGGCAAGGAAAATCCCGGTTGTTTTTCACTCACAGGCAAGGAAAATCCTGGTGATTGCGTACAAAAGCTTGCGAAGATTTTAAGGACCAATGTAATAATAACACGCTCATTTTTGTTATGAGCAATAACTCGCTAATTTTTTTATTTTATATATATATAATGTGTCGCTCCGGTTTATTTTTAGATATTAATTGCTCCTTCTAACCTAACATTATATATAGAACAAGCCCAGCTAATTCGTGTATTTCGAGAAAGTGCAAATGGGCTGGGATTTCTTAGAAAATGTTAAATGGGCCGCATTGACGCGAAATTATTTGTTCACCCAGCCAAGCAAATGGACTGTAAATTCTAGAAAACATGGGTTAAATATATGCCACATTTTTGCAGGCTGACATGTGGGCCAATAGGTCGAAGCCTACGCAAGTCGTTGTCAACTTGGTCAAAAAGGATTATGACATCCACAGCCATTAGATTTATATCCAACGGCCAGCATGCACCTTCAATCTCTCGTCTTCTTCCTCCAGCGTCGCCGGGACCGCCTGGTCCAGCCTCCGGTGGCTAGCGGCTCTGCTTAACACGCATCGCTGCAAAGCGCTACCCCACCGCAGGCCAGGCTATCCCTCCATCCCTCCATACCTCTTGTTATTATTCACCGACTGCAGCCCCACGCCACACCAGAACCAGTTATAACCCTTGTACTCCTCTCAATCTGCGACTCCACTGCCATGTCTTCCCATCTCCAGGTCGTTCCCGTCCGGGGCCTCGCCGTCGTCCACCGCCTAGCTGCACTCGGTGCGGCGTGGTCAACAAACGAGAGTCATCGGAAGAGGATTGTACGTGGAGAGCATGACGGCTGGGACCCACGAGGTCCATGGTCGCACGCAAGGAAAGTTCCTCCTTATTAAGCTGGAAAAAATGTTTCCTCCCCCTGATAGCTGGGATCCACCGGCTGTATCTTTGCACGGAAGGAAGTAACTCCTTGTTATGTGAAAAAAAACGATTTCCTCCCGTTGAAAGCTGGGACCCGTCAGATTTGGTGGCTGACTTGTGGGCCTACTAAGCGGACGTGTACGCAGGGCTTTATCAACTTAACCAACAAATGATTCTAGCAGCTAGACTGTTGGATGTTAATCCAACAGCCATGCTCCTTCTTCAACCTCTGTTCTTGCTCCTGTCAGCCGTGGGCAGTAGTGCTGCCGCGCACCCGAACTAGTCAAGTTTACCACTCCTCTCCATCTGCGACTCCACTGCCGCGTCTTCCCCATCTCCGGGTCGTTCAAGTCTGCGGCCTCGCCGTCGTCCACCGGCCTTGGTGTGCTCGGCACGATGTGGTCAATGTGGTCAACAAACGAGAGTCATCGGAAGATGACTGTACATGAGAGGCTGACAGTGGGGATGCACCACGCCCATGGACGCATGCATGCAACTAATAATGTTTTCTCCCCCTAACTGCTGGGACCCACCAGCTGCATCTTCGGATGCAAGGAAGTACGTCCTTATTACGGGCAAAAAAAGATTCCCCCTGACAACTGGGACCCAGCAGCTATATCTTCGCACGCAAGGAAGTGCGTCCTTATCATCCCTGACAGCTGGGACCCACCCATTTGAAGCATACGTATCGTTGTCTGTCTTGCAGCGAACGTGTACGTACATACTGGTCGATCGGTCGCTCTGCAACCATGAACCGTGGCCGAGTAAGTAGCGGCACATGTCATAGTAGAGCCCCCCACGTAGCAGTTTAGGCTGTCCCGTGTAAACTGTGTACACGTACATATAGCCACACGCCAAAAAATACGACCATGCACGTACATACGGGTGGGGTCTCGAATGCCTACTCACGCATACGTACGGCCCGGGCTCGTTTACATGGCTGGGTCGGAACGGAGAAACTGCGTCATCGAGTTCATCGGGAGCCAACCGGCTTGGACGGTACAGCCAATCGAAACGAGGCCTGGCGTACCGTAGAACGAAGGAAACAGCCTTGTGTTCGACCAGCTTCGGTCGCAACGGGATCCTGTTCATTGGGAGGGGTCTAGCGTACCGCAATACAGAGGAAACGGACCTCTCTTGGACCTCCTATGGTCGAAACGGGGTCCTGTTGATCGGGAGGGGTGTGGCGTACCGCAAAGCGAAGGAAACGGACTTGTGTTGGGGCGCTACGGTCGAAACGGGGTCCTGTTCATCGGGAGGGTGTGGCTTACTGCAAAACGGGACTCTACGGGCTACTGTTCATCTCCACCATCGACCTCGTAAAGCCTCCACGGGCTACTGTTCATCCACAGGCTCATGTTCATCCAGCCTCCACCGCTCCCCCACCGACTACTGTTCAACCAGCCCTCTCCATGGGGTCCTGTTCAACCACCCTCCACAAAGCTCTCGTTCATCCAGCCCTCCCCGGCCATCGCTCAACCAGCCCTCCACGGGGTCGTCCTGTTCATCCAGCCCTCCACGGGGTCCTGTTCATCCACCCCCAACCGACTCGATCGATCGGGGTCCTGTTCATCCAGCAGCAACGGCCTCTACTACCGCGGGATCCTGTTCATCCAACCCCCCAACAATGCTCACTGTTCATCAAGGGAAGGAGGCAGCAGGTTCGATCAGTTTCAGTTAGCAGCAGTAGCGAAGGAATTGCTCGATCGGGTTCAGTTAACAACCAGATCGATCGATCGCTCGGGTTCAGTAACACGTTGTCTGCCGTGCAATCGCTCGGGTTCAGTTAGAGCCCAACGCCTCCCACCCACACGCGTACGTGTACAAGAGAAACCCGCATCGCTCGGCCCCGACCACCCACCGTAACCAGGAACTCCCTGATTTTTTCCTCGCCCTCACTTCTACCACGGTTTTTTCCGTCATGGAAGGCCCAAAGAATGTCATGCAGCTGCGTCTCCGGCCCGCCCAAGACGAAAATCCTATTTTCTGTCATGATTTTTTCGTAGAAGTAGGAGCCCACCACATCTATGACGATACCGGGTTTTGTCACAATTATCGTCATAGAAGTATCATAAGCATGACAGGAAAAAAAATTCGTTCAGCCCAAAATGTCACGGATGTGTCTTTTTTTGTAGTGCATCGATGAGGTCTGACTTGTAAGTTGTGGATCCCAAGCCAGCGTCGCAGAACGTGTCCTTCAAAAATGACAAAAGGGGCTCGATGGCGATGTAGGATGGCAAATTCTTGACAGCGAGCTAGAGGAGATCGGTGGCGGGGCCATGGATGAGAACGATGGCGGTTGAACCCAAGGGGTTGGGGGTGGGCCACTTAACCTGTGACATAGCCCGCCTCAGGACGACGCTGTCGACGACCTCGATGTCGTAGCCGGCGTCTGTGACATACCCACATACTCTAGCCCGCTGATTGAGTGCCTACGGACAGTAATGGTCGTCAGCTTCCTCGACGACGTCGGGCGAAGAGACGTGATACACCTCTTTTAGGCCAGTTGCTCCTCGAGCTCCACGAGAAGCGTAGCCGGGCTTAGGCGGCAACACTCTGGAGTGGGGGATGGGGATCTGTGGGAAAGGGGGCATTTGGCAGGCGTCATCTAAGAAACTCAGGGCGCCCTGGGTATGGAGATCGGTGGGTAAGCTGCACGGGTAAACCGACATATGTTGACAATGGAGGCCTTGCGGCGGCGGCGGCGACCTTGCTAGAGTTTTGACCACGGGTGTGTGTGTGTGTGTTTGTGTGAGTGTGTGTGTGTGTGTGCGTGTGTGCGTGCGCGCGCCCGAGGAGGTTTTGGTGTGTGTGTGGAGGGGCGGGGGGGTGTTTGAGGAAATGACGCTGCTACTAAAAATTTAACTACGCGGGAGTGAAATGCCGGGGCTATTGAAAATTTCGATGAAGGTGCATCGCACACGGTCTGAAGATAACAACCGTGTGTTCTTATGAAACAGAAAAACCCTCGCGGCGGGCAGGTATTTTTCAGGGATGCAGGCGGGAGCGGGAACAACAAGTATCACACACGGTCGAAACATAATAACTGTGTGTTATCAAACAGAAAAAAAAACTGCAGGCGGGTAGATATTTCTGAGAGGGGAAGCCTCGTGGAGCCCAATGTACTGTGCGGATGTGCGTGACAGGGGCACCAGCGTGGCACACTTAGTGTGAGTGAAACTGTGTCTGTTGCATCATCCGACTTGTCTAATGTTAATAAATTTGGCGAAAAATGACACGGGAGAGGGTCAGAACATGAACACACTTGCATGTGGAGCAAATATATGTATGAAAAGGGTAGTTTGATGTTAAAATACCAAATTCAACTTCGATGTGGCACCTATCTCGCAAAGCGCACGGTATTTCTTGCCCCCCACCTCGTGTCGGCGGGAAGGGAATCCTAAGCTATGAATGCATGCCCCCCCCCCCCCACGAAGGTTCACCTAGCAAAGTGCGAAGTAGCAGCCCCCCCCCCCCACACACACACCCACTTTTAGTCGGCGGGCCAGAGAGGCATCTCACCAAGATGGATCATAAAACAGACCAAGAATAATCCACCTTGGTCGTACAACCTCTCTCTTGTTGTAGGTCAAAGTGATGGTCGTCCATGCGACCCCGGAGATGGGCTAGCTCGCCAATAATCATGCAAGTAGCTAGTCCCTGAAGATAACCACTGCCTGCGTGTGGCCAAAATATATGTATGGAGAGGTGTATCTGAATACACAATGGAACAACTTTGATGTGGCACCGTGCTTTCGAACCAGAAATCCCCACACTGAGTGATGGTTAGTCGATGATGCATATCACACCACACTTCAAGCCGATGACGGGGATTCATGCATGCATGCGTGCATAGTAGGCACTCAAACTTAATTAGGTCTGAATCTCACCATGACCTATACTATGATAACATGAAACAAAGGAAGAATCCGCCATGGTAACCTATCTTGTTGTCGGTCAAGGTGATCATGGATGTCCACACAGGCCAACGAATATATAGGCTTGTCGTCGATAACCACGCGAGGGAGTGTACCGTTCGAAGACAACCACTACATGCATATGTATGCAGGTGATGCGTGCATGCATGTTTGAATACCATTTCACAACATTATGTGGCGCGTGCATAAAAAATCGTACAGTCCCCACACAGAGCGAGATCAGTTCATGACGTGTCGTGGTACTAGCCACTTCGACTCGATGGGAGGGATTCATGCATACACATGCATGTGTGTGCTCAAACTGTATCATGTCATCCCAGAGCATGACATATATATATATATATACCATATTACAAACAAACAAAATAATCCCATCCTAAGTCACCTCTTTCGTTGTCAGGCAAAGTAGTGATGGACCAAGCGGGGCCCACAGATGGAAAGCATTGATGTCGCTGATAACCGCTTAAGTGGGTGCGAGAGGAAAACCACCATCACTTTGCATGTGGGCCAAACATATGTTGAATACCCAAAATGCACAACTTTGATGTGGCACATGCCTTGAAAACCGTAAAGTCCCCACACAGAGCGAGGTTCGTGAAGCGTACTACATATGATGGTCCCCTTCCCCTCTTTGACGCACCGTAATACAACCCAAAAAGAATCCTCCTTGATGGGGAAATTAATTAACCTCTCCCGATGTAGGTCAAAGTGATGCATGCATCGACGATGGCCTCATGGGCCCACAGATCGAAGCGTCACACGTGAGTGTCCTAGGATAACCACCGCGTGCATGCACGTGGCCCAAAGAGGTGTTGTGTGATGTTTGAATAGCCAATTTCACAACTTTGATGTGGCGCGTGCCTCGGAAACCGAAAAGTCCCGACACTGAGTGAGGTGTACTTATTCACGGACGCGTACGTATAGTATATATGCTAGTCCCCTCCCACCTCTTCGACGCGTACTATATATATACTCCCACCATAACACAAACAAAAAAGATTCTACCTTGCTGGTCAAATTAACCCCACTGCCGGCTGTTCGTCAAAGTGATGGACGACGACCACGCGGGCCCATAGAAAGCGTCACACGCGAGTATCAAGTGTCGTGTAGGACAACCATCGACTGCATGTGGCCAAAACATGTATGTATGAAAGGGTTGTGTAATGTTTTAAATAACGAATTCACAACTCTGATGTGGCACCTGCCTCACAAAACGGCCAACCCACACAGTGGCTCATGACTCGTAGTGTACTGCGAGCCACCCGTCACCCCTAGACGCAGGCACACACACACACACACACACACATACACCGCGAATCCACTGCAACTACGATGCATGTTATATTATCCCACGGTGAACATATGTTATCAAAGGAGGTACGTTTTAATTTTGAAACAAAAAACAGAGATCATTAAGATGTATTAGTACATTGTTTGATTTTCTAGGGGTACAACGTGCAAAAATCAAATTTGGGCTGCATGCACACGTGACAGTGCACCTAGATGGATTGGAAAAACACATGTGTCTCACTGGGTGCATCTTTACTCCCCGTGCAAGAAATTTCAAACATTGAGAATCTTGATTTTTAAATTCTAGTACATCCAAAACTTAGTTGAAACTTATTGTGTTGTCATATGGACACCAATACAAAGTGGTATTGTACTTATTTTGTCAAATTTGAGACCAGTTTTGATGTAATCTTTATCTTCTTACAAACGGGAGATTGTTAATAATTGAGAACCAATATCCCAAAGGGATTATTTATTCGAACCATGAGCGTTAGACCAACAACGGATACGTGCCATGCTTCGGTTAAGCAATAAAGCGGCAGCATTAATCATCCAAATAGAAAAACATTATACGTGCCACCACGCGACCCATGTGCCATGCGAGCAGGCGTGACTTGACGGGACGCATGCGAGTAGTCCGCCATGCAGGCAGACCGGGAGGCGTGCGTGCAGGTGTGTGAATTGACAGGAGGCGTGATCGCTGTGCAATGTCATCGGGAGGCGTGTGAGTAGTTGTGTGAAACGACGGTAGGCATGCCAGCAGTCCGGTGCAGAGGCTCGCCGGGAGGCGAGTCAGCGATTTGACCGCCGCCCGCCTCTCTCCCACTACTCCATATTAATGGTACGTCTGAACGGCCGCACCCCCATCCTCTCCACACACACACAATCCTCTCTCTCTCCACTTGCATCCTCGACGCCGCTCTCAGTCCTCAAAGCCGTCAGTGTATGAGGATGCCGCCGAAGCATCCCATCGGAGGAAGTGGCGACGCCGGGGCTGCCGAAGCACCGGAGCACAGCGTGGAGATGGAGAGAGAGGATGTCGCCACCGCCGGCGAGGTATCGCTGCACCCTGACGTCGTCGACGGCGTCGAGATTCCACAGCCGAAGGCGGAGGTTTACACCGACTCCGGTGACGACTCGGGCAACGACCCCGGCGACGACTCCGACAATGACGGACAACTGGTTAGTCATCTATACCCATTTATGTGTCAAATAGATCCTATGGTTTTTCTAGTTACTCTGCCCCCCCCCCCCCCCTTTCGAATAGAAATCCGATGGTTATGTTCTCCCAATCCATGAAATGTGAGTAAGTTTTGTTAGATCCATGTAGTGTATTAATTGTTTGAATGGTACAACTGATAAGTGATTAGTTGTTTCATCTGTACAAATGATTTCTGCTTGTAATCCAACTAGGGTTAGTGTTCGTGCAAATAACTCCTAGTCAGGACTTGACAATTGATTTTGAATGACCTACATATGTGTTTGTGCCATTATTTTCTTCAAGATTGGTCTGTACATAGACGACTGTGCTTAAAAATTGAACCGTGATATCTGGATATGTATAAAAAAATAGCCATAAATTCCAAATCCTACTTCACGGCATGTAAATATTGATTTGATGCCACATTTTGGCAACTGCCAAATGTTCGCTAGAGATTAGTTTGTAAACATTAATTTGACGCCATTTTTTTTACTATTTGTATAGGTGCTGTCTGACGATGTGGACAGCGAGGATGAAGATGTCCAGAGGAGGTACAAGAGGCAAATCCTGAGGGAGCTTTATGCGGGAATAGATAACAGGCGTATTAGGACCTGGGACGGCGGCTATCGATGCCCGTTTTGCAACCACAATCTTCATGACGCGTATTAAAGTGTTCTAGCGCATGCAAGAGGACGGGCCGTTGGCTCTTTCAAGCAGAAGTATTCTCGCAGGGTGGTGCACGACGCGTACGCTGAGTACCTGGAGAAGCTTCAGGATCGTGCCGGCATGTGAGATGAGATGTGGGATCGAACTATGTACGCTTGAGCATGCTTAATGACGGTTGAACTATGTACTTATGGTTGAACTATGCTTGTGTACGTGTACGCTTATTATCTATGTCTGAGTATGTTTAATCTATGTTTACTTATGTCTAAATGTGGGATATAAATGCAATCAGTTCGGGCGATAGGGGCGATAGGGGGGGTCCTTCCCACACGACCCAGAAATCGTCGGGGATAGGCCCTCCTGGGACACAGGCTGGGGCAAAATGAGCTCGTGTGCAATCGGGCGAGGCGTCGAAACCCAATCATTTCCGTTCGTATGTATATCCCACATGGTGAATCCCAGAAAAACATTTCCGTTCGTATGTATATCATACACAGTCAATCCAAGGAATATGTTTCCGTTCTTATGTACATCCCACACATTCAATCCAAGGAAAACGTTTCCGTTCGTATGTATATCACACACACTTAATCCAAGGAATACGTTTCCGTTCTTATGTACATCCCACACAGTCAATCCAGGGAAAACATTTCCGTTCGTATGTACATCCCACACAGTTTTATGTGTAGGCTCGTGTGTGAAAGGTGTAACTATCACACACGCTCTGCCCCTTGGTTAACTGTTTGCTTTTATCAACTACATCACACACGATTTGATGAAGAAAACTGTGTGGCATTGGGCTATCCATCACAAGCGCTTTTACTGCTAGAATCGTTTGCAAAGTTCCATCACACATTTAATAGCTTTATTAGTTTACAATTAATAATTTCAGTATTACACAAATTCACATTTCATATCGAACAGCTGTTTGCGAATTTTATATCAGGCACATAAATATATTGTAACATCACAGTACGAGAGCTACATGAAAACAGCACAGTACTACATATAGCTAGTTCAACTTCATAAGAACAATATTAGAACAATATAATCATTTCCCTAATTGAGATCATCCAGGCTCGTCTTATCCACCTCTGCTTTCAGTTCAGTAAGAACCTGTTTTGCACTGGCCAACTGGAAAAGTGCCTCCTCCTTCGCCAACACCATCTTAGCAAAGTCTGATTTAAAAAAATCTGAGCTCATTCTCCACCTTCCTCTTTTTATCCCGCATCTTCAAATATTCTTCAGCGTTGACAACACTCTCTGTTCTCTTCCTCATACATGCTCCAGAGCTTCGGTAGGCACATCTTCAAAGAATGTGGCCACTCTTGGTCAACCCACTCCAAGTAAGAACACTTCCGTTCATCCTATAATATTTAAAACTAGATCAGTAACAATTGTAGAGGAAATGGGTTTATAGCAACATAGAAAATCACCAATGCTTATTTTGAAAAACTGAAGAAACATGTTAATTATGACATATCTTCTCAAAAAGATCAATGTACAGATGAATTAATTGCTACTGAGACAACAATCAAATGCTGGAACATCAGAAGCTATAATTAACTACAGTAACGCTACAAGTTCTTACTCATGTACAATAAATAACAAATTGAACATTTTATGAGGAAGGAATATATAACTGCAACAACATAGCTATAGTGTTTGGGTGACAGCAAATTGACACTAACAGGTGTGTACATGCACAAATTTAGTAACATAGAACTAATAGCACTAAGGCCGTCCACTATGTATGCCAAAACTGGTGTAAAGACAATTGTTGCTACATCTCGCACCGGTGCCTGCCTTTGGCGAGCGATGCAGTGGAAAAAATCAGGGACCGGACTCCGGAGCACCTAGTTGCTCTGATGCCCAGTTCCTTCATGCCATAACGATTTAGTATTTTACTGCTTGGCTACTCGGATGTGTGGACCAAAGTTGGCTGCACAAACTACCGAAGCGGTGCCAAATAATTTTCTAATGGCACCGCTGATGAGATGGCAAAAATTTTAGATACTAGGTACAAACTGTGACACTGTCTTAGGCTGTGTTTGGTTGAAGGTGTTGTATGAATGGGTTGGGACCATGACAGTGTCTGAATCACATCTAACAAATGATTTGTAACAATGAAAGAGGGTCTAACCTTCTCTGCACATGCCAGAAACTTCCTCCCACCGTCCATAGATTCAAACGCAACAAGCTTCACACATGGAGATTGATGGTGACAACGAGCAGATAGATCATCAGCAACCCCGCTCCATTCGTCACCACTGATGGTCCTAGGGAGATACAAGAGGAAGAAATTACTCAAATCGACCGCCGGGTAAAAATCCTTCATTCCAAGTCATAGCCCAAGAGAGAGAAGCGAGGCATACCCGGGTGGTGAAGGAGTCGTCACCGGAGGAGGAACCGCTGGAGAGGTCTTTGAATAATACCATGACGACCCCGACGGTAGGATGCGAGACGGCAAGAGCGAGGAAGTGGCTATAGCTTAGGAAGGAAGGAAGGAGGAAACAGGGGAAATGTGACTTGTGGTTGGGGAGAAAGGGGGTGGGGAAGGGGGGAGGGGGCGGGGGTAGATATTTTGGTGGTAGGCCAAAATTCTGGAAATGTGGAGGGAAACTTTGCGCGCGGTGCCGCCGGACCATTCACTTTGAATGATTGTGTGCATCGCAAACGATTATTCTGCTTTACGCGCATGGGATGAGTTTGATAATTCAAATTTTGGTGGAAATTTCCCCGGGTACGTCATTGCATAATTTAACATCGCTTGCTAATTTGGGCACACAAAAGAGTGTATAGCCGACAGACCACACTAACAGAATCGAGCAATTTTAGTAATTAAACATAGCCAGTTTACCTAAACATTGCTCTAACAAAAGACCAGCATTAAAAACAAAGCCTAAGTACGCATAATTTTAACAAATCCGCCGCCGCACCGGCCTATGCATCGCCGGTGTGAGATGAGACGTGGATGAGTTGTCCTGGCGACATGCCGCCATTGGTGGACTCTGCGTCCCCCCTGCTGAAGTCGATCGCGTCCTCATCCCCGTCCTCGTCCTCGGCGACGCCCTCAAGGTTGTAGTACTCGTAGTAGTGGCTGCACCAGAGATCGCGCTGGTACTCCACCGCTGATTCCTCGACGGACAGACTCTTCTCTACCTCGACCTCGACCACGTGCAATTCCTCCTCCCGGCGCTCCTCGATCTCCGACGCCTCCTGCATCTCCAGCTCCTGCTCGGCGACCTCATGAGGAAGTAGGTGCTCCATGGCCACCGCCGCCTTTTCCAACGTGGGTTGCATGCTGGAGTCCGAGGTGGCCTGGAATATCTTGGCGTGTGCATCCTCGATCTTGGCATGGATGGCCTCGACCCGGGCCAGGGTGACATCGGCGGCACGGACGGCAGCTCGAGCGCTCTCGGCGTTTGCAGCCGCCGTCGCAATAGCAGCTGCAGCCGTGTCGGTGGTAAAATTATTGGCCTGTTTGACGAAAGTTTGGACACACCCCCCTCACAAACCGGAGCAACTCACTAGAAGGTTTGTGGTTCCGAGAGGGAACAATGCATGTTTGATGACGAACGGGAGATAGCTTCCTCTTACGGCCTTCAATTTTTTTTCTACGTTCAACGTGCACTAATACAACAGTCATGTGAAAATTTGGAAAATTTCAGGGGTCATTTGACCTTTTAAAGACATTTAAGTGATTTTTTAGCCATTTAATGATCGTAATTCAAATTTGAACTACATCTACATGCAACGGGTAACCACAACGGTTTGAAAAATCATATTTTTGTGTACTTTTGTGCGAGTTAAAAAATCATCAGACGATGTAAATATCCGGTGTTCAAAAAAGAAAATGTAAAGATCTGGCAAGACAACCGGCCCCCACATGATTGGCACTCTATCTCGCGGCTCGAGGTTTGGTAGGTGAGTGGCGGGGATCATTAATCAAACACGGTTCTGTATTGGAAATCGTCAGCTATTATATTCACACACAGATTTTGCTGCGGGAATCATGTGTAATTCAAACTACAATACTCGTAAATTCCGGCGACCGGCGTCTGTACTGTTCCTGTCGATCTAGATTCCGGCCGCCAATAAATACTACCTTGCTCATGTCGTCCCGCCTGCATTCTCATCTGCATCCTCCCCTCGCTCGCCCTCTCTCTCTCTCTCTCTCTCTCTCTCTCTCTCTCTCTCAAATCTCTGGCATGGCGTCGCCCGGTCTGCCCACGCGCCGACGAGGAGTCACCACCCCCCAGGACGCTCACTCGAATAGCAGCGACGAGGACCCCTACGCACCGCCGGACGAGGTTGCGCCGGACCCCCCCAACTTTGGATTGGTTTTGGGGACAGTACAATCTTTGTCTGTGGAAGTCGCTGCCACTGGTTGAGAAAGCCAGGAAAGTGGCGTTCAAGAAGGAGATGGCGGAGGAGGAAGCCAGGTACCAGGCTGCCTATGAATCCCGTGATGCCGCATGGAAAAAAGGAGGCGGCGGAGCTTTGGAGGCGGGCGCGTCATCGTGCGGAGGAGGTGTATGAAGACGGGTACTTCACGAGGAAGGTCAAAGGCGCTGGGCGCCTCGTCGCTGCGTGGAGGTGGGCCGATAAGCTCCAGCGTGCCACCGACGAGGAGCTCCGATGGGCACAACAAAATGGCAAGATCGTTCGCGCTCGTCCGCCAGCAAGAGGCATATCGGTACGTCAAGCACTGCAAGGCGGAGGAGGCAGAGTACTACCTCCGCACTAGGAAGACGCCGCGCACCCGGGAGCTGCTGGTGAGGGGCTGCCGGAATACTGGCCCCAGGAGGGACTATTAGTTTTAGTATTGTTCGTTTTCAATTTTATGCATTGTACCTAGTAGTTAAGTATCATCATGTATACGTGATAATATTATATTTATATATATATATATATATATATATATATATATATATATATATATTCTATGATGAACTAATTAACAATTAATATATATATATATATATTATGAATTCCTTTTTCTGTCTCTTTTTGTATACTAATTTGAATCTAGCTGTTATCATCCACATATACAGAATGGAAAGCATATATACACACATTGAAACATAACATATAAGAACGGAAAACAGAGTACACACATTGAAACAGAGCAATAAATAGAGCATTACTATGATTGTTGTGAATACATAGCTATCCACGTCGAAACGACTCAACAAAATAAAACACGTCCATGAGACCACGACCAGCAGCCCTTGCCTACGGTAGCTCTTGGCTCTGCCTGAAGTCGTGCACGCGTTTGTCCAAGCGGTCAACACGCTCGTGGTACATCTGGTGCGCGATCTCGAGCTACAAGTTGGCTATTTCATCAGAGATCACCAGCTCGAGGATGCGACGGCCATGTTCCTCTACTGCACCAAGGTGGACACCTGGGCCAAGGAGCTGGTCGAGCCTACCAACCAGCGCGTTGGCATCGAGCGGGCCGCGAACAAGGCGAACAGCGCGACCCGTGCGAATGGTGCGGCGGGCATCCGGTGCAAGTACGGCACGGCTGGCCTCTGGTGCAAGTACGGCGCAGAGGGCGTCTGCCCACTCCTGGCGAGGAATGGGGGTACTGACGAGACGTGTACCCAGCTGCGATGTCGTGTCGACAGCAGGCAAGCACCGATGGATCCGCTCTTGCTGTGCGGCGCGATGTGCCTCTCGCTCTGCGGCGCTCCAACGTTCTCGCCGTGCGCGAGCCGCAGCCTATCAGCGCGGGCGTGCCTAGCTTGCTCTGCAGCGTGCAATCGATCATGTTGTGCGGTAGGCTGCAGCCTGTCGGCACTGACATGCCTATCTTGATCTGCGGCGCTCAAGCGCCATGCTCCAAAGGTCTGCTCAACCCTGACGATGACGTGCATCACGGCGTCGTCCATCGCGTTGCCGGGGAGCACCTCGGCCTTGACGGGTCGTGGCACCTGCTCATTTTCCTCGTCGACGAGGTTGATGGCAGAGGCGGCGCTTTGGTGGGTTGGCATGCTTGGAAAAGGTGGATGTGCTACAGGCTGCGCTTGTCGCCTCCGTGCATCGCGCGTCGCCTAGGTTTATGCGCAATATCGCTGGGTGGCGGGAAACAGGTGAGGAAATGGCGGGAAACGGTGGCGTGTTCCTAAAACGCCATTAATTAATGGAAACTTAGCATAGAAGGAACATCAAGCTAGCACAAGAAGCAGATGATGATCAGATGAACACGGACCACACTAGGGAACCCGTCGGTGATGAATTTATCAATCGCAAACGGTTGAATACTAGCAAGTGTTTGGCCAAAACACACACGGCTTATTCCATCACAAACAGGTCGGATGGATCAATTGTATGCCACGTATCGCACATTGTCAAAAAGTAATGTGGTAGGCCTTCTTTAACATGTGTTAAAAAATAAAATAAAACAAAAAACAAGGACCTTGAGGTTAAATTAACTAATGGGATGGGTCATATCAGTCCTTTAATTTGACAGATATGACCCATCCTATCAGTTAATTTAACATCAACACAACTTCCCATCCAGTCACCCATCTGATGGCTCCTCCAGCCTAGGCACACTTAACTTAATAGTTCTCTTACATGAGCTACTGGTGGAACAACTAGTCCTCGCTGATATAGGATGCCTCTTCGATCCTTATGGCGTATCCGGATTACCACCCGTCCCCTAATGGCCAATAGATGTTGTGTAGACAGAGCATATCACATACGTCTTATTGGAAGCAATCGTCTGTGTTATTATCGGTCTTCGCACACATTTCTGATTACAGACCTGTTTGCTGCGTATCACACACATCTTGTTATATTGAACCGTTTCTATTCTCTTGTCTCAACGCAAACAGTTCATCTGAGTGAACCGCATGCCATATATCGCACACACCTTGATCTGGCTGACCGTTTCTTTTGTGTTGCCTAATCACAAACAGTTCATCCGAGTGAAGCGTATGCTGCATATCGCACACACCTTCATCTGGCAGCCCGTTTCATTTGTTCCTCCTCATCGCAAACAGTTAATTTAACTGAACCATATGCCCTGAATCGCACACGCAACCAAAATCTGAATCATGTTTGATGCATCCGTCATCGCAAACGTTTTGCACCTTTTTTGACGGGTTTTTACACCGCCGTTTGCGATTATCGCATCGCACACAGTTTCGTCGAAGGGTCTCTGATCGTCGTGTCGCACTAGCAGCATCCTGCAGTAGTGATAGTGTTCAATGATATAATTTTTGGTGACATGCATAAACATTTTTTTGTTAAATATTTGGTAAAAAGTTGGTACAAATTACAAAGGGGGCCAATAAACCAGGACGGAGGTAGTACGTCAATCACACATGGTTCCCAAAATTGGAACCGTGTGCAATGGCTTTCATTTTTCCTATTACGTCAATCACACACGGGTGGCTCTAGCAAACCGTTGCCTCTGAAACTCTTTGTGGGACAGAAAACCCTCACCACACAATTCAAAGAAGTAAAAAGAAAACCCTCACCATCCCCACGTCACAAAAACCCACACCCGGCCCGCCACCCCCTCCGGTCCCCATTCACACCTGCACAAGCTCCTCCATGTCTATGCATGGCACCTGCTATCGCGGCGGTAACAACTTAGCTCGACGCCTGCCGCGCCGCCAGGATGCCGGCAAACCCCACCGCATTTCGCCACTTCCGCTTGCCGCCGCCTATTGCCATCGACTTTCTCGACGCTGCTCGCGGTCGACCCAGCTCCGTCCGGTTGGGGAATCCGCCATACTGAGGGTTTTTTCTCATGGACAACAAGGTAACTAATTAGTGAGATATTATCTCATCTCTTATCCCAGTTCATCTGCCTCTTTTAATCACCCGGCCGAAATCGCCGTGAATTCATTTTTATTCGAGATGATTTGAGGGTTTTCTTTCATTCATAGAGCGTACAGTGCGCGGACACATCAGGACTTTGCGGCCTCCGCCAGACATCCATGGAGTTCCATCTCACCGTACCAGATGACTTGAGGATGCGCGCGCTATGTTCAATCTCACCCTAAATCGGTTGGGATGGCCTACTTTCCTAATCATATACTAAATATTGCTACATTTGGATAAAAGGTGCCACATGCACCATATACATCAAAGGGGATTTTTTCCCTCTTCTTTCTATATTAGGCAAATTAATGATGTATTGTTCTTTTGATTACTCTCATATTTCCATGACATCATGTTTTCCCTATATGTTTAATTATAGATTTTTGTCATTCGATTTCTACTGTTGTACAGTTCTTTCAATTTGGGCCAATATTTACATGTTACCATATTTTCTTTAGCAATCCTACCATTTTCTGCAGCGCGTCCCTTGCTATGCAACATAACCTGTAGTGCACAATCTTTCCCTTTGCATAAATCAAGACTGTAAGGATGTTATACTGAACACAAACCATGTATTTACAATCGTTGCTACTGTAAGACTTGATGAACGTGGTGACTCCTATTTTGACACTGACCTTCGGAAAGAAATTTCTAATTTTTATGTACTAAAAGCTGGCACTAGAATTGCACTGCGCATAAAAGAGCCTGGTCATCAAATATATGCTAACTTCCCCGATGATATCATCCGTCCAGACTTTGTTCGAAGTAAGTTTTGTTTTCAAGTATCTGCATGTTGACTTACCCAGCAATATCAAATGAATTGTGTAGTATTTAAGCAACCAATTGTTATTCCATTTTCTTACAATATTCCTACCAACTAACTTCTAGTTGCCAATGCACTTTTCTATTGCCCTGTTTTAACTAAATATTCCCTGTACTCTCACTTCTACGAGAAAGCACCGCTGACAAGGAGACTGCAGAGGTGGAGAACGGGGCTGCCAACAAGCGGAGGCGGGGCGAGCAAGAACCGCAAGCAACTCTAGCAGGCCTAGACTTCATCAGCAGCCTCCTTGATGATATGTTGACAGTCATCATCTCCCTCCTCCCAATCAAATATGGGGCGCGGACAACCGTCCTTTCCCGGTGGTGGCGCCCCCTATGGAACTCCACCCCTCTCGACCTCATCGACACCCACGAACTTTGCCATGGCTATCGCAAAAGCTTGGATGAGTTCTCCAAGATCCTCGGCAGTCACCCTGGCCCAACCAAAGGCCTTAGAATGGGCAAGTTCTGCTCCAACTACAAGGACTGAGCCAAGCTTGACGATTGGTTCCGATCCCCCACCCTAGAGCAGCTCGAGGAGCTCACTTTTAATGATGGGCATATGCGCTCGTTGCCAATGTCCGTGCTCTGCCTCGCGCCCACGTTGCGCGTCGCCAAGTTCAGGAACTATCATCCCCCCTTAATGACGCGCCCACTCTTATTCTACCACGACTGAAGCACCTCGAGCTCGTCGTCGTCTGCCTCCCAAACGGTGACATGGAGCGCCTACTCCGTGGCTGTACTACGCTCGAGTACCTTCGTCTTCAGGCGATCAATGGGTTGAGTAGCTTCCACATCACCTCCATGACTCTCCAGACTATTTATGTGCGTTGATGGTGCAGCAAGAAGACATCACAAGATGTGTACCACGGTATAGTCATTGAGGACACACCTTCACTTGAGAGATTACTTGTAGTTGATCAAGAAGGTCCAACAAGAATCAATGTCATTTCTGCACTGAAATTGACAGTGGTGTGCTACTCGTCTGACAAATACTTTGAACTTGTTATTGGATCCACACCCATTTAGGTACAATAGCCGCCTTCTACCTCTCCTAGAAATTAATATTATTTCTAATTTTGAAGATGTATGTTCATTTGTCATCCAAAAAATGATACCGACAAGCTTGACCCCGAAACTGTGCACAATGAAGGTCTTGGCACTAGAATCTATCGGCCCCAACCTGGAGCAAGTTGTCAGTTTCCTGAGATGCTTTCCGTGCCTGGAGAAGCTATATAGCGAGGTGATGTTCCTTTCCTGTTAAATGTTAACCATAAGGGAGTTCAATTTGTGACACCTTTTTCCAAGTTTACAATGACAATGTACAACAATTTCTGAAGGATTTTTTGGAGGATTTCAGTACATACATGTCCCCCCATATTGGTTGCTTGATCCATAAGGTTACAGTCCATAAGAATTTCTCCTTTCGATTCATCTGTACTAGTTTTCTTAGGGAACTTTTCATCTACTCCAATCTCTTGTGAAGAAGGCTACATTTTTCTAGATTGTAATAAAATGCCCATGTTAATCATGTCAGATCGAAGATGTCATGTTAGTGCATTTTACAAATCCTGCAAACCAAATAGGCCTGTAGTAGTGTTCAAAACTGCATGTAAGCTCTAAAACGTTTTTTTCTTTTGCAGATAAGAATAGGCCCAGTGGTGGATAATGTGATACAATATAACAATCACGTCGAATGCCTAGATCTGCATCTCTCAGAAATTACTTTGAACTCTTACCGAGGGGCCTTACCGGAGATTATATTCGCCAGGTTCTTTGTTGTCAGAGCAAGGGTACTGAAGGTAATGAGGTTTGCCCTACATTTATTTCACAAAAACGAATGGTTTGTTGAACAGCGCTGGCGGCTGCGGTAGAATGGAATAGGCTCCAAAAATGCTGAATTTCATTTTGGAACTTCAGATGACAGAGTAATCGGAAGTCATGCAACCCTATACTTGACTTCTCAGTGGCTGGCCCCTTTGCAAAAATTATGAGGTTTGGAAACCATACTTAGAAGTGGTAATATTAGTTTGAACCTCTCTGGTATCCATGTTCAGCAGATCAGCGTGAGCGTTTGCAGCTGATGAGCTGAATTCCATTTCTAATATCAGTTTGAACCTTGTAATCTTTGAATTTGAGCCATATAACTCTGGAATTTGAACCTTGTAATATTTTGAGATTTTGTGATACAATCGTTGAAATGGCATCATATGAGACTCGTATATTGGTAGCACTATTTTGACCTTAATATGCAATGGACTTAGATTTTACTAACCATTCTCGAATCTGTTTACCTTGTCGATCTCATAGCACACGATATGTACAGCTAACTCGAGTGCGATCGTCGACATTATTGCACACAGTTGGTTTCTTCGACCGTGTGCCCTGTAGAGCCTAGAATTAATTATCGCACTTGAGTGTCCATCATCACTCTTCTGTGTAACATTGACCTCATCACCCATAGGTAAACTTATGACCGAAGTCATTCCATACACTTTCTTTTTACAAAGCTTTTTGCCAATAAACGCCCATGATTTGCCCCTCTTCTAGCCGACGCGTGGCCAAACTAGCCGGGCGGGAAGCTTGCACGGTAAAGTGCGTGGTAGCGCGGGAACAGGCTCACCGATGATACATTTGGTGCCTCTTCGAGCCCACGCGTGGTCAAATGAAACACGTGTGGTGCGGTGTTGTCAAGCGTGCACTGGAATCCTCGGCTATGAACGTTGTGACAAGACGTGACGATTATAGGTCGGCGGGCCCCCATTTATTAGAACGGCCATTTAACCCTTGCGTCTCATCAACCTTTCGATCGCACCCACCATTGCAAGAAGCACACCCACCACGACAAATTCTTAGAGGGTATCTTGCGCGGCTCTAATGACGCTCCGAGCGGCTGCCGATGACGAGCAGCAGTTCACCATGCATGTCGTGGTGGATACCCACAGTAGGTTCACAGAGCTCTCGGTGGTGTACACCAACAACCCGGTCTGGGTGGAGCACTCCATCCACATCATGGAGCTGTTGCTTGCCGTGGAGAAGTACAAGGTGGTCGGGTTCGACCTCGAGTACACCCGTGCTCATGCCAGGTCTCGTCCCAAGCACTAGAGAAAAAATACACTTCCGTGATGATACGTATTTGTCACAGTAGGTCACGTTTTTTGTCATGCATGTACATCCATGACGATTTTATGATAGAATCAAGATAGTCATACATGTGCTGTCGTAGAACTGTTCCATGACAATACCAAAATTATCATCACGGAAGTGTCCACTTCCATGACGATAAATGGCGCGTCATGGAAGTGCTTTCGTCAAGGGTGACCGACACGTGGCATCCACTGTAATGGGTCGCCGTTAAGCTATCAGGTCCCGGTTTGGATCCGATAACCCGTTAACAGCCCTAACTAGTGGGGATTTTCTACGTGTAAAATTCTGATTCGCCGGAGGATCCACGTGTCAGCTCAGCCTTGGGACAGATGTCATCCACTCATTGGACCGAAGGTGCCTATGATATATCGACACGTGGCACGGCCCAACAGAGGCCCATTTCTATGAAAATGCCGGCCCATTTGACTTGGTCAAAAGGTAGCGGCCCGGCCCATGGAAAGCCTGTTAACGACATGTTCGCATATAGCCCATTTACAGCCTGCTAACACAGGGCCCGTCATGACCTATCCGAATTAGGCCCAGTAGCGTCATCTGGGCCGTCCAATATGATTCCAGCCCATTGTAATTTCCGGCCCATATATGGCCCATGATGTCTTTCAGCCCATATGAGGTCGTTTGTAACTCTTGGCCCATTAACGGCCCGTGGTGAAACTGGCCCGTAATGAACAGTGTATCGCTTTATATCCATTAATGACCCATTATTCCATTGGGCCGTTTCCAGCCCGTGTTATCTTTCGGCCTTATGATGGCCCATTTATTCTTGGGCTCATTTCCAGCATTCGGTTACTTATGGCCCGTTCCTGGACTTTTCTGCTTGTGGGCCAAATTCATCCCGTGGTTACAGTCGGCCCGTTTGTGGCCCGTTAATCCGTTGGGCCGTTTGCATAGTGTCATCAAATACGGACGATTAACAACGACCCGTTATGGTCGGCCCACGATGAACGGACGATTCCAACTCTAGCCCGTTTACTGCCCATAATGCAGTCCGTTATTGGCCAATATTTGGCCAATCGATCATACGGCCCGTAGAAGGCCCATTGATGTTACGCCCCGTAGAAGGCCCATTGTTTCTATGGCCCGTAGAAGGCCCATTGTTTTACGGCCCATAGGAGGCCCAGGGTCACTACAGTAAAAATGTAGCCCATGGTTATTGTGGCCTAGTTTTAAAAAATAGGTTATTGCGGCCACTAGCAAACCGCGGAAAAAGAATTGCACTAACTACAAGCAAACAAATAAACAAGACAACAAGGAAATAAATAAGCAAGCAACTTACGCTAGGTTATCAGGGCTATTACACATATTACATCCACTGGGCATCAAAGTTCGCCACCAGTGCAAATATAGGGAACAAAGCAGCATATCACATACACTGGTTGTCAAAATTGACGACCAGTGCAAATAAATGTCGCGGCAAAACAAGTCTAGAACTGAAACCACTTCAAAAGAGCTCAAGAAACAATATCCTGGGTACCCATAATGCTGGCAAGATGCTTAGCAAGCTTATTAACTTTCTCTTGTTTGGCGCTTAAATCCTCCGGCAGACTTGTCATTGCACCGTAAAGTATGCATCTGAATTCGGAAGGACTTCCTCCGTCCTTCGACTTCTGTCATGAGAACATCGATCGATGTCTTTCAACTTTAAGTTGAGACTCAAGAAGTCGAACTGATTCAGCAAATGAGTTCAAGAGCTGGTGCCAGCGAGAGTGGCCATAAATCGAATACTACATCAAGACAGACTTTGGGGTTGTCTCGGTGTCTTGATATAGTTTTATCAGCTTTCTTGGAGACCAACAGGGATGCCTCACTATCTTGAACCTTATCTGCATTACTTCCTTTACCATTGCATAACGGGGTACTCTTCTACAATATTTTATCTGCATTCTAAAAGAGAAACAAACAGACACATCACGGGTTTGCTATGTTGTATATGAAACTCATTTTGGTAAACCAGTTCAGTAATAAGGTGGACAGGATAACAGCATGAAACAAACATATATCTATGTAGTATGGTCACTGTATGGTCTATATCATTCTAGTTTATTTTGCCAAATCAAGATAAAGACAGTTCAAATCATATCTATTTAAGATAAAGCAGCATAGACAGAATATAAGTGTGGGAAACTACACAGCAAAAACAACACTTGTAATGTGCATGGCATGAGAACATAACTGTTTATTCAATTGAAACTGAAATCAACATAGAGCAAGTTACAACAGCAAACATGTTAAAGAAACAGGTTTAAAACATACATGTTGCGCCATTGGAGTTTCAATTGCATCCTTCAAATTTGAAATTAGTTGGTATGAGTAAATACAATGGTGCAAGAGCAAAGGAGTATGAACCGTAGCTACAGAACCTGACCTGAGAACAATTCTTCTTCTGCTTTAAGCGTTGACTTGGGGTTCAGAGTGGTGGTCCTCGTGCTTTGGGCACTGCAGTTGCCTTACTAACTGCTCGTGTTTGGGTGCTCTGTGGTGGAGATGGTGCTATGTCAACTGGAACTGGTTTACTATCTGCTCGGGTTGGGGTTAGAAGGGGTGTAGCTGGTTCTCTGTCCAACTGGGTAGGGGTACAATCTGCGTGAGTCTAGGTTATGTGTGGTGGGGCTGGTTCTTGGGCAAGTACAACTGTGGTTCTATATGCATCGATAGGTAGCATGATCTTTTTTGAAAACCGTGTTTTTACTCCCACAGATACTGCCATCACCCCCTCCAATTCAAATGGCTGATAAACAAGAAAAGTAATTCAATGTACAGACATTGTAAGATAGATAGGTGCAGTGGATAGTAGGGAAGAAAATAGGGCATGCAATAATTCACATTTATGTTGTCTAACCAAACAGAATAGAATGACATAACTTCACATATATGATGGCTAATTAAATAGGATAGCATGACACAATTTCACATGTATGATGGCTAACTAAACAGGATAGAATGACATACTTCAAAATATGATGACTATGTAAACATGATGACATGATATAACTATACGATGTAGCTATTAAAGTGGTTGACATGTCATAATTCACAAACATGCCATTGATGGAAACATGATGGCATGATATAATTCACAGATAGAATGACATAATTCAAAATATGATGACTATGTAAACAGGATGAGACGATATAACTATATTACGTCTTTAAAAATTGGTTTGCATGCCATAATTCAAATACATTTTGTCTATGTAAACATCATGGCATGATATAGTTCAAATATATGATTTATATACTAAGAAAGTGAGCAGAGGGCAATCGCATATATGATGTGTCAACTAAGGGGATGGCATTCAATATTGTGTATATGATGTAAAAACTAAGCATTGCAAGACAACATATGCATGATATCAGTAATATAACCCTACCAAGTTTGAGCATACACCTCAGGGGGATAATAGGACTGATCATCTGCCTCTGAATCCTCCTTTGAGGAGCTATCTGTAACCAGCAAGATATCTGCTTCAGCAGGCAGCATTGTCTGCTCTGAAGACCTTGTTTTCACTCCAGATTTCTCCATCACCAATTCAAATGGCTGATGCACAGGAAGTGCAGTTGAATATACAAACATTGTCGACAAATGCATTGAGTAATAAAAAAAGGACGGCATGATATAATTCACATATATGACGCTTGGCTAAATAACATGGCATTGTATAATTCACATACATAATGCCTTGCAACAAGATAGCATTGCATAATTCACATATATAATGTCTTGCAACAAGATGGCATTGCAAAATTCACATACATGGTAACTAGACACTAAACAGGTGGCATTCACACAAAGCATGTCTAAGCTAAGCAAATGACATGACAATGCAACATGCCATATGCACGATATGAGCAATATAACCCTGCCAAGTTAGAGCATGCACCTCTGGGGGGGGGGGGTAGGACTGGTCATCTGTCTCTGTATCCTCCTCTGAGGATCTATCCGTAACCAGCAAGACATGCGTTTCGTCAGATAGCATTGTCTGCTCGGAAGACCTTGTTTTCACTCCAGATTTTTCCATGACCGTGTCGAATGGTTGGTGCACAGGAAGAGTAATTGAATGTACTAAAATTGTTGACAAATTTAATACGTGATAAAAAATGATGGCATGATATAATTCACAGATAGAATGACATAATTCAAAATATGATGACTATGTAAACAAGATGAGATGATATAACTATATTATGTCTTTAAAAATGGGTTGGCATGCCATAATTCAAATACATTTTGTCTATGTAAACATCATGGCATGATATAATTCAAATATATGATTTATATACTAAGAAAGTGAGCAGAGGGCAATCGCATATATGATGTGTCAACTAAGGGGACGGCATTCAATATTGTCTATATGATGTAAAAACTAAGCACTGCAAGACAACATATGCATGATATGAGTAATATAACCCAACCAAGTTTGAGCATACACCTCAGGGGGATAATACGACTGGTCATCTGCCTCTGAATCCTCCTCTGAGGAGCTATCTGTAACCAGCAAGATATCTGCTTGACGCAGTAGCATTGTCTGCTCAAGACCTTGTTTTCACTCCAGATTTCTCCATCACCAATTCAAATGGCTGATGCACAGGAAGTGCAGTTGAATATACAAACATTGTCGACAAATGCATTGAGTAATAAAAAAAGGACGGCATGATATAATTCACATATATGACGCTTGGCTAAACAACATGGCATTGTATAATTCACATACATAATGCCTTGCGACAAGATAGCATTGCATAATTCACATATATAATGTCTTGCAACAAGATGGCATTGCAAAACTCACATACATGGTAACTAGACACTAAACAGGTGGCATTCACACAAAGCATGTCTAAGCTAAGCAAATGACATGACAATGCAACATGCCATATGCACGATATGAGCAATATAACCCTGCCAAGTTAGAGCATGCACCTCGGGGGGTAGGACTGGTCATCTGTCTCTGAATCCTCCTCTGAGGAGCTATCCGTAACCAGCAAGACATGTGCTTCGTCAGATAGCATTGTCTGCTCGGAAGACCTTGTTTTCACTCCAGATTTTTCCATGACCATGTCGAGTGGCTGGTGCACAGGAAGAGTAATTGAATGTACTAAAACTGTTGACAAATTTAATACGTGATAAAAAATGATGGCATGATATAATTCACATATAATATGACTGGCTCACCAGGGTGGCATTGCAAAATTCACATATATGATGCCTGGCGAAACAAGATGGCATTGCATGATTCACATATACGATAAAGAAACTAAACAGATGGCATTCACATAAAGCATGTCTAAACTAAGCAGATGACATATTTGATGTATAAAGTAAGCAATGCAAGGCACCATATGCATGATATTACCAACATCAGCATGCCAAGTTAGAGCGAAGACCTCAGGGGGTAAATAGGAGTGGTCTTCTCCTTCTGAATCCCCCTCGGAACAATTGTCTTCCTCTTGATTACAATCCAAAATGGGTGGAGGGGGGCTGCCTTTGCGCCCACCATGGAGTGACGTCTGCATGCAATTTTCTTGCCACGCAAGGCTCATCTCTTTTGCTCTACATGTTCAGTTCCATTGTGTACAATAACTGACATGCATAGGAATAAAACATAGTGAGATTATGTAAGGAGTGCATGCACAAATCCAGAGTGATGGTAGCAAACTGTGGATAGACCCAAAACTAATGATAGCAGGCAGATAATAGCTTTAGTTGAAAAATACGGATAATGGATCCTTTAATGTTGGTTTCCACCCAACAGGAAACTCATAGTAGACACCCGAGATTAACCAGATAGTAGACAGATAATATAGATTGTTGCCTCAATATGTACCCCACAACCATTTAAGAACTCAAGTTTGAGCATTAGTTTGGACCTGACTCGGAGTCTAATAGGTGAACAGGACGATAAAGGAGCATGTCATCATATTAAGCGATGCATAATGTAAGCACACACGAAAGTGTTCTACCTCTCTTGCGGACCCGTTTAGTCCTCAAGGTCATCTGCTCAGTTGATGATGGTAATGTAGTTTTTGTGGTTGCCAGCAGCGGGGAAGAAGATCTGAGGTGGCAAAAGATAGTCTGGAGGGCGGATCCCTGCTGTGGTGAACCCTTCCGTCGTTGGAGAAGCTGAGCTGGGGTGGAACACAACGCAGCTGGAGCGGGACAAACCACACAAGGTTTTATTTGACACATATCTGTGACAGAAGTAATTCTGTAAGGGCTTGTTTGAATTTGAGGATTCTAACAATGCAGGGATAGGAAATACACAGGAATAGGATAGGAATGCACGTGCAAAACAAAGAATTTAAAAACATAGGATTTCTGCCAATCTAGGTGTTTGGTTCACAAGAATTGGAAGATCACAGGATGCAAAGAAGCATGGTGAGATTAAGTCAAACCACAAGAAAATGTATGGCTATAATGCTATTATGCTACTATCTCTTAGTCGTGTGCTTCACGAATAGGAATTTCAAAAGGAGGACAAGTGGATATTAAAATTCCTACGGTTTTTCTTTCAAGGAGACACTAAAGGAAGAAATCCTATAGTTTTCATGTGCTCCATTCCTTTGAGACAAATGCATGAATAGTAGTACCATAGGAAACTTTCCAATTCCTATGTTTTTCCTTCACTTTCAAGCATTGGCGACTCTAGTAGGCAGGCTTGAGCAGGGAAAAGCCTACACTCAAAAAATGTTTTTGTGCTACTTCTACTACTTTGAACCCAGGCCACTTCCCTACTAGCTCAACTCCCAAGCCCATCTACAAATGCACAGCTCAAACGTGCAGAGATAAATGATGATGGCGTTCAAGAGAGTCCATCACGGATAGCTAAGTTGCCTGGTACCTTACTGCTTGTCATATAGTAGGAGAAACTAATCATATTTCATGTTACTACGTGTGCTTAGTGAACAATATATATAACATGTAGAGTAAAAAAGCGATGCAACAAGTGTACAACCTCTTTGGCAAAGCCATGTCGATCTCAGCATGATTGGGTGGTCGGTGAGGATGCTCTGGCTGATTTGGCTGTCGGAGGAGGGGAAGAAGATCTTAGGCGTCTGGAGATGGAGCCTAGGGTACTGCTCTGCTGTGATGGAGGGTTTCGTTGTCGGAGCAGCTCAGGTGAGTTGTACGACGTCGAGGCTGAAGCAGGACAAGAGAGACAACGTTAACCTGAGTGGAATTCTAATACCATCTCCAATAGATGAAGTAAAATACATAACCACAAAGTGCTAGATGTAAAATACATCAGCCGCTCATCTCTGAACTTAACTATTGAAACTGAATTTAACTATCGAAACTGAATTTAACTGTCGAAATTGAATTTTGCTGTCCAAACTGAATTTTACTGTCGAAACTAAACGCACTAGTAGCGTAAAAGCGAGCGATGCAGCAGCAGCGCCGAGCAGCGATCGTCACGAGAAAGCTAGAGGGCAGCTGGTCGTGTAGCAGCATCTCGGGTAGCAGCAACAGGGGCTCGGGGGAGAGAAGGATCCGTTGCTCGTGCAGCAGCGTGCGCAAGAGTAGAGCAGCAGCGCAAGCAAGAGCAAGGGCGAGAGCAGCAGCGCGAGCAAGACCAAGAGCTAGAGCAGCAATGCGAGTAAGAGTTGGACCGAGAGCAGACCAGGCAGGGGACCGAGAGCAAGAGCAGAGCAGCAGCATGAGCAAGAGCCAAAGCAGCAACAGCTCCTACTGATGTGGACGTCACCACCGAGGGAGAGATGCTGTGGAGGAAGTGGCCGGCGACGCCGCCATGGATGGAGCCGCGCCATGTCGGCTCGGGACCAAGCACCGGCAGCACCGTGAGATCGAATCAAGAAGAAAATGCGGCGATTTGTGTAGAACCTCTTTGGTGGCACCGATTAGGCCTCAGCTTCATCCGAGGAATCGGTGATGATGCTGCTCTTCCGGTGGTGCAGGTGAAGACGGCGATGTGGGAATGGAGGTGGCGCCAAAGACGAGGGGGCATCGGGCAGCTCCTTGGAGGTGGAGGACGGGGTGCCTAAACCGGCGGGACGACGAGATCGACAACGGATGCTCATCCGGTGTGGTGGATGAGGGACGTCGAGGCGTTGCTGTGGACGACATCGTCGGGGAAGAGGCTCCGGCTGGGTGGCGGACGGAGGAGGGTGTGGGGCTTCACGGGTTTTCACGGCCTCGGTGTACGAATGGGTCGGCGGATGGGATGGAAGGGAGGAACCATGGCTTAGGGATGCGCTTGTCTGAAATGTGGGGTAAGTTACGAAAGTACCCCCATCGTTTTGAGCTAGGCGGTTCTTTCGATTCAGGGGTATCACGGGCATTTCGCGTGTCAGGATTTCACAGGAGGTGGGAGTTTTCGCGCGCGTTTTAATTTGGGGATAGCAAGGCGCGGGTTGAGATGGAGGGAGTTTTCGGAGCACAACGAGACAAAGATATATGTTAAATATTTTGGGGTAACAAGGCATAGGTTGAAGATGCGGGAGTTTCGCAGCACGATAGACAGAGATGCTAGCTTGAAATTTCGGCATAACAAGGCGTGGCTTGAAATTTAGAGAGAACAAGCTTAACGTGTACAAAAAAAGACAATTCGCACCTCGTCACTAGAGAGCCATGTCCCGTTTTACTATATTACTAGAAATGCATTCAAATACAACAACAAAAAACTAAAAAGTTCGGGACAACAAACATAACGTGTACAACACCAAATCAATTTGCACTTCCTTCAACAATAAAAAACATTTCATGTTGTCTAGCATATGGACTAAATTTGAGTATATTTCCCCTGTTTAAATGGGATTGTACTCGGGTTAGTTATACAACCATCTAAATATTATCTTCACAACACATGACATGAATATAGAAGTAGTAAATTCCTATATAAATACGAACTACATGTACATACGATCTCAAATTCAAATATATGTATCCATTTTATGTTGAATTCAAATCATAGTATGTGTATTCTCTAGCTAGATGTTCAAAATCTAAACCATGTATGATACTACATACAATGTGTTTAACATGCACAACACACACACACACACACAAACACCATTTAGACTAGTAAGGTACACGTGCATTGCACGCATGAGATTTGGCAACCAAATTATGAGTAAATACCACATTATAGTATTTAAGCTTTGAGTCATATATGCATGAGGTAGATGTTCGTTTAATTCTTATAGTTCATCTCATTCAAAATCATTTACTTTTATAAAAAAAGCTAATCTATTTTAAGATTCATGGAATTTTGTGTTGTAAAGCATAAAGTAAAAACAAATAATGGCAATTCATGTAGAAATTTTTTTGGGCAATTATGATACAGAAGATTCTAAAACAAAGGAGAAGTGCTTGTGTTTTGAGATTTGTGCATTGTGCTTAAGTTCAACCATGGAGGCTTCTAGATTGTACATGTGGCATAATCTGGTGGAATGTAGATGATATCCAACGGCTAGTAGTGCTCGGATTTGCCATCTCTGCACCTTCGGATTGGCTTCATCCAACGACCATCTTTCAAAGTTATTCGCACATTATATAAATATATAAATAATATATATAGGGGTATAGATATATATATGTGATGCGAAAGCCACCCATCATCTCCAATTAGAATAGTGTGTCCATGCTCGGATGCAATGTGGCCAAACGATGTCTGCCATCGGTATCTCAAATTCAAATCAGTTTGACCTTGTTCAATGTGTATACAGTATAACATGCTCGTTTCCAAACCACACCATGCATATCTCAGTTATATTCATGCATGCATGGGTTTCAAACATCATGATCTCTTATTCAAATATTTGAATTCAACTTTACATTGATTATGACCTCACCTAGTCTTTTACACCCACACAATCGTCTTCTCTTTATAATTGTACCACTAACTTTCTCTCGTGCATGCATGCACACACACTACCACCCTGCATTATCCATCACACACATGCAATCTTTTTTTCAGGTCGGTCTCCCATGCATGCACACACATACAAACACCTCCCCCTCTTCATCATTTTGGGAATTCTTTATCTCTCACATGCATGCACAACGATCGATGTTCCTCTATGTGTGTGTGTATATCTAGTGAGGTCTCACCCTCTTTCCCACGTACACATAGATCAATCTATACCTCTCTATATAGGATTACATAGCTAATACACCCACATTAATTATATATCCAACGTCCCCCTCTCATCATCCATGCCTTTTGCTTCATCTCTCAGGCGCGCGCATAGTGGCGAAGACAGGGGCAGCAAGGACCCTGCCCCCCTAACTTCACTATATATTGAGGCTAATATGAATGTGATCAGTAGACCAATTGCTGGTAAAACGGTTTCAGTTGATGAATTGGCCCTCCTCGTAAAGGATTAGCAATGCTTGGGCCCCCTAGCTCATTTATTTTTCATGGCTCCTCCACTGCGCGCAACCGCGCACGTTCTCGCCCCCTCTCTTTAAATATCGATCTCGCACTTGTGCACTCCTTCATAGTCTCCCTCCACTTGGCCCCTCGCACCATCTTCCAGCCCCCCACAAGATTCTACCACATGTACAATCTAGAAGACTCCATGGTTGAACTTAAGCATAATGCACAAACCTCAAAACACAAGTGCTTCTCATTTGTTCTAGAATCTTCCGTATCATAACTGCCCAAACTTTTTTTCTAGTTGAATTGCTATTATTTGTTTTTACTTTATGCTTTACAACGCACAATTCCATGAATCATAAAATAGATTAACTTTTTATAAAAACTAATTGATTTTGAATGATATGAACTATAAGAATTAAACTAACGTCTACATCATGCATATGTGACTCAAAGGTTACATGCTATAGTGTGGTATTTATTCATAATTAGGTTGCCAAATCTGATGCGTGCAATGCACGTGTACCTTACTAGTACTTCCAGTATGTGAAAAACACGTAAATTAGAAATTCCAATGGCACGATACATAGTGTCTCTCCCTTTTTCAGTTCATGAAGCCACGTGGCACATGTGGAGGCGTTGTCGCGACCTCCTTTTGTGGATTGATCACAGTGACGTGCTACTGGTTCCAGAAGAATGTACTCGTCCTCTCTCATGCACACTGGCAGTACATGCACGAAGCAAAGATGTGCACGCACGCACTCATTCCCTCGCACGCACACGCGGGTACACGGTGGGACGCATTTTTGTACGAAGATCCACCCCATGTGATAATTTGACGTGTGTAAAGTCCTTCACTTCATTGATGGTCAATTAATACAGCGCATGCAAATTGAGTGGACGTGAGGGAGGAAGTACTTGAGAAAGACATTACTACTCCACTGCGTGCATGCGAGTAGTTAAATCATGGGTTGCTACTTCCATTGGTCCCCTTCGTATTTTGTGCCAATTTTTGACCATATTTTTAAGTAACACAATGTTTATGCATGTCATAAAAGTGGCACAAAAAAGGGGCCAATAAACCAGGATGCAGGCAGCATGATCAATTTTTGCCTGGGCTACTGTTGGTGGCCTTTGTATTTAAATATGGACGGAGTGGAGTAGTACTATCTTTATCTTAGCCTCGTAGGGTTCTCCCGGCGCCTACGCTCACCTCCCCTCCTCGCCCACTGGATCCCTCCATGGATAATCCCTTAGATCCCAGGATCCCGCGGGCTGCCCTCTCGCTGCGGCCCGCAGCACCGCCGCCTTTGAGCGAAACCCACATGTGTTTCAGAGGGGATCCATTGCTCTGGAATCACAGATTGGTAGCATCGGAGGACACGCCAGGGCTGTGTTTCAGGTGGTGGGCAACAAGGGAAAATTGGATTGAGGAAGTGTCGCATCGATTCGAGACAAGTTTGAAGGAGTTGCGCCTGGCGAAGCACAAGGCGGAGGCGCAAGTCGATCTTGGGGAGAGATGCTGAGGGATGTCAGCATCTGGCAGCGTAGCGTTGATTTTGAGCTGGGCTAATGGCAGAGATCATATTCATGGAGTCGACTGCGGAGGAAAGAATGTGCATGCCTGCGGAATGGCATGAGCAGCCGGTGCAACTGTTCAAATGAGCGGTAGGAGAAGCCAAATCCCGGGACCAGCGGCGCCGCTAGGCATGCATCGTAGGCGAGGTGAGCTGCCCTCCTTCCCCGCCAGTGATGCAGTGACCTACTCGGTTGCTTCTACAGTGAACTTGCAATGCCATGTCAGTTTGCCACCTTGACAATCACTCCATCTATATGTATTGTATTCCTGTGAAAATACTTAGTCATTTTGAAAAAGATGGTAATTGATTTATCACTAGTTTTTGAATGTTTGGTCATGACAATCACCCGAAGCCACAACCAGAAGTCTCCATCGCGTAATACTTAGGGTCGGTCGCACCAATAGACGGTCGGTCGGACCCGCGTCTCACCAAAGGGACACACATCGGCTTGGTCTGACATGTACAACCAGTTACATCACTGACTTGTGCGATCGCATTTGAGCAGTAGTACTTGAAATTTATGTTCCACTAAACTCATTGGGAGCCGTTTTGGGCCTCGAAACCAAAACCATCAATTAATCTTTATCTTGTTCACATCACATTCCAAAGTAGTACTCCTACTACCATGCTATAATTAAGTGCAAACCTGCTCATACCTAGTGGAGTATGTATCAAACCTGAACGTGTTCCCACTATGCAGGTTTTAGTACTAGTGCTAGTACTAGGTTATAAAAAGAGGAACTACCTAGGCAAAAATTACTCTACCTTCCTCCTCATAAGTCTTTCGTGTTCGTCCGTCCTTGCCATGGCCAGTGTGCAGAGCTCTAGGTCGAGTACTACTCGTAACAAGGCAGAGGCGACCAAGGCCGAGGAAAAAAAGAGAGGGATCGCTGAGGGAGTCATGGATTAGGGGGTGTCCGGGTAGCCAGACTATAACTTTTCACCGGACTCTTGGACTATGAAGATACAAGATTGAAGACTTCGTCCCGTGTCCGGAATGGACTTTCCTTGGCGTGGAAGGCAAGCTTGGAAATACGGATATGTAGATCTCCTCCCATTGTAACCGACTCTGTGTAACCCTAGCCTCTTCGGTGTCTATATAATCCGGAGGGTTTTAGTCCGTAGGACACAACAACAATCATACCATAGGCTAGCTTCTAGGGTTTAGCCTCTCTGATCTCGTGGTAGATCTACTCTTGTACTACCCATATCATCAATATTAATCAAGCAGGAGTAGGGTTTTACCTCCATCGAGAGGGCCCGAACCTGGGTAAAAACATTGTGTCCCTTGTCTCCTATTACCATCCGCCTAGACGCACAGTTCGGGACCCCCTACCCGAGAGCCGCCGGTTTTGACACCGACATTGGTGCTTTCATTGAGAGTTCCTCTGTGTCGTCATCTTTAGGCCCGATGGCTCCTCCGATCATCAACCGCGATGCAGTCCAGGGTGAGACTTTTCTCCCTGGACAGATCTTCGTATTCGGCGGCTTTGCACTGCGGGCCAATTAAGCAGCCATCCGGAGCAGATCGAAGCTTCGCCCCTGGCTATCAGGTCAGATTTGGAAGTTTGAACTACACGGCTGACATCCGCGGAGACTTGATCTTCGACGGATTCGAGCCACAGCCGGGCGCGCCGCACTGTCACGGCGGGCATGATTTAGCTCTGCCGCCGAACAGTGCCCTGGAGGCCGCACCCGCATCCGCTCCGACCCCTAGCTCGGAGCCGACTGCGTCGATCGAGGACGGGTGGCTAGACCCCGCCCCGGGGGCTGCAGTCTCAACGGTGATCGAGCCGAACACCAGTCTGATCCTCTGCGAAGCTCGTGACTCCAAAGTTCCGGACTCTTCTCCGTGCTCCGAACCCTCCGCGCCCCTGCCAATCGAATCCGATTGGGCGCCGATCATGGAATTCACCGCCGCGGATATCTTTCAGCACTCGCCCTTCGGCGACATTCTAAATTCACTAAGGTCTCTCTCTTTGTTAGGAGAGTCCTGGCCGGATTATGACCGGCAGGATTGGGATGCGGACGACAAAGAAATTCGACGCCCACCCACCACCCACTTCGTAGCCACTGTCGATGACTTAACCGACATGCTATACTTTGACTCCGAAGACATCGACGGTATGGACGACGATGTAGGAGACGAACAGGAACCAACGCCTATAGGGCACCGGACAGCCACCCCCATCCTATGATGTATACATGGTGGACACACCCAAAGGAAACGACGACGAAGAACGGGAGGACGCAACGAGGGATCGTTCCCTCGAAAAGCAGTCAAAACGGCGACGTAAGCGCCGCTCCAAGCCCCGCCTCGACAGAGACAGCGGCCATACAGACCCAGCCACAGACTAGGGCGAGCCGGCGGATGATGAACATGGCATCGAGCAACCGTCTGAACAGGGCAACTTGGATAAACAAACTGAAGAACCCGTCCCCGGCGAAGATAACAGTCCGGACGACCTCACGCCGGACAAGTTGCTGGAGCAGAAGAACCTCCACAAAAGGCTCGTCGTCACTGCGTGTAGCCTGAAAAAGCAGAAGCGGAAGCTCAAAACTGCGGAAGATGCACTCAGAACTAAATGGATCAAAGTACTCAACACCGCAGACAAATACGGCGGCGTAGGAGGCGTAGGATGAAGATGGTCTCTCTCAAGCAACCCTGCAACCAAATACCAAAGAGTCTCTTGTGTCCCCAACACACCCAATACAATGGTAAATTGTATAGGTGCACTATTTCGGCGAAGAGATGGTGATACAAGTGCAATATGGATGGTAGATATAGGTTTTTGTAAACTGAAAATATAAAAACAGCAAGGTAGCGAGCGGTAAAAGTGAGCGTAAACGGTATTGCAATGCTAGGAAACAAGGCCTAGGGTTCATACTTTCACTAGTGCAAGCCCTCTCAACAATAATATCATAATTGGATCACATAACTATCCCTCAACATGCAACAAAGAGTCACTCCAAAGTCGCTAATAGTGGAGAACAAAAGAAGAGATTATGGTAGGGTACAAAACCACCTCAAAGTTATTCTTTCCAATCAATCCATTGAGCTATTCCTATAAGTGTCACAAACAGCCCTAGAGTTCGTACTAGAATAACACCTTAAGACACAAATCAACCAAAACCCTAATGCCACCTAGATACTCCAATGTCACCTCAAGTATCCGTGGTTATGATTATACGATATGCATCACACAATCTCAATTCGTCTACTCAAACCAACACATAGAACCTAAGAGTGCCCCAAAGTTTCTACCGGAGAATCACGACGAAAACGTGTGCCAACCCCTATGCATAGGTTCATGGGCGGAACCCGCAAGTTGATCACCAAAACGTACATCAAGTGGCACATGACATCCCATTGTCACCACAGATACGCACGGCAAGACATACATCAAGTGTTCTCAAATCTTTAAAGACTCAATCCGATAAGATAACTCCAAAGGGAAAAATCAATCCATTACAAGAGAGAAGAGGGGGAGGAGAAACATAGGATCCAACTATAATAGCAAAGCTCGCAATACATCAAGATCGTGCCAAATCATGAACACGAGAGAGAGAGAGAGAGAGAGAGAGAGAGAGAGAGAGATCAAACACATAGCTACTGGTACATACCCTCAGCCCCGAGGGTGAAGTACTCCCTCCTTGTCATGGAGAGCGCCGGGATGATGAAGATGGCCACCGATGAGGGTTCCCCCCCGGCAGGTGCTTGGAACAGGGTCCCGAGAGGTTTTGGTGGCTCAGAGGCTTATGGCGGAACTCCCGATCTAATCTCTGTTCCGGAAGTTTTAGGTGCGTGAGGTATATATGGGTGCAAAGTGCGTCGGTGGAGCCGGGGCCCCACAAGGCAGGCGCGCCCGGGGGGGGGGCGCCCCACCCTCGTGGCCAACTCCCGTATCTTCTGACATCGAGTCCAAGTCTATCAGGTGGGTTTCCTTCCAAAAATAACTTCTCCAGTTGATTTCGTTCCGTTTCGACTCCGTTTGATATTCCTTTTCCTCGAAACACTGAAATAGGCATAAAACAACAAATCTGGGCTGGGCCTCCGGTTAATAGGTTAGTCCCAAAAATAATATAAAAATGGATAATAAAGCCCAATATTGCCTAAAACAGTAGATAATATAGCATGGAGCAATCAAAAATTATAGATACGTTGGAGACGTGTCAAGCATCCCCAAGCTCAATTCCTGCTCGTCCTCGAGTAGGTAAATGATAAAAAAAGATAATTTTTGATGTGAATGCTAGTTGGCATAATTTCAATGTAATTCTTCTTACTTGTGATATGAATATTCAGATCCGAAAGATTCAAGACAAAAGTTCATATTGACATAAAAATAATAATTCTTCAAGCATACTAACTAAGCAATTATGTCTTCTCAAAATAACATGGCCAAAGAAAGTTCATCCCTACAAAATCATATAGTTTAGTCATGCTCCATTTTCGTCACACAAGAATGCTCTCATCATGCACAACCCCGATGACAAGCCAAGCAATTGTTTCATACTTTTAGTAATCTCAAACTCATAAACCTTCACGCAATGCATGAGCATGAGCCATGGATATAGCACTATGGGTGGAATAGAATATGATGATGGGGGTTATGTGGAGAAGACAAAAAGGAGAAAGTCTCACACCAACTAGGCTAATCAATGAGCTATGGAGATGCCCATCGATTGATGTTGATGCGAGGAGTAGGGATTGCCATGCAACGGATGCACTAGAGCTATAAATGTATGAAAGCTCATCAAAAGAAACTAAGTGGGTGTGCATCCAACTTGCTTGCTCACGAAGACCAAGGGCATTTGAGGAAGCCCATCGTTGGAATATACAAGCCAAGTTCTATAATGAAAAATTCCCACTGGTATATGAAAGTGACAAAACAAGAGACTCTCTATCATGAAGATCATGGTGCTACTTTGAAGCACAAGTGTGGTAAAAGGATAGTAGCATTGCCCCTTTTTATTTATTTTCTTTTTTTTCTCCTTTTTTTTGGGCCTTCTCTTTTTTTTGCCTTTCTTCTTTTTTTTTGATTTTTTTTGGGACAATGCTCTATTGAATGATGATCATCACACTTCTATTTATTTACAACTCAATGATTACAACTCGATACTAGAACAAAGTATGACTCTATATGAATGCCTCCGGCAGTATAACAGGATATGCAATGAATCAAGAGTGACATGTATGAAATAATTATGAACGGTGGCTTTGCCACAAATACGATGTCAACTACATGATCATGCTAGCAATATGACAATGATGAATGTGTCATGAAGAACGGTATGGTGGAAAGTTGCATGGCAATATATCTCGGAATGGCTATGGAAATGCCATAATAGGTAGGTATGGTGGCTGTTTTGAGGAAGATATAAGGAGGTTTATGTGTGAAAGAGCGTATCATATCATGGGGTTTGGATGCACCGGCGAAGTTTGCATCAACTCTCGATGTGAGAAAGGGCAATGCACGGTACCGAAGAGGCTAGCAATAATGGAAGGGTGAGAGTGCGTATAATCCATGGACTCAACTTAGTCATAAAGAACTCATATACTTATTGCAAAAATCTACAAGCCATCAAAAACCAAAGTACTACGCGCATGCTCCTAGGGGGATAGATTGGTAGGAAAAGACCATCGCTCGTCCCCGACCGCCACTCATAAGGAGGACAATCAAATAACACCTCATGTTTCAAATTTGTTGCATAAAGTTTACCATACGTGCATGCTACGGGACTTGCAAACTTTAACTCAAGCACTTCTCAAATTCACAACTACTCAACTAGCACAACTTTAATATTACTACCTCCATATCTCAAAACAATTGTCAAGCATCAAACTTTTCTTAGTATTCAACACACTCATAGGAATTCTTACAAATCTTATACGCTTAGCATATTATGATTAAGCACATTACCATGCTATTTAAGACTCTCAAAATAATATAAGTGAAGCATGAGAGTTCATTTATTTCTTCAAAATAAAACTACCACCATGTTCTAAAACATATAAGTGAAGTACTAGAGCAAACAACAAACTACTCCGAAAGATATAAGTGAAGATCAATGAGTAGTCGAATAATTATGCAACTATATGAAGACTCTCCCATTTAAGAATTTCAGATTGGTATTTTATTCAAACAGCAAGCAAATCTAAAGAAAATAAAATGGCGCTCCAAGCAAAACACATATCATGTGGTGAATAAAAATATAGCTCCAAGTAAAGTTACCGATGAACGAAGACGAAAGAGGGGATGCCTTCCGGGGCATCCCCAAGCTTAGACGCTTGTTTATCCTTGAATATACCTTGGGGTGCCTTGGGAATCCCCAATCTTAGGCTCTTGCCACTCCTTATTCCATAGTCCATCAAATCTTTACCCAAAACTTGAAAACTTCACAACACAAAACTTAACAGAAAACTCGTGAGCCCCGTTAGCGAAAGAAAACAAAACACCACTTCAAGGTACTGTAATGAACTCATTATTTATTTATATTGATGTTAAACCTACTGTATTCCAACTTCTCTATGGTTTGTAAACTATTTTACTAGCCATAGATTCGTCAAAATAAGCAAACAACACACGAAAAACAGAATCTGTCAAAAACAGAACAGTCTGTAGTAATCTGTAACTAACGCAAACTTATGGAACTCCAAAAATTCTAAAATAAAATGGTGGACCTGAGGAATTTGTATAGTAATCATCTGCAAAAATAATCAACTAAATAGCACTCTCCAGTAAAAAGTTCTAGCTAATCTCGTGAGCGCTAAAGTTTCTGTTTTTTACAGCATGATCATAAAGACTTCACCCAAGTCTTCCCAAAGGTTCTACTTGGCACAAACACTAACTAAAACACAAAACCACATCTAAACAGAAACTAGATGGAATATTTATTCCTAAACAGAAGTAAAAAGCAAGAAACTAAAACAAAATTGGGTTGCCTCCCAACAAGCGCTATCGTTTAACGCCCCTAGCTAGGCATGATGATTTCAATGATGCTCACATAAAAGATAGGAATTGAATCATAAAGAGAGCATCATGAAGAATATGACTAGCACATTTAAGTCTAACCCACTTCCTATGCATAGGGATTTTGTGAGCAAACAACTTATGTGAACAATAATCAACTTGCATAGGAAGGTAAAACAAGCATAACTTCAAAACTTTAAGCACATAGAGAGGAAACTTGATATTATTGCAATTCCTACGAGCATATGTTCCTCCCTCATAATAATTTTCAGTAGCATCATGAATGAATTAAACAATATAACCAGCACCTAAATCATTCTTTTCATGATCTACTAGCATAGAAATTTTATTACTCTCCACATAAGCAAAATTCTTCTCATTCGGAATAGTGGGAGTATCATAAGAGACTTGAATACTATAAATTGTTTCCACATTAAAAGAGTAATGTTCAGAGGAAGGGTACTCATAATCATGACAAGTTTTATAAATATAATCATCACTACTCTTTATAGCATAAGTTTTATCACAATAATCATCATAAGTAGCAACTTTGTTCTCATCATAGTCGATTGAAACCTCTTCCAAGATAGTGGAATCATTACTAAATAAAGTCATGACCTCTCCAAATCCACTTTCATAAATATTATAAGATTCAACATCCTCCAATATTGTGGGATCACTACTTCCTAAAGTTGACACTCTTCCAAACCCACTTTCACAAATATAATCATCATAGGTAAAAGGCATGCTATCATCATAACTACTTTGCATATCAAAACTTGAGAGGATAAAAATATCATCATTATTAAACATAGCATCCCCAAGCTTGGGACAAACATTAATTGCAGCAAATATATTATCAAATATGTCATCCTCATCAAACATAGCTTCCCCAAGCTTGGGCCTTTTCATATCATAGGCATAATCACTCTCATTATTAATAGTATGGATAGCACCAATAGTATAGCAAACATTATTGTCATATTCTTCCAAGCAAGTGCCAAAAAGATTTTCAAGATCATAAGAAGTATCATTATCTTCCCAATCATAATCATCACAACAATCAATAGGCATAACGAGATCATCATGAAGTGTATCGTTTTCATTTTCATGAGGCACAACAATAATAGGCACAACTTTATTTGGGAGAGATACCTTTTTACCTCTCTTCCTTTTTATTTTCTTCTTATTTACCACATCATGTGTGGGTTCAATCCTCTTTTTGGGGCTCCTTATTAATGAGATTGGTTGAATAGAAGGCTCCTCCTCGTTACCTAATTCATCATAAGAAATAATAGGAGGATATTGGGAAGTCTCTTCCCTTTCATTAGTATTATCTTCATCCTCTATTTGTTTTCTTTTCTTTATGTAATTGGCAATATAAGGATTATCAATGCAATTCACTGCACAATACATATAAATTTTCTCTAGATCAAAGCCAAGAAGTTTGTAACGAGCAAATTCTGGAAGATCATTGGTTAAACGTTTCATTTGTTTGCAACCCATAAGCAAGCTAAGTTCATAATGTGCAAAGGAAATCAACTCATCACAATTTTTGGACACGATTAGATCATGAAACAATTTGCATCGGATAGCTAAATGTCCACTTTCATTGCAAAGTCCACAAGTATGGCCAATATAATTTAAATTTTCAGCACATTCATCTAGCTCTTCTTGCAACAATTTGGTTTCTAAGTACTTATGCCTTTTGCAATATCTATCTTCCCTATTCGGTGTGTACTTGCAAACCCAATGCACTCCACAGAAATTGACATGTTTATAGGAGACATTTTCATCATAACTAGTGCAATCATCATTTGCATCATGGATATTCAAAGAATTCGTACTAACAACATTGCAATCATGCTCATCATTCAAATATTTAGTGCCAAACATTTTAGAGATTTCTTCTTCTAGTACTTGAGCACAATTATCCTTTCCATCATACTCACGAAAGATATTAAAAAGGTGAAGCGTATGAGACAAACACAATTCCATTTTTTTTTGTAATTTTCTTTTATAAACTAAACCAGTGCTAAAACAAGAAACAAAAAGATTTGATTGCAAGATCTAAAGATATACCTTCAAGCACTAACCTCCCCGGCAACGGCGCCAGAATAGATCTTGATGTCTACTACACAACCTTCTTCTTGTAGACGTTGTTGGGCCTCCAAGTGCAGAGGTTTGGAGGACAGTAGCAAATTTCCCTCAAGTGGATGACCTAAGGTTTATCAATCTGTGGGAGGCGTAGGATGAAGATGGTCTCTCTCAAGCAACCCTGCAACCAAATACCAAAGAGTCTCTTGTGTCCCCAACACACCCAATACAATGGTAAATTGTATAGGTGCACTAGTTTGGCGAAGAGATGGTGATACAAGTGCAATATGAATGGTAGATATAGGTTTTTGTAAACTGAAAATATAAAAACAGCAAGGTAGCGAGCGGTAAAAGTGAGCGTAAACGGTATTGCAATGCTAGGAAACAAGGCCTAGGGTTCATACTTTCACTAGTGCAAGCCCTCTCAACAATAATATCATAATTGGATCACATAACTATCCCTCAACATGCAACAAAGAGTCACTCCAAAGTTGCTAATAGCGGAGAACAAATGAAGAGATTATGGTAGGGTACGAAACCACCTCAAAGTTATTCTTTCCAATCAATCTGTTGGGCTATTCCTATAAGTGTCACAAACAGCCCTAGAGTTCGTACTAGAATAACACCTTAAGACACAAATCAACCAAAACCCTAATGTCACCTAGATACTCCAATGTAACCTCAAGTATCCGTGGGTATGATTATACGATATGCATCACACAATCTCAATTCATCTACTCAAACCAACACATAGAACCACAAAGAGTGCCCCAAAGTTTCTACCGGAGAATCACGACGAAAAGGTGTGCCAACCCCTATGCATAGGTTCATGGGTGGAACCCGCAAGTTGATCACCAAAACATACATCAAGTGGCACGTGATATCCCATTTTCACCACAGATACGCACGACAAGACATACATCAAGTGTTCTCAAATCTTTAAAGACTCAATCTGATAAGATAACTTCAAAGGGAAAACTCAATCCATTACAAGAGAGAAGAGGGGAAGGAGAAACATAGGATCCAACTATAATAGCAAAGCTCGCGATACATCAAGATCGTGCCAAATCAAGAACACGAGAGAGAGAGAGAGAGAGAGAGAGAGAGAGAGAGAGAGAGAGAGAGAGAGATCAAACACATAGCTACTGGTACATACCCTCAGCCCCGAGGGTGAACTACTCCCTCCTCGTCATGGAGAGCGCCGGGATGATGAAGATGGCCACCGGTGAGGTTACCCCCCAGGGTGCCGAACCGGGTCCCGAGAGGTTTTTGGTGGCTACAGAGGCTTGTGGCGGCGGAAATCCCGATCTAATCTCTGTTCTGGAAGTTTTAGGGTACGTAGGTATATATGGGTGCAAGAGGTACGTCGGTGGAGCTTCGGGGGCCCCACGAGGCAGGGGGCGCGCCCCAGGGGGGTGGGCGCGCCCCCCACCCTCGTGGCCAGCTCCCGTATCTTCTGACGTAGAGTCCAAGTCTATTAGGTGGGTTTCCTTCCAAAAATAACTTCTCCAGTTGATTTCGTTCCGTTTCGACTCCGTTTGATATTCCTTTTCCTCGAAACACTGAAATAGGCATAAAACAGCAAATCTGGGCTGGGCCTTCGGTTAATAGGTTAGTCCCAAAAATAATATAAAAATGGATAATAAAGCCCAATATTGCCTAAAAAAGTAGATAATATAGCATGGAGCAATCAAAAATTATAGATACGTTGGAGACGTATCACACCCAAATACAGGGGTGCCGCACACCCCCTATGTTTCACCGATGAGGTGCTGGACCATGAATTTCCAGCGGGATTTAAACCCGTAAACATAGAGGCATACGACGGAACAACAGACCCAGGAGTCTGGATTGAGGACTATATCCTCCATATCCACATGGCAAGAGGAGACGACCTCCACGCCATAAAATACCTACCCCTCAAGCTCAAAGCGCCAGCCCGGCATTGGCTTAAAGTTCTTCCCGAAAACACAATTGGAAGTTGGGAAGAGCTCGAGGACGCCTTTCGGGCAAATTTTCAAGGGACCTATGTCCGACCACCGGACGCAGACGATTTAAGTCATATAACTCAACAACCCGGAGAGTCAGCCCGGAAGCTCTGGAACAGATTCCTTACTAAAAAGAACCAGATAGTCGAATGTCCGGATGCCGAAGCCTTAGCAGCTTTCAAACACAGCGTTCGAGACGAATGGCTCGCCAGACACCTCGGCCAAGAAAAGCCAAGAACAATGGCCGCATTAACAAGCCTCATGACACGCTTTTGCGCGGGAGAGGACAGCTGGTTGGCAAGACGCAGCACCAGCGACCCAAGTACATCCGAAGTCAGGGATGGAAACGGGAAGCCACGACGCAGCAAAGACCAGCGCCGGAATAAGGGAAACATCACGGAGAGCATGACGGTCAACGCCGGATTCAAAAGCCCTCGGCAAGATCGGCAAAAGCTACCCTTTAAAGATAACAGGGACGAACTGTCTAATCTAAACAAAATCTTGGACAAGATATGTCAAATCCACAGCACCCCCGGGAAGCCTGCAAATCATTCCCACAGAGAATGTTGGGTCTTCAAGCAATCTGGCAAACTCAATGCCGAACACAAGGGGCTGGATACACCAGTGAGGACGATGATGAATCCCACAAACAGGGCACTAGGGAACAAAAGAAATTCCCACAAGAAGTCAAAACAGTAAACTTACTACACGTGACAAAAGGGAGAAACGAAGCGGCGCCCACAGAGATATGCGCCATGCGGCCTATCACAAAAGAGCCTCGCCTCTGGTTGTCAAAACCAATCACCTTCGACCATCAGTACTATTCCAGAAGTATCCGGCACGCTGGCTGGGCTGCCTTGGTGTTAGATCTGATAATTGACGGATTCCACTTCACACGAGTCCTGATGGACGGCGGCAGCGGTTTAAACCTGCTATATCAGGACACAGTCCGCAAAATGGGGATGGACCCAACAAAAATTAGCCATAGCAATACTTCCTTTAAAGGAGTAACGCCAGGCCCAGAAGCCCATTGCACGGGTTCCCTCCTACTAGAAGTTATGTTCGGTTCCCCTGATAACTTCCGCAGCGAAAAGCTAACCTTCCACATCGCCCCATTTTCAAGCAGCTATCAAGCACTACTGGGACGCAAAGCTTTCGCCCGCTTTAACGCAATACCGCATTATGCGTCTCTCACGCCTAAGATACCTGTTCCACGAGGCATCATGTCACTGAAGGGAAATATTGAGTGTTTCTCCCGCGCGGAAGACTGTGCGGCTGCCTTGACAGCCACACATTAAAACGGCTTCACCAATCAAAGCACCTAAACAGGTCGTTAAGACCACGGACGTGGCTAGATGAGTCCGGCGTAAACATACAATTGTTAAAGGCTTAACAGCCGTATACCCCTGTACAAGGGACTCCGCGCATGTAAAACAAGAGACAATAAGGCTCAATTTTACCCATTTTGAACTATACTTTGTTTATTTAGTACAACGTACATTTCGCACGACCTTTTTTCAACTCAGTTCCTCTCTTTTTCAGATGAACACCATGCTATACCCGTCCAGGACACGGCACAACGGAGACACAGGCGCAGACGTGCAGCAGGGACCCGTTCCAAGGATTCTTTTTAGATTAAGACCCTGCATAAACCTTTTTCACTGTCTGTTGTTGATACACATCCCCCGGATTCTTAGTATAACCGAGGAGGAGGCTGGCGTCTTGGCATGTGGCCACGTCAGAATTTTGCGCGTACCTGGACACCAGGGGCTTATCACCAAGGGCGTTGTTCAGCCCGTTTTCAAAAGACCGAACACCTTAGGGAGTGTTCGGCGTCGCGAGTTTGGCCTTATATGCATCAGCTCCGAATCATGTCTTTGGTCAAACGTTGGGTTTGCCCGGCTCCTGTGTTTTGCTCCCTTACGTTCCGCTCTATCGGCTAAGGCGGCACCAGGAGAACTACTGCGATTGTGCCCCGGTTCAGCCAGGCGAGCACCTCAGTAGAGAAAGCCGAAAACTAACTTTCATGATATAGCGTGAGACTGGTCAACCACTCAATGACCTACCGGAATCTTCGGGATTCCTTCGCATTAACGAAGGGTCGTTTCCCGGCCAGGCACACACACGCCCCGAGTTCGGGCGAGCGCGGCGCCACCAGGGGCTATGTAGTAGCCTCACTGTCAAACTCCTATGGCTAAGTGAAAGTGATAAAGCATTATAGTCCGATTGCCTAGTTCGCTCCGCTATCACCTCCTTCACGGACCAAGACGTTGTATCAAGTGTGAAAATGTGCCTTCTGCGAACACCCCCGCATTATATGCGTGGGGGCTGAAGCCGACGACTGCCATCTTTCAGATTATATACATATACCTTAACGGCCGCACAGGAGGTATTATAATTCTTGCAGGAACAAGTATAAAAAGCTTCTACAATTCATCAAAATATTGTTTTACAATAATACATGTTATTCGAACATAATATCCTTCGAGCACTGCGTCTCTATTAAACGAGCGCCTTGCAGAACTTCCTGAAAATAGTGCTCGGTAGGTACTCGGCCTCCGTCCAAGTCTTGGGATGCAACAACGGTGGCCTCCATCTTCGCCAAGTATGTCTTGACACGGGCAAGGGCCATCCGCGCACCTTCTATGCATGTTGACCTCTTCATCGCGTTGATATACGGCACCGCACCAAGTAACTGCTGTACCAAGCTAAAATAACTGTTCGGCTTTGGCCTTTCCGGCCACAGATGACCCACGACATACTTCATGGCGAGTCCGGATAACCTATTCAGCTCGGCCCATTCGGCCAAACGATCGGTTAATGGAAGCGGACGCTCTGGATTGTGGAACTGCGACCAGAAGAGCTTTTCCACTTCACGATCTTTTTGATCTCGGAAGTGTTCGGCCGCATCAGCGGCACTCGCCGCTAAATCCAGATATGCGTCCGCCGAACTCCACATCCGGTCCAACGGAGCATATTTAGGATCCCCGAACTTCATCCGCAGCATAAAGGGCTTTCCAGCCGCGATATCTTCGGCCTAACGTAGCTCCTCCTTCATTGCTCTCATCGCAGAACAAGCATCATTGGCCGCTGTAGGGGCCTTCTCCAGGTCCGTCCGCTCCGCCCGAACTTCTTTTTCAAGAAGCTTGCAGCGGTCAGCAGCGCTCTTCAACTTCACAGCCATATTGGCCATTTCCTTCTTGCTTCGGCAGTGAGCAGCCTATTCGGCTTTCAGCTCTTCAACCGCCTTTAAGGCAGCCGCATCGCTTTTCCTGGCCTGCTCCTTGGCCCGGGCAAGTTCCGCCCGAAGGTCCTCCACGGCGGCAGCCCCATCTGCATCAAGCGCACACATTGTAAGATACTGGCATCAAGCTCCTCTTACCAGGTGCCTCCGGAGAAATTACATACCTTGTGCCTCATCAAGCCGCTTGTTGACAAGCGCGATGTCGGCATCTGCCACGTCAAGTTGTCGCTTTAGCTCGGCAAATTCATCAGTCCGGCTGGCCACCAGATACTTCGCCACCTACATAGGAAGGCGGCACATTATACCTGGGATTATGATCCTCTGCGCGCCGTCACTTTCGACAGCACACAGAGTCTCAGGGGCTACTATCTACACAGGACGCATCTTAAATATGTGGAACTGTCAAAAGGTACATCATCTCGCGTACCTCAAAACCTGTCAGTAAACTCCTGACAGCCTCGTGCAACCCTCTCTCCGTGGATGAAATCCTTTCAATTACCATACCCATCAACGTACGGTGCTCCTCTGAGATAGACGCTCGCCCTAGCAGATCCTTCAGAACCTCTGCCCATGCACCAGGCGGTTCCGGACTTGTTCGATTGCCTTTTTCAAAGGTCGGGCACGGAGGGCTTTAGGGGGCCATATGACCGCCTTCCGGCCCTCTCGGATTAGGACAAACCCTCCGCGACGATACCTCAGGGTCGCCCGCCTCGTAAGACGGTACGGCAGGGGGAGGCATTCCGCTCTCCATCATCTCCGGAAGAAGATCCCCCGAAGATGAGCTCTACTGAGAAGGGCTAAGGTCCGAACTACAAGGTAAATTTTTGATTACTTCCCTCAGAAATAAAGCAAGGATTTCTCTCATTTCTTAAAAAAACCCCTCTCTACTTACGGCTCGGTGGAGGGCTGATCCCCTTGAGGGCATAATACGGCCAAAGTATCCACCGGCACAGGACCCTCTGGCGAAGATTTCTTCCCCCGCTTTGAGACCATGGTCTCCGGGTCTTCAAAGGCGGTCCTCTTCTTCCCCTGAGGAGAGGAATTTTCGATTCCTCCTTTCCGGACAGCCTCCTTCGGGGAGGCAGTAGCTTCCTTGTCCCCCCCCCCTTCGTTTTCTTCCGAAGGCATGATCTCCAGCATCCTGGTTAACACGGAATCCGGCGTGGTCTCAGGAAGGGGGGCCGGTCACCTGATTAGCTTTGCCTTCGCTATCCACTCATGTTTCAAGGACAGCTCTTTTAAGGGTGATGTTGTGATAAATGTACGGATAGCGTGTCCGGCCACAGGGCTACTTACTTGGGTATCCGGATGATTGCAGCTCAGACCTGCGTCCTCAGTAGAGTCTGGACACACTGCTTGTGGTCCGAAGAACAATTTGTACATCTCCGCGGGCGTCGCGCCCATAAAATGTTGGAGAGCTTGTGGTCCCTCTGGGTTAAACTCCCACAGGCGGAGGGGGCGACGTTTGCAGGGCTGGGTCCGGCGAATCAACATGACCTGTGTCACCACGACCAGACTGATGTCTCTTTCCAGGAGATCTTGGATGTGGCCCTGCAACAGGGGCACGTCCTTTGCCGGCCCCCAGTCCAGCCCCTTATTAACCCATGACACTAGTCGGGGCGGGGGACCCGATCAAAAAACAGGCGGCGCCACCCACTTGGTGCCCCTGGGAGTTGTGATATAAAATCACTCTTGTTGCCATAAGCTGGACCCCTCTTGAAAACAGCCCTCGGGCAATGGAGCGTCGGCATTCTTGCTTATAACAGCGCCTCCGCACTCCGCGTGCTGTCCCTCGATCATCTTCGGCTTTACTTTAAAGGTCTTGAGCCACAGTCCAAAGTGAGGAGTAATACGGAGGAAAGCTTCGCACACGACGATGAACGATGAGATGTGGAGGATGGACTCCAGAGCTAAGTCGTGAAATTCAAGCCATGATAGAACATGAGCCCCATCACGAAGGGATCCGTCGCGAAGCCCAACCCTCAGAGGAAGTGAGATACGAACACCACGCTCTCACCGGGCTTGGGAGTGGGAATAACCTTCCCTTGAGCAGGCAGCCTATGCGAGATTTCGCCGGTCAAATACCTGGCATCTCTCAGCTTTAGCACGTCTTCCTCCGTGATGGAGGAAGGCATCCATCGGACTTGACGGTCGGAGCCGGACATCATCGAAGGTCCGAAGCGCCCAAATCTGGAGCCCTGGGTGTTGGAACTCGAGGCGAGAGGCGGATTCGATTGAGGTCGAAAGAAAGGAGTAAAGCCTTGGTCTCTTTATAAGAGGTTGAATACCAAGAGCCCTCCCCGTGACCGTTTGGGACTTACCTTTGATCAAGGAGACATACCAACGAGCACGACTGGGTTAACCACGTCCGTGTTAATGAGAATCCCGTAAATAAAGGCGACACGATCTCTGCTTCGACAAGACGTGCCAAGGAAACCGCCTCGCAAAATGCGCTGAGGTGGGACAGTAAAAACGATTCGAATAAGGCCTTGGTTGTGGTGTGATGTCACGCTGCAGGATACGTCAGCAGACTAGATTTGTGTAAATATTATTCTCTCTACGGCAGTATGTGGAACTTATTTTGCAGAGCCGGACACTATCCTTGTGTTCAAAATCTTCTATGAAGTATTCGGAGGAGGAACCCGCCTTGCAATGCCGAAGACAATCTGTGCGCCGGACTCGTCGTCATTGAAGCCTGGTTCAGGGGCTACTGAGGGAGTCCTGGATTAGGGGGTGTCCGGGTAGCCATACTATAACTTTTGGCCGGACTCTTGGACTATGAAGATACAAGATTGAAGACTTCATCTCGTGTCCGGATGGGACTTTCCTTGGCTTGGAAGGCAAGCTTGGCAATACGGATATGTAGATCTCCTCCCATTGTAACCGACTCTGTGTAACCCTATCCCTCTTCGGTGTCTATATAAACCGGAGGGTTTTAGTCCATAGGACACAACAACAATCATACCATAGGCTAGCTTCTAGGGTTTAGCCTCTCTGATCTCGTGGTAGATCTACTCTTGTACTACCCATAATATCAATATTAATCAAGCAGGAGTAGGGTTTTACCTCCATCGAGAGGGCCCGAACCTGGGTAAAAACATTGTGTCCCTTGTCTCCTGTTACCATCCGCCTAGACGCATAGTTCGGGACCCCCTACCCGAGAAACGCCGGTTTTGACACCGACACTCGCCGCCTCGCAGAGACCTCGAAAGATCTCTCACAGGCAAGTGAGGGCTCCGAGGAGCGCCCTAGCCGCGGAGGCGAGGGCTCCGAGGAGCGCCCTAGCCGAGGAGGCGAGGGCTCCCAGGAGCGCCCTAGCCGGGGAGGCGAGCATGCCGAGTTGGCGGCGCTGGAGTCGTTATCTCTCGGCGACATGCCCGATCAGCTCAATAAGCAGGAGGAGTTCATCGACGGCTTGGTGGAGCTTCTGAAGGAGAACCTCGACGACATGCCCGTTGAGCTCAATGAGCAGGGGGAGTTGACCGCCGGCTTGGTAATGCTACTGAAGAAGAGCATTGCCTCGGATAAGAAGGCGACCGGCGAAATCCTGCAACTTCCGGAGGACAAGGCAAAGCTCCGCCACGAGCTCGACCTGCTGAAGGAGGTGAACACTAGTTGGAAGAAGCTGCATGAGAAGAGTAGTTCCTCGATGAATATGTTGTAGACCCTCGTCATGGAATAGAAGGAGGAGTTGGAGAAGCTGCGCATCGAGCACCCGGCTGCTGTCAAGGTACGTAATGCGGGTGTGGAACAGATGATGAAGGCTCATGTCGAAAAATCCCGCGTCATGGACAGAATGAAGAAGATGGCGGAGGAGATGTGCGAGGAGATGGAGGAAGTGGAGGCGACGAAGAAGCAGTTACGACTCCGCGGCCAGCAACCCTTCATGTAGTAGAGAGTAGCGCCCCAGGCTTGTGTATGCGTCTTCCTTCTTTTTTGGGGGGATAATCTTCCTTCTTCTTTTGCTCCTGTGTTGCTTCTTTTGCTTTGGGTGTTTCTCCGCACGTGTCACATTCTCTAAGAGGCATGAATAGAACAATGCTAACGATGAGCGGCGTCGTGGGATCGATGACTAGAAAATTAGATCTTTTTTATCGCCATATCGCACTGGGCTACCGTGTTTCGTGCTCCTCCATCATACAAGCACTCTAGTGGAAAACTTGAGTATACCGCACGGTTCTTTGCTCCTCCTCAGGTCATCGGCAACATTTATACGAGCAGTCAAATCACAAGGCCCCGCCTTCCAGCAGTAATGAGCCGTCAAATCACAAAGGTCCTCGCCTCTCGTGAAACCGACCAAGCAAGACTGCCCCGCCCTCTAGCCTTTTAAATGTATACCTTTGTACAGTAGTACTATCGATGGATTGCACCATGGAGCAAAACTAACAAGATGAAATTAAAGAAAAAAGGTGGTACATATAGAGAGCGCTCATCGCCAAATTATGCATACAGTACTATTAAAAAAGCTAGTACATGCTTAGATGGGGTGCTAAATTCTATTAAAGAAATTAGCATACCTATTTAATTCTTGGGTTTTTATTATTTATGCCACTAGTTGTGTCTCTACTCAGTTTTGCCATTAGAAGTTACAACTACTCAAAAATGCCATTGATTTGTGAGATGCTTGCTCAAAAATGCAATTAGATATCTGAAAAGTGCCATCATTCCGTTAGATGTTTGCTCAAAAATGCCATTAGACATTGTTATTTTCACGTCAAACCCGTTGACCATGTTATATGACAAAAATAAGCCTAGACCCACATGTCGATTCTCTCTATCTCGCAATGATAAGTGTGGCCCCGCTTGTTAGGAGTAACCAAGCAAAAAATTTACAGGAAAATAAGAACGCCGATGGGATCAAGTAGGCCCCACACTTTATTGTACTATAGTGAGATAGAAGGAGAGCTCGCATGTTGGTCCATAGGTATTTATGTCATTATAACATGGCAAAAGAGATTTGAGTCACAATAATGGTGTCCAGCACAACACACCCCTCAAATAAAACTAAGCACCCTGAAATTCTTTGACAAGTAAAATGTTGTCTATATGATGTTGGCCATATATATTGTACATATATAATGTGAAGAAACGAGTGGTAGTACTACCAACTACAAGATGAACTATAAGAAACACTAGTATGTACATAATGAAGAGTTAAGTAACGAGAAGGAACATAACATAGTTCTGCTGGGGGCTCAGCACAACACACCCCTCAAATAAAACTAAGCACCCTGAAACTAGACACTTCATTACAACCACCATGAGCAACGACACTGCCACCTTACTCGGACTCCTCCTCCACGTGCTTGACTTCGTCCTTGTCCCTCTTCCTCTTGGGCAATAATTCTTTACTTGAACCGCACACTTGGCTCTCGCTCTTCATCCAACCCTTGTAGATATTGAAACAGAGGTAGGCATCCATTGAAGCGTACAAGATGTGGTCTATATCTAGTACACTCCAGTGCCATGCATGACGATGAAACTTGGGCGGAGGTTTCTTCAATTTATCGTAGGAAGGATGAACCATGGCTCCTACCAGGATCAGCATTGAAGGCTGACGGGAGGACACCAGCACATTCCTCTGGAGGTCGAAGGGCTCGCCTACAACGAGGCCTATCCGACCCGGGACTTCTTTGTCATTCGTAAAGTCTACAGAAATGAATTTGACTTTGCCGCCCCCGAGGAAGTTCTTAAAATCCTCGCACTCAACGTCGGCATGGCATATTTGGTAGACCAAGCACAAGTTATGCACGCAAACCTGGATCACGGTGGGCTTCTTCTTCTCTTCCTCCTTTAGATTCTTCTATTTTCCCAGGACTGTGGTGTACTCAACATTTAGCCCAGCGAACCACTCATCACCCTTTGACTTTTCAAACATGCGTTTGAAGCGAGCAAGGCACCCTTTCACCGTCGCGGAAGAACGGGTGTAGATGACGTCGAACTCATCGCCGGTGATGGTTCTAATCTTGTACTCACCGCCGATCATGGAGATTTGGGACACCATGGATTTGGGAGGAGGGTTAGGATTAGTGGAACTGCTGTAATGTGAAAGGGCGGGACGACTAGAAGCGAACCGTTCTAATGTTCAAGGACGGCTGGGGACGAGTAGGAGCGAACTACTAGCGGTTTTCCGATTGTAAAAATGCTGAGTGGGGCATGCGAACGGCAGGGTAGTGTCTTGCCCGGTGGATAAATGGATTCATGCATAGTAATATGGGGGCCCAATTAGATGTCATGTCTATTAGACGCCCAATTAAATGGCTTCATGCATTTGCGTGTTCGCATGTCAAGCGTCGGGAAAATTACAGGTGATGCGAAGCTTTCCATGCTCCCATGATACGGGCTTTCGAGAGCCCTTGGATCTGAGATCGAACGGTTGCATGGCGTGATTCTAGACCTATGGGTGAACATCCTATCCTGGAGGGTTATTCTACAAATTTTCAGCAACTTAGCATGCGACCGTTCGATCTCAGATCCAAGGGCTGTTAGCAGCCCATATCATGGTCGCGCTTACCACAACCGTTGCCTCGCTCGCGCAGTCGTGCCCTTGGAGATTTCAGACTGCGATGAATGAGCATGTTTTTGCCTACTTCGCATGCATGAAACTACTTCCTCCGTCCAGGTGTGTTAGGCTATCTGATGTTGGCATGTCATACATAGTCATCACTTAGTCACTCATACAACAAGGTTAGCTATAAGGTTGGCTATAAGAGTATTTTTTTACTTCTGTCTATCTCTTTCTTCGTAGTATTTATTGCATTCCCAATGCTCCACCTTGTACAGGTGTTAAGGCTGGTTGTAATAGGGAGTATCATATACTAGTATCATGCATATGATACTAGTGTATGATACTATATTAGTATCATATGATACTTTATTAATTGCCATGCATGACACATAGTAGTATAGCATTAATTATGATACGGTATCATGATATGGTACTCAACCCTCTCTTTCTTCATTTAACTAGTAATAATTTACGTGCAATGCACGTTTATATTAGGTAGGATATTAGTTGCACGTTATATTAGGTCAGATATATCTGTTGCACGTTGGTATTTGGTAAGATATCAATTACTTTTTCACGGGAATGGTGGGATATTAATTACATGGCAGATTTCAAGGGATAGCATTGAGTCAAAACGTGTTTATAACCAATGGCAATGGTGGGTAATTAGAGCATTAAACGTGTTTGGTGCTCAACATTGCACTACTAGGGAAAAGGCTAGCAGCAGCGCGGGTTTTAGGTGTATCAGTAGCGCGCAGAGAGGCGCTACTAATAAGGCGCTACAGCTAACACGTAGCAGTAGCGCGCGCTCACCAGCGCTACTGCTACACAAGTGTAGCAGCAGCGGCGCTTAGTGGAAGCTTCGCTACTCGCTAGTAGCTCTAGCGCGCTTTGCTGGACGCCGCTCTCGCTATCGTGTCGCTGCTGCTAACTTTTATGCACTCGCTCTCGCTAATTTTAGTAGTTTTTTGTTTTTTTCAGCATATTTGTTTTGTATTTGAACAGGCTTTATAGAAGAATCTTTAGCACATACAAATGTCATCATGATACACATACAAATGCCTGCGAGACCACAAATGTAATCATAGCATATACATACAAATAGTCTCATCATAATCATCATCCAACACAAAGTGGTATCTTGTCATCCATCTAAACAAAGGTATACGCGAGAAGAGATATCACTATGAGTGAGAGCGGAACTATGCAGTACCAGAGGTGGCGGTTACGAGTCTTCTCTCGCGCTAGCGTGAACCTCAAGTAACTAGATTCTCCTTCTTGTCTGCTTTTGAAGCCTTTATGGCTGGCGCCCGAGAACCCATTCACTTGCGCCTGACACTCATGCCACTCGTTGTACACCCCCGGAACCTTCCCTTTGTACACGACATAGCACTTCCATCTCGCCATCAAGAAACTAGGTACCTGTTAGAGATGCATGTTCATGAAGTGTAACATCCCAAATTTTCAATTTGGCATGTTATACACGGGTCATCCTTGCATATCATATTTTATTGCATTCTCATTTGATATCCTCGAAATCCTAAGCAACTCAAGGAACCTCGGAGAGAGTTGGGGATTTTCCGATTTTCATATTTGAATTTTATCAAATAATGAAAGACGAGGATTTTGGATTTTAGTATTTTTCTCTCCGGAAAATATTTCATGTTTAAAAATAAACGAGAGGAGATAATATGACTTCTCCAAAAATAATTGAAATACCGGAGGAAAAATGTTAAAATCATTTTTGGGATTTTATTTTACTTATTTGGAATTTTTATTTGCCTAGAGAAAAATTTGCATATATTTAAAATTGCATTTTAGGGGCCAGGAAAACTTCATCTTGTTCTAAATATTTTATTTAGGCAAAGAAAACTTGTTTTGGCATTTTAGATTTTATTTATTTTTCTAGGATTTTTACAAATTTAGTGAATGTATTTTTTAAAGGAATCATACCGATCGGGCTAACGGCCCACCGAAAGCAAAGCCGCCCAAGTCGCCGCCGCCCTGCCGGGACGTGGAGTCCGAGCCGGACTCCTCCCGCCGCCTTGCCCTCCTCCAAGCCACCTCTCCCCCTCTTTATATACCCCCCCCCCTCTCCCTTAGCCACCACCACCGCCGCCACCCGCCCGGACCCGAGGAGCCCGAGCAGCAGCCGCCGCCCTTGCGCCGCCGCCTCCCGCGCCGTTCCCCCCCCGCCCGAGCCGCCGCCCCTAGCCGCCCTCGCGGACCCCAGCCGGGCAGCCGCCCGCCCGCCCGGACGATCGCCGGAGGTAGCCCCGTCGCCGTTTTTTTTAAAAAAATAACCCTACGGTTTTTTTTAGAGAAAAACCCTAGCCGTTTTTTTATATTAGATCGGTTTTATTTCCCGCTTTATTTATTTTGAGAACGTTCACCCGTTCGTTCGTTTTTACGAACCGTTCGTCGTTTAGTTTCTGCTAACAACGTTCGTTCGTTTGGACGTTCATCGTTTTCTTTTATCGGTTTTATTCCACGATTATTCCGATTTTGATTTCTGAACCAATGTTCAAATTAGTATAACTTTTCGCTCGTTTATCGGAATCAGGCGATTCAAGCGCCTGGAGTTTCATCTCGAAACCCTCTTTCCGAATAGCCAACTTAAACCAGTTTTTGTCTTTGTAAAATTTGACTCTAGTTTAGATTGGTAAACGGACCTTGTTTCTCTCGCAGTTTGAGTTTCGTTGTTCCGTTTGGTTTGATTCTTTTTGCAAACCAGAGTTCTTAAGTTGAACTCTCCGGTCAACCTCTTTCAGTTGCAGTTTCGTTTGTGCATCTTTGTTTGTTGCTTATGTATGTATTGTTTGCTTGCGGTAGAATTCCCGGAGTGCAAAGCGTGTTACTACGAGTCTCTAGGATTCACGGATCGTCAGCAAGGCAAGTAACACTTGATCATACCCTTTTCATACCCAGTTTTATGCATTAGCTCAATCCTCAAACATTGCATGATTAGGATGTCATTAATTTGTGGGTTGGGAAGTAGATGATGAGGTAGGAACCTATTGCCCTGTTACTATCAAACCCTTGGGAGTTACTTCTACGTGTTGCTTATATTGCTATGCTATGCTCGTAGACGTGGTTTGGGTTTGAGAGATATTCACAACAGATGTGAGATTGTTAATTAATGGTTTACTATAAGGTGGCAACTTAAATACACATCTGGGTGGATTGAGGCACCTGGGGAACCCAGTGTTGTCTGTTTTATTTTGGAAATCCAGGGTATCCGTGTGATCTTCCTAAGGACCGCCACCAGGCTCAAAGGAACTGAGATTATTCATGCTAGAAACTTCCGTGTGGAGCCACAATCTATTATGGGCTCTAGCATAGTTGAGTAAGTTATGTGAAGCTCCCGAAGAGGTAGATCAGCAGGTAGTGGGTTTTATAGGTTTGGTATGATCTATCCGGAGTAGAGAGTTAACGTTTACGAAAGATCGTGTCTCGGTCATCCGTTTCTCAAACACCATGCAGTCACGAGAAACTAACGAAGGCGATCGAGTCTTGTGGGGAAAAGTCATAAACCTCTGCGAGTGTACAATCTAATCATGGTTAGCCGTGTCCCGGTTATGGACAATTCTGAGTATCTAGTACTTGAGTATTCACATGTATCTCATCACTCTAAATTAATATTGTTGGTTTGTTAATCACTTTAATTGGGATTGAGTTGGGGTTATACCTTCTCAATGATGTTTCAACCACCATGATAGTTAAAATAAAATTTATTCCTTTGACATAGGGAAAAATTGGCTTTTTGCAAAATTGTAACCATAGAGCTTTCCACCAGCCATATATGCATGTAGTATAGCTTATTCTTTCATTACTCTCTATGTGTTACATTGCCAGCATATTCCATGTGCTGACCCGTTCTCGGGCTGCAACATATTATGTTGCAGACTTTTCGAACGAGGAGTAAGGATTGGTAGGTCGTTGCCGTGCAGCTCGATTATGCCGTTGGAGTTGATGGACTCACTTTATCTTCCAAGCCTTCCGCTGTTATCACATTAGATGGCCTTAAGCCATATTATTATAATAAGTTCTCTTTTGAGACATTCGATGTAATAAGTGTGTGATTGCTACTCTGTTATAAATCCTTGAGTCTTGTGTGTGTCGGCATTACCGATCCGAGGATGACACGAAGCACGAAGACTTGACCATCGAGGTCGGGTCGCTACAAGATGGTATCGAGCACACGCTGAGTGTAGGACACGACCACTAAGATAAAACCATAGGTCACTCCTCTCTACTCATTTCTGACCCTTTCCATTTTCCACTCTTTAGGATGACGGAGATGAAGTACAAGTTTGCACAACGGATGAAGACACACCTTTTGGGCGCCACTTGAAGGAAGTCACTAGGTACCTGAATATTGGAATACCAAGCTTCACCGGACGTACAACGCCACCTTACCAAAAGAAGAATCTGGAAGATTCAAGCTCTAGTTCCGGAAGGACGTTTGCGCCAAGCACACGGAGCCCATAGTATGTGTTTTCAATGCACCAACATGGAGTTTGGGAAAGAGTATGGCAGCTCACATTACCATGGGACGCATTGGAGAAGTCTACAATAAGGAGCTTAAAGACACCATATACCAAATATGTGGGCGCCGGGACGAGCAATGGGAAGTAATCAGCACCAAGAAGGATAGATCCATTGCAGCCTACATCCAGGAACTAAACCAGCACATTCGACGTCATGAGAACCAGATGTGCGCAGACATGATGGATTTGAAGAAGGCGAAAACTAAGATCATCGAGCTGGAGGAAGAACTCAAGTCTACCGCGATGGATATGAGGAAGAAATCAAAATACTACTGGAGGAGAACGGCGACCTAGTCAAGAAGATCGGAGTCTTCATGGGAGGACCAGCACCCAAGGAAGAGGAGCAAGAAGAGGAAGAAGATCCTGCTTGTCCAGACAACTACATCATCATCGACGACACCGACTCAGATCCAAGTGATGATGACTATGAAGACGAAGTGGAGCGGAGACATCATGGAGTCTTCCACCGATCAAAATTTCTAGATGACCACCATATAATACAAGTATTACCCCTATGTAACTAGTAGTAGTTGAGCACTTATGCGATAGTCCTAGATCGTTTTGTATGCCCTTGCTTGCTTGATTGAATGAATGTGTGTTTGCCTCATGTGCATATGGGTAGTGTTTTCTCACTAGACCTCTTTCTATTCTAATCTCTCCCATCTAAACCTTGAGATGCCTCCGAGGCGTGACCCGGTTTTGTTTTCCCACGGAGCTCACTCGATTGATCCAACAGCGAGAATGCCTTGATGCAATTGCTAGTTCGAGAACCAGGGCAATGCCAACAACAACAACAACAACAACAACAAACAACAACAACAACCCGCCGCCCGGTGGACAATTTAGCCCGTTTTCTAAGGTTACAACCGCGGTGTTTTCAGTAGCACCGAGCCAATAGTTGCAGATGACTGGCTACGCCGTATTGGAAGGAATTAACCACCGCGGGATGCACGGATCTTTGAAAGAGTGCGCTTTGCCGCACATCAATTGGATGGACCAGCAGCCGCATGGTGGGAGAATTACGGCTACTTTCCTATAGCCAATGTCACTTGGGACCAGTTCAACAAGCTTTTCGCACGGCCCATGTTTCAAGCTGGAGCCATGCAGATAAAGCGTGAGTTCCGCAACTTACGCCAGGGGAACCGTACTGTGGCCCAGTACGTGGATGAGTTTAGCAAGTTATCACGCTATGCCCCTGATGATGTGGCCACAGATGCCGCGAAGCAAGAGAAGTTTATGGAAGGGTTGAATGATGAGATGAGTATGCAGTTGATGGTGGCAACTTTCAACAACTACCAGGAGTTGGTAGACAAGGCCCTAATGATTGAAGGAAAGCAGCAGCAAATTGAGAATCGTAAGAGGAAGTATGGACAAGGGAAGTATAACTCAGGAGCTCACTAGAAGCCTCGCTTAACCCCGAACTCGGGAGGACTAGTTCATAACCATGGAGGACATAACCATACTGGAGGAGGATCGCATAATGGTGCGAAGAATGGGAATGGAAATGCAGCCAACAATAATCAAAATCGCTCAAACCCAGCCACACCCGCCAAGAGAGACTTGAGCCAAGTTATTTGCTTTAAGTGCGGGAAGACAGGGCACTATGCCAACGACTTCCCTGAAGGAAAGAATGGAAACGGAAATGGGAGCGCTGGGAAGAAGCCCAATCCCTTCAACAAAGGACAAGTGAACCACGTTAACGTGGAGGAAGTTGAAGAGCAGCCGGACGCGGTAATAGGTAAGTTTTTAGTTCAGTCATTTACCGCTATTGTTCTTTTCGATACTGGTGCATCGCATTCATACATATCAAGGGATTTGTGGATAAGTTTAAGTTACCAACCGCAGACCCTTAGGACCCCTCTTTTAGTGAGCTACTTTGGAGCGAGTACATGGCTAGCAAGTGGTGCACCAGATACCCCTAATCATTGGCACACATGTTTTCCGTCGACCTAATTATCTTGGAGTCGCAAGGATTGGATGTGATATTAGGTATGGATTGGATGTCAAAGTTTGGAGGAAGTATTGATTGTGCTAGCAAGTCGATTTATCTTACCACCCCGGAGGAAAAAGGATTAAGTATGTATCTAGGCATGTGCCTAGGAGGAGCCAAGTGAATACCCTCACGGGAGTTGTACAAGAGGAAGTACACATAGTGAAGGATTATCCAGATGTTTTCCCGGAAGAGTTACCGGCATGCCACGGATCGAGACATCGAGTTTCGATAGAACTAATGCAGTGCAGGGCCAATATCAAAGAGACCCTATCGGATGCCCGCAAATGATCGGAGGAAATAAAGAAGCGAGATCAAGGAGCTATTGGAGAAAGGTTACATTCAGTGAAGTTCATCACCTTAGGGAGCCCAGTACTTTTGGTGGAGAAGAAGGATAAATCCCTAAGGATGGTTGTTGATTACCGAGCTCTGAATGAAGTAACGATAAAGAACAAGTATCCCTTACCGATGATCAATGATCTGTTTGATCGGTTGCAAGGAGCTAAGGTGTTTTCTAAGATTGATCTCGATCGAGGATACCATCGATTGAAGATCCGAGAGAAGGATATACCAAAGACAGCATTCACCACGATATGGATTATATGAGTATCGGTCATGTCATTTGGACTGACTAACGCCCTGCCTATTTCATGAGTATGATGAACAAAGTGTTCATGGAGTATTTGGACAAGTTTGTTGTGGTGTTTATCGATGATATTATGGTTTACTCGAAGAACGAAGAGGAGCACGAGAACACCTACGTTTGGTTCTTGAGAAACTCGGGAACACCGTTATCGCCAAATTCAGCAAGTCGCGAGTTTTGGTTGAAGGAAGTTGGATTTCTTGGGCATGTTATATCGGAGAGGGTATAGCGGTAGATCGGTAAAATTCAGTCGATCCTTTGAATGGTTGGCACCCACTTGATCGGCGAGATTCGCGATTTCCTTGGTGGCGAGGATATTATCGGAGATTCATTGAAATTTTTCCAAGATTGCTAAACCAATGAAGGAATTGCTAAAGAAGGATACCAAGTTCAAATGGACAGAGGATTGTGAGACAAGCTTCCAAGAGTTGAAGAAGCGGTTGACTACAGCCCCAGTCTTGACATTGCGGATATACATAACGAGTTTCAAGTGTATTGTGATGCCTCTCGCTTGGGACTTGGATGTGTTCTTATGCAGGACGGAAAAGTTGTTTCGTATGCCTCACGACAACTAAAGCCTCATGAGTTGAACTATGCCACACATGATTTGGAGTTAGCAGCTGTAGTACATGCGTTGAAGACCTGGAGACATTATCTCATGGGAAACCGTTGTGATGTGTACACGGATCATAAGAGTTTAAAGTACATTTTCACAAAGAAGGAATTAAACCTCAGACAGAGGAGATGGCTGGAACTTATAAAGGATTACAACATGAAGCTACACTATCATCCAGGAAAGGCCAACGTTGTAGCAAACGCTTTGAGTCGGAAGAGTTATGCCAATATCCTTGAAAGTGGAGGACTGCCAAAGGAGTTAGCAGAGGATATTATGGAACTTCAGTTGGAGATTGTTCCAAGAGGTTTTCTTGCAACAATGGAGGTTCAGTCGACGTTGTTAGACAAGATTCGAGAAGCTCAAAAGGAGGATAAAGACATTGTTGAGATAAAAGAAAAGATGGGCAAAGGAAAAGCCAAAGGTTTTCGCGAGGATGAGCACGATACCTTGTGGTTTGAGGATCGGTTTATGTGCCCAACAATTGGAGATCGAAGTTAATACTTCAAGAGGCCCATGACTCACCATACTCGATTCACCCGGAAACACCAAGATGTATTTGGACTTGAAGGAGCGTTTACGGTGGACTGGTATGAAGAAGGATATTGCAGTATGTAGCCGTTTGCGATGTATGTCGAGAGTGAAGGCGAGCATCAAAAGCCAGCAGGATCTGTTGCAGCCTATGCCAATACCGAATGGAAGTGGGACAAACTTGGCATGGATTTTATCACTGGATTACCCGAACCAAAGCAGGATATGATTCAATATGGGTAGTTGTGGATCGTTTGACCAAAGTAGCTCACTTCATCCCGGTGAAAACAACTTATACAAGTGCCAAGTTGGCCAAGATATATATGACCAGGATCGTATGTTTGCACGGAGTTCGAGGAGCATCGTGTCGGATAGAGGAACACAGTTTACTTCAAAGTTTTGGCATCAACTACACGGACTTTGGGTACCAGATTGGAATTGATACAGCGTTCCACCCACAGACGGATGGATGAGAGAGAGAGTTAACCAGATTACGGAGGATATGTTAAGAGCACATGCGCTAGATTATGGATCTAGTTGGGATGACAATTTGCCGTCGCAGAATTCTCATATAACAACAGCTACCGGCCGGTTTGAAGATGGCACCGTTCGAAGCTCTGTATGGGCGCAGATGTAGAACACCCTTGATGTGGGATGAGGTCGGAGACCGTCGGTTATTTGGACCAGATTTGATCAAAGATTCGGAGGAGAAGGTTAAACTGATCGAGAGCAGGACTAAAGATTGCTCGGTCTAGACGGAAGAGTTACGCAGATTCAAAAGCGCAAGGAAGTAACCTATGAAATCGGAGGCAGAGCCTATCTGCGAGTATCACCCACGAGGGAGTGAAACGTTTTGGAGTAAAGGAAAGTTAGCCCCAAGATTTGTAGGACCGTATCGTGTTTTGGAGCGAATGGGAGAAGTTGCCTACAAGCTGGAGTTACCGAAGGACTGTCGGGAGTTCACGATGTGTTTCACGTATCTGGCGAAGAAGTGCCACGCTGAGATGGCCGACATACCGTTAAAGGATCTGATGCCCCTAGAGCGTCAGATTGGATAGTAATTTGACTTATGAGGAGAAGCCGTAAAGATTTTGGATTTGACAGCCGAGTCACTCGCAACAAAGTTATCAAGTTTTGTAAAGTTCGATGGAGCCACCATACCGAGGAGGAAGCCACACAGGGCGAGAAGATGATATTCGCAGGACCATCCGCACCTATTTTCTAGCCAACCCGAATCTCGAGGGAGATTCATCTTAAGGGGTAGGTTTGTAACATCCCAAATTTTCAATTTGGCATGTTATACACAGTCATCCATGCATATCATATTTTATTGCATTCTCATTTGCTATCCTCGAAATCCTAAGCAACTCAAGGACCCTCGGAGAGAGTTGGGGATTTTCGATTTTCATATTTGAATTTTATCAAATAATGAAAGGCGAGGATTTTGGATTTTAGTATTTTCTCTCGGAAAATATTTCATGTTTAAAAATAAGCGAGAGGAGATAATATGACTTCTCCAAAATAATTGAAATACGGAGGAAAAATGTTAAAATCATTTTTGGGATTTTATTTTACTTATTTGGAATTTTATTTGCCTAGAGAAAATTTGCATATATTTAAAATTGCATTTTAGGGGCCAAGAAAAGTTCATCTTGTTCTAAATATTTTATTTAGGCAAAGAAAACTTGTTTTGGCATTTTAGATTTTATTTATTTTTCTAGGATTTTTACAAATTTAGTGAATGTTTTTTTTAAGAACCGCCTTGGGCTAACGGCCCAGCCAAGCGAGCCGGCCCAAGTCGCCGCCGCCTCCTGTGTGCCGCCTGCCCATGCCGGGACATGGAGTCCGAGCGGACTCCTCCCGCCGCCTGCCTCCTCCTCCAAGCCACCTCTCCCCCCTCTTTATATACCCCCCTCTCCCTTAGCCACCACCACCGCCGCCCCCCCGGACCCGGAGGAGAGCCCGAGCCGCCGCCGCCGCCGCGCGCCTTGGCCGCCGTCGCCGCCTCCGCGCCGTCCCCCCCCTCTCGCCGAGCCGCCGCCTAGCCGCCCTCGCCGGACCCCGCCGGAGCAGCCGCCCGCCCCGCCGGACGATCGCCGGAGGTAGCCCCGTCGCCGGTTTTTTTTTAAATAACCCTTCGGTTTTTTTAGAAAAAAACCCTAGTCGTTTTTTTATATTAGATCGGTTTTATTTCCCGGTTTATTTATTTTGAGAAAGTTCACCCGTTCGTTCGTTTTTACGAACCGTTCGTCGTTTAGCTTCCGCTAACGAACGTTCGTTCGTTTAGGCGTTCGTCGTTTTCTTTTATCGGTTTTATTCGCGATTATTCGATTTGATTTACGAACCAATGTTCAAATTAGTATAACTTTTAAGCTCGTTTATCGGAATCGGCGATTCAAGCGCTGGAGTTTCATCTCGAAACCCTCTTTCCGAATAGCCAACTTAAACCAGTTTTTGTCTTTGTAAAATTTGACTCTAGTTCAGATTAGTAAACGGACCTTGTTTCTCTCGCCGTTTGAGTTTCGTTGTTCCGTTTGGTTTGATTCTTTTTGCAAACCGGAGTTCTTAAGTTGAACTCTCCGGTCAACCTCTTTCAGTTGAAGTTTCGTTTGTGCATCTTTGTTTGTTGCTTATGTATGTATTGTTTGCTTGCGATAGAATTCCCGGTGCGAAGCGTGTTACTCTGAGTCTCTAGGATTCACGGATCGTCAGCAAGGCAAGTAACACTTGATCATACCTTTTCATACCCAGTTTTATGCATTAGCTCAATCCTCAAACATTGCATGATTAGGATGTCATTAATTTGTGGGTTGGGAAGTAGATGATGAGGTAGGAACCTATTGCCCTGTTACTATCAAACCCTTGGGAGTTACTTCTACGTGTTGCTTATATTGCTATGCTATGCTCGTGAGCGTGGTTTGGGTTTGAGAGATATTCACAACAGATGTGAGATTGTTAATTAATGGTTTACTTTAAGGTGGCAACTTAAATACACATCTGGGTGGATTGAGGCACCTGGGGAACCCAGTGTTGTCTGTTTTATTTTGGAAATCCCGGGGTATCCGTGTGATCTTCCTAAGGACCGCCACCCAGGCTCAAAGGGAACTGAGATTATTCATGCTAGAAACTTCCGTGTGCAGCCACAAGCTATTATGGGCTCTAGCATAGTTGAGTAAGTTATGTGAAGCTCTCGAAGAGGTAGATCAGCAGGTAGTGGGTTTTATAGGTTTGGTATGATCTATCCGGAGTAGAGAGTTAATGTTTCTGAAAGACTGTGTCTCGGTCATCCGTTTCTCAAACACCATGCAGTCACGAGAAACCAGCGGAGGCGATCGAGTCTTGTGGGGAAAAGTCGCTAACCTCTGCAGAGTGTACAATCTAATCATGGTTAGCCGTGTCCCGGTTATGGACAATTCGAGTATCTAGTACTTGAGTATTCACATGTATCTCATCACTCTAAATTAATATTGCTGGGTTGTTAATCACTTTAATTGGGATTGAGTTGGGGTTATACCTTCTCAATGATGTTTCAACCACCATGATAGTTAAAATAAAATTTATTCCTTTGACATAGGGAAAAATTGGCTTTTTGCAAAACTGTAACCATAGAGCTTTCCACCAGCCATATATGCATGTAGTATAGCTTATTCTTTCATTACTCTCTATGTGTTACATTGCCAGCATATTCCATGTACTGTCCCGTTCTCGGGCTGCAACATATTATGTTGCAAACTTTTCAGACGAGGAGTAAGGATTGGTAGGTCGTTGTCGTGCAGCTCAGTTATGCCGTTGGAGTTGATGGACTCACTTTATCTTCCAAGCCTTCCGCTGTTATCACATTAGATGGCCTTAAACCATATTATTGTAATAAGTTCTCTTTTGAGACATTTGATGTAATAAGTGTGTGATTGCTACTCTGTTGTAAATCCTTCGAGTACTGTGTGTGTCAGCATTACCGATCCAGGGATGACACAGAAGCACAGAGACTTGACCATCTGAGGTCGGGTCGCTACATGAAGAGGATGTACAATCATATATATGCAAAAAATATACTAGAGCAACATCGAAAAAGAAAGGATTAGCAACTAGATGCAACACACGATGCATAAACTAATTAACTAGAGGTATGCGCAGGTCATCGTCGCAAAACTAACAAAGTAGCGTTACGCAAGTTCGGCGAGGACCGTGGACATCAAAAGTTTCATCGCTACAAAAAGTATACAAGTTCAACCGACACATATCATCATCATCGGCATCATAAATCACTAGAAGTTCCATCCTTCCATATCGCCGAGGATGGACCCTAGCTTCTTGGTAGGCGTGAGGTCTAGGCGTTGCATGCCTATGCGAGTTGGACGTCACTTTCGCGATATAGGGCCGTGGTGGAACATCCCTTCTCATGGATGACTTCTTTCATGATGATCGTCGCAATGTCCCTTCGGATCGAAAAGAAGTCATCTCTAAGTTTATAATCCGCTTCTCCATGAGATTCTAGCCACTTGTGGATATGATCATCATTACGCTTCTCATCACGAAGCTTTGGTGATCCGTGTTGAACTGAATCATGAGATGGGCGATGTAGAATCCATCCTTCTTGCTTGGTTTTGGGACATGGATGCAGGAGAAGTTAGTTTTATCTTGAAACCCATCTTCTTGTTCCTTTGTTTCCTGATCGCATGTGGCCACCTCTAATGCTAAAGCCTTGGAGAGCATCATCTAGAATATTCATTATGTGGGTGTAGTCTTTTTTCTCTTAGTCTCTGGAAGGGTCAAAATACACGGCGTGGGAGACTTGCAGGTAAAGAACGATAAGGATGGCGCGCCCGTTGCTGCGAGGAAAAGACACCTCAAATTATTCACCATAGAGAGAGAAGGAATGATTGAAATGTACGAAAGGGTTGTCCGGAACTGACTTACTTTGGATGATAAGGCACGAGGACAATTTCTCGGTCCTTATTTTGTACCATGAAGTTTTGGAGGTACTCCCTAGCAGTTTGCTCAAAGTCGCCGAGACTCAAGAAAGACTCGTGCATGTAGTACAGTTCCGCCACACAGATTTGCGAGACTTCTTCACCCTTCATGGCCAGCTCATATGTAGCGCAAAAGGTGGGCGATTGTAAATCGAGCCGCCTTGTCGAAACATCTCAAAGATATGGTCAAACCGCAGGAAGAACACCTCCATGGGCCATGTCTCGACGTAGCACTTCCCTCGAGCACACGAGCAGCGTATGTCGAGATATCCTGGATCCTTTGAGGCTAGTAGGCTTTTCTCGGTCGGCGGCACATGGTGATGCAGTCTCCGAGATCCCCGATAGTGCCTCCATCGTTTTCGCGGTAGCATCGGCTCGCCGTGAGATGGAACATGGCGCACCTTTCATGGGTACACGCTCTTGAGAATGCATCGTCTGCTTCTATGTGCTCAGCTTGTTTGGAGGCAGCTATCTTCCCGATCTCTTCCTCTCCTTTTTCTTGGGCACACCTTCCGACCCTTCCTTAACCCCTGCCCGTGTTCCCGGGCTAAGCAGCATCGACCCTCGTGCCCGGCTAGTTGAGCTGTGTTGAGGCAGCATCTTGAGTGTGTCTGTGAGAATTTCATGAAGAGAGACTTTTGCAATCCTGCTCGACCTTCTTGCGGGCATATCATCCATATCCTCATTAGCAAACTGATAGCCCAATTAGTCATATGGTTGACTCATCATATCTATGTCACGATCATACGTGTTTGTATTGAGGAAATCCATAGGGTCGACCTCCGTCTCATCATCCATTCTCATTCTCTGGGACAAATTACATCAGCCAGTACTATTGCACCCCTTCATCATGTAGTTCGCCGCTCTCACCCGGCACTCAGGAGCTGGTAATTGCGTGGGGCGGGGTGGTGGTCTCCGCATGCTTTTGATGTGTGGTAGTTATTGGTGTGCTCTCGGCGGCTCCAAGCGAATAAGATTATTGACCATAGCAGCACCAACCCTTGCAGCTTCAATCATGGCGGGGTCTCGTCGTCCGCTCCCACATCTTTGTACTCGAGGAGGCAAATCCTCGTGCCCGATTCTGCTTGGACAAGCTAACCCTGAAGTGCCCAGTGAGATCGGCTGGTTGTGGAGCGTGGGTTGCAAGGGTCCATTATCATCCCATTTCCCACATCCACCTTCGGCCTTTGATCAAGTAGAGTATGGTGCAGGGTTTCTTTCGCTTTGCAAACACATATGTCGTGGTGTAAAACATCCGAAAGGCAACAAAATGGAATATTATATATATGTTGGTGCAACATGTAATTACCGTGTGGCGTCGAGCTGAGCCAAAGACGAAGGCCCACCTAGCGCGCGAGACCGAGGGCGGGCTGCTATGGCGGGAGGCGGCTGCGAGAGGAGGCCGGTGGCGTGAGCAAGTGACGGTGCGATGGTGTTGTTGTTCATGGAGTTGCTCCCGATGAAACTTCGGCAGGAAATCATGTACCGTCTTGTCTAGATTTTCCTTCGTCCGATTGATGATAAGCTGGAACCAAGTTAATAGCAAAATCATTTACTGCGGCGATTCTGACTGCATTATTTTCTTGTAGCAACTCATATTAGTCCTTGGCTGCTTTTTCGCGTCCTCAACTGCTTTTTCTCGACCGCAAGCTTCACCTTGGCGTCGATGTCCGCTGACTAAACTTCTTTTCTGCTTCTTGGCCTCCGGGCCCTCGTTGTAAACACCTTCCACGTGGCGCCATCTCCGGCGCCGTGCACCACGATATTGCGGCGCTGGCCCAAAGGGAGTCCCTTAAGTTCGTTCAAGGCCGGTTGAGAGGGTGTCCCACTTGGGCCTCATCGAATGGGGCTTTCGGCTGCAAGCTGGTGTTGCTTCTCGATGGTCTAACCAATTTCCTCGTGATCTGGTCCGTGTAAAAACCTTTTCTCCTTGTCCCACTTGTGGCGGGCCACGATGAAGTCACGCTCCAAAGGGTTGGTGAACTTCGTGAAGAAGTGCAGGAGACCCGCGTCTTCACGTTCTGCGTCCTCCTTATCCCATATGGGCCTTTTACCGAGGTAGCCACGGCTTCGGCGATGCTTCCGTGTTCCTTTCTTTGAAGGCTCTTGAATTTCGCATCCTTAGACTTGGCTGCCTCGGTAGCGCAAGTGTCCTTGAACTTTGAACTCCTCTTAGTAAGTGTCGGATTTTCTCGAGAATCTTGGACGGGGTTCCTCAGCCTCAATAGCTCGTTTCACTCTCCCTTTCCGGAGGCCAAATCATTGATGAACATGCCTATGGCGTGATTGCTAATCTTTTCATCTTTGGATCATCCCACGATTATTCTATGTTATCATCGGTCGGGGAACTTGAATCTCTTGTGCAACCGTTAGGAACAAGCTGCGTCAAATGTTCTTTACTCCTTAAGTCATAAATCGTTGATGCTCGCGCATTCCGTAGGATGCATCCTACTTGGTTCCCATAGCACTTGTGAGGTTCTTCCGACTCTAACGGCTCAAACTTGCCAGGTGCCATCTTTGTGATCACAAGTCGTCCAATCCCTAGTTTGTTAGGTTTTCGTATCCTCTGCTTCTTTTGCTTCCTCCTTTCGGTAGCGGCATCGGCGCCGGTACATTCCCTTGGTATCTTCCCGCGGTACCTTCCCCACCCGTCTCGGCGCCGCCATCGGTGCGGCGCCCGTCGATGTCGATGTCGGCGTCGTTACCATCATCAAGCGGACCTACAAACCTTGCTTAGTAGTCAAATAGTCGAGGTACTCTTGTTCACCCTCATAATCCATCTAAATGCATCTTGGTGAAGGCCCGGTTTCTTCGTTGTTCGACATGTTTCCTATGATTAAGTGTCCTCATTTATTTCTAAAAGTATGAATAAATGAGAAATGACATAAAAAGAAATCTATGTGTCAGCACTCGATATGCCAACTATGTAGCACAAATCATGCTTTTATTCACGGGAAATTTCGGCATGACCTTTGCTAAAAAAAATGGACATATCGACCGCCTGAAATTCACCGGAACGGAAATGAATCAACATTCCGGCGTAACATATAGGCCACTCAGATCATTTACCAAAATTGAACCAAAACATCACATGTCCATATGACATGTTCAAATTCCAAACATGACATGTCCAAAACATGACATATCCACATATCACATGTCCAGTTCAAATTTACATATAGAAATTCAGCTAATTTTGGAACCTAGCTAAATTCATAACTAAATAGATAACCTAATTAACCGAAGAACCCTAGCTAGCAGAGAGAGAGATGGGGTGGGGGTTTACAGAGGGTGCAGCGGCGAGGAGGAGGCAGGGCCGAGGTTGGGAGGGGAGGAAGCAGAGGAGGAGGCGCCTGGCGCTGAGGTCGGCCGCGGCCTTGAGGGGTCGAGGCGGCCGAGGTCGGTGTGAGCAGCGGCGCCGAGGTCGAGGCGCGCCTTGGGTCGGTCTGACGGGGAAGAGAGAGTGGGGATTTGGGGGGAAAAGAGGCGGGATGAAGCAGGGAGAGTGAGAATTTTGGGTTAAGTGGACGTAGCAGTAGCGTGTTTAGACAAAACGGGCTGCTACTACCTTCAGTAGCTGTAGCGCATTTATACAAAACGCCCTGCTAGTATCTTCAGTAGCTATAGCGGTTTTGACAAAACGCGTTGCTACTAGCTGACGTAGCTGTAGCAGTTTAGACCAAACGCGCTGCTAGTACCTTCGCTACTGCCAGTTTTCCTTTTTCTTTTCCTTTATTTTCTCCCACTTTTATTTCCCGAGAGCAGTGAACGAAGGGAAGGCGATATATATTGCATCATTTGGCGGTTAAATATGTATGCAAAATAGGAACATATATATTACATCATTGGACCCATGCATAATAATGGCTAAGTGTGTATACAAAATAGGAACATATATATATATATATATATATATATATATATATATATATATATATATATATATATATATATATATATATATATATATATATATATATATATTACACATCATTTGACCGATAACATACGGTTCCTCAGCGCTGACGTTTTTGTTTTTGAGTCAGCTTCTTTCCCTTCTTGTTCGTCAAAGAATAATGGAGCCCCTCATTGTGACTTTGCCTTTTCCATGGAGTATGATTTTTCTTAGGTAATGTAGTATTGATTCTTCTTTTGACGTATACTTCATCATCATCGTCATATTCCCTCATTGGGTTGCAGTACTGATCATAGTCTTCCTCGTTGGCGACTCCATCCATTCCAATGATGTTCCTTTTGCCTATCCTCACAACAACACGACTGGGATTGCATGGGTCGGTTATGAAAAAGCATTGTGTCACGTGCTTAGCGTGTACCCATGGCTCGTTTTTTGCGATAGCGTTCACGGTAGCGCTCTTGGCGTCGGGTATAGTTATGGTAGTGAAAATCCGGTTTTCTCTTTCGACATTCTTAGCCCATCGACACGGAACATCGTCGTGTTGTGCAGTCGAGTAGTCAAGCTCCCGGATCTCTCGACCCTTCCATAAAATCGTTCGATTTCGTCGTTGTCACTGCGGTCATGCATTCCATCGTCACCCACGAGTTACGATCATCCTTGTCCATATCTTTGGCCTTCGTGTAGAAGCGTGTATCCGTTGATATCATATGCACGATAGGTTCTGAGGTTGGGCGAGGGGCCATAATGCTAAAGCGTATATGAGCAATCCGTCCTTAGAGCCCTCCTCAGGGGATTAGCAATAATATGCTCTTTGAACCAATGCAGGAAAGTGGAGTTGTGCTCCTAGTAACTTTGGCTAGCGTCTACGCATACCCTCGGTCACGATACTTCTTTGCGATAATTTCTTTGTGCGGTGCCACGAAAGGATCTACCTCGTCTAGATTTTGTAGCACTACCAAGTTTGCTCTGTCAAAATCGCTGCATCGATCTGGTATGCCGCGTGCAGTTCCCTGCGACCGTTGCGATGACCTTCTCCTTGAGCCTCCCCATCGTGCTTGTTAGCGGGCAAACCAACACTAACACCGGGCGGCTGGTCTGCGCCATATAGAAAATTCTCATAGAAAGAGATGCACTCTTGTGTTAAATAGCCACAGGCGATGCTTCCATCCGAGCGGGACATATTACTGAACGAGCGAATCCTTTGATGATCCCATTCATCCTCTCAAGCGGCATCATGATGTGCGGGAATGGCGGCCCCAGGTCTATTATGTCATCCACAATATGGACACACAGATGCACCATCACGTCAAAAAACAGCGGCGGAAGTACATCTCAAGCTCATTCAGTATCCTGCGATCTCTTCACTGTAGCCTTGAGCTGCTTCACCTTGATCGACTTTCGAGAGATGGCGTCGAAAAAGTTGCGAGACCAATAAGCGTGTCACGGATGTGCTTGTCCATTATCCCCTAAAGAACAGGTAGTATCTGCATCATCATCACATGACAGGTCATGGGACTTCATCCCGCTGAACCTTTTCTTGTCCGTGTCTAGATATCTGCTTATCTTGCCACATTAACGGAACTAACTTTGACTCGGTAAGGCACTTAAAAATTGATGGATCTCAGCTGACTTAAGGTGAAGCAAGAAGGGGCAATAATCCTCTTTCTTTATTTTCTTGCCCTTCTTCTCCGTGCCTCTGTCTCCGTCTCTGTCTCGTCGACATTTTACTGAGGCGGCATGTGCAGATCTTCCCTGATTTTCAAATCTTGCAAGTCTTTTCTTGCCTTCAGCCCATCCTTGGTCTTATCCGGCATGTTCATCAGTGTTGCGAGCAAGCTCTCAAGGACATTCTTACAGATATGCATTTGATCAAGGCAATGAGGTGTATCGAGTTTGTGCGATACTCCAAGTCCCGAACACAGACCTCGTCTTCCATACCTTCAGCAGCGGCTCGGCGCCTTTCTCATCGTCTTTCCGTAGCGGGCACTCCTTCCAGTTTTCAACAGCTCATCGATTTCGGCACCGCTCCGCTTACGTGGAGGTCCTTGATGCTCAGCGTGACCATTGAATAGATCTCCACGGTTTCTCCACGGGTCGTCATGTTCGAGCCATCGCCGATGCCCCATGTACGCGATTTACCCAGACCGCCATCTTTCCTTGGCGTTAGCTGCTAAGGCGTCGTATCATCCATGCACGCGTGCATCCGCAATATCCATGGCACACCTGGCCTGCCACATATCCGTAACGAGATAGTCCTGCCTTTATGCGTGATCAGCGTGGCTCTCATGTTGAAATACTACGCCTTTCTTTGGCGTCCCATGTCTTGGCGGTGTTCTCCATAGCGTGTCTAACTCCTCTTGAAGTAGCCCTAGATACAAATTAATATTATTTCCAGGTTGTTTCGGCCCTTGAATAAGCATGCTCATGTGAATGTACTTGATTTCATGCACAACCAGGGGAGTTGTACATCCATACAAACACGGGCCATGTGCTATGGTTGGTGTTACGGTTGCCAAGCAGTTCATGCCATCGGTACCGCGCCAAACACGATGTTCCTTGCATCACATTCAAAATACCGATAGAAGGTGTTCAACGCTCTCCACTTGCTTCCATCCTTCCGTGTCTCAGCTTGGATCATCTCCATCATCGCTTCTTCCTCTCCACGTGCCAGCATTAGCATTAGCTTTCCTTGGGATCTACAAAATACCTCAGGAGCGGGAGTGATCGGTAAATCTTGAGGAGTCTGGTCTAGGGGTGTCCGGATAGCGAACTATCATCATCGGCGGACTCCAAGACTATGAAGATACAAGATTGAAGACTTCGTCCCGTGTCTGGATAGGACTTTCCTTGGCGTGGAAGGCAAGCTTGGCGATACGGATATGTAGATCTCCTACCATTGTAACCGACTCTGTGTAACCCTAGCCCTCTCCGGTGTCTATATAAACTGGAGGGGTTTAGTCCGTAGGACACAACCAACCAACCAACCAACAACAATCATACCATAGGCTAGCCTCTAGGGTTTAGCCTCCTTGATCTCGTGGTAGATCCACTCTTGTACTACCCATATCATCAATATCAATCAAGCAGGAGTAGGGTTTTACCTCCATCGAGAGGCCCGAACACAGGTAGAAACTATCGTGTCCCTTGTCTCTGTTACCATCCGCCTAGGCGCACAGTTCGGGACCCCCTACCGAGATCCGCGGTTTGACACGACATTGGTGCTTTCATTGAGAGTTCCTACGTATGCGTCACCGATAAACAGATGGCTCCTTCGATCATCAATAACGGCGCGGTCGAGGTGAGACTTTTCTCCCGGACAGATCTTTGTATTCGGCGGCTTTGCACATGAGCAATTAAAGCAGCCATCTGGGCGAATCGAAATCTCGCCCCAGCGTCGAGGTCAGATTTGGAAATCTAAACTTCCGGCGGACATCGCGGAGACTTGATCTTGATGGATTCGAGCCACGACGGCGTGCCGCCTTTGTCACCATGGGCAGGATTTAGCTCCATTACGAGCAGTGCCACGGAGGCGCACACAAATTCGCTCGACCCTTAATTCGGGCCATTGCGCGAACCGAGATGAGTGGCTGGACACCGCCTCGGGGGCTACTACATCTACGGTGATGGAGCCGAACACTGACCTTGTCCCTTGCGAGGCTCGTGACTCCGAGGTGCCGGACTCCGAACCTCCCGCGCTTCCTCCGATCGAATCCGATTGGGCGCCTATCATCGAGTTCACCGCCGCGGACATCTTTCAACACTCACCTTTTGGCGACATCCTGAATTCGCTAAAGTATCTCTCGCTATCAGCAGATCCCTGGCCGGACTGCGGTCAGGACGGTTGGGACGCGGACGTCGAAGAAATTCAAAGCCCACCCACCACCCACCTTGTAGCCACTGTCAACGATCTAACCGACATGCTAGACTATGACTCCGAAGACATCGGCGGTATGGGCGGCGATGCGGAGGCGACCAGAAACCAGCGCCTACGAGAGCGCTGGAAGGCCACCTCGTCATATGACATATACATGGTGGACATCCCAAAGGATGGGAATGGCGAGAAGCGGCGGAGAAGACCCTCCAAGAAACAGCCTAAGCGTCGGCGTGTCGGCGCCGCTCTAAATCCATACAGCAAGAATGGAGATTCGGCACGGAGATAATAACACCCGACGGTGCGAAGACAACCCCTCCGGCAAGATTCAGCACGGGAGGGCGGAGGCGCTTGACCCTCATGAGAGAGCAGCGAGATGATGAGGTAGAGGATGATAATTACATGCCTCCCTCCGGAGCGAGGCAAGCCACGGCAGACGATGAATTCGTCGTGCACGAGGATCCGTCAAACAAGAGCGTTTTAAGCGCGGGCTTATAGCCACGGCGAACAGCCTCAAGAAAAAGCGAGCAACGCTTAGAGCTGATCAAGATCGCTAGCCGACGGATGGACTGAAGTCCTTGCGGCGAAGAGTATGAACTTCGAGCGCCCTCAAAAGCTACCCCAAGCATAGTTGCTCCCCGATTAGAGGAGGAAGCATATAAACCTGCATCACCAGCACACAATACGGCTGACCGACCACCTCGTGGCCGCGAAAGAGAGGCCTCTAGGCCCTCCACCAGAACCGTACCCCGACACCGCTCGAAAAGTACTAAGCCACCAGGGAATGTGCCGGACTTGCAAGACATATTGGAGGATAAGGCAAGACAATCAAGATCGATCTACGGATCGGCGTGGAAACATACGATCTGCGACGATGACCGTCGCGCCGGATCTGACAACTCCGGCCGGGCGAATATAATAGACAAAGCTAAGCAGGCTACGTCGCGACATTGCCCAATATAGGCGCGCACACCCACTATGCTTCACCGGATGAAGTAATGGATCATCAAATCCCGAAGGGTTTAAACCCGTGAACATTGAATCCTCGATGGCTACAGCAGACCCAGCGGTTTGGATCGAAGACTATCTTCTTCATATCCACATGGCCCTTGGCGATGATCTTCACGCCATCAAATACCTCCCACTCAATCTTAAAGGACCAGCTTGGCATTAGCTGAACAGCTTGCGGCGAGAATCAATTGGGTGTTGGGAGGACACGGAAGCCGCATTCGACAACTTCCGGGGCACATATGTGCGACCACCGAGCCGCCGATGACCTTAGCCATATAATTCAGCGGCCAGACGAATCGGCGGACAATTACGGACGGTTCTTAACAAAGAAAAATCAAATCGTTGATTATGCGGATGCGAAGGCCCTTGCAGCCTTCAAACATAACATCCATGACGAGTGGCTTGCCGGCACCTAGGACAGGAAAAGCCGAAATCCATGGCAGCCCTCCATCACTCATGACCCGCTTTTGCGGCGGGAGAGGACAACTGGCTAGCCCGCGATAACAACCTCGGCAAAAATTCGGCGGTCCGGATAACAAGGACCGCAATGGCGGTCGGCGTCGCAACAAAAACAAACTCCGCGTTAACGGTGATAACGAAGAGGATCTGGCGGTCAATGCGGATTGAGCTCAAACCGGTCGATGGAAAAAGCCATTTAAAAAAGAACTATTCGGGTCCGTCAATTTGGACCGAATACTCGACGGCTCGTGCGGATACGGCACCCCAAAAAGCCAGCTAATCACACCAACGAGTTGTTGGGTCTTCAAACAAGCAGGCAAGTTAATTGCGAAAACAATGACAAGGGGCTGCATAGCGATGGCGAGGAAGAGACCCGGCCGCCCGAACAATAGAGGACGGAAGGGTTTCCCCCACAAGTGCGGACGGTGAACATGATATCATAACCCACATACCCAAAGGGGGCGGAGCGTGCACTCGAGGGCGTATATGCGATGGAGCGAGTCGCCCAGAAGTTCAACCCATGGTCCTCCTGTCCGATCACTTTTGATCGAAGGGACCACCCCACCAGTATCCGCCATGGCGGATTCGCCGCATTGGTTTTAGACCCAATCGTCGATGGATTTCACCTCACAAGAGTCCTAATGGATGGCGGCAGCAGCCTGAACCTGCTTTATCGAGGATACGATGTGCAAGATGGGCATAGACCCTCAAAGTTAAACCCACAAAGGCGACCTTCAAAGGCGTCATACCAAGTGTAGAGGCCAATTATGCAGGCTCGGTTACACTTGAAGTGGTCTTCGGATCCCGGATAATTTCGAGCGAGAGTTAATCTTCGACATAGTTCCGTTTACGCAGCTATCATGCTCCTTTCGGACGGACCGCGTTTACAAAGTTCAGCGGTGCCGCATTACGCATACCTCAAGCTCAAGATGCGGGCCCTCGGGTGTCATCACGGTCAGCGGAAACACGAGCGCTCCCTCACGAGCGGAGGAGCACCACGGCCGGTCTTGCGGCGGAAATCTGAGCAGCCTCTTAAGGCAATTCTCGAGTCGGCCGCTAAGCGACGGACACGCCAAAGCGCCGGAGTAACCTACAACAAGACCACCTGGCACGTTCCGAGCACGCGTAGCAATGCGGCCCCGACTCCAACCCCCGCGAAATTACAAAACTGGTCCCTCCGTACATCTTTACGCTCTGGAGATACCATGGGCATAGGGGAGGGTCACGACCACAACAAGCCCAGAGTGCGGCTCAACCACACCAGGGGCTCCCAAGTGTGTCATTCTATTACCTTTTTTATTTTTTCTTATCCACAGGACTCCGTTCACCAGAGGCCCTGACCGGCAGTAGACCTGCCGAACTCACGATGCAACAGCCAGGGAAGGAGAAAGGCTACAACGAATATCCAGGTGGCCTCCATTTTGAGCATTATACATGTTTTATACACCATTCCGCAGCCTACCCCTGGAGGGGGACATGTCTAAATAGTCCCATCCCTTGCTTACCGCACTATTTGTATCGTTCTGCACTCATAGTAGTATTCCTTGAATAAACAATGCATTGCTTTTTGCTTACAATTGCATTTCTCTTTTTTATACATGTGTTCGTTTACGACATGTTGCATCCGTACACTTTCGTACGGCTAAGATACACCAGGGGCTTAAGTTCCCCATGTTATGGTGTGATAAGTCCGAACACTTTCACAAGTGCGGCACCCCGAACTTATAGCATTATATGCATCGGCTCCGAATCATGTCTTGGGTCAATAGTTGGGTTTGCCCGGCTCCCATGTTTTGGTACCTTCGTTCCGTTGTATCGGCTAAGGTAGCCTGGGAGAACCACTGTGATTGCGCCCGGTTGAGCTGGCGGCGCCTCGGTCTGACTAAAACTGGCCGTCATGATAAAGGCGAGCTGGCCACTTTGTTCGAGAGGTCTTTTCAGTACCTAAAGACTTATGCCGCTTAGAAGCGAGAACCGGCTTTGTCAAGCCCGAGCGTGGATAGTGCCCCGAACTCGGTCTTCCGAACACTAGGGGCTTCGCCGAAATTTAAAATTATAGAATTCTATGGCTAAGTGAGAGTGTTCAAGCACTATAAGTCTGGTTGCCTCATTACGTTGTGTTGGCGCCTCCTTGATGGACCCAAAATGGGAACAAGAGCGCTCAAGTTTATCCCGAACACCCAGCACTTTCGTGGCATGAGGTGAAGCCGACGACTGCCATCTCTCAGTTGATAAGCGACGCCTGAAGGTAATATTTTAAATTAACAAGCGTTGCTTAGCGCATATGAACAAAGTTTTCAGCACACAGGATAACAAAATGCGAGTCTACTCAAATATTACATCTTTGGAGCACTCACCCGCAATCTTGCGGGCACCCTTCAGGACACTTTTATAATACATTTGGGCGTGCGATACTCCTTGCCGCCCGGTGGCTATCCGTCGAAGCTTCTCGGCATCCATCCTGCCCAGTGCACCTTTGCGCGGGCTAGGGCCAACAGGCACCTTCAATCTGAGCGGAATGCTTGATGACTTAACCCACGGACACGCATCCACCAGCCGCGCACCTGGGCGAAGTAACTCCAGGCATAGCCTCCGTGAAGCCCAGGCCGAGCTATCGGGCCCTTCATGGCCTGTTCGGCCTATATGGGCTCGACCAGCTGCTTCAGCTGGTCGCTAGAAACACCGGATGTCCGGCCTCGTCATCTGAGACCAGAAGACTTTCTCGTCGAGCTCCCTCCTCGGCTCGATAGAATCTTGGCAGCATCGGACCTGTGCGGGGCAGATCTGCGAGCAGCTCTGGAGAGCTCGAATTCGAGTAAGTAATAAGTAATTCACATTCACATGCTTGCTTTGCATGAAAATGCCTTACCGCGCTATCTTCTTCAACGCCTCGATTTCTGGAGGGCCTTGTGGGCTTCGGCCTTGGCGGCTTTGGCATTCTCAAGAGCCGATGCAAGCTCGGACTCTCGAGTCTTTGAGTTGCGCTCAAACTCTCATGTTTTCCACGAGCACGGAGCTCTTCTTTCACCTCCGCCACCAGCGCCTCCCTTCTCTCGCCCGGCTCGTTCAGCGGCCGCATTGCGTTCGCCGTGGACACGCCTCCTTCGAAATCGCCCGGCTTCGTTAAGTGGCCCTGTGGTACCACGTTATCCTTGTTATTTTTTCTTGCAACCAAATCCTTTTACGTGGGTACAACTTTAATAAGGTGTTACTCACCTTCCTTGTCCTCGAGTTGCTTCTTGGCACGGCCGAGCTCGTTCTCGGACCGCTCGAGCTTTGCTTCACTGACATTGACCTCCATGATCGGTCTTGGCGGTCAGCAGTGCAGCCTGCAATCCCATATTGACATATTTTTAGACTCCTGCATATATCTTTTTAGATCCTCGCTCGGCTTTTCTTTCCGAACACGAACCGAGCATCGGGGCTCTGTCTATCGGTATTATATTACACATCTTGAAATTCTTACCTCAAAGCCTGTTAGAAGGCTGCGGCAGGCTTCGGTCAGCCCGCTCTTGGCGAGCTGAACCTTTTGAATCACCGCACTCATGATAGTGCAGTGTTCTTCTTCGATGGAAGCGCCGTTGAGCGCCTCCAGCAAATTATCTGGCGCCTCCGGTTGGATGGGGGCCGCCGGTGGCACCGTCTTGCCCTTCTTACGAAGGGGCCGCCCACCGGACTCTGGAACCACTGCGGGTTCGATGCGAATCGGTCTTGGTCCGGGAGGTTTCCCTGCGGCACCTCCAGGGCCTCCTCCTCCTGATGGGTCCTCTCCCGGGACCCCACCTCGACGTTGTCAGCGTCGCGAGGGGAGGAGGCGGTCGGAAGGGAATCCATAACCGGCGTGCCCAAGGACCCGCTTCGGCAAGCGGGAAGATCATCCTTGGCGGACTACGGGTTGTATGCGGCATTAGAGAGACACCACGTGGCAAAAAGAAAAATCATAAATCATCTAGGAGTCCGGATACTTACGATCTCGCCAGGGTCTTGGCCCTTGGGGGCCACTCCTCGTCGCCGTCGCCGATGTTGGCGGAGTTGTCCAGGGGAAGGGTCCTCCCCTTCTTGGACCCTTCGGCCTCCCTCCTTGGGGAGGCCTTCCTCTTCTTCTCTCCCTCCGCCGGGGGAGAAGCCTCTTTTTTCTCCTCCTCGTCCTCGTGGGAGGGGTCCGCCTCGGAGTCATCGGACGATGAGTCCGATACCACCGGACGCCGGGAACTCTTTCGGGTTCCCATGGCCTTCTTCTTGGCCTTCTTCTGCGGCACTCGTAAAGTGCGGGACCAGCAACCCGTCAAGCGGTGTCCGCTGGGTCTTACGGAAGAAGTCGGACGATTAACCTGTCAGGACGTCTTCTTCCAGCCTATTAAAGACATTGGGAGTTTAGATCCGCATGAAATCAAAACATGAAAGCAGGTATCCCATAAAGTATAACATGGCTTACCTCGTCGGCTGGGCGCCTGCGAGCTGAATCCGCGATCTTGATGGCGGATCGCGGGGGCCGGCGCCCTTGAGCAGCACCCTCGAGGCCTCTTTATGCGTAGTGTCAAAGAGCCGCTCAAATACAGTGCTGTGCGGATCGAACTCCACAAATTGAAGCCCGTTCTTGGCGGGGAGAATCCGTGAGACGAGCATGACACTGGATCACATTGACAAGCTTAAGCTTCTTGTTCACGAGTGCAGAGGCGGGGTGAGGGTCGGTCGACTCTTCGAACTACCCATAATAATCCCTTCTCTTTCCGGAGGTGAGCTGCATGGTGATGCGAGATCTAAATTCGGGGCGCTGCCCATTTAAGGGTCCAGCGGCTCGGTGATGTAGAACCACCCGGTTGCCACCCTTTGGCGGATTCCACGAAGGCACCCTCGAGCGGTGGCGTTGGGCATTTGCCCACCATGGCGCCTCCATGATCCGCAGGCTGCCCTTCACGACCTTCGTCTTGACATTGAAGGTCTTTAGCCTGGCGAAGTGGGGCTGGATGTAGAGAAGGCCTCGCTTACGGACGATAAGCTGAGATATTGAGGATGAAATTTGGGGCGGATCGTGGAAATCCAGGCCGTAGTAATACATGAGCCCCGGACAAAGGGGTGAAGAGGAAAGCCCGATCCAGCGGAGGAAATGGGAAGAATACCACCCTCTCATGGGGCATGGGGGTGGGGATGAGCTGCCCCTCGTCGGGCAACCGATGCGGCGTTGTCGCTGGGCGGATATCGGCGTCGCGCAGCTTCGCGTGTGCCCCTCCGTAGCGGAGAGCCATCCACTTGCCTCCGCTCGGACATGGCGGAGGAGGTCGAGGTGAGATGTGCGAACTTGGGCCTTTGGAGCTCGAGTCTTGCGGAGATGGATAAGCAAAGGAGGAAGAAGGCGTAGGGTAAAATAGGTGGATCCTTATCCCTTATATGTGGTAGGGCCAAACTATCGTCCCCACCGGCTTTAGTAAAACTAAACTTATCTCCCAAGCGCCGCCAATCAATGGCGGCGGTTGGGTTACCCGTCCGTATTGATGGGAATCCGGAATAAGGAACACGATCTACTGCTTCGACAAAGGCGTGCCAAGAAACGCTTAGCTAAACACGGCGAGGTGGTATAATAAAAATGTAAAGGCTTGGTTGGGCGTGGCGTCATGCCCCAAAATCGTCGTGATTGAACTTAACGTAAATGTTATTCTCTCTACGATTTGTATGTGGAATTTATTTTGCGAGCGGACACTATCCTGGTGTTCACAATCTTCTATGAATTATTGGAGGAGAACCCGCCTTGCAATGCCGAAGACAATATCGCGCGGACTCGTCGACATTGAAGCTGGTTAGGGGCTACTAGAGTCTGGACTAGGGGTGTCAGGATAGCGAACTATCATCATCGGCGGACTCCAAGACTATGAAGATACAAGATTGAAGACTTAGTCCGTGTGCGGATAGGACTTTCCTTGGCGTGGAAGGCAAGCTTGGCGATCTGGATATGTAGATCTCCTACCATTGTAACCGACTCTGTGTAACCCTAGCCCTCTCCGGTGTCTATAAACCAGAGGGGTTTAGTCAAATGGACACAACCAACCAACCAACCAACAACAATCATACCATAGGCTAGCCTCTGAGGTTTAGCCTCCTTGATCTCGTGGTAGATCCACTCTTGTACTACCCATATCATCAATATCAATCAAGCAGGGAGTAGGGTTTACCTCCATCGAGAGGGCCCGAACACAGGTAAAACATCGTGTCCCTTGTCTCCTGTTACCATCCGCCTAGGCGCACAGTTGGGACCCCCTACCGAGATCCACGGTTTTGACAACGACAAGTACCATACAACTTTACGGGGCATTTCTTCCGGCCTTCTTGTATCGAAGCATTGCACACGGACAGCTTGTTTTTCCGTGCTCCTTCCGATAAATTATGCAATCGTTGATGCATGCATGGTATCTAATGTGTGGCAGATCAAGAGGGCACACGATCTTCTTGGCCTCATCAACACTAGTAGGACATAGATTACCCGTGGGAAGAACATCCTTTAGGTACTTGAGATGCTCATCGAGACTAGTGTCGGTCCACTTGTTTTTAGCCTTCGTCTTCAGGAGTTGGAGCGTGAAACTCAAGCGGGTCACCTCAGGATTGCAACCATCATACAATGGAGTGTTCGAGTCTACCACCAATTGCTCCAGCTTAGCCTCCTCTCTAGAAGCAGCTCTCTCAGTACTCGTCTCCTTGTGAAGCAATGCTTGAACATGGGGGTCCCACATGATTGAACTTAGTACCGACGAACTCTGCTGTGTGGAGTCCATGTCATTCTCTCCGCCGCCATGTCCGGCCCCTTCTCCTCCGCCATGTCCGGCCCCTGCTCCGCCGCCATGTCCGGCCTCTTCCCCGCCGACATTATCGATCATGTCTTCGTCTTGCCCCGTGTCATCATTGCCTGCCCCGTCGGCATCCTCAACATCGTCATCCTCATTTTCAATTATCCACCGAGTATAGCCATCCATGAAACCAGTCATGAGCAGGTGCGCTTCGACACGACCATCGTCATGGGGGTCAAGCCAAACTATTCCTTTGCATTTTTGACACGGACATAAAACCTTTGTCCGGTTATTTTCCTTCATGTCCTGCACCGCCGACCGCAACCACCTGTCCACCATCATTCCACTGACCATCGTCAACTCTGCATGGTAATAATAAACAAATTGATTATAAAAATGAGTGCATGCATCAAAGTCATACAAAAATTCGGCATGACCTTCCTTAAAAATAGGACATATACAGATCTAGAGTTTTCCCGGAATTCGCCGAAACGGAAATAAATCGACATTTCGGCAAAACATAGGCAACTCAAATGCACAATTTGGCGTCAACTCATGCCACAAACACAATTTCTATAAACATATCACACACACATAAACATATTTCCATTTTGCAAAAGCATGAAATTTTAATCACCTCTATCTCAAGATCGAGCACACGATGGAGATGATGTTGTAGGGAGATCAAAAGTGCACAAAGCTCTTCTTGAAAGGGATAGATCTAGTTAGGGGGAAAATAGGTCACTTAACTAAATGCTACATCTACCTAGCTACCTAATTTGGGAAGAGACAACTTCAACTAGTGGAGGGGGAAGGAAAAAGAGAAAGGAGATGCATTAATGGAGGTGGTGTAGTTAGGTAGGAGTAATGAAGAGAGAGAAAGGTAGATAGAAGAGGGAGAGTAATGGGGGAGAAGTTTTGAGGAAGAAGAAGAGTGAGAGTGGGAGCATGTGGGAGGTAGGGGAAAGGGAAGAGAGGAGTGGGAGGGGAGGGGCGGGTGGGGAAAAGGTGGTGGGTTGGTGCGGATGCTTTGCTAAGGATGTAGACGTGCGGTTTCAACAGGCGCTACTTGCTAACGGGACAAAAAAGTGCGCTACTACTACATCCATAGCAGCCAGTGGCTCATGACACCGCCTGCTGCTAAATGGAGGTTGGTGGATCTTGCTAGTCGATATTTGTAGCAGCGGTTTACACAGCTTCTTGCTAAAACTTATCGATGTGAGTTTCTGCACCAGCTTACTACTAATTAGCAGCAGCGCTCCTTTTTAAGCCGCGTTGCTGCTAAGATTTTGTGTATAGGGTTTTCCCTAGTAGTGTTGGAGCGATTTGAACCACTAGATAACATGATTTGACGGTGGAGATGGTTTGGATCTGCCCATTTTGGTCTTTTTATATTGGTATAGATTCTATGCCACCTCATCAAAATTTCCTAGTTGGCATGCATGATACTCCTACTAGTTATGATACTCCCATTACGACTAGCCTAAGCCTGCCATGTAGGCAAAAAATGATGTGGCAAGGTAATTAAGAGAGGAGAGATGAGTGTGGTGACCTAGGAAGAAACAATGCCAAGTGCGGGAACCTAGGGAAAACACTTAAACGAAAGAAGCTCACCAATGCATGGATAACTTTAGTTGCTAAATCATTAAATGAAGGATGCTTATCTACAACAAGTTAAGCACCTTTGCATTGGGGACTTTAGTTGCTTAGCTCTTAATGTGCTTAGCACCTCATCTTATCACTAGTACTTCGCACCTGTATACCATGGAGATGGTCAGGAATCGGGAGACTCATGCCAGTCATAGCGACACAGTAAGAATGATAATGGCAAGTCCAATAACATAGCCCCACCTGTCCAGTAGTAACAAGCCGTCAAATCACACAGCCCTACGTTTCCAGTAGCCTACTCCCACATCTTCTCGCCTCTCTGTCGAACCGACTAGGTGGAACTGCCCCGCTTACCGCGCGGGAAAAGCCCCGCCCTCGACTTAATATAATTCTGTATCCATGGATTGCGCCATGGAGCAAAGCCTCAAGAAAATGGTGGTGCACATGTATACAACACGCCCGTCGCGTTCGCGTCGCACCCTAAATGATCGGTCGGTCTGGCACGCCGCTCTCCGAATGGAACGCGTGTCATATTGTGTTTGCACACACATGTGGGACCGCAATTGAGAACCGACCATAGGCACACTCCCCGGACCTGCAAGCCGGCTGAGTTAATAGAAGAGAGAGACGAGTGATAGTACTGGAGCAGTGTTTTACAGACGTCGATGCCTGGATGATACCTGCATGACATGGGAGATCAGTTCGTCCATGCATGTGACAAGACTCTAGCAGACGACTGTATTGGCTATCATCTACATATCATGCAGGTTGTGCTGTACAGGGCTGTAGTTCTGATGAGAAATCTAAAAAAAGGTTTCTTGTCACCTCGCAAAATTAGGTGTCATGTGCTTCGGATCATTGTGTCGGCGTTCTGGGAACGGGGGTCCCCAGACTTGCCTATCTGCGGCCCATGGCGTGGCTCTGCGAGCGGGCCCGTACGGCCCATCTTCACCAACAAGCTTTCAAGACCCTCGCGAGGGGCCAAGCCTCACAAGGCGGACAACACAAGACCTCCTCGGGAGCGGCCTCACCGGGCTGGCTCATGAGGCGGAGAAAGATCAGGCAAGGCAAACCTCGCGAGGTTCCGGTGGCGTGAGCCATAACGCGAGACCCGAGCCAGGCGCCCGTGACAAGCAGTGTCCTTGTTTCCTCTTTGGTGCTAAGGGAGCAAGCGCAGGTGAGGAGTACCGAGGCATCAAGCAAAGGTTTCCCTATCGGTGCAACGAGACAAAGACCAGCAGGATGGCAGGACGGAGGTCACCATGGAGCCCAAGACGGCGTCACCACCAGAGCCTTTGGTAGGCAAAGACTGCTTTTGTCAGGATAAGTTGTAATAGCTGTCCCCTTTCAAATTGGCCGTTGTGGGATCCCTTCCCGCTCAATATTTGGGAAGAGGACCGGGGCCTCCATAAATAGGACTAGCCACCACCATAGGAGGGGACGAACTGATTCAGATCATCCTCACCCACACAAGTTCACCAAGCACAAGAACACCTCTCCTCAGGAGGCTGTTCTTCCCCTTGTACTGTTCATCCTCAGCCCAAGAGGCAATCCACCGCCACACACTGGAGTAGGGTATCACACCACAAGGGTGGCCCGAACCAGTATAAATCTTGTGTCCCTTGTGTTGCGAGTTCGTTGGGCTAGCCTAGAGATCGCGAAGCGTGTGAGGGAGAGATCTTCGTGCGCACCCCAGAGTCCGAACCTTAAGGGTTTTGCCGGAACCCGAGATCCGACACATTGCGAGGGTAAAACACCGACAACTGAGTTTCTCCAAGGCGCTGGTCATTGGGGGCACATGCACGAAGACTACTCGGCTGCCATCTAGGTCAAGCCAGCTATGTTAATTAGGACATCTATCAATTGACCCCTTTTCTACGAGTTTGTCTTTAATTTGAGCTTTGATCCTCGTCTAGTTTGTCCGTCGGGATTCATGTTGTCTCCTTGGGGCAGTGAGGTTATGGTTTCTTGTCATGTCACATTTTTTCATGGTATATGTTAATACAGTGCTTCAGATCAAAATGACGACGACCGCGCCTTCGGGGCACGTGCATGAAGACTTCTCGAAAGTCATTGACGAGGTCAAGCCGGCTCCGGTAGAAAAGAGAAAAATACTCCACTATATAGGCAGGAGCCTCCGCGCTTGCTTGCTAGTGTTGCTCTCTTCACACTCTCTCATCCTCTCTAGATCTAAACATGAAAGCGATGGCCACACTCTCTATCTCTCCTCACCGCTGGTCACAGATGCAATCGGATCCCCTCCGCCGGGGAAGGTGAGAAGGTGTAATGTTCGCGCAGTCGTCCTCGGCGACGGCTCTTACCCACTGCCAGTGCGTCCCGATCAACATGCCTTGCCGTTCTCTCCCACACAGCACCGGCTAGGGAGGACCTCTGACCCCTTCTTCCTCGCTGCCGTAGTGTGGGCAGATCCGTCCTCCCGCCGCCCACCTAGCGACATCTCGGCGACCCTCGGGTATAACTTCCTTCAAAACCCACCTTGCTCTACTTCCCCAGCTCCTGACGTCGCTGCATTTGTATCTTTTACTATTTCTCAGGCCCCCTCGTAGAGAGGATCGATCGGCTATTCAAAAGCCACTTAATTTTTTACTGTTAAGAGGTGAAACTAGTTCATGCAGTCGAATCTAGTACCACTTGGTTCAAACAGGGAAGAAAGGGGGCGGGGGTGGGGGAGATTTGTTGCCTGAATCTAGGACTTGGTCGAAAGACGAAATAATGGGTACAAAAAGTAGCAGAGGCTGGCTATCCAACTGGTCTCTTGGTCTAATATGGAAATAAAGGGAAACACGGTACAAACTCAATATAAATCGATCTATTGGTTGAAAAGGGAAAGAAAGTGGGGACTGGGGACAAGTCAACAGAGTATGTCCAGCCCTAGATTTGCTAGCCTCACACAGTATAAGGTGGCTATACCGAACAAAAATGGGACCAACCTAGATATCATGTTCTGCTGTTTGTTGCCCCGAGCCCCTCTTATGTAATGCCACTGGTAAAATGTAGCAGTCCCACTGTTGAAAGTAAGGACACATTAAACCAATGTTGTTTTCAATGTAATGCCTCCAGTAATATGAATCAATGGCACTGTTTTTCATGTCCTGCTAAATTTCTCATTAAGATAAGTTGCTTCTTTTCATTAGAAATGCAACTGTCCTGGTCTGCCTACTCTCCCATGCCCAAAAACCAACTCTTTAGCAGCTGTTAATGTAATGTTGCTGGTAAAATGAAGCAATGGCACTATTAAAGTAATGTCGTATTTAACGGTTGTCATAGTTAATCCTAATGCCCACACTAATATCTAGAAATGCTGCTGCTTTAGAAATTGCTACTATCGCTGTGGGATCGCCATTAAGATAAGTAACATGCTTCTTTTCATTTGATGTATGTTTCATAACTTGTTAGTCACCCTCCTTTCCACCTTTTTTTGCAAATACAGATATAAATTTCACGCTTGATCTTAGCTGAACTGCACAAATGATATCCAAATTATAGTTGAACATTCCACGAGCTTCATGACCAACCTTGATGTTGCTCAATTTTATTGCAACCAATGAAGAAGAAGCTACTAGCTCATGGTGAGGGAGTCCTGGACTAAGGGGTCCTCGGACGTCTGGCCTGTTAGTCGTGGGCCGGACTGATGGGTTGTGAATATACAAAGACCGAAGAACTCTACCCGTGTCCGGATGGGACTCTCCTTGGTGTGGAAGGCAAGCTTGGCGATCAAATATTTAGATTGCTTTTGTCGGCGTTCTGGGAACGGGGGGTCCCCAGACTTGCCTACCTGTGGCCCACGGCGTGGCTCTACGAGCGGGCCCGTATGACCCATCTTCAACAAGCACTCAAGACCCTAGCGAGGGGCCAAGCCTCGCGAGGCGGATGACACAAGACCTCCTCGGGAGCGGCCTCACCAGGATGGCTCGTGAAGTGCGGACAGATCAAGGCAAGGCAAACCTCGCGAGGTTCTCGTGACGTGAGCCATGACGATCGAGACCAGCCGGGCGCCAGGCGGACGCCAACGCGCGGTGTCCTTGTTTCCTCTTAGGTGCTAAGGAGGCAAGCGCAGGCGAGGAGTACCGAGGCGTCAAGCAAAGGTTTCCCTATCGGTGCAACAAGACCAAGACCAGCAGGACGGCGAGACGGAGGTCACCGTGGAGCCCAAGGTGGCGTCACCACAAAGCCTTTGGCAGGCGAAGACCACTTTTGTCAGGATAAGTTGTACTAGTTGTCCCCTTTCAAATTGGTCGTTGTGGAATCCCTTCCCGCTCAATAATTGGGAAGAGGACCAGGGCCTCTGTAAATAGGACTAGCCACCATCGTAGGAGGCAACTCATTCAGAGGCAGATCAATCTCATCTTGATCGGATCCTCACACCCTCAAGTTGACCAAGCACAAGAACACCTCTCCTCAGGAGGCTGTTTTTCCCCTTGTACTGTTTATCGTCAGCCCAAGAGGCAATCCACCGCCACACACTGGAGTAGGGTATTACACCACAAGGGTGGCCCGAATGAGCATAAATCGTGTGTCCCTTGTGTTGCGAGTTCGTCGAGCTAGCCTACAGATCGCGAAGCGTGTGAGGGCGTGATCTGTGAGGGAGAAATATTCGCGTGCACCCCAGAGTTCAAACCTTAAGGGTTTTGCCGAAACCCGGGATCCGACATTTGGCGTGCCAAGTAGGGGTGCGCCGAAGCTTTCCTTCCGTCGCTCCGCGCCCCGTTGCTTCGTCATCTCCATGGCGGACGTCAGCCGAGCCCGCGCTGAGCGCAGGGCCGCCCTCGTCACCCGCGTCGCCCAGACGGCTCCCGTTGGCGGACCACCTCCTCGTTCTCCGTCGCCTGCCTCCAATGCCACCATCGGCCCGGCGGGAAACAAGCAGCAAGCCACATCGCTGCACCCCTCGGTGCGGCATGATGGCCGCACCACTACTCCGTTGCTGACCCCGGCCGGTTCGTCATCCCACGCTCGCCGCGCTGCAGTGGACGCGCTGGCCGCGCTGTGCATGGCACGTGAGCTCCTGCACTACCGCCCTCGCCACCCGCGTCGCCCAGACGGCTCCCGTCAGCAGACCACCTCATCGTTCTCTATCGCCTGCCGCCAACGCCGCCACTGGCCCGGCGGGGAACGAGCAGCAAGCCTCGTTGCTGCACACCTTGGTGCGGCGTGACGGTCGCACCGCTACTCTGTCGCTGACCCCGGCCGGTTCGTCGTCCCACGCTCGCCGCGCTCCCGTGGACGCGCAGGCCGTGCTGTGCATGGCACGTGAGCTACTGCGCTACCTCCCCATGGACGACCTCTACGAGGACTGGCTGGACCGCATCGCCGAGCTTCTCAGCACCGCAGGGGGCTCCGCTGCACCGTCCCTCTCACTGCCTCGTCCACCACCAGCTACAGGCGATGTAGCTCACGGAGCACCTCCACCACCTCTGCACCAAGACGCCACCTTGGCGCCAAGGCGCGCGGCTCCACGGCGCGACCCACCGGGTCCGGCGCCCGTGCGCGAAGAAGGAAGCTGCCAAGAAGTCCCTCGCCCGCAAGAGAATGCTCCACCACGTCAGGATCGCTTGCTGCGGCAGGGCCCTGCGCCGCTCGCCATGGCGGCGTGCGGGCGCCAAGACCAAGCTCCACCTCCAAGACGGGCCCCGGTGACCATGAGCGGTTGCCGCGCCTTCACCCCCGAGCTGCGTAGCGTCGCCTGGCCGGGCAAGTCCAAGCCGGATCAGCCTCCTCGTTACGACGGCACCCCGACCCCGCGGAGTTCTTGCAGCTAGTCATGGCGAACTGGTTCCCCATGGCGCTCAAAGACGGCGCTCGTTTGTGGCTCCTGAACCTGCCTCCAGGCTCGATGGACGAGATGTGCGACCGCTTCGTCGCCAACTTCCGAACACCGACCGCCCCAGCGGTCGCGGGTGATCTGCGCTGCATCAAGCAACAACCAGGAGAGACCCTCCAGAAGTACATCCAGTGCTTCAACAACGTTCATCTCAAGATCCCCAAGGTGACGGACGAGGCCATCATCTCGGCGTTCTCCGATGGCGTCCGCGACGTCAAGATGAAGGAGGAGCTCGCCATCCACGAGGAGCTATGCACATCCCTGGAGTTGTTCAACCAGGCGACCAAGTGCACAAGGGCTGAGGAAGGGCGCCTTTCCTTCTCGAGCTCCCACCGCCGACACCTGGAGAGAGAAAGCCAAGGTCAAGGGCGTGAAGCGCAAGGGCAGTTGTACTCATGGCGAGCGGACCTGAAGCCTTGGCGAGGACTAGCTGGAGTCATCCAAGAGCAGCCGACCGTTCTGCGCCTTCCACAGCATGCACGGTCACAACACCAATGATTGTCAGGAGCTCAGGGCCATTCATTATGGACGCTTCGGTCGATGCCCCGAGCACAGCGACCGAGGCTACGGCCGAGGAGGAGGACGTGGCGGAGGACGCTGGGACGACCGTGGCCCACGCCAAGACTGGCGCGACCGGCCTCGTGAGGACCGCTGGCAGGATTAGCCTCGCGAGGGTGCCTGGTGGGATCAGCCTCGCGAGGACCGTCCTCAGGGCAATGATGGGCTTCCTCCACTGCCGCCCCCACCAAGAAGGAACGACCACCACCATCAAGACCAGGGGGTTGGGGGCTTCCAGGAGCTACGTGATATCGCCTGCATCTTGGGCGGAGCTCAAGCCCCAGCCTCACAGCGAATCTTCAAGAAGTTTGCCCGCGAGGTGAACGCAGTCCTCCCCAAGCTCGAGGCCACTCACCCGCTCAGGTGGTCCAAGTGCGCCATCACTTTCAGTTCGGCAGATCAGCTCAAGTGTGTGGCTACCGCTGGCGCTCTCCCAATGCTTTGTTCACCCGTCATCAGCAACATACAAGTCACCAAGATGCTCATCGACGGTGGCGCAGGACTCAACATCTTGTCCGTCGACACGTTCGACAACCTTCAAGTGCCCTACGACCAACTTCAGCCTACCAAGCCTTTCTCAGGAGTGACCGACGGTTCCACCACACCGATAGGCCAGGTCCGCCTCCATGTCACCTTCGAAGAACACAACAACTACCGCACCGAGCTCATCGACTTCGATGTCGCACACATCCGTCTGCCGTACAATGCCATCCTCAGGTATCCAGCCCTGGCCAAATTCATGGCGGTGACGCACCATGGCTACAACGTCCTCAAGATGCCAGGGAGCGGCGGGATCATCACAGTCCCCTGCGAAGAAAGAGATGCAGTGTGCTCCCTCAAGCGCGCCTTCCAAGCAGCGTCAATCAAAGACCCCGACAACAGCGCAGCTCGATACCCTCCTGAGGTTGTTCCCAAGAAGAAGAAGCAGATACTCCGTGCAGGACCTCAGGAGGGTGGTGTCGCGAGTGGTACCTCATCAGCATCAGCGCCCGCACCTGGGGCGCCTCCCTCCCTCGCATAGCAAGGCGAGCCCGGTGCCCTCCTCGGGCAGGGCTTGGGGGCTCTCTTCTGGAGGGCCTCAGACCTCGCCAACATCACAAGAGAGGCGCTCGGGCACCACTTGGAGGCGTGCTTCGCGGCACGTCTCCCTCAGGAGGACACAGGCGGGGCGCCAACGCTTCGAGTTCATCGCCAAGACCACTCGAGAACTGCAGGGCCGAGAGCCATCGCGGCAACCGCCCGCACACCGGCGCAGCTCCCCATCCAGCGAGATCTTTGGGCTGCAGCGTCACGCATCGGCGTCCCAGACTCAACAGCCCAAGATCTCGAGAGCCCTTCTAGCCTTCGCACGTGGGACGCTGCGAGGGCCCACTGCACAGCTACGTTCGCATGCCATTCGGCCTGCCGAGCATGGCATCCGCTTATCAGCGCAACTTGCGGCATGTCCTGGCGGCTTAGGAGGCCAGGCACCGCGCCGTCCTGACGAAGATGGAGACGGTCCTCAAGAAACCGCCTGGACCCCCGGAGCCTCCTGAGGCTCAGGGTCCCAGTGGCTCGTGAGGAGCAACCCTTTCGCCGCGCCTCTTCAGCTGCCTCAACATTTCTTCAACAATAGAACCATGTGAAATTTTCCAAGTTTATTTAGCTAGGAGCGACCCTCGGGCTGCATCATTCCCAGGCCACGTGGGTCCGTCCCTATGGCATGTATCCTTTTTTTATGTCATTAGCTTACCTTGCTGGGGGCGCCCCTCGGGCTGCATCATCCCCAAGCCGCTCGGGCTTGACCCAGTGGCATGTATCTTCCCTGCATTTACTTGAGCCAGTTTGCTTTCCATGCTTAATCTATCTATGACTATCACCTGCTCGATTATCACCCACCACAGGAGCTGCTCACGCTGGCACGGCGCTTGTGCTCGGGTCCGTCCCTGCAACGTCGACAAACCTGAGCGGTCGAGCTCTGGCTCGCGGCACGCCCCGCGCATGTCACCTCACCAGGCCCTCAGTGCCTTCATCTCCTCACGGAGCAACCGGTGGCAGACCGACAACCGTAATGGCAAGCTGTGTTTCTCCTTGTGCTGGCTTGCAGGAATCCCCTGAGGATGATGCCAGGCGGCACCGCGAGCTCCCTCTTCTCCCATGCAATCCGCTTGCGCGTTAAAAGGGGGGCTCCTGAGCATCGCGACTCAGGAGCTCTTACTGGCTCTCCAGCCCTCACCCCCTGGCCTTGACCACGGCATGTGACCTGGCATACCAGCGGCGGCTGAGCTCGCTCGAGGGACGGGACCTGAGGACGTAGAGCACAAAGGAGAACATGGAGAAGAGGGGGAGGCTTGTATGGGCCTGGCCTAGCTATTCTACGGACACCTATGCACGAATCTGGCGCATCACGAGGAATCGACTCCGGACCGTCAAGATAGGTCTCGCGCCCGGGTTGGTTAAAACCGCTAAGGCCTAGGAACCACACTAGCCGCAGCCCTGCTGCGGCAACGTCACCCCCCTTTCTTTCCTCCCAATGGCTGCTTGAGCGCTAAAGGGGACCTCATGAGCATCGCACCTCAGGAAATCTTACTGGACCTCGAGCCGCTCACCTCCTGGCCTTGACCACGGCATGCGATCTGGCATACCAGCGACGGCTGCAGCTTGCCTGGGGACCAGGACCTGTCAGCGTAGAACACCAAGTCGTCGCGAGGTTGGAAAGGGGAGACCGAGCTGAAGCAGGACTCGCGCCCACGCAAGTTCATAATAAGGATAATATTGACAAAAGACATTACAGACCCTTTACACGCCCCCACGGGGTACCTCTCGATTCTTCACAGGAAACAAAGGGGAAAAGCTTCAAGGACTCCTATCTACACGCGCCCCTGTGGCTGATGCCATCATCAACAGTGGGCCACCAGAGGCCGGCGCCAACCTCATCTAGATCAGCGGCGGCCGGACGTTGCAGCTCTGCTTCGGGCTCGGCGAGAGCTTGGGGCACGTAGCTGTCATCGCTCGTCTCCGGAGTCTCGTAGAGCTCGGGAGGATGGCTGGACTCCCAAGCGTCGTTGCGGCTTCCATAGGAGCCACTGGTGACGCGGACAGCAGGCCCTACTCCTACTGCGGCATCAACCCGATGACCCCTCCCGGAGCAACACTCCAGGCGGCGGCCTTCTGCGTTGAAGACCTTGAAGAATAGGGTGGAGGCGCCGGCATACTTGAAGTGGAACGCAAGGGCACCCTGCGCACAGCACACTCTGGCGACCTCACCCCAGCCTCGGGTCATGAAGATCTTGCCCGAGGAGATGGCTTCAACCTCCGCCCCAGTCGTCGGCGCATCGCAGTCGGCATGCTACAGCCAAAGCTCGAGGGGCCCCCTCGGCGGCATCTCGGCAGAGAAGAAGGAAGGGGAGCGGATCCAGGTGCTCGGAGGCATCGCCGCCCACAGCACCTGCTCGCGCGGAGAGTCCGCGGCATGGAATCCAGGGGCAGCGATGCGCGCCACCGCGATACGGCGACCATGGTCGCGGCGCGCGCGCCGCCGCTCGCCGCCTCTTCCTCCTAAGCCCTCGGCTTGGGCGTACAAGGGCAACAGGTATCCAGGAGGCGGCCGCTCGCACCAGGGCCTCGTCACCTCCGCCCTCACGACCATGTCGCGGAGATGCAACAGCCTCTTCTTCAGCGGAAGCGGCCCAAGCTCGTCGCGGGGAGCCTTTCCTTTCTCCGCGGCGGAAAACCTTCGAATCGGTGCCATTGGTGCCGCTATTAGCAATGGAGCAAAGGAGGAGAAGCGAGCGGAATGGGAAGAGATGGGCGACGGGGGCTCCCCTCCCCTCCCCATTTATAGCAAGAGAAGGCCAACCAGCGACCGCCACGATCCCAGGTAATGATGGTTTTTCCTTGCATGTCGGAGGGACTTGTCAAGTCGGGCAGTTGTCGAGGCAGCGTGGGGAAGAGGAGACGCCCACGTCCAATCAACCGCCACGCGTCGACCAAGGCCACAGGCTGTTGGGGCCCGCGGCGCTCTGCACTTGCCCTTTGGTTTCGCCTCGAAGCCAAGTCCGAGCGCGCCTTGGGCCCGGGGGCTACTGTCGGCGTTCTGGGAACGGGGGTCCCCAAACTTGCCTGCCTGCGGCCCACGACGTGGCTCTGCGAGTGGGCCCTTACGACCCATCTTCACCAACAAGCACTCAAGACCCTCGCGAGGGGCCAAGCCTCGCGAGGCGGACGACACAAGACCTCCTCGGGAGCGGCCTCACCAGGCTGGCTCACGAAGGCGGAGAGATCAAGGCAAGGCAAACCTCACGAGGTTCTCGTGACATGAGCCATGACGATCGAGACCAGGCAGGCGCCAGGCGGGCGCCAGCGCGCGCAGTGTCCTTATTTCCTCTTTGGTGCTAAGGAGGCAAGCGAAGGCGAGGAGTACCGAGGCGTCAAGCAAAGGTTTCCCTATCGGTGCAACGAGACCAAGACCAGCAGGACGGCGAGACGAAGGTCACTGTGGAGCCCAAGGCGGCGTCACCACCGAGCCTTTGGGAGGCGAAGACCACTTTTGTCAGGATAAGCTGTACTAGCTGCCCCTTTGAAATTGGCCGTTGTGGAATCCCTTCCCGCTCAATATTTGGGAAGAGGACCAGTTCATCTATAAATAGGACTAGCCACCACCATAGGAGGCAACTCATTCAGAGGCAGATCAATCTCATCTTGATCGGATCCTCACACCCTCAAGTTGACCAAGCACAAGAACACCTCTCCTCAGGAGGTTGTTCTTCCCCTTGTACTGTTCATCCTCAGCCCAGGAGGCAATCCACCGCCACACACTGGAGTAGGGTATTACACCACAAGGGTGGCCCGAACTAGTATAAATCTTGTGTCCCTTGTGTTGCGAGTTCGTCGAGCTAGCCTAGAGATCGCGAAGCGTGTGAGTGCGTGATCTGTGAGGGAGAGATCTTAGCGCGCACCCTAGAGTTCGAACCTTAAGGGTTTTGCCGGAACCAGAGTTCCACACCTTTGTCTGTAACCGACCTTGTGTAACCCTAGATCCTCCCGGTGTCTATAGAAATCAGAGGACTTAGTCCGGAGAGAGAGACTCATGACCATAGTCATGCAGGCTAGACTTCTAGGGTTTAGCCATTACGATCTCATGGTAGATCAACTCTTGTAATACTCATATTAATCAAGATCAATCAAGCAGGAAGTAGGGTATTACCTCCATAGTGAGGGCCCGAACCTGGGTAAACATTGTGTCCCCTGTCTCCTATTACCATCGACCTTAGACGCATAGTTTGGGACCCCCTACCCGAGATCCGCCGGTTTTGACACCGACATTGGTGCTTTCATTGAGAGTTCCACTATGCCATCCCCAAAAGGTTTGATGGCCTCTGCAAACATCAACAACGATGCTGTCCAAGGGGAAACCTTCCTCCCTGGACAGATCTTCGTGTTCGGCGGCTTCGCCTGCAGGGCCAACTTCGCAGCCATCCGAGCAGATCGACAGCTACGCCCCTGGCCATCAGGTCAGATTTGGGAGCTTGAACTACGTTGCTGACATCCGCGGAGACTTGATATTCAGCGGATTCGAGACCACGGCAGCCGCTCCCTATCCCTACGATGAACATGATCTAAATCTGTCATCGGACCATACTCAGGAAATTGCACCTGTAACCGCCCCGGCCTTAGATCCAGAGCAAACCGCACCATACGAGGACGGGAAGCTCAACCCCACCACGGAGGCCGCAGATTCCGCGGTGTTGGAGCCGCACACAGACTTAACCTCATGTGATATCTGTGTCACCGGAACTCCGGACTCGACTCCAGTTATAAGCTCCAAACCATGCGCGTCCGCGGACGCCGAGCTTGATCATTTATCGATCTTTGAATTTAGCGCCGCAGACATCTTCCGACCCTCGCCTTTTGGCGATATGCTAAACTCATTAAAAATCAGTCCTTGGCGGGAGACTCACAGCCGAACTATGTCCGGTTTGAACTGGAGGCTGATGACGGGGAATTTCGTTTCCCACCCACCACCCACCACATAGCCACTGTCGAGGACTTAACCGACATGCTTTATTACGGCTCCGAAGACATCGACGGTATGGACGACGATGCCGATGAGGAGCAGGGCCAAAACCCGCCGTTTACCGGACGCTGGACCGCCACTTCTTCGTACGACGTATACGTGGTGGATACACCTAAAGAAACTAACAATGATGACAAAGAGGATCCAGTTGAGGACAAACCTCCCGAGACACAGCCTAGACGCCGGCGTCAGCAGCGCCGCTCTAAGTCATGTCGTGCAAAAGACAAAAACACTGGCACCGGAGAAAACAATACCCCGGACGATGCCGAAGACAATGAAGACCCTATTGGGGCAATCTCCGAACAGGATGAACGGGAAGACGGGCACGTTAACCCTGATGAATAGGCCATACACGAAGAGTCGAAGGATAGTAATTATCTTCCACTCTCCGAGGAAGAGGAGAGCCTCGGCAATGAGGATTTCATCATGCCTGAGGAACCTCTCGAGCAGGAGCGCTTTAACGCCGCTAATAGCCCTTTGCAAGGAGCACGAAAAAAAGCAGGCAGCAGCTTCAAGCTGATCAAGATCTGCTCAATGATAGATGGACCAAAGTCCTGGCCGCCGAGGAATACGGCCTTAGTGGCCCAGCCAAAAATTACCCTAAGCACAAATTGCTACCTCAGTTCGGCGATGAGGCGCTGGAGCCCATACCATCGTCACACAATGCGGCTAATCGACCACAACGCGGTCAGGACAGAGCGGCAACTCAAGCCGAACGCCAGCCCGCCCCACCTCACCGTAAAGGCAGAGATAAAACAGCTCAGGGTTATACATATGACCTTCGGCAGGGCCTGGACAGCAGAACAAGACATACTAGATCGATCTACGGATCACGAGGACGTACCCCGACGTGCGGCGACAACTATCCGCCCGGACGCGACAAGCCTAGTCATGCCCGGGCCGAAAACCGCAGACGGACTCCATCGGAGCTACGTCGTAGTGTGGCCCAATATAGAGGCGCTGCACATCCTCTTTGCTTCACAGACGAAGTAATGGAGCACGAATTCCCAGAGGGTTTAAGCCCATGAATATCGAATCATACGACGGTACAACTGATCCCGCAGTATGGACCGAGGATTTCCTCCTCCATATCCACATGGCCCGCGGAGATGACCTTCATGCCATCAAATACCTACCACTAATACTCAATGGACCAGCTCAGTACTGGTTAAACAGTCTGCCGGAAAACTCAATTGGCAGCTGGGAGGACTTGGAAGACGCCTTCCGCGACAACTTCCAAGGAACATATGTCCGGCCACCAGATGCCGATGACTTAAGTCACATTCTCCAGTAGCCTGGAGAGTCAGCCAGGAAGCTCTGGACTTGGTTCCTTGTTAAAAAGAACCAAATCATCGATTGTCCGAACGCGGAAGCCCTAGCGGCCTTCAAACACAGCGTCCGGGATGAATGGCTCGCCCGCCAACTCGGTCAAGAAAACCAAAATCCATTACAGCCCTTACCACTCTAATGACCCACTTTTGCGTGGGAGAATATAGCTAGCTCGCTCGTAGAAGCAACAACGCCAGCGATACGGGCATTTCCGAAGTCCGGGACGGCAATGGCAAGCCACGACGCAGCGAACACAAACGTCGCAATGATAATGAAAGAACGTGCGACACAGCGATCAACGCCGGATTCAGCGGTCCCAAACCCGGCCAACGGAAAAAACCATTCAAGGTGAACAGAGACAGACCATCCAATTTAGACAGGATATTGGACAGACCCTACCAAATTCATGGCCACACCGACAAACCAGCTAATCATACCAACAGAAGCTGTTGGGTCTTCAAGCAGGCCGGCAAGCTCAACGCCGAACACAAGGGGAGGAGGCCGCCCGGTGATAGCGACGATGAAGAGACTCACCAAACAAATACCGGGGGTCAGAAGCAATTTCCCCCCGAAGTAAAAAACAGTGAACATGGTATACGCGACACACAAGTCTACAAGGGAGCAGGAGAAGCACTCCCTATGGACTGAAGATCGTACTACGGCAACTTCAGTACAAAACGGTCTTATTAAACCGCATACCTTGTCGGCCATTAAGCCATCGGTCTCCATTCAACAGGATCGACCAATTCCGGAGCGGAAATAGCAGTTCGGCTTCCGCCGCCCACCTCATATACCTGCCAAATTTGTATCGCGCATACATAACTATGCACTTAAGATACCCTGGGCATCGGTGGGAGCACAATACGGATGAGCCCGCAAGCACTCCCATAACTTCTTTTTCTAATTACTCTTTCTTTCTTCATTATCCTTTACTACAGGTGACGCAAAGGCTAAACATCTAACGGACTCTAGCGAAGTTTGGATCTGTACACTCACCTAGGGGGCTATTTCCGTCAAGGAATCCCCTCGCCGAGGACAGGCGGCGCAGACGTGCGACAGGAGGTCCAAAATAACTTTTTGTCTACCGCACTCTTTATTTCAAGCCTGTAATATGCCTTTTTCCTCCGCCTTCGACCCCGGGAATGTCAAATAGCCGGGGTTACGGCCCTTTTTTATCTATAAAGTAACCATTGGCATATCACTCAAGTCCCAGTAAACATAATCCGCATTCAGCATTCGCTTTTTTCCAAAAAAAATGAATTTGGCTCCTATGGTTGTATCCAAACATACCTCGGCATAACTTGTCAGGGGCTCGGTACGGGAACAAATGAGTTGCCGACAAGTCCGAACAGCTTTATAGCGTAGTTTGGCGTCGCGAGTTTGGCCTTATATGCATCAGCTCCGAATCATGTCTTGGGTCGATAGTTGGGTTGCCCGGCTCCTTTCTTGCTACCTTACGTTCCGCTCTATCAGCTAGGGTCATAAAGGGAGAACTACTGCGATTGTGCTTCCGGTTCATTTGGTCAAGCACCTCGATGAAAGCCGGCAAACCGATCATCATGATGCGGCGAGCTGGTCAACCACTCGATGACTTATCGGAATCTTTCGCGATTCCCTCCGTATTATATGAAGGACCTTTTTCTTCAGGTCATATATGTGACGCACCATATTGGAATAAGCCGTACACATCCCAGGGGCTATATTGTAACCCCCACCCCCATATAAAACTCCTATGGCCAAGTTAAAGTGTTAACGCCCTATAGTCTGATTGCCTAGTTCACCGCATTGACACCTCCTTAATGGACCAAGACGTTGGGTTAAGAGTGATCACATGCTTTTCCGAACACCCCGTATTTTATACTTGGGGGCTGAAGCCGACGACTGGAAAACTTTCAGATTAATACAAAAACAGCCGCACAGGAGGAACACAAATTTTAGGCGAAACTAACATATATAGCCTTATCATAATATTTTCTTTTACAACTACCCATACATTTCACTCGAATATCATGTTTTTCGAGCACTGGCCCTCTATCAAGCGGGCACCCTCCAGGACATCCTCGAAATACTGCTATGGTGCGCAATGGTCCTTGCCTTTGGGTGGACCCTTCGCGGCAACATATGTGGCCTTCATCTTCGCCCAGTATGTCTTGACACGAGCAAAGGCCATCCGTGCACCTTCAATGCATGTTAATCGCTTCACGACGTCGATACGCGGTACCGCATCAGCAAGTCGCCGCACCAAACCAAAATAACTATCCGGAATTGGCTCGTTCGGCCACAGCACGATCACGGCGTCCCTCATGGCAGAACCGGGTAGTCTATGGAGCTCGGCCCATTGGGTCATCTGTTTGTTTAGCAACAGTGGGTGTTTTGACGCACCGAACTGTGACCAGAAAATCTTCTCCGTTGCACACCCTTCTTGCGCTTGGTAAAACTGCGCCGCATCGGAAGCACTCTTCGGCAGGTCCAATAACGCGTCTGGAGAACTCCACACTTGATTAAGTGGATCATAATTTGGATCGCCGAACTTAGTTTGCAATAAAAAGGGCTTACCAGCCGCGATCTCCCCAGCTTGTCGGATCCCCTCCCGGGTCGCTCTAGATTCGGACCGCGCTTTTTTCGCCTCTCGTAAGGCCTTGTTAAGATCAGCCGTTTTGGCTTTATTATCCTTCTCGAGGATTTCACAGTGGCTAGTGGCATCCTTTAGCTCACGCGTCATCATGGATATTCTCTCCTCGCATTGGCGCCGAGCAGCCTGTTCGGCCTTTAACTCGGCAGATGCCTACTCGGTAGCCGCATTATTAATCTGGGCCTGCTCTTTGGCCCGGGCCAGCTCAGATCGAAGGATCTCGACCGCGGCGGCACCATCTGCATTGATGCATATCTCAGTATACAATATTTCGTGTGATGCTTACATTACAAAGCATGTGCTTGTAAGGACTGCCCCAGAAACATACCTTGTGACTCGTCAAGACGCTTGTTGATAAGCATAAGGTCATCTCCCACCATATCAAGCTTCCGCTCTAGATCAGCAACTTCTGTAGTCCGGGCGGACGCCCGGGAAGCGACAGCCTGCATTTCAATTAATCATATTATTTCCTGGAAATATCTTTTTTTATCCTCTGATCGCCTCCCTCGGGAAGCCAATCCGAGTCTCAGGGGCTACTACCTATACACAGGTGCAGTGTGTGAGTCAAGCACAATCAAAAATATTACATTACAAACCTCGAAGCCTCTTAGCAGGCTCATGAAGGCTTCATTCAATCCGCTTTTCGCGGATAGCACCCTTTCAACCACCATACCCACCAAGGTACGATGTTCCTCTGAGACAAATGCGTTTTGCAGCATGTTCGTCAATTCATCCGGCGCTTCGGGGCTTCCGGAAGCTGCCGCAGGAGTACGGCCTCCCTTTGAAGGGATCCATTTATTCGTCCCTGTGACTGTCTCCGAACGTAGGCCGGACAGCTCGGGGCCTTTGTTGTCGTCCCCCGGACTCTGGGCTACCGAAGTGTTACCTTTGGGTTGTGTTTTCCCATCCCTTGCACAACTTGTTGATCGGGAGAGACCCTCCGCGACGACACCTCAAAGTCGTCTGCCCTATTGGGCGAGGAGACCGGTGGAGGCGTCTCACTTTCCATCATCTCTGGGAGAAGGTCCCCCGAAGAAGAGGATTGCTGAAGACTGTTCACCGAACTGTAAAAAACATATATTCTAGATGTTACCTCGGTCACAAGAAAGGGACGGGATATGTTTAAAATACCCTTGTTCACTTACGGTTTGCCTGAAGGCTTGTCCTCTCTGTGGGATCGCGCGATGACATTGCCCTCCAAGCCCGAGCCACCCAACGGGGGCATCTTGCCTCGCTTAGGAGTCGTTTCCTCCCAACCTTTGGAGGCGGCCCTTTTATTACCATGGGGAGAAGGAATATTGGCTTCTCCTTCACTTTGGCCTTCGGGCGGGGGAATCTTTATCTCCTCGGACACGGTGTCTGATGTACCCTCGAAAGGGAGGCCACCTTTGGCCTTCCCGCTCTCCGCCTTGTCTCCCTTCTCAGACACCTGGTACGGCATCAGGGCCAGCATCCTCGTTAGTACGGGATCCGCCGAGTCTTTGGGAAGGGGGGCCGAACACCTAATACGCTCCGCTTTCTTTATCCATCCCTGGAGGAAGATAGTCTGTTCAGTAACGTATTACGGCGTACCTAACTACAAAGTGTTTGGAAGTTGAGCGCTTACTGAGGTATCCGCATGGTTGCAGTCGAGGCCAAGGTCCTCGGTGGTGTCCGTCCATTGTTTTCGTTTTCCCAAAAACAATTTCCACATTCCTTTGTGTGTGGTGCCGAAGAAGTGTTGGAGGGTTCGTGGTCCTTCCGGATTAAACTCCCACATGCGGAGAGGCCTATGCTGACATGGCACGGTTCGGCGGATTAACATTACTTGAATCACGTTGACAAGATCGATGTCCCTCTCGAGGAGGGTTCGGATGCGGCTCTGTAGAGTCTGCACTTCATCAACTGATCCCCAGTCTAGCCCGTTATTGATCCATGATGCAAGCTGTAACAGAGGGCCGGAATGGAACGCAGGTGTAGCTCCTCACTTGGTGTCGCGGGGTTCTGTGATGTAAAACCACTCCTGCTGCTGTTGGTTGGAAGTTTCGGTGAAGGAGCCTTTTGGCCAGTGAGTATTGGTAAGCTTGCTCACAATAGCACCGCCGCACTTCGTTTGTTTCCCATCGACCACCTTCGGCGTCACACTAAAGATTTTGATCCATAAGCTGAAGTGTGGGGGAATTCGGAGGAAGGCCTCACACGTAATGATAAACGCCGAGACATGGAGGAAAGAATCTGGGGCTAGATCGTGAAAATCTAGTCTGTAATAAAACATGAGCCCCCGGACGAAGGGGTGAAGAGCGAACCCTATCCCTTGGAGGAAGTGAGAGATGAATACGACCCTCTCACCGGATCTGGGAGTCGGAATAACCTGTCCTTGAGCAGGAAGCCTGTGGGGAATCTCCAGCGGTCGTGTCCGCCGCCAGCTTTGCAATGTCCTCCTCTGTAACAGAGGAAGCCACCCATCGGCCCTGCGGGCTGGGTCCGTACATGACTAGGAAGCTTGAAGCAATGGAGTCGAACCTTGGGTGCTAGAACTCGAGGTTGGGAAGGCTGAGGAGAGGCTTGGCGTAAATAAAGACGGCCCTTGGCTCCTTTATAAAGGCAACGAGTATCGAACGCCTCCTCCTGAGCCTGAAAGCCTGCCTATTCTTAAGGAATCTTTCCAATGGAACGGTTGGATTACCCACGCTCGTATTGATGAGAATCCCGCAATAAAGGGACATGATCTCTGCCTCGACAAGACGTGCCAATAAAAACCACGCCTCGAAACATGGAACGGCAAGACAGGAAACGGTTCGAAATAATGACTGGACAAGTGTGATGTCACGTTACAACAAGTTGTCGGCAGATTGGACTCGTGAAATATTATACTCTCTACGGCTATGTGTGTGGTACTTGTGTTGCAGATCCGGACACGTTCGTTGCGTCCGAAGACTATCTTGGAGAATTCGGAAGGAGGAACCCACCTTGCAATGACGAAGACAATCTGCGCGCCGGACACCTCGTTATTGAAGCCTGGTTTAGGGGCTACTCAGGGAGTCCTGGACTAAGGGGTCCTCGGACATCTGGCCTGTTAGTCGTGGGCCAGACTGATGGGCTGTGAATATACAAAGACCGAAGAACTCTACCCGTGTCCGGATGGGACTCTCCTTGGCGTGGAAGGCAAGCTTGGCGATCAAATATGTAGATTCCTTTCTCTGTAACCGACCTTGTGTAACCCTAGATCCTCCCGGTGTCTATATAAACCGGAGGACTTCGTCCGGAGGGAGAGACTCGTGACCATAGTCATACAGGCTAGACTTCTAGGGTTTAGCCATTACGATCTCGTGTTAGATCAACTCTTGTAATACTCATATTCATCAAGATCAATCAAGCAGGAAGTAGGGTATTACCTCCATAGTGAGGGACCGAACCTGGGTAAACATTGTGTCACCTGTCTCCTGTTACCATCGACCTTAGACGCACAGTTTGGGACCCCCTACCCGAGATCGTAGGTCTTGACACCGACACATGGGACATTGCTTCATTTTAGGTGAACTGCACAAAAAGGTCCCATGAATTGAATCATCCATGTTGGTGACCGGTGTCATCCCTTCTACAATGGCGTTGACTGCAGATATGGTTCCCATCACAAGGTATATTCCTTTTTTGTCCGACTGTTTGCCAAATATCCTGCATGTTGACTCTGCTCTTGTGCTACTGTTTTGGCACTGCCATATAAAGCAGTAATTTTATTATTTTGCACCTTAATCTAGTGGCACTATTAATTTGAGGCAATGTTTTGGCACCGCTAGTGCCACTGATTTTTTTAATATATAGACAGAGGGGGTTTCCTCTGATTTTGTTAAAGAAACCCAACCATAGAGAACCATTATTCGACAACATCTCAGTGTAAACGGGCAGATATGCAACTACTACTAGAATGGACTGAGTACTAGTAGGAGACAAGTTCGCCACATAAGCTAGGCAGGTAGGGGGATGCAGCACCAGCTCGACCAAATTTGGATTACCACCCAAATGCTACCACAGAAACATCAGGGGGAGATAGGGACTGAAAGAGCCAGCTTCAGCATCCCAGTCTAAGCACCCCCAGCCTCCATCCTTGCGACGCACGGTACACCTCGCTTGCCACCTACTCGACCCTAGTGCCACTGATAAAATGAAGTAATAATATAGTTAAAATAGAGCGAGTGTCCTCTCTATCATTTCATTTCCAATGAAGATAAAGAAAGTGCTTCTCTTTGTTAGTATATGTTTCATCAACTAGTCACATTGTTAATGTTTAAGTGTTTTTGCAAACCGGGGTGCTTACTTTTAGTTGATCTGCACAAAATAGAGGATGGAATGTCTCAAGGCCCCTCCTTGTACTACCGCTGTACACTGATGTTCATCACTGGAAGAAGGTGTATCGGGAAGAATTGGGTCGATTTCCAGTATAAGGCCTACCGTATGAGGTGTCACGGGGCCCATCTCGCCCTCGCAGCATGGCATACTATGATACTATCGCAATATTTTATTCTATTTATTAGTGTATGTTTCATCAACTAGTGCCACTATAATGTAATCACGCTTTTCCATTATCTGTGCAAACGGGGTTATTCAGCTGCATTTTGGTGGAACTGCACAAATGTACGGATGGAACCGGCATATATGCAAAGTGCGAGGTGTGCCAAGTAAAAATTACCGACACCAACCATGCTCCATGTAAGCATTGGCATCCACCACCACTAGTGGGATGAGTGGCGCTCTCAGTGGACGGATCTTTCTCGGCAGCAAATCCTCTAACCAAATACTAGTAGCTTATATTGGCACTTTTCTAGGGAGTACTCTTTTCTGAAAGAAGCACCAATCTATTTTTCTTCATTTGTACACAGTGTCACAACTTTGTTTTTGGTCCAGAGCTATTTTAGGGTGATTCGCGTAGTACTCGAAGACTGATTGTAAGCATGATTTTCATTAGCCGTCACACTGATTGTAAGCATGAGCAGATGGAAGATTAGGTTAGTGCGAAGCTTAACTTAAACCCTACCGCCGCCGTTGAAACGAGGCGAGCGTCGAAGGAACCATGGAGAACGACGGGGAAGCAACGTCGCGCCATCCGGCCTCCTCTTGTGGTTGGAGAATGAATACTCCTGTGGCTTCGGCTGGCTCTGCACCTTCACAAACGGCACACCGTACTCGGTCGATTCGTTATCCTCTGGATGCTCGACCTTCGACCTGTACGCCCACCACCTTGATAACCCACAAGTATAGAGGATCCATTGTAGCCTCTTTCGATAAGTAAGAGTGTCGAACCCAACGAGGAGCTAAAGGTAGAAAAAATATTCCCTCAAGTTCTATCGACCACCGATACAACTCTACACACGCTTAACATTCGCTTTAACTAAAACAAGTATGAAACTAGAAGTACTTTGTAGGTGTGATAGGATAGGTTTGCAAGATAATAAAGAGCACGTAAATAAAAACTAGGGGATGTTTAGATAAATACACAACTAAGTTAGTTTTAGTAGAGAGATTTTTGTCACAAGAAAGTTATTTGTCCCTAGGCAACCGATAACTAGACCGGTAATCATTATTGCAATTTTATATGAGGGAGAGGCATAAGCTAACATACTTTCTCTTCTTGGATCATATGCACTTATGATTGGAACTCTAGCAAGCATCCGCAACTACTAAAGATCATTAAGGTAAAACCCAACCATAGCTTTAAAGTATCAAGTCCTCTTTATTCCCATACGCCATGACCCACTTATCCATGTTTGTGTTTCAGTCACTCACGCAACACAGACAAAAAGCAAACCATGAACATATTGCAAACCCTATAGTGGGGATCCCTCACGCTTGCGCGACACGGAGAGCCCCATAGCACAGCACCAATAATAAAACATGCAACTCAAACCAATCACGATCATCAATCAACCCATAGGACAAAACGGATCTACTCAAACATCATAGGATAGCCATACATCATTGGGAAATAATATATAGCGTTGAGCACCATGTTCAAGTAGAGATTACAGCGGGGAGAAGGGGTGTTACACCGCTGCATAGAGGGGGAGAGAGTTTGTGATGATGGCGGCGAAGTTGTTGGTGTAGATTGTCGTTGCGATGATGGCCCCGGCGGTGTTCCGGCGCCACCGTGAGAGAGGGGGAGAGAGAGCCCCCCTTCTTCCTCTTCCTCCTTGACCTTCCCCCTAGATGGGAGAAGGGTTTCCCCTCTGGTCCTTGGCTCCCATGGTGGCGGAGGGGCGAGAGCCCCTCCGAGATTGGATCTCTCTCTCTCTCTGTTTTCTTCTGTTTCTGCGTTCCCAGATTCTGGCCTTTCACCGTTTCGTAAATTCTGGAGATCCGTAACTCCGATTGGGCTGAAATTTTAACATAATTTTTATCCGGATATTAGCATTCTTGCGCCAGAAGAAGGGCACCAACCGCCTTACGGAGTGGGCACAAGGGCCCAGGGCGCGCCCTCCGTCCTTGTGGGCCCCTCGGGCATCGTCTCATGTTCATTCCACTTCCCAAAATTCACATATATTCCAAAAAAAATCTCCGTAAGTTTTTATCCTGTTAGGACTCTGTTTGATATGGATTTTCTGCGAAACAAAAAACATGCAACAAACATGAACTAGCACTAGGCACTGGATCAATATATTAGTCCAAGAAAATCATATAAATTTTTGCCAAAAGTATGTAAAAGTTGTATAATACTGGCATGGAACAATAAAAAAATTATAGATACGACGGAGACGTATCAGCATCCCCAAGCTTAATTCCTGCTCGTCCTCGAGTAAGTAAATGATAAAAAAGATAATTTTTGATGTGAAATGCTACCTAGCATAATCTTGATCATATAATCTAATCATGGCATGAATATCGAGACACGAGTGATTTAAAGCAATAGTCTATCATTTGACATAAAGACAATAATACTTCAAGCATACTAATAAAGCAATCATGTCTTTCTCAAAATAACATGGCCAAAGAGAGTTATCCCTACAAAATCATATAGTCTGGCTATGCTCCATCTTCATCACACAAAGTATTTCATCATGCACAACCCCGATGACAAGCCAAGCAATTGTTTCATACTTATAATGTTCTCAAGTTTTTTCAACTTTCATGCAATACATGAGAGTGAGCCATGGTTATAGCACTATAGGTGGAATAGAATATGATGGTGGAGGTTGTGTGGAGAAGACAAAAAGTATAAATTCTCACATCGAGCGGCTAATCAACGGGCTATGGAGATGCCCATCAATTGATGTCAATGTGAGGAGTAGGGATTGCCATGCAACGGATACACTAGAGCTATAAGTGTATGAAAGCTCAAACTAAAAACTAAGTGGGTGTGCATCCAACTTGCTTGCTCATGAAGACCTCGGGCATTTGAGGAGGCCCATCAACCGAATATACAAGCCAAGTTCTATAATGAAAATTCCCACTAGTATATGAAAGTGATAACTCAAGAGACTCTCTATATGAAGAACATGGTGCTACTTTGAAGCACAAGTGTGGTAAAAGGATAGTAGGATTGCCCCTTCTCTCTTTTTCTCTCATTTTTTTTGTTTTCTCTTTTTTTGGGGCTCTCTCTTTTTTTTGGCCTCTTTTTTTCGTCTGGAGTCTCATCCCGACTTGTGGGGGAATCATAGTCTCCATCATCCTTTCCTCACTGGGACAATGCTCTAATAATGATGATCATCACACTTTTATTTACTTACAACTCAATATTACAACTCGATATCTAGAAAAATACGACTCTATATGAATGCCTCTGGCAGTGTACCAGGATGTGCAATGATCTAGCATAGCAAAGATATCAAAAAACGGACAAGCCATGAAAATATCATGCTAGCTATCTTACGATCATGCAAAGCAATATGACAATGAACGCTCAAGTCATGTATATGATGATGATGGAAGTTGCATGGCAATATATCTCGGAATGGCTAAGGAAATGCCATGATAGGTAGGTATGCTGGCTATTTTGAGGAAGATATAAGGAGGCTTACGTGTGATAGAGCGTATCATATCACGGAGTTTGGATGCACCGGCGAAGTTTGCACCGACTCTCGAGGTGAGAAAGGGCAATGCACGGTACCGAAGAGGCTAGCAATGATGGAAGGGTGAGAGTGCGTATAATCCATGGACTCAACATTAGTCATAAAGAACTCACATACTTATTGCAGAAGTCTATTAGCTATTGAAACAAAGTACTACGTGCATTCTCCTAGGGGGATAGATTGGTAGGAAAAGATCATCGCTCGTCCCCGACCGCCACTCATAAGGAAGACAGTCAAAAAATAAATCATGCTCCGGCTTCATCACATAACGGTTCACCATACATGCATGCTATGGGAATCGCAAACCTTAACACAAGTATTTCTACCAATCCACAATTACTCACTAGCATGACTCTGATATCACCATCTTTATATCGCAAAACTATTGCAAGGAATCGAACATATCATATTCAGTGATCCACAAGTTTTATGTAGGATTTTATGACTAACCATGTGAATGACCAATTCCTGGCAACTCTCTAAATAGATATAAGTGAAGCAAGAGAGTTTAATTCTTTCTACAAAAGATATGCCCACGCTCTAACAAATATAATGAAGCAAAAGAGCATTCTACAAATGGTGGTTTTCTATGTGTAGGGAAACAGGCAATCCAAACTTCAAATGATATAAGTGAACCAAATGAAGTATTCCATAAATCCATACTCAAAAGATATAAGTGAAGTGCATGAGGCATTCTATAAATCAACCAAGGACTATCTCATACCAGCATGGTGCATAAAAGAAAAGATAAACACAAAAAACACTCCAAGATTTACACATATCACGTGAACGAAACGAAGACGGAAACATACCGATACTTGTTGAAGAAAGATGGGATGCCTTCCGGGGCATCCCCAAGCTTAGACGCTTGAGTCTCCTTGAATATTTACTTGGGGTGCCTTGGGAATCACCAAGCTTGAGCTATTGCCTCTCCTCCTTCTCCGCATATCGAGACCTCCTCGATCGTTGATCACTTCATCCACACAAAACTCAACAGAAAGCTCGGTAAGATCCGTTAGTATAATAAAGCAAATTACTATTCTAAGTACCGTTGCAAACCAATTCATATTTTGTTTTTGCATTGTAGCTACTATAATATAACTTTTCCATGGCTTATACCACCGATAGAATCGATAGTTACATGAAAACAAGCAAAACAATGCATCAAAAACAGAATATGTCTTAACAGGACAGTCTATAGCAATCTGAACATCTACCATACTTCTGGTACTCCAAAAATTCTAAAAAACTAGGAAAAAATAAAAACTTTGTATAGAAATATTGTGCAAAAAGTTTCAGAAACTTTGATGTTCCAGTAAAAAATGAAAAATCACGTGCTACAGCCAAAGTTTTTGTTCCTACACCGCACATACCAACAAGCAATCTAATCATCCTAATGGCAAATCTTGGCACATTATTTTTATAATACAATGGATTTGTACAAGGGGATAATTATTTTTGTGAGAATCTTCATGAAAAATTCTACATTGTTTCCATGAGCATGAGCACAAGTGTTCAAGGTCGACCCTCACTTCACCAACGCATCACCTTTCAATCCTTTGCTTTTTGTGAAGTTTTAAGTTCCCCTCTATATTTTTCTGTTTTTAAACTTTATAAAAGCACTCAACAGAAATAAATGACTCTCTAAAACTTTCAGGTTGTCTCCCTGGCAGCGCTTTCTTTCAAGCCATTAAGCTAGGCATAAAGTGCTGAAGTAATGGATCCACCCGGATCCCAAGGTATATCAAAGCCAATTTTAATTAGCAATGATTTGACATTTAGTAGTGTGCACAAAGCAACATAAATCATGCAATGAAGAATTATAACTCTCTTCATATGCATCGGCGTGTACAAGAACAATTCATGCACATCAAGTAAAGGCCAATACATAGCATAAGTAGTTTCTTGCAATTTTATCGTGTTGGAAACATAGAGAGGTGGAGGTGTAGTTCCTCTCTCATAATAATTGCAAGTAGGAGCAGAAAGCACATGCATATTACATTCATCAAAATTATCATGTGCAACGGTAAAAGGCAACCCATCAATATAATCCTTAATAAGAACAAACTTCTCCGATATAGTGTAGTTTGGAGAATTCAAAAAGATAATAGGACTATCATGTGTGGGTGCAATCTAAATCCAGCGCCACTCCTCTCCTCTTCCATTTCAAGACCATTGCCCCTCCTCTCCTATTCCAATCCAAAACCAGCGCCGCTCCTCTCCCGTTCTAATCCAAAACCAGTGTCGCTCCTCTCCTCTTACATTCAAAAACCACCGTTGGCGAGTGAAGGTGTTGTGGAGAAGTAGATCGATGGAGGAGTACAACCGATACGTGAGGATCGCAAACGGTGACCCTGTGAAGCTAGCTAGGATGTTGGAGATACAGTCTTGGTTTGACAACAAGGACCAACTAGCGGCGACGGCGACATCCATGGCCAAATATCTGCAACAGAGCAAAAAGGTGACGATACTCCCGAAGGGAGTCGCGCGGGAGTACATAGAGCTGCTCCTCTGGGCCATGGAGCAAACAGATTCACCGAATCCGGTCGTGAGGCAGCGGTGGTGGGAGTATTGAACCAAGATGGAGCATCCACCAGAGATTGAAGGATCGAGCATCTACAGGGTGTCGTTTGTCAGGGTGCCGTGCCAGAGCGAGCCAATGGAGTCTTCGTCGACCGAACCCAACTGCAAGAGGAGAAAAACATTTGCCTTGACAATGCTTCCCCGCCATCCTCTCCCTCTGTGACTCCCCCTATTCAATCGTACACTAATCATACATGCAAACATGTACGGTCAAGATCAGGGACTCACGGGAAGATATCACAACGCAACTCTAAAAATAAAATAAGTCATACAAGCATCATAATACAAGCCAGGGGCCTCGAGGGCTCGAATACAAGTGCTTGATCATAGACAAGTCAGCATAAGCAACAATATCTGAGTACAGACATAAGTTAAACAAGTTTCCATAAGATGGCTAGCACAAACTGGGATCTGAGATCAAAGAGGCGCAGCCTCCGCTGGATCCTCCTAAACTACTCCTGGTCGTCGTCAGTGGCCTGCACATAGTAGTAGGCACCTCTGGTGTAGTAGGAGTCATCGTCGGCGGTGGCGTCTGGCTCCTGGGCTCCAGCATCTGGTTGCGACAACCAGGAAGAAAGGAAAAGGGGGAAAGAGGGAGAAAAGCAACCATGAGTACTCATCCAAAGTACTCGCAAGCAAGGATCACACTACATATGCATGGGTATCGGTGTAAAGGGGCAATATCGGTGGACTGAACTGCAGAATGCCAGAATAAGAGGGGGATATCTAGTCATGTCGAAGACTACGCTTCTGGAAGCCTCCATCTTGCAGCATGTAGAAGAGAGTAGATGGTAAGATCACCAAGTATCATCGCATAGCATAATCCTACCCGGCGACCCTCCCCTCGTCGCCCTGTTAGAGAGCGATCGCCGGGTTGTATCTGGCACTTGAAAGGGTGTGTTTTATTAAGTATCCGGTTCTAGTTGTCATAAGGTCAAGCTACAACTCCGGGTCGTCCTTTTACCGAGGGACACGGCTATTCGAATAGATAAACTTCCCTGCAGGGGTGCACCACATAACCCAACACGCTCGATCCCCTTTGGTCGGATACACTTTCGTGGGTCATGCCCGGCCTCCGAAGATCAACACGTCGCAGCCCCACCTAGGCACAACAGAGAGGTTAGCACGTCGGTCTAAATCCTATGGCGCAGGGGTCTGGGCCCATCGCCCATTGCACACCTGCACGTTGCGAGGGCGGCCGGAAGCATACCTAGCCCCCTTAATACAAGAGCAGGCTTACGGTCCAATCCGGCGCGCGCCGCTTAGTCGCTGACGTCAAGAAGGCTTCAACTGATACCACGACGTCGAGTGCCCATAACTGTTCCCGCGTAGTTGGTTAGTGCGTATAGGCCAGTGGCCAGACTCCGATCAAATACCAAGATCTCATTAAGTGTGTTATTATGAAGTAACCGCGAACGCCGATCAGGGCCAGGCCCACCTCTCACCTAGGTAGTCTCAACCTGCCCTGTCGCTCCGCCACAAAGTAACAATCGGGGGCCGTCGGGAACCCAGGCCAACCTCTACCGGGATGGAGCCACCTGCCCCTTCAGCCCCCATCTCCGAACAGTATCATAAGTAATGTAACAGTATAAAGTATATAGCATATGCCCTTGATCACCTCCCGAAGTGATCACGGCCCAGTAGTATAGCATGGCAGACGGACAAGAGTGTACGGCCACTGATGGAATACTAGCATCCTATACTAAGCATTTAGGATTGCAGGTAAGGGTAACAACTATAGCAACAATGACAGGCTATGAACCAGAATAAGATTAACTGAAAATAGTAACATGCTACACTACTCTAATGCAAGCAATAGAGAGAAGGAATAGGCGATATCTAGTGATCAGGGGGGCTTGCCAGGTTGCTCTGGCAAGAAGGGGTCGTTGTCGATGTAGTCAATCACAGGGGTATCGGCAACGGTCTCGGAGCCTACCGAAAAGAAGTAACGGAGGGGGAACACAATAAATAACAGAGCAATCAAATGTAACACAAAGCAAGACGCGGCAATACGTTGTGCTAGGGGTGACCTAACGCAGGGATAGGTGATACTAGCGAAGGGGGGAAACAACTGGGAATGTATTCCCAGTGTTTGCCATTTTCAGACAAACGAACCAAAGGGGGATGGTTGTAGGTTAGCTATGCTAGGGATGTGTGTCAAATGAACGGACTACGTATTCAGATTCATCTCGTCGTTCTGAGCAACTTTCATGTACAAAGTATTTTCATCCGAGCTACGGTTTATTCTATATTAATTTTAAAAGATTTAATCATTTTTAGAATTTACTTATTTATTTTAAATCAACATTATCCAGAATAGTGTATGTTGATGTCATCATGACGTTAGCATGACGTCAACAGTCAACAGGGCGTTGACTGGGTCAAACTGACGTGCGGGAACCCACCTGTCATACTCTGTTTAGGTTAATTAGGATTTAGCTAATCTAATTAATGTTTAATTAAACTAACTAGTTAATTAGATTAATTAAACATGATTAATTAACTTAATTAATTAATTATTAATTTTATTAATTCATTTTTATTTTATTTTATTATTATTTTTAAACGTTTTGGGGCTAGGCCTCACATGTCATTAGCGTGGCCTTAGTGGGCGCTGTGAGATTCTGGTGGGCGCAGCCTTGCGTGGCCACAGGGCGCACCAGACCGGGTGAGCCCAGGCGCTGGGACTCGGGCGAGGCCATCGGCGCTGCCGCCGGCTCCCACGGCACCGGTCAGCAGAGGCGGCGGATGGGTGGAACCGAGCGGGAGGCGGTGCGTCGGGCGGCGCAGATGGCTGCGATGGCAGGCGGGGTGGTTCTGGGCGGTGTGTGCGAGGGCGGCGGGATGGTCGGGCATGGCCTGGCGGAGCGGCGTGGCGGCGTGGCGGCGACCGGCTGCGGCTATCTGGGCGGTGGTCGCGAACGCAGCTGGTGCGGCGAGCATGAGCAACGGCAGCAGAAGCCAGCGCAGCAACGACAGGTAGCAGGAGAGGCAACGGCGGCGCATGAGCAGCTAGCAGCGTAGCGGCAGGCATGAGGCCGCGCGGGCTGGGCACGGGCAGCACGGCGTCGGCGCGTCTTGGCCTGCGGCGGCGCTATTAGCCATGTGACCGAACAGGGAAGGGAAGAGGAAGCGAGGCCGGGGGAGAGGGTGCGGCCACGGAGGAGCAGGCGCGCGGCACGGCAAAGAGAGGAGGAGGGGCATGTGCTCACTGGGCCGGTAGGGAAAAGGGCAGTGGGGGTCAGGATGGTCGATGGGGACGACGGCGTCGGAGGAGGCAGACCGGCGGGGAGGAGGAGGCAGGTCGGCGAGGTGGCCGAGGCGGAGGCGCAGCTCCGGGCGGCGGGGATCGGTGGCGACGTGGAGAGGATGGCGAGGTGGCGGGGCACCGGCGTGAGGCGGGGAAGCACCAGGCGACGTCGGCGTCGAGCCCCCGATCTCGATCCAGATCGGGGGGAAGTGGGCGATGTGGGGGGAGTGGGGTAGTTCGGTTAGGGTTTCCGTGGAGTGAGGGGATAAGGAGGAGTGGGGTGGGCCTCCTGGTTGGCCTAGAGGCCAACTGGGCCGGGGCCCAGCGGGGGAGGGGGGTTTCTCTTTTATTTTTGTTTGCTTGCCTTTTATATTTTGTTTATTTTCTTTTACTATTTTTTTATTTCTTGGAACTAATTTTGTTTTATTTCCACAAAGTGAATTCCTAATTTAGTGTCTCACGATCACCCACTACCACAAAAAGTTTACTATTTAAACAAATAGATTAGTATTTTGTAAAATATCAAAAGCAATTATTTAATTGTTTCAACTACAGTTTTAACCATTTTAGAGTATTTAAGCACATTTATAAAAGTGTGGTTTCTCCACCATAATTACCTATGCAATATTTGGTTCACTCCGAACATTTTAGTTTTAATATTTGAAAACTTTTATTGTTTGATTGATTTTGAATTTGATTTTGAATCGGGTTCGAACTAACACGAGATTAGCGACAGTAATCAAAGTGATGTGGCATCATTAGAAGAGAATTACTGTAGCTTAATTATTTGGGCGTCACAATTCTCCTCCACTACAAGAAATCTCGTCCCGAGATTTAGGAGGTGGAGTAAGGGGGAAGATCTGGTTACGAATTCTAACGAGTCTTCTTGGTCTTGGTTACTCTTCTCGAAGAGGTCAATTCATTACGTTGATGTCTTCATTTCTCTGCTTTGGGAACTCGATCGTACTTACGAAAAAATAAAGGGTGGGTATCCCGGGAGAACGGACCTCTGCAAGGTTGACTATCTGGTCGATAACATCGAGGGAAGGTGGAAAGTAACTCTCGAATTGAAACTTAAGAAAGTATCAGGAGTAAATAAAGGAGGTATCGTGGAAAGTTTCGAGTGGGTAGGCAATCGTCTAATGCCTGAAACAGGGGGTGAAAAGGGGTTCAAAACAACAGGAATAAGTATTGTGTCTGATCCCAGAATAGATCACTAGGAAGGTGACCCATGAATTACATACGAAGCCAAACGTGAGGATTGACTTTGGGAATAGGGGTGTACAGGAGAGTCAGTTTTTGATCATGTGGAACTATGGGTTATGGGCCCACCTTGTGGGTTAAAAGTAGAAAAGGCGCTGGCATCTTGCACGGTCACGATAGCAAGCCATGTCAGAGGATAGCCTATCAGTTATGTCGGCAACAATGTCGGTACCAAGGATGAGGGACAAAGAGAACCATTTTCCTGCTCGTTGAACGAGGCGGACCAATAGGCAAAGTTCTCGTCCATCTGTGGCTACCGGAATGTCATCAACAATAGTAACAGGTTCTTGCTGACAGAATTGTACACCGAGGTGTTTACATAAGCAGGAGAATATTGCTGCTTAGATCATATAGATCACAAGAAAGGTTCAAACAAACAATGGAAAGTAAATATGATTATCATATTAAACAGAACAATGGAAAGGAAAATGTGTTTAAACACATGTTTGAGGGGTATATCATTCCCAAGGACAAGTAGAGCATGATATCCATGACAGGATAGAAAGTAGAAAACCTTTTAGGTAAGGGTAGAGGAATTTCATGACATTACCCAAACAATGGTGTTTGGATAGTTGATCAAGAAACATTTAGCATCAAGCTTCCAATGTTCTGGTTGATGAACGGAGTATCACAAACATGCTTCGAGATAGCATTAACATGGTCATTGGGTAAAGATCATACAATGGATACACAAAGGATCCATCGGGAATAACTTATAGAGTAAGTCTTACAATTTCCCCTTGGAAGAATGGCTAACCTTGCTAAAAAGAAAACTATAACAATAGGTCCTCTGGCCAAGTGTGCAAGACATGCCATCACCTTACCGGGTAATATAAAGACCAATGTTATAACTCTTGGAAATAAGTTCCAACCATCATATCTGACCGAGATTCAGATCTGATTGGTGTCAGGATACCTCAGACTCAGGATGTCTGAGAAGAAAGGTGCAACACAAATTGACGAGATAACATTGTAAGATTCTCGGGAAATGAACTATGTAAGCAAGTTCTGAAACAAGAGTTCATCATTAAACCAAGGAGAGGATGAGGAGGTAGCTAATGAACTCAGCAACGACTCATTGAGATTTCCAAAAGATGGATTTCCACAATTATGTGAACAAGGAGATAACATTTGTCGGATCAAATGATATAAAGAGGTATGCACGAGGAAAACATGCACAATTAAACGTTGGTTGAGAAGGGCGCCCGGAATATGGGCTTAGGTAGTATGATCAATGTTAGAATGGTGATTCGATAACCAAAAGACTTAGAATGAAGCTATCGACCATTCACATCAAAGCAATAGAGTTGCTAGAAGTTTTGAATTCACGCATCATATTTCAATTCCCGGTATTCCGGTTAGAAACAACATGGGGACCAAGAAAGAATGGTGATGGTGAGAAGTATCACTGTACCAAGAATTGTTAAGAGGTGGAGTAATCCTCACGACATTCTTGACATAAAAGATGGTAATACTCCAAGGTAAATAAGAACAAATGCTGGATAGCAAGGAACTCAAGGTATAACACAGAACACGAACAAGTTTGTGTTGGAGGGGAGGCAATAAAGTGGTCGATGAGAACACAAATCATCGAGGGCAAGGATGGTATTTCTCATCATGAATTCAATTGATATCCTGAAAGAGCTCCGAATGCTGATGATGATCACGACACATTTGTCGAGAGACTTCATGAAGATGTAATCGATCGGCGATGACATCAAGTTAAAGGAATGATGAAGCAAAAGGTTATTGGAACCATGGGTACGACACAAACTCGAAATCAAGTTTGTTGTTCAAGGAGAAATGATATGACAAGGAAGATCGGCATAAGGTTATCTCATCGTCGAAAATTGTGCTCCGGGAAGAAGGACCAGGTAGCACAGTTAAAATTTAGCACGATAAGGATATAGCCAATCAGGCTAGGAATGACTTGAAGGATTATTAAACTCATAAGTAACGAAAATAACTTAGAGTTATCGTATCGGAGCACGGAATCGATTCACTTATCGATGTTCTCGATTGACGACAACCCAGAACCCGTGGAGTCACTATGACAGGGAGGGTACTACTTCATCAGAAACTCATAAGATATATCCTCGAGATACCATGGGGGTAATACAAGAAGGTAGGTCAAAATAGAGGTTGGGCATGCGTATTGATCTGCAGAAGGCAAGTACTCTAACTTGTTCGAGAAAAGGGATCAAGAAGATCAATATGGTCCTAACCACGATTGCAAAAGACCATATCCCAGATATAAGATGAACTTATACCGGGGAATAATTAATTTAAGAGAAGCTCTAATGATAAGATCTACATCGTGTCCATGGGCATGAACACAAGTTCAAGGTCGACTCCCACTTCTCCAATGCATGATCTTTCATTCACTTCTCACTTTCGACGAGGTTTTAGTGTTGAAATTTTACCCGGCATAACACCAGTAGAGTATGAACCGTAGAAGTTTTTGGGTTCACACAGATTAAGAAAGGCATAGGTTCAACCCATCGGGGCATCTTAAAAACATATTACACAAACTTCAGGAGTAAATTATACCAGCTCGATAGTAGAGCATGGTTGAGAAAGTAGAGGATACGATTTACCAAAGGCATTATGTATCCGAGGAAAGGCTCACAAGAATTTTGAATGTGAATGACACTGTCGGATAATTGTCCAACAAGGGGTCTTGTGGTCTACTACGGAGCTGACGTGAGTATTAGTACTCAATCAGAGGAAGAATGAATGCAAAGGCATCGGATTATAGAAATAACTAACTGATTCAAAGATCAAATGTAAAGGAATTATGATTTCCGATTAAGGGATCAGAAGCCAACGGTCTGATTAAGAATGGATAAGTTGAATAGGCTTAGGGGTACAATGGGGTACAATCAACGACAATTTGATTGGTCGATAACCAGCTCGTGTTCAAAATGACATCTCAGCCAGAAGAATGAATTCCAGGATTTGACTGAGGATTGCGAGCATCCTAACACATCGATCAAAGGACTCAAAATGATTGAGACAAAGAATACCAATAAGATTACTAGACTTATGGGATTAACCATAATGCAAACAAGAGTTTCAAGAGCAATAGGCTGCTAAGGATATTCGGAAGGTTGGATAGTATTTCAAAGTATCTTGCGAATCACGCGAACAACTAGGAATAAACAAGCCCTCGATAGGTGTGAAAAATTATCCGTAGGGGTATCCGCGAGACAAGAACTGCAAGGCAGTTGGCATAAAAGATTCTCAAAACATCGGAGAATAATTCAGGGCATCTTGTAATAACAAGAGCAACTGGGGATGAATGTATGAATGACAAATGTAGGTAGTTATCCATAAGGATTTATCGGTGGAATGGGATTGTAAAGGCGGAGAGCACAAGGGTCTCGGGAAATCAACGAAGGTTATCTTTCGAATCTTCTGGTGAATCAAGCCATCATCTGGAGTGAGGGGCTCTCCGGGAGGAAGTAGTTACGAAAACCTAGAGTCGACATTAGTAAAATCATTTAACACGAATAGAAGAGAGATCAGAGTCCCAGAGTATAGGTCGAGGAGTAAAGGATCCTAATACCACCCAAATGGTGACGTGGGCCCGTAAGACACACAACCATGTTAGTAAAAGTTTTGTAATGTCTAGACTCGACTTCGGCCAAGGAGTGTGGAAGGGGGATTCCTACAGGCAGTCGGCTCTGATACCAAATTGTGACGCCCCCGATTCAATCATACACTAATCATACATGCAAACGTGTATGATCAAGATAACGGACTCACAGGAAGATATCACAACACAACTCTAAAAATAAAATAATTCATACAAGCATCATAATACAAGCCAGGGGCCTCGAGGACTCGAATACAAGTGCTCGATCATAGACAAGTCAGCGGAAGCAACAATATCTGAGTACAGACATAAGTTAAACAAGTTGCCATAAGATGGCTAGCACAAAGTGGGATACATATCGAAAGAGGCGCAGGCCTCCTGCATGGGATCCCCTAAACTACTCTTGGTCGTCGTCAGTGGCCTGCACGTAGTAGTAGGCACCTATGGTGTAGTAGGAGTCATCGTCGACGGCGGCGTCTGGCTCCTGGGCTCCAGCATCTGGTTGCGACAACCAGGAAGAAAGGAAAGGGAGAAAAGCAACCGTGAGTACTCATCCAAAGTACTCGCGAGCAAGGATCTACACTACATATGCATGGGTATCAGTGTAAAGGGTCAATATCGGTGGACTGAACTGCAGAATGCCAGAATAAGAGGAGGATAGCAAGTCCTGTCGAAGACTACGCTTCTGGCAGCCTCCATCTTGCAGCATGTAGAAGAGAGTAGATGGTAAGATCACCAAGTATCATCGCATAGCATCATCCTACCCGGCGATTGTAGCGACCCGACCCGAATGGGTCAAGTCTCTGTGCTTAAGTGTCATCCCTGGATCGGTATGCTGACACACACAGTACTCGAGGATTTATAACAGAGGTAAATCACATGTATAAAGTAACGTAAGTACTATTACCTCAATCCAAAATGCGGAAGCAACAAGGTTGTGGATTCCCATCAACACCAACGACAAAGTTGAGTGTAGAAATCGTAACCCTAACGTATCACTTACTCGTCGTAAGATATCCTACAACATGAAACGTTGCAGCCACAAAGGGTCAGTACATTGAATGTACTGGCAAATTCACACTGTAGAGCAATGCTGAAATATGGCTATCACTACATGCATATTTGGTTGGTGGAAAAGCTCTATGGTTGCAGTTTTGCGTAAAGCCAATTTTTCCCTACTGCAAAGGAATAAATTTATTTAACTATCATGGTGGTTGTTAAACATTGAGAATGGTTGACAGCATTCTCAATCCCAATTAAAAATATCATCATTAACATCCCAACAATATTAATTAGAGTAACATGATGAGATTCACATGATATCCAAGTACTAGATACTCAAGATGTCCATAACCGGGGACACGGCTAATCATGATTAGTTTATACACTCTGCAGAGGTTTGCGCACTTCTCCCCACATGACTCGATCTCCTCCGTTTGATTTCTCGCACTACATGGTGTTTGAGAAACGGATGACCGAGACATAGTCTTTCAGAAGCACTAGCACCTTACGTACGTGATAGACCGCACCAACCTACAACCCCTACATCAGCTAGTCTACCACTGTAAGAGTTCGCACAACTTAGTCAACTATGCTAGAGCCCATAGTAGCATGTGGCTGCACACGGAAGTTTCTAGCATGAATAATCTCATGATCCCTTTGAGCCTGGGTGGCGGTCCGAAGAAATACAGGCAAGTCCTGATAGAAACCAGGTGCCTCAATCCACCCAGATGTGTGTTTAAGTTACCACTTTAAACAAACCATTAATTAACAAACTCACATCTGTCATGGATACACTCACCCAATCCACGTCTACTAGCATAGCATGGCATAATAAGCAAACGTAGAAGTAACTCCCAAGGGTTTGAAAATAAAACAGGTAATAGGTACTACCTCAACTACTTCCCAAAACCCACAATTTAATTAGATCCTAATCATGCATTGTTTGGGGATTGATCTAATGCATAAAAACTGGGTAGTAAAGAGGTATGATCAAAGTGTGAACTTGCCTGCAATGTTGATGAAGATGATTCGCACTCAAAACTCTTGATAGTTCTACTCGTCACACTCCGGTCAATCTATCGTAAGCAAACAATAGTAACCACACATAAGCAATCACTCAAAAGATCAGAAAGAACGAAGAAGACGATTCAGAAAACATCAAAACCAAGCAAATAACTCTTGCAACATAAAACAATTTCTAACAGTACCAAAATTATGTGAATTTGGCCTTATCAGAAAGTTTAGGTCAAGAGCTTCGATTTGCAAAAAAATTCAATTCAATCGGAGTTACGAAACTCAAGTTATGATCAAACGAAGTTTGAATTCAAATCTGATCTAATTCAAATTTTAAACTTTCAAAAACTTGTTTAAGTTGTTTTACTGGATAGAGGAGATCATAACAAAGAATTTGGCGTTGGTTTCGTTGGATTTGGATACACGAGTAAAAGGTTGTGGTCGTTTGAAGTACAGGGGCTAATCTGTAAATAAAATATTCACGGATGGGTCCCTGGCCGAAATTAAAAAGAAAAAGAAAAACTCTACCGAGCGAACGTTCGCTGCCGAACGCTAACTAATGAAAACCGTTCGCTAACTAGTTCTAAACAGAGAACGTTCTTTGACTAGCTCAAAAAAAACTAAACCGTTTTTTTTAAACTAAACCGAGAAGAACCAGATCGGACCGGGGCAACGGTTTATACCGGTTGGCAGCGGTTTTCGATGAAGAACCGGCGACGGCGGTTACTCCGGCGAAATGGGACGGCGGCGGCGGCTCGGGTCCGGCCGGGGCGGTAGCTCCGGTGGTCCAGGAGGGCGGCGAAGGGCACGGGGAGAGGCGGCGTGGAGCGGTCATTGCGAAAGTGGCGTCGGCCGGTCGGCGACGGCGACGAGGGCGGCACTGCTGCGGCCTCCGCGGCGGCGGCGGCGGTGGCGGTGAGATGCGAGGATGGCGGCGCGATGCGAGAGAGAGAGAGAGAGGGGCGACGCTATTTAAGGGCGTCGGGGCGAGGTGGTGGCGTGGAGGAGGGGCAAGGCGGGGGGTGGTCGGGTCGGTCACTGGCGCCGTGAACAGCGTCTTGGCGGACTCCAGCTTGGGAGGAAGGCGGTCTTGGCTGGGCTGGGCTGGGTGAGGAGCTGGGCGGCCCGACGGGAGAAGTTTTTTTTAAACATACAGGAAAAATAAAAGAAAACACGAAAAAAATGATATATAGGCATATTATATATCAAAATTTTCAGAAAAATATTTCCTACAAGCTGAACATTTTCTAGAGTCAAATAAAATACACACAAATTCAGATAATTCAAAGAGTGCTACTGGTCTAATAAAATCCAATAAAAATCATTTTAAAAATACCAAAATTAATTCAAATTTATTTCTCTCAATTTTCCGATGTAGGGAATCATGTTACCCTATTTTCCATATATTTTATTTTTGGAGAAAAATAATTTGAATAAAACTCAAATAACTCCAATTGAAAATAAATCCAAAAGAACTTTGAATTTAATTCCTTGAAACTCCCAACTCATATTTCATATGTTTTGAAGAAGTCATTTTATCTTCGCTCGTGAAAATCATTGAGTTGCATAAAGTTCCCAAATGAAATTCAAATATTTTCAACACCCCTTGTCATTTAAATAAATGGAAGAAGTCATGTCATCTTCTCTCCAGGGTTTTATGGTGAAAACAATTTGAATTCACGGAGATCAAAAATGCAAGAATGAAAGTTTGGGAAAGTCCTTTTATTCCCTCTCATTTAACTTTCAAACAGTTTCGAATTCACTCACTTTCAGTCAATTTCAATCACACACAATCAAACAAACAATCAAATCTATCTATTTATTATAACATTCCAAAATTTAGAATTTTGGGATGTTACAAACCTACCACCCTTAAAATGAATCTCGTCCTCGAGATTCGGAGAGGCTAGCAAGAAATAGGTTAGGTTTGGGGTCTTCTCGAAAATCCATCGATCGTCTCCGGGGGTCTCGGGTGCTACCACCCTTAGAAGCATGGTTACGGTTCCATCAAAACTCATATACTCCATCCTTATTGTTGGCAGTGTCGATCTTCTCAGATCCTCTGGATGATTACTTATCTGGGCTCTTTTGGTAGTGGCATAACCTTTATCGCAATTCTTCTGTCCTTTCATCTTGGTACGGTTATTCTGAGACTGGGTCTTCTTAGCTGACGGGTCTGGCGCCAATACTAATCAGCTATCGATATCTCATGGTGGTCAACAATTTATGGTTTCTCCTGCAGAAAATGGGTCTGGGTTGAACCTCACTGTATATCCTACACTTGGAAACAGCTGCCGTGTACAAGGGAAAATACTTATACCATTCTAAGGTTCAAACAAGGTTTTGATCGTCGTCTCTCTACTATAGGTAAGTCACTCAGATTTACCATCCCATATAGCAAGGCGAATAATAAGAGTAAGTCGGTATGGTGATCAATCCATCCCGCACCCAAACCATTACCTTGTATATGGTTTAGCGAATCTCGCATTCTAACACTCGGTCATCCTCACAAGCCTTGCAGAATTTCTCTGGTCGACAAACCAAGTTCGGATAAATCCATTGATTCTGCAAGCCAAACAAACATCTATCATTTTGTTCACAACTCTCAGGTTTTGCGTTGCTCCTATAAAATCGTCGGTTGATAAAGGCATATCCTCTTCTTCGTGGTTTCTCCTTCAAAGAAGAGTGTGCTTGCTTCTTGGCAAGTCACAGGGCACTGTGGGTTATGGCCCACTCATCACTTGTAAACCTTGAACTCATCATCGGGGCAACTGATCATTATTCCAACTTCCAACTTCCTAGTATTCTTAAATCCATCCAATTGTACTGTCTTCCTTCCTTCTATTGGCACCAACTAAAACGTGATTACTCAAACTCATCATGAAGTTACAATTGCTCCATATTTCCAACATCATACCTCCTTGTATCCAATAGTACTTCATCCCTTCATACTCTTGGGGTATCCCACATATCAAGACAAAACTCGTACTTATTTTGTCCGAAATCCACTTCGGGGAATAACATCCTCTTTTCCAGGGATCCAGTGTCCTTACAGGGGAATGTCAACCATCTCTGCATGGCATTTCTTCAATGGGGAAACGTGAAACACATCATGAACTCCTGACAGTCCTTCGGGTGACTCCAACTTGTTGGCTACTTCTCCCATACGCTCCAAAACTCGGTATGGTCCTACAAATCTCGGGGCTAACTTTTCCTTAACTCCAAATCGTTTAACTCCTCACAGAGGTGGCACACGAAGATATGTTTTGTCTCCGATTTCATAGACTACCTCCTTGCGTTTTGAGTCTGCATAACTCTTCTGCCTGGACTGAGCTACCTTCATTCTATCTCGAATCAACTTTAACATTCTCTTCAGACTCCTTGATCATATTTAGTCCAAACAACTGACGGTCTCCAACTTCACCCCACATCAATGGTGCCTGGCTCCTTCTCCCATACAAAGCTTAAAAAGGGGCCATCTTCAAACTGACTTGGTAGCTGTTGTTGAATGAGAACTCCGCGTAAGGTAGATTATCATCCCTACTAGATCCATAATCTAGTGCACACATTCTCAACATGTCCTCCAGAATCTGATTAACTCTCACGGTCTATCCATCTGTCTGCGGATGAAAGGTTGTACTGAACTCTAGCCTAGTACCCAAAGTGTGGTGCAGCTGATTCCAAAACTTTGAGGTAAATTGTGTTCCTCTATCTGATACGATGGTCCTCGGAACTCCATGCAGACATATGATCCTGGTTAAATATATCTTGGCCAACTTCGCACTTGTATAGGTGGTTTTCACTGGGATAAAGTGAGCCACTTTGGTCAAGCGAATCAACTACTACCCAGATAGAATCATGTCCCATTCGGGTTCTGGGAAATCCGGTAATGAAAACCATGCCAAGCTTGTCCCTCTTCCTTTCGGGTGTCGGCATAGGCTACAGTAATCCTTATGGCTTCTGATGTTCTGCCTTCACTCTCTGACATACATCACATACGGCTACATACTCGGCAATATCCTTCTTCATACCAGTCCACCAGAAATGATCCTTCAAATCCAAATACATCTTGGTGTTTCCGGGGTGAATCAAGTATAGCGAATCGTGGGCCTCCTGAAGTATTAACTTCCTAATCTCTGCATTATTGGGTATATGTACACTGTCCTCAAACCATAAGGTGTCGTGCTCATCCTTACGAAAACCTTTGGCCTTTCCTTTGCTCATCCTCTCTTTTATCTCAGCAATCTCTTTGACATCCGTCTGAGCTTCACGGATCTTTTCCAACAATGTAGACTGAACTTCCATTGCTGCAACAAAACCTTTTGGGAACAATTTCCAACCGAAGTTCCCTGAGATCCTCGGCTAACTCCTTTGGTAATCCTCCGCTTATGAGGGTATTCGTCCTTGTGTTCTTTATGGTTGTGTCCTATTTCTCCACAAAGCTAAATGCACAAGGTTTCTTCGTATCCTTTCCATAAGGCCTCAACTTCTGGGACACAAGACGAGATCTTTGCAGAGTCAACTTAAATTCTTCCCAAGTGGTTACTCTTTGCCATCCATTGATGGTTTGGTACATCCTCCACCAAGTAGCAGCACCTCTTTCAAAACACTTAAGAGCATGTTGGGTCATATCCTTTCCGGCTATAGGGTTATTCTCCATGTGATCCTCCATGTTCTGAATCCATTGGTCTGTCTCCAATTGACTCATTGGTCCAGACAATACAAGCTCATCTCCATTCATCCTCTATTGGGTCCATGGGTTTTGGGGTGGGATAAGAGAGATAGAGAGGGATGCACACAATACAAACAATGGTTTTGAAAAGACAGATTTTATTTGTGGCTGTCGGAAAAACATCAAACAAATGACAGCTCACAAACGTCGCATCTAACGTAAGTGTATAACAGGGGTTTGGTCTTCTAAAGGTCAATAAATCTTCAAAATCATCAAACTCTTCAAGTCTTGTTCATGTCTCTTGTGGTTACTTCCGATCATGCTTGTCCTTCTCAAGTTCTTTTGTCAAATCATCTCTGTTGACGCGAAGTCTCTCATGGCGTCCTTCAATATTTCTGGAGTTACGTTCCAACTTCTGGATTTCATCAACCTTGACATGAACCATGATCCTCATCCTTCGCCTCGACAAATCTCCGGTATCTCAAGGTTTAGCTCCTCCTGCTAGGCTATTTTAATCTTCTGGGACCTGGGTTCTTCACGAACTGCTTCCTTGTCAAATACGGCTTCCTACAGATCCACCCTAAACTTCTTGATGTAGTACTCCAGATCCTGGTGATGCACCAGCTATGTTAAAACTGCATCCTTCGCTGACAGATGCTCCTTCAGCCTTCTACCATCCAATTCTTCCATGCACTTGCACGCTTAACTCCGCATGGTGACAATAGCATAAGCGGGCGATAACATCATGGATAGCGTGTTTATGCCCATGTTACTGCCATGAGCTATCATTCCATAATTGATATCTCCTGCCTTGGGGCTTTCTTGACAAAACCTTTGAGTTCTAACGCTCCATGTTCCGGTCTTTCTCCAACACACCTTGATCTCGGATACTGACAGCTTCAATGGTCTGACAATTTCCATAAGTGTAGCCTTCCTTTGTCATACCAAATCTGGAACTTCTTCGAAGTCTTTATCCATCGTAGTTTCCATCATTATAATGCTTGGTAAAATCCTCTTCATTCCGAAGTGGTCTTAGTTGTCCGATATCTGGTCCTTCTTGGAGTGGTCTCATCAGTCGAATCTTCGAGGGGTCAAAAGGGGAAGGGGTATGGTCTCACTAAAAGGGAATATTTGAATAAGCTCATAAGAGAGGAGAGGTAAAAGATACTTTTGAAAAGAAAGTTGTAGAGAAAAATCTTTCCTATGGGCTTGCTAGTTTCTAGGGTCACGTCCTACAGTCAACATGTGCTCTGATACCATCTTGTAGCGACCCGACCCGAATGGGTCAAGTCTCTGTGCTTAAGTGTCATCCCTGGATCGGTATGCTGACACACACAGTACTCGAGGATTTATAACAGAGGTAAATCACATGTATAAAGTAACGTAAGTACTATTACCTCAATCCAAAATGCGGAAGCAACAAGGTTGTGGATTCCCATCAACACCAACGGCAAAGTTGAGTGTAGAAATCGTAACCCTAACGTATCACTTACTCGTCGTAAAATATCCTGCAACATGAAACGTTGCAGCCACAAAGGGTCAGTACATTGAATGTACTGGCAAATTCACATTGTAGAGCAATGCTGAAATATGGCTATCACTACATGCATATTTGGCTGGTGGAAAAGCTCTATGGTTGCAGTTTTGCGTAAAGCCAATATTTCCCTACTGCAAAGGAATAAATTTATTTAACTATCGAGAATGGTTGACAGCATTCTCAATCCCAATTAAAAATATCATCATTAACATCCCAACAATATTAATTAGAGTAACATGATGAGATTCACATGATATCCAAGTACTAGATACTCAAGATGTCCATAACCGGGGTGTAACGCCCCCGATGCGGCTATATCTCCCACGTGTCGAGGCACGACTTAGAGGCATAACCGCATTGAAAGCAATGTCGCAAGTGAGGTAATCTTCACACAACCCATGTAATAATTAAGGGAAAGATACATAGTTGGCTTACGATTGCCACTTCACACAAGACATAAATAAACATTCATCATTCAGAGTACACTCAAGGTCCGACTACGGAACCAAAATAAAAGAAGATACCCCAAATGCTAACACAGATCCTCGAATCGTCCCAACTGGGCACCACTATCGATCATCTGAAACGACACATAGTAACGACCACGTTCCTCGTCGAACTCCCACTTGAGCTCGGTGGAATCACCTGACCGCCTCATCGGAACCTGCAACTGTTTTGGAAGTAACTTGTGAGTCACGGGACTCAGCAATCTCACACCAGCGAGATCAAGACTATTTAAGCTAATAGGAAGGATAGAGTAGTAAAGTGGAGCTGCAGCAAGCGACTAGCATATATGGTGGCTACTTCAAAAGAGAGCGAGAAGAGAAGCAAAGCGCGGTCGTGAAACTAGTAGTGATCAAGAAGTGATCTGAACTACTTACGTCGACATAACTCCAACACCGTGTTCACTTCCCGGACTCCGCCGAGAAGAGACCATCACGTTACACACGCCGTTGATGTGTATTTTATTTGAGGTCAACTTTGGGTTTTCTACAACCGACATTAACAAATTCCCATCTGCCTCATAACCGCAGGGCACGGCTTTGAAAGATATTACCTGCAGGGTGTCCCAACTTAGCCCATTATAAGCTCTCACGGTCAACGAAGGATATTCCTTCTACCGGAAGGCCCGATCAATCTCGAATCCCGGACTACAAGACATCTCGACAAAAATAAAACAAGTCCAGCAAAACCGCCCGGATGTGCCGACAAATCCTGATAGGAGCTGCACATATCTCGGTCTCGTGGCACACCGATCGTCCAAGCTTCCGTAGAGCCAACCCGAGTTGCCCCTGTAGCCACCGGCGGTGACAGTTTGGACCAACACTCGGAGCACCGCCCGGGGTTAAAATAAAGATGACCCTTGAGTCTGCAGAACCCAAGGAAAAAGGCTTAGGTGACAAATGGTAAAACCAAAGTTGGGTCTTGCTGGAAAAGTCTTATTCAAAGCGAACTGTCAAGGGGTCCCATAAATCACCCAACCGTGTAAGGAACGCAAAATCAAGGAACATAACACCGTATGACGGAAACTAGGGTGGCAAGAGTGGAACAAAACACTGGCATAAGGCCGAGCCTTCCACCCTTTACCAAGTATATAGATGCATTAATTATAGCAGATAGATATTGTGATATCCCCAACAAGTAAACATGTTCCAACAAGGAACAACATCTCCATGTTCCAACAGGGAACAAATTTCATCTTCACCTGCAACTAACAACGCTATAAGAGGGGCTGAGCAAGCGGTAACATAGCCAATCAACGGTTTGCTAGGAAAGGATAGTTAGAGGTTTGACATGGCAATGTGGGAGGCATGATATAGCAAGTGGTAGGCATCGTAGCATAGGCATAGCAAAAGAGCGAGCATCTAGCAAGCAAAGATAGAAGTGATTTCGAGGGTATGGTCATCTTGCCTGCAATGTTCTCAGAGTTGTCGAAAGCTTGATCCTCGAAAACGTTCTCAACAGGCTCCTCGTTCACGTACTCGCCTCCGACTCTACCCAAAGCAACAACACAAACAAAGGAACCACAATAAATCACGGTGCAATGCACAATCAACATGATGCAAAACATGACATGATATGCGGGATGCGATATGCAATGCTTATATGCGCTCCGGAAGGTAAATGATGAACCAGGCATCAACTTGGCAAACCAAGCATGCCACTGGAAAGATGAGATGATTTCGGTTGAAATCGATATAAAGATCACCGGAATCGGATGCACGGTTTGCAAATGGCAAGCAAAACAAGAATGGCGCAAATCTGCCATTTACAGCATGATGCTACTTAGCAAGCAACAAATAATTAAGCTACTGCACCCAAACGTAACAACAAAGCACATGGCAGTGATCTACACATGATGCTCGACAAAAGATGAGCACTGAGCTACGGCTAGTTCACATCATAACATGTTCAAACAAGCATGGCAAAAATGCTCAAAGTAACAGGCTGGACATGGCAAAAACAGTAACAGGTTGCAATGTTCAGAGCATCAAAACTACATGTTACAGGAACTTAAAATAGCAAATCAAGGCATGGCATGAATCTAATCAAAGCATATTTCAAAAGTCCCTTACTGACCATAAGCCAAAAAGTACTAGAAAATATAGTAACACCCATGTCAATATCGAAAGTCTTGTTAACAGATTCAGCAACATGACATGTCAAAAACTGATAACGAGATGGCATGTTAACAAGCTCAATGCACTCACTACAGAGCCTCAAATGATAAACTAAGCATACATACATCAATAAGACCTGACATAGAAGACATACATGGCAAGAACACTAACATAGCATATACGAGTCAACCACAACATCCTAGGCAAAATTGAATAACACGTATACAATCTGCCAGGAAACATTTGGTAGCAAAAGTAGAGCTCGATTGACTCAAGCTATGGCATCCCATAATTGCAAACAAAGGCATGGATGGATAGAGCAAGTCATGCTTTACAAAACACCCTTACTGAAGTATCTCAAAATATGCATAGATCTCTCGGTATCATCAAGTAAACATGGCATCAAAATCAGCTAAAACAGGGCTGAAATCAGCAACATTAGGACACCTACTTTGCATGCTTGTGCTAGTCACCACATAGATCACAAAAATACATGGCATATACCACTGGAAAGATGACATGGCATTTTACAAAACACATGAAGGAATCAAATTCATAGGGGCACATATTAATCATAGCAAAAATAACAAAAGTGCAACTCCTGATAAAAATCAGAAACTATCAGCACATTGCACTCTTCCAACAGCATTTCGGGCATCAAGATGAGCTCAAATGAAAATGATGCAATGGAATGAAATGATCTACTCTTGAGACGAACATTTTGACATATTATACGCGAAAAATGGATCTACGGATGCGAAGATATAGCACGTTGAAAATGCACGAAATTACAATGATGCAAATGACTTAGTGGAAAAGAGGAGGAGAGAGGTCAACGCTGCACGCGGATCGAGGTTGGATCGGGCCTCGACCGGATCGGGCGCGGGTTCGTCGGGAAGAGGAGGAGCTTCCGGGCGGGCGGCGGCCGGTCGGCCGGAGCCGGGCCGGCAGTCTGTGCGACAATGAGGGGGCCGGGCACATGGGAGGAGAGAAGGCGGAGGCGGGGGCAGCCGGATCGGCGAGCCGGAGGAGAGCGGTGGCAGCGGCGCGCGCGGCAGTGCGAGGGCGGCCATGATGGCCGGAGCGGGCGAAGGCGCGGGAGCTGCCTGGCGTGCGCTGGCCGGGCGGGCGGGCCTGGGGCCCAGGCGAGGGCGGCGTGGGGCGGTGGAGAGGCCACGTGGCGGCTCGGGATTAGGCGAGGGCGGCGGCGTCAGCCTTGCGCACGCGGACGTGTCCGCGCCAGGCTAGCGCTTCCTAGGGTTTCGGGAAGGGATGATCCGGATTCGGGGGAGGTGTTTAAATAGGCATAGAGGGAGCTAGGAGAGTCCAAATGAGGTGTAGTTTTCGCCCACACGATCGTGATCGAACGACGGAGAGCATGGAAGTGACTTAGATGGGTTATTGGGCTGTTTTGAAGGGGTGTTGGGCTGCAACTTAAAAGAGGCCTTGCGGAGGTGCGGTTAACCGTTGGAGTACCAAACGAGCTCCAAATGACCCGAAACTTGACCGGTGGTCTCCGGGTGTTATACCAAGGCCACTAGACAAACCTCGGTCCATTTCGAGACGGTTTAATACCCGCACACGGAAAAGCGTAAAAGGGACCGCCGGGAGAGATAGGAGTGTCGGATTGCAAAACGGACAACGGGAAAAATGCTCGGAATCATGAGACGAACACGTATGCAAATGCGATGCACATGATGACATAATATAAAATGCATGACATGGACAAAATGCAAAAAGAAGAAAACCCGACCACGGAGGGAATATCATATATCAATGCCGAAAATGGCAAGAGTCGGAGTTACAAATATGGAAAGTTACTACCGGGGTGTTACACGGGGACACGGCTAATCATGATTAGTTTATACACTCTGCAGAGGTTTGCGCATTTTTCCCCACATGACTCGATTTCCTCCGTTTGATTTCTCGCACTACATGGTGTTTGAGAAACGGATGACCGAGACATAGTCTTTCAGAAGCGCTAGCACCTTACGTACGTGATAGACCGTACCAACCTACAACCCCTACATCAGCTAGTCTACCACTATAAGAGTTCGCACAACTTAGTCAACTATGCTAGAGCCCATAGTAGCATGTGGCTGCACACGGAAGTTTCTAGCATGAATAATCTCATGATCCCTTTGAGCCCAGGTGGCGGTCCAAGAAATCTGAGGCAAGTCCTGATAGAAACCATGTGCCTCAATCCACCCAGATGTGTGTTTAAGTTTCCACCTTAAATAAACCATTAATTAACAAACTCACATCTGTCATGGATACACTCACCCAATCCACGTCTACTAGCATAGCATGGCACAATAAGCAAACGTAGAAGTAACTCCCAAGGGTTTGAAAATAAAACAGGTAATAGGTACTACCTCAACTACTTCCCAAAACCCACAATTTAATTAGATCCTAATCATGCATTGTTTGGGGATTGATCTAATGCATAAAAACTGGGTAGTAAAGAGGTATGATCAAAGTGTGAACTTGCCTGCAATGTTGATGAAGATGATTCGCACTCAAAACTCTTGATAGTTCTACTCATCACACTCCGGTCAATCTATCGTAAGCAAACAATAGTAACCACACATAAGCAATCACGCAAAAGATCAGAAAGAACGAAGAAGACGATTCAGAAAACATCAAAACCAAGCAAATAACTCTTGCAACATAAAACAATTTCTAACAGTACCAAAATTATGTGAATTTGGCCTTATCAGAAAGTTTAGGTCAAGAGCTTCGATTTGCAAAAAGATTCAATTAAATCGGAGTTACGAAACTCAAGTTATGATCAAACGAAGTTTGAATTCAAATCTGATCTAATTCAAACTTTAAACTTTCAAAAACTTGTTTAAGTTGTTTTACTGGATAGAGGAGATCATAACGAAGAATTTGGCGTTGGTTTCGTTGGATTTGGATACACGAGTAAAAAGTTGTGGTCGTTTGAAATACAGGGGCTAATCTGTAAATAAAATATTCACGGACGGGTCCCAGGCCGAAATTAAAAAGAAAAAGAAAAACTCTACCGAGCGAACGTTCGCTGCCGAACGCTAACTAATGAAAACCGTTCGCTAACTAGTTCTAAACAGAGAACGTTCTTTGACTAGCTCAAAAAAAACTAAACCGTTTTTTAAACTAAACCGAGAAGAACCAGATCGGACCGGGGCAACGGTTTATACCGGTTGGCAGCGGTTTTCGACGAAGAACCGGCGACGGCGGTTACACCGGCGAAACGGGACGGCGGCGGCGGCTCGGGTCCTGCCGGGGCGGTAGCTCCAGGAGGGCGGCGAAGAACGCGGGAGGCGGCGTGGACCGGCTGTTGCGGGGTGGCGTCGGCGGCGGTCGGCGACGAGGGCGGCGGCGGCTGCGGCCTCCGTGGCGGTGGCGGTGAGATGCGGGGATGGCGGCGCGATGCGAGGAGGAGAGAGAGAGGGGGGGCTCTATTTAATGGCGTCGGGGCGAGGTGGTGGCGTGGAGGAGGGGGCAAGGCGGCGGGGTGGCCGGGTCGGTCACGGCGCCGGCGAACGGCGTGCTGGCGGCGGACTCCCGCTCGGGAGGAAGGCGGTGTGGCTGGGCTGGGCCTCGGTGAGGAGCTGGGCCGGCCCAGTCGATGGGAGATTTTTTTTTAAAACATACACAGGAAAAATAAAAGAAAACACGAAAAAAATGATATATAGGCATATTATATATCAAAATTTTCAGAAAAAGATTTCCTACAAGCTGAACATTTGTCTAGAGTCAAATAAAATACACACAAGTTCAGATAATTCAAAGAGTGCTACTGGTCTAATAAAATCCAATAAAAATCATTTTAAAAATAACAAAATTAATTCAAATTTATTTCTCTCCAATTTTCTGATGTAGGGAATCATGTTACCCTATTTTCCATATATTTTATTTTTGGAGAAAAATAATTTGAGTAAAACTCAAATAACTCCAGTTGAAAATAAATTCAAAAGAACTTTGAATTTAATTCCTTGAAACTCCCAACTCATATTTCATATGTTTTGAAGAAGTCATTTTATCTTCGCTCGTGAAAATCATTGAGTTGCATAAAGTTCCTGGGTTGGAAATATGTTCCAAATGAAATTCAAATATTTTCAACACCCCTTGTCATTTAAATAAATGGAAGAAGTCATGTCATCTTCTCTCCAGGGTTTTATGGTGAAAACAATTTGAATTCACGGAGATCAAAAATGCAAGAATGAAAGTTTGGGAAAGTCCTTTTATTCCCTCTCATTTAACTTTCAAATAGTTTCGAATTCACTCACTTTCAGTCAATCAATCACACACAATCAAACAAACAATCAAATCTATCTATTTATTATAACATTCCAAAATTTAGAATTTTGGGATGTTACAGCGATCCTCCCCTCGTCGCCCTGTTAGAGAGCGATCACCGGGTTGTATCTAGCACTTGAAAGGGTGTGTTGTAGCTGGCGTATGAGGTAAACTCAATTCCATTTTTTTAGTTTTCTTTTATAAAATAAACTAGTGCTAAAACAAGAAACAAAAAGATTCGATTGCAAGATCTAAAGATATACCTTCAAGCACTCACCTCCCCGGCAACGGCGCCAGAAACTGCTTGATGTCTACTACGCAACCTTCTTCTTGTAGACGTTGTTGGGCCTCCAAGTGCAGAGGTTTGTAGGACAGTAGAAAATTTCCCTCAAGTGGATGACCTAAGGTTTATCAATCTGTGGGAGGCGTAGGATGAAGATGGTCTCTCTCAAACAACCCTGCAACCAAATAACAAAGAGTCTCTTGTGTCCCCAACACACCCAATACAATTGTAAATTGTATAGGTGCACTAGTTCGACGAAGAGATGGTGATACAAGTGCAATATGGATGGTAGATATAGGTTTTTGTAATCTGAAAATATAAAAACAGCAAGGTAAATAGTGATAAAAGTGAGCGTAAACGGTATTGCAATGATAGGAAACAAGGCCTAGGGTTCATACTTTCACTAGTGTAAGTTCTCTCAACAATAATAACATAATTGGATCATATAACTATCCCTCAACATGCAGCAAAGAGTCACTCCAAAGTCACTAATAGCGGAGAACAAACGAAGAGATTATGGTAGGGTACGAAACCACCTCAAAGTTATTCTTTCCGATCAATCCATTGGGCTATTCCTACAAGTGTCACAAACAGCCCTAGAGTTCGTAGTAAAATAACACCTTAAGACACACATCAACCAAAACCCTAATTTCACCTCAAGTATCCGTGGGTATGATTATACGATATGCATCACACAATCTCAGATTCATCTATTCAACCAACACATAGAACCTCAAAAAGTGCCCCAAAGTTTCTACCGGAGAATCAAGACGAAAACGTGTGCCAACCCCTATGCATAGGTTCATGGGCGGAACCCGCAAGTTGATCACCAAAACATACATCAGGTGGATCAATAGAATACCCCATTGTCACCACGAGTATCCCATGCAAGACATACATCAAGTGTTCTCAAATCATTAAAAGACTCAATCCGATAAGACAACTTCAAAGGGAAAACTCAATCCATTACAAGAGAGTAGAGGGGGAGAAACATCATAAGATCCAACTATAATAGGAAAGCTCGTGATACATCAAGATCGTATCACCTCAAGAACACGAGAGAGAGAGATCAAACACATAGCTACTGGTACATACCCTCAGCCCCGAGGGTGAACTACTCCCTCCTCGTCATGGAGAGCGTCGGGATGATGAAGATGGCCACCGGTGAGGGATCCCCCCTCCGGCAGGGTGCCGGAACAGGGTCCCGATTAGTTTTTGGTGACTACAGAGGCTTGCAGCGGCAGAACTCCCAATCTATTCTGTTCCCCGATGGTTTTAGGGTATATGGGAATGTATAGGCGAAAGAAGTCGGTGGGGAGCCACGAGGGCCCACGAGGGTGGAGGGCGCCAGGGGTGGGCGCACCCCTCCTCGTGCTCTCTCGTTGATCCTGACGTGCACTCCAAGTCTGCCGTATTGCTTTCTTTCCAAAATAACGTTTTGAAGGTTTCATTCCGTTTGGACTCTGTTTGATATTCCTTTTCCATGAAACATCAAACAAGGAAAAAACAGAAAGCCGCACTGGCTCGGGTCAATAGGTTAGTCCCAAAAGTAATATAAAAGTGCATAGTAAAGCCCATAAAACATCCAAGATGGATAATATAATAGCATGAATACTTCATAAATTATAGATACGTTGGAGACGATATCATCATCTAAGCTTAATTCCTGCTCGTCCTCGAGTAGGTAAATGATAAAAGAAAGAATTTATGAAGTGTGAATGCTAGAAGGTGCACAAGTTTGATCAATGACAATTTCAATCACATTTTCTAGCATCATTATATGTCATAACAGTAGCTCAACTCGTAGAACTTTTCATGATCAAGTAACAAACTATTCACATGTTAAAGTATAGATCAATAACTTTCTTGAAAACTAACAAACCGTGTAATTAGTCATCTAACAAATACAATTCATCTTATTTTCAGGAAGAGTCTATGTCAGAGCTTTGATTCAGCAAACTTCACATACTCAACTATCATTTAGTCTTCCATGATTGCTGCCACTCAAAGCATATTTTTAGAACAAATAGTATTCATCGAACACAGAGAAAGATAGGGGCTTAATGTTTCGCCTCCCAACCTTTTACCTCAAGGGTAATGTCAACAATAATAATTCATGCTCAAATATATTTGAATGGCCTTATATGCTTAGATCTTTCCATCACATGATGCTTGCAACTAAAGAGTAGGTTGGAATGAGAAGTAATACTACTGACTCTTGCATAAAAGTAAAAGATAGGCCCTTCGCAGAGGGAAGCAGGGATTTGCAGAGGTGCCAGAGCTCGAAGCAAAAACAGAGATGAAAATAATTTTGAGAGGTATGCTTTGATTGTCAACATAACGACCAAGAGTTCCCAATATCTTCCATACTAGATACATTATAGGCGGTTCCCACGCAGAAAGGTAAAGATTTTACTCCCCCTCCACCAACATTCATACTCCACGGCTTGTCCGAAACAACGGGTGCCGTCCAACTTTCAACAATCCTGGGGGAGTTTTGTTTAAATTACTTGCGAATTTATTTTTGATCTTTTGATCATAGGACTGGGCATCCCAGTTACCAGCCATTTTCTCGTGAATGATGAGCGGAGTCCACTCATCGTGAGAATAACCCGCCTAGCATGGAAGATACTGCTAGCCCCTAGTCGCTACATGAGCAATTCGGGCATACATAACAGATTATTATTTGAAGGTTTAGAGTTTGGCACATGCAAATTTACTTGGAACGGCAGGTAAATACCGCATATAGGTAGATATGGTGGACACTCATGGAAGAAACTTGGTTCAAGGAATTTGGATGCACAAGCAGTATCCCTGCTTAGTATAGATATTTTGTCTAGCAAAGGATTCTGAATAGCAAGCACCACATGTTAGAGGATCCATAACAATATAACTTATATACAAATATACCCAAGCATAACTCACTATGTTGTCTTCCTTGTCCAACTTCAACTAATTTGCTCAGGTTTGAAAATAATTAATGGGGCTCACAATCATAGAAGATGTCCAAGATAGTATATTTATATGTGAAATCTCTCTTCCTTCAATATTCTTTCATGAATTGTTCAAGTGACCAATACAATGTTGGCTAACCTTCAATAAATTTACCACATCTACTTCTTATATGTGAAGTCATTACTCCCCATGGGATAAGCATATGAAACATATATAATTTCAGATTTATGACATTCAAACCATTCAACCATTTACTCATAGGATATAAGTGAAGCACATGAGTAAATGACATACTACTCCAAAAAAGATATAAGTGAAGATCAATGAGTAGTTAAATAATTATTACCTATCTGAAGACTCTCTCTCATTTAATAATTTCAAATCTTGATACTTTATTCAAACAGCAAGCAAAACAAAACAAAATAAAATGACGCTCCAAGCAAAACACATATCATGTGGTGAATAAAAATATAGCTCCAAGTAAAGTTACCGATGAATGAAGACGAAAGAGGGGATGCCATCCAGGGCATCCCCAAGCTTAGGCTTTTGGCACTCCTTATTCCATAGTCCATCGAATCTTTACCCAAAACTTGAAAACTTCACAACACAAAACTCAACAGAAAACTCGTAAGCTCTGTTAGCGAAAGAAAACAAAACACCACTTCAAGGTACTGTAATGAACTCATCATTTATTTATATTGGTGTTAAACCTACTGTATTCCAACTTCTCTATGGTTTATAAACTATTTTACTAGCCATAGATTCATCAAAATAAGCAAACAACACACGAAAAACAGAATCTGTCAAAAACAGAACAGTCTGTAGTAATATGTATCAAACGTATACTTCTGGAACTCCAAAAATTCTAAAATAAATTGGTGGACCTGAGGAATTTGTCTAGTAATCGTATTCAAAAAGAATCAACTAAATAGCACTCTCTAGTAAAAAGTTTTAGCTAATCTCGTGAGCGCTAAAGTTTCTGTTTTTTACAGCATGATCATAAAGACTTCACCCAAGTCTTCCCAAAGGTTCTACTTGGAACAAACACTAATTAAAACACAAAACCACATCTAAACAGAATCTAGATGGATTATTTATTACTAAACATAACCAACAAGCAAGAAACTAAAATAAAATTGGGTTGCCTCCCAACAAGCGCTATCGTTTAACGCCCCTAGCTAGGCATGATGATTTCAATGATGCTCGCATAAGACATAAGAATTGAAACATAAAGAGAGCATCATGAAGAATATGACTAGAACTTTTAAGTCTAACCCACTTCCTATGCATAGGGATTTTTTTATCAAACAACCTATGGGAACAATAACCAACTTGCATGGGAAGGCAAAACAAGCATAACTTCAAAACCTTAAGCACATAGAGAGGAAACTTGATATTATTGCAATTCCTACAAGCATATATTCCTCCCTCATAATAATTTTCAGTAGCATCATGAATGAATTCAACAATATAACCAGCACCTAAAGCATTCTTTTCATGATCTACTTGCATAAAAAATTTACTACTCTCCACATAAGCAAAATTATTCTCATTCGGAATAGTGAGAATATCATAAGAGACTTGAATACTATAAATTAATTCCACATTAAAAGAGTAATGTTGAGAAAAAGGGTACTCATAATCATGACAAGTTTTATAAATATAATCATCACTACTTTTTATAGCATAAGTTTCATCACAATAATCATCATAAGTAGCAACTTTGTTCTCATCATAATCGATTGAAACCTCTTCCGTAATAGTGGATACATCACTAAATAAATTCATGACCTCTCCAAATACACTTTCTTAAATATTATAAGATTCAACATCCTCCAAAATAGTGGGATCATTACTTCCTAAAGTTGACACTCTTCCAAACCCAGTTTCATCAATATAATCATCATAGGTAGAAGGCATGCTATCATCATAACAACTTTGCATATCAAAACTTGGGAGGCTAAAAATATCATCATTATTAAACATAGCATCCCCAAGCTTGGGACAAACATTAATTTCAGCAAATATATTCTCAAATATGTCATCCTCATCAAACATAGCTTCCCCAAGCTTGGGCCTTTTCATATCATAAGCATAATCACTCTCATCATTAATAGTATGGATAGCACCAATAGTATAGCAATTATCATATTCTTCCAAGCAAGTGCCAAAAAGATTTTCAAGATCATAAGAAGTATCATTATCTTCCCAATCATAATCATCACAACAAGCAATAGGCATAACGAGATCATCATCAAGTGCATCATCTTCCACAATTATTTTTGATTCATTTTCATGGGGCACAACAATAATAGGAGCAAATTATTTGGGAGAGATAACTTTTTACCTTTCTTCTTTTTTCTTTTCTTCTTCTTCACATCATGTGTGGGTTCAATCCTCTTTTTGGAGCTCCTTATTAATGAGATTGTTTGAATAGAAGGCTTCTCCTCGTTACCTGATTCATCATAAGAAATAATAGGATAATATTGGGAAGTCTCCTCCCTTTCGTTAGTATTCTCTTCATCTTCTATTTCTTTTCTTTTCTTTATGTAATTGGAAATATAAGGATTTTCAATGCCATTCACCGCACAATACATATAAATTTCTTCTAGATCAATATCGAGGAATTTCTTGAGGTTATATTCTGGAATAATCTTAGTTTGATGTTTCATTTCTTCATAACCCAAAAGCAAACTAAGTTCACTATAATGTGCAAGGGAAATCAAGTCATCACATTTTTTGGACACGATTCGATCATGAAACAATTTGCATTTGATATTTAAATGACCATGTTCATTGCAAAGTTCACAAGTATGGCTAAGAAATTTTGAATTTTCAGCACTAACATTTAGCCTTTCTTGCAACCATTTAGTTTCTAAATGCTTATGCCTCTTGCAATATCTATCTTCCCTATTTGGTGTGTACTTGAACACCCAATGCACTCCACAAAAATTGACATGTTTATAGGAGACATTTTCATCATAACTAGTGCAATCATCATTAGTACTATGGATATTCAAGGAGTTTATACTAACAACATTGCAATCATGCTCATCATTCAAAGATTTAGTGCCAAACATTTTAATGCATTCTTCTTCTAGAACTTTGGCACAATTTTCCTTCCCATCATACTCACGAAAGATATTAAAAAGATGAAGCGTATGAGGTAAACTCAATTCCATTTTTTGTAGTTTTCTTTTATAAAATAAACTAGTGCTAAAACAAGAAACAAAAAGATTCGATTGCAAGATCTAAAGATATACCTTCAAGCACTCACCTCCCCGGCAACGGCGCTAGAAACTGCTTGATGTCTACTACGCAACCTTCTTCTTGTAGACGTTGTTGGGCCTCCAAGTGCAGAGGTTTGTAGGACAGTAGCAAATTTCCCTCAAGTGGATGACCTAAGGTTTATCAATCCGTGGGAGGCGTAGGATGAAGATGGTCTCTCTCAAACAACCCTGCAACCAAATAACAAAGAGTCTCTTGTGTCCCCAACACACCCAATACAATTGTAAATTGTATAGGTGCACTAGTTCGACGAAGAGATGGTGATACAAGCGCAATATGGATGGTAGATATAGGTTTTTGTAATCTGAAAATATAAAAACAGCAAGGTAACTAGTGATAAAAGTGAGCGTAAACGGTATTGCAATGCTAGGAAACAAGGCCTAGGGTTCATACTTTCACTAGTGCAAGTTCTCTCAACAATAATAACATAATTGGATCGTATAACTATCCCTCAACATGCCGCAAAGAGTCACTCCAAAGTCACTAATAGCGGAGAACAAACGAAGAGATTATGGTAGGGTACGAAACCACCTCAAAGTTATTCTTTCCGATCAATCCATTGGGCTATTCCTATAAGTGTCACAAACAGCACTAGAGTTCATAGTAAAATAACACCTTAAGACACACATCAACCAAAACCCTAATGTCACCTAGATACTCCCACATAGAACCTCAAAGAGTGCCCCAAAGTTTCTACCGGAGAATCAAGACGAAAACGTGTGCCAACCCCTATGCATAGGTTCATGGGAGAAACCCGCAAGTTGATCACCAAAACATACATCAAGTGGATCAATAGAATACCCCATTGTCACCACGAGTATCCCACGCAAGACATACATCAAGTGTTCTCAAATCATTAAAAGACTCAATCCGATAAGACAACTTCAAAGGGAAAACTCAATCCATTACAAGAGAGTAGAGGGGGAGAAACATCATAAGATCCAACTATAATAGCAAAGCTCGCGGTACATCAAGATCGTATCACCTCAAAAACACGAGAGAGAGATCAAACACATAGCTACTGGTACATACCCTCAGCCCCAAGGGTGAACTAGTCCCTCCTCGTCATGGAGAGCGCCAGAATGACGAAGATGGCCACCGGTGAGGGATCCCCCCTCCGGCAGGGTGCCGGAGCTGGGTCCCGATTGGTTTTTGGTGGCTACAGAGGCTTGCGGCGGCGGAACTCCCGATCTATTATGTTCCCTGATGATTTTAGGGTATATGGGAATATATATATATAGGTGAAAGAAGTCGGTAAGGGGAGCCATGAGGGGCCCACGAGGGTGGAGGGCACGCCCAAGGGGTGGGCGCGCCCCCCTGCCTCGTGCTCTCCTCGTTGATCCCCTGACGTGCACTACAAGTCTGCCATATTGCTTTCTTTCCAAAAATAACTTTTCCGAAGGTTTCATTCCGTTTGGACTCCGTTTGATATTCCTTTTCTGCAAACATCAAACAAGGAAAAAACAGAATCCTTCGCACTGGCTCGGGTCAATAGGTTAGTCCCAAAGGTAATATAAAAGTATAGAGCAAAGCCCATAAAACATCCAAGATGGATAATATAATAGCATGAAGACTTCATAAATTATAGATACATTGGAGACGTATCACAGGGGGCGCACTTGACTGGGGTGAGCCCAGGCGCTGGGACTCGGGCGAGGCCATCGGCGCTGCCGCCGGCTCCCACGGCACCGGTCAGCAGAGGCGGCGGAGGGGTGGAACCGGAGCGGGAGGCGGTGAGTCGGGGCGGGCGCAGATGGCTATGATGGACGGCGGGGTGGTTGCGGGCGGTGTGTGCAGAGGAGGCGAGGATGGCCGGGCATGGCCCCGGCGGAGCGGCGTGGGCGGCGACCGGCTGCGGCTATGCGGGCGGTGGCCGCGAACGCAGCGGGTGCGGCGAGCATGAGCAACGGCAGCAGAAGCCAGCGCAGCAACGGCAGGTAGCAGTAGAGGCAACGGCGGCGCATGAGCAGCTAGCAGCGTAGCGGCAAGCATGAGGCCGCGCGGGCTGGGCACGGGGAGCACGGCGTCGGGCGCGCGGGCGGCGGTTGTGGCCATGGTGACCGAACTGGGAAGGGAAGAGGAAGCGAGGCCGGGGGAGATGGCGCAGCCATGGCGGAGCGGGCGCGCGGCACGGCACATAGAGGAGTGAGGGGTGCGTGCTCACTGGGCCGGCAGGGAAAAGGGCAGCGGGGGTCTGGGTGGTCGATGGATACGATGGCGTCGGAGGAGGCAGACCGGCGGGGAGGAGGAGGCAGGCCGGCGAGGTGGCCGAGGCGGAGGCGCAGCTCCGGGCGGTGGGGATCGGTGGCGACGTGGAGAGGATGGCGAGGTGGCGGGGCGCCGACGTGAGGCGGGGCAGCACCAGGCGACGTCGGTGTCCAGCCCCCGATCTCAATCCAGATCGGGGGGAGTGGGCGATGTGGGGGGAGTGGCGTAGTGCGGTTAGGGTTTCGGTGGAGTGGGGGATAAGGAGGAGTGGGGTGGGCCTCCTGGTTGGCCTAGAGGCTAACTGGGTCGGGGCCCAGCGGGGGAGGGGGGTTTCTCTTTTATTTTTGTTTGCTTTCCTTTTATATTTTGTTTATTTTCTTTTACTGTTTTCTTTTATTTCTTGGAACTAATTCTGTTTTATTTCGACAAAGTGAATTCCTAATTTAGTGTCTCATGATCACCCACTACCACAAAAAGTTTACTATTTAAACAAATAGATTAGTATTTTGTAAAATATCAAAAGCAATTATTTAATTGTTTCAACTACTGTTTTAACCATTTTAGAGTATTTAAGCACTTTTATAAAAGTGTGGTTTCTCCACCATAATTACCTATGCAATATTTGGTTCACTCCGAACATTTTAGTTTTAATATTTGAAAAGTTTTATTGTTTGCTTGATTTTGAATTTGAATTTGAATCGGTTTCGAACTGACACGAGATTAGCGACAGTAATCAAAGTGGCGTGGAATCATTAGCAGAGAATTATTGTAGCTTAATTATCCGGGCATCACACCCTCGCCGTTCACATCGTCTCACAGGGCGGTTGTCTGCTGCCGAGGAATAGGAGGGGACTACCCCCCCCCCCCCAACCCATTAGTCGGGCAGGTTGTGAATTGTCAGGAGGAGCTTAGGGCTGTCAGTATTTGCAGCTTGTGAATTGTGTTTTGTGTTGTGTATTTTGAGAGTACTTTTAGATATCAATGTCTATTGAATTTCAGATTTGCAGTATTGAGCATATGAAGTATTTTATGAATTCTAGAGATCTATTTTTAGCACTTAAAAAATGTTGTTTCATATAAAAGTGCACACAATGTGATTCTCAGAGAAGAAACTACAAGTTTCAGTTTCAGATAAGAAACTGGAAGTTTCAGAGGCGGAACATTTATATTAACACGCCCTTTTCAAACAGGGATAACATCATGTTGGAAGTTTTATTCATGGTCAAAAATGGAACTACCAGCCATTTAACATCTTGCTGATCAACATTCATGCATAGCACATCTTCATATGATGCACAGTCAAAAAGATATGCTATTTTCAAAATGCCCACACAATGTCGAGTGTGCGAAAAACAGAGAAAACGAGGGACGAAGTTTTGGCAAGTGTTGGACGTGGTGTGCGTATATGATAATGGGGACCCACATGTCACTAATGGCAGAGGCAAAAAAATTGGAGATATTTCCACTTCATCAGGTGGAATCGAACCCGGGCGGAACAGCGGTCGGGTAGTGTCACTTGGCCACTGGGCTAGTTCAATAGTTTCGGTAGAAATAAGGCATAGCATCTACCACTACTATAGCATGCCTTCCCCGGCTCCGGTGGTTCGTTCTCGTCCTCTGCCTTTGTGTGCTTGCCGCGGCGCCGTTGTCTGCCATTGTGAACATGCTGAACAAATGAGAGGAATCTGGAGAGGACTGTACGTGGAGAGGCGGACAGTCGAGACGCACGAGGTCTATGGTCGTATGCAAGCAAGTGCCTCATTGAAAAAATACTTCCTCCTAATTCTATACTGACATTGGGGCCCATGGGTTTGTCAACATAATTACTTTTTTAGGCACTTCAATGTAGTTACTTTTTTTGCAGGAAGTCGGGGAGCTGGCAGGTATCATTTGTTATCAGTGGGCCAACAAGTATCAGCTAGGTTGTGGGATGCCCATGTAGGCTTTCTTTTTTAACATGCACAGCCTACGACATGCCGGTTTGTATTTCCTTGAGGGCCATCATGTATCGACCGGCCTATGGACCTCCCATCCTAAGTTTTATTTTTCCTGAAACATCCGCAGCCCAACTTTTTTTTGAAGAAAACGCAGAGGTCTGTTCTATTTTTGTATATAAGAATAGGAACGCCAGGTCCAACTTATGTTTCCCTTCTAACTATATTATATATATATATTTATATTATTTTATATGTTATTATATATTGTTGTTATTGTCATCATATATTTAACACATACTTACATATATAAGAAAACAATATCCCACGTCTTATTAACTTATAAAAATAAATTTTTAACAAAAAAATCCTGGATTTTTTTACATTAAGGCAACGAAAATCATAGTGATTGTGTACAAAAGCTTGGTAAGTTTTAAGGACCAATGTAATAATAACACACTTATTATTTAAATATATTTATAACAAAATGCTCAGCCCTATTTATTTTTTAATAACATTGCTTCGCCCAACCTAACATTAAAATTAGAACCAGCCCAGCAAAATTGTGTATTTCGAGAAAGTGCAAATGGGCCGTAATCTTTTAGAAATAAATGGGCCGCATGGACGCTACATTATTTGTTCAGCCAGCCCTGCAAAATCGTGTATTTCGAGAAAGTCAAAATGGGTTGTAGTTTTAAAAAAATGGGACGCACGTGCGCTACATTATTTGTTCACCCAGCCTAGTAAATGAACTGTAATTCTAAAAAAAGATCAAATTGACTGTGAATTCTGAAATAATGAGCTGAATATGTGCCACATTTTTGGAGGCTGAAATGTGGGCCAATAGGTCGAAGCCAATGCAAGTCATTGTCAACTTAGTCAACAAATGATTCTGACATCGATAGCCAGTTGGATTTACATCCAACAACCAGCATCCATCTTCAATCTCTCGTCTTCTTCCTCCAGCGCCGCTGATTGCTCTCTGACTATAGCGCTAGAAAAGCTCATGTCTGCTAGGACTACGTCGGTATTTCCCCAAAGAGGAAGGGATGATGCAGCACAGCGACGGTAGGTATTTCCCTCAGTGAAGAAACCAAGGTTATCGAACCAGTAGGAGAACCAAGCAACACAACGTAAACAACACATGCACACAAATAACAACACCTCGCAACCCGACGTGTTAAAGGGGTTGTCAATCCCTTTCGGGTAATGATGCCAAAAATTGGTAATAGATTGAAATAATAGATCGCAAATAAAATAAAGTCTAGCAAAGTATTTTTGTATTTTTGGTTTAATAGGTCTGAATAAAAATGCAAGGAAAAGTAGATCGCAAGCAAATATATGAGGAAGAAGACTCAGGGGCCGTAGGTTTCACTAGTGGCTTCTCTCGAGAAAGATAGCAAACGGTGGGTAAACGAATTACTGTTGGGCAATTGATAGAACTTCAAATAATTATGACGATAGGCAATGATAATTACATAGGCATCACGTCCAAGATTAGTAGACCGACTCCTGCCTGCATCTACTACTATTACTCCACACATCGACCGCTATCCAGCATGCATCTAGTGTATTAAGTTCATGGAAGAATTGAGTAATGCAATAAGAACGATGACATGATGTAGACAAGATCTGTTTATCTATTGCGTAGATATAGATCCCATCTTTTTATCCTTAGTAGCAATGATGCAAACGTGTTGTTTCCCTTTTTGTCACTGGGATCAAGCACCGTAAGATCGAACCCACTACCGGGCACCTCTTCCCATTGCAAGATAAATAGATCAAGTTGGCCAAACAAAACCTAAATATCAAAGAAGAAATATGAGGTAATAAGATATCATGCATATAAGAGATCAAAGAAACTCAAATAACTTTAATGGATATAAAAAGATATAACTGATCATAAACTCGAAGTTCATCAGATCCGAACAAACACACTACAAAAGAGTTACATCATATGGATCTCCAAGAGACCATTGTATTGAGAATTCAGCGAGAGAGAGAAAGCCATCTAGCTACTAACTACGGACCCAAAGGTCTACAAAGAACTACTCACGCATCATCAGAGAGGCACCAATGGAGGTGGTGAACCCCATCTGAGATGGTGTCTAGATTGGATCTGGTGGTTCTGGACTCTGCGGCGGCTGGATGAATATTTCGTCGACGTTCTTAGGGTTTCTGGATTTTTGGGGTATTTATAGAGCAAAGAGGCGGTCCAGGGGCACCCGAGGTGGGCACAACCCACCAGGGCGCGCCTGGGCCTTCTGGCGCGCCCTGGTGGGTTGTCCCCTCCTCGGGACCCCCAACCCCCCAGGTGCAACCAGGGCCCAATGTGTTCCTTCCGCCATAAAAATCATCATGGAATGTCGGGACCAGATTTTGGGATATAATTTCGAAAATGGCCCTTGTGCTCACCAGCCCTGTGATTATTGTTAATGATGAGGCACCAACTTGATACAGAAATTCCAAGCAAAAGTACATAATATGTAGTACAAGACCATTCTGGCCTGTGAGTACAACAAAAGGTTTCTAGGGGTTGATGGCGGAAGCGGTTTGTGGTTCACCACGGTCTATGGGACTCCATTTCCCACAGGAACAGCTGACCAGGTTAACTCCTATCTTCGCGAGGCTGCTATCACCGCTGCTTAGGTTCCGAGACTGTCATCGCAACGCTCCTCTCCAAGCAAGCAATCTGGCCAAGACAATAGCCAGGGACAAGCCAGTGAGTACTTTTGAATGTACTCGCAAACATTATGAACACGGGCATAATATAGCAACCGATAATCATGCTCTGAAAACACTCTACAATCACGACGTCAGTCATAAAAATGGAATCCCTGATGTATGCAAGCAGGTTATTTATATGCAACATGTATAGGCAATAATATAATAGTAATAAAGTGCACCGATCGGATGTCTGATGCGACGTCTCGAAAGGATAGTAAAAGTGAGCATGCCTCAGTCGGGCGTGTCAGCGACACCACATAAAGGGCTTATAAAGTGAATAAAATAACAAGCATGCCACAGTCGGGCGTCTGAGCGACACCACATAAAGGGCTTATAAAGTAAATAAATAACAAGCATGCCACAGTCGGGCGTCTGAGCGACACCACATAAAGGGCTTATAAAGTAAATAAATAACAAGCATGCCACAGTCGGGCATCTGAGCGACACCACATAAAGGGCTTATAAGATGAATAGTTAACAAGCATGTCATAGTCGGGCGTCTCAGCGACACCACATGAAGGGCTTTATAAATTAAATAAATAATCACCGTGAATATCCGGGAGGTAGAACCGTCCCAGGGATATTCATTATTTCAAACAATGCAAACGGTTAGTCCACAATGATAATAATCATAACCATCATATATCACAAGTCATAATCAATATTCTGGTTTATTAGTTTCTCCTCCGAAGACCGACACTAAGACCGACACTTGACCCATCCCAGACTGTAGTCCTTAACCATGGACACGGCTATTCGAATAGGTTTAATATCTCTGCAGAGGGTGTACTCTTTACCCATGAGTAACGGATTTCTTTAGTCCATCGGAACTAATTCCGTCTACGGTCTTTTAGTCGAAAACACGCCTGACTTGCACACACCAGCTTAACTTTACTCGTGTCTGGAATCACCCATGACACTTGTTAAGCAAAACTCTAAGTGGGGAGGCTACAACCTCGCGTAGCATGGGATCAAATTTCTATCGTGCGCTCTAAGGGGTGCCCCCCTCTCGGTCCCAACCGGAAACACCCATGCCCCCGGACCAGGTGGCATGCCTACCATCTACAACTGGTATCTTCCACCATGGCCTCTCTGTACGGTGTGTGCTAAGACAGGGGTTGACAACTTACTGAACCGTACCCTACCTACGGCAGGGACAAGTGGCAGCACGAAACACGTATGGGGGTTACCGGAACAAGACTCGATCTACGGCCGACTCAGGAGGCTTAAGTATTTCCTATATGATTAGCTCAAGAATAATACTTCACATCCATCAGACACAACCACCTCTCATCATACCTTCCCCTGCCCCACCGGTCATAACCGTCTCGACGAGGGACAAGCTCAGATCTACCCAAGACAGCGGCTTTCCCGGATCCTTCCCGGTGGGTATGAGAGGCACATGAGGGTGATTGCTATCATAAGCACATCCATTTCCAACAGCAAGTATTTTCGTTATGCACTCAATGTGTATGATCATATCGTCACATAAAAAAATAACTAATGCTTCCTGTCGAGGTGGGGTTATAACCATATCAAACAACCCACAAAATATTATGCCAGGGTTCAGAATGCTTGCCTTCAAGGTGTGGAGAGGTGGGGGTGCTCTCCAAAACTTTTTGAAAGTTTTCTTCTCTTCCAAAAATCCTATTTTGAAAATATTGGAATTAACACACAATTTCAGAACAGCACAAAAAAGTTGTTTGAAATTTTTTCAAATAAATCTTAAAATAAACTAGACAGAATTTGAGAGATGTAGGAAAAGAATCAATTCATTTGGAGTTATATTTAAAAAGTTATAGCCAGTCAAAGATTTGGTCAAAATCTGTTTTTAAATAAAGATATAAAAGAAAACGCTTCAGACAGGAATACGTTTTCGGAGCGGAGGAAACGTACTGGGGTGGTTTACGCTTTCACTTAAACACGTGGACCGGTGCGGGGGTCACTGACAGTTGGTCCAGGGGGGCCACTGGTCAGGTTTGACCAGGCCCCTTTCCCTCTTCTTCCTTTGCCCGAGCGGGAGGCGGGACTCCGGCGACGCTCGCCGGCGAACGGCGATACCTCTCGAGAAACGGAGGCCACCCGCGGGCTCAGGGGGTCGAGGCGGTCCCTCCGGTGGTCGTCACGGTCCCTGGGGTGGTCAGAGCTACCGGCGGCGAGCTCCGCAGTGGGTGGTGGCCGTCGGGCAAAGTGAGTTTTCGCCTGCGGCGAGTCCCGAGCAAAATTAAGTAGGGGGTTGGACTCACGAGAGGGAGAGGAAGCTCCTGGTGAAGAGAGTGGAGAGGGAGAGGCCCTGGTGGCGCCAGAATGGCCGGGGCAGTGGCGGAGGCAGGAATTGCCGGAGAGGAAGAAGACGACCCCCCTGGTCTTCCTACTGCTACGGGTGGGTCGGTGAGGGAGTGAGAGAGGCTGCATGAGGCCTGGACGAGCTCGGGGGTACTATTTATAGCGCATCCATGGCGGTTCCGCGGTCGAGGATAAGGTTGCCGGCGAACCGCCTCTCTGTAGTGGTCAGGGCGACGTGGCGGCGACGAGAGCTTGCTGACGAGCGAGGGGATAAGCTTGCGCGGCTCCCAGGGGCAGGTGGCGAGCCGGGGTGGCTCGGGCGGCGCCGACAGGGGCAGGAGCCACTGTGGCTGGCCGCTAGCCGCCGTGGCCGACCTGACGGCGGCCCTGTGCGGCTCCAGGGAAGAGCTTGGGCGTTTCCTGCGAGTGGATGAGGTCGGGGGCGGCTTTGCGGGCGAGCAGGGGTTGGTGGCGCGAAGTGGGCGCGACACGGCGGCTCGGGTGCACGTGCGTGCAAAACGCACGCTCTGGGCGCGCCCAGAGCACGCCCGGGATGTGTTCGACGAATTGTCAGTGCATGCTAGAGGTCGCGGGTGAGGCTGGCAAGAAACAGGGCTAGGTTAAAGTTAGCAAGAAGGTAAATGGTCATGGTGGTTAGGTTAGGTGTTCAAGTTTATAATGCAAATAAAAACTCATGCCAATTATGTCCATGCTCTCAGGGTGTTTGACAAAATGCCACAGGCACCTAGGCATTTCTTGGTGTGGCCAATTCTTCCAGATTGAGGTCTCTTTGGATGCACAAGAGGGTGGTGAGGTAAGTTTGTAAAAAGCACAAACTTGTTACTGCAAGTTTTGCAAAACTTCAATTCTGGACAGGAGGTAAATGGTATCATCTCATGAACCAAAATTATTCCAATGGTTGCATGCTCCTGGACTTAGGGGTTTTGTAGGGTGGTCTATGAGAAGGAGAAAGAATCAAGGGCAAAAGAGCAAGCAAAAATATGGTTGCTGTACAAACCATCAAGTTGGACCAGAATGCAAAAGAGGATGATTTACTCAAATTTTTCAAAGGACATCACTGGGTTTTTGCATAAAGTTGAATCATATGCTACTACTATCATCCCATAATTTTGGTGGAAGCTAGAATGAAATATTTAAGTGGGTTGTAGTGCAAAATTGCCCACTGGACCAGGGAAGAAAATTTGGTGTAGAGCTCAAAATATTTCATGAAATAAAGATGTTTTTGCACAAAAGTGATTTAAAAACATCACGTGACATTTCCAAATTTTGGTTGAAATTTTGAATGAATTTATCAATTGGTTGTAGTTCAAACATGGCCATAAAACCATGGAAAAAATCCATTTTTCAGGAAAATAAAGATTAAGCAAATTAATTATGTAATTAGCTCTACTGATAAAAGAAAAGTTTTTATTGAGAGGTTAAACAAGTCCAATAACATATTTGAAAAGTTTTCACTTTGGGGAAAACTCCATAATAACAAGGGAGAAAATGGTTCAAAAATCAAAAGGGTGCCCAGAAAATAAAAGTTTTTAATTCCTGGCAAAATTTTAATTAATAAAACAAGGTCAAAATTTTGGGGTGTCACATGGAGTTTCGTGGCATTTGGACTTCGTCTGATACTGATTTTCTCCAATGTAAAAAACATGGAAAAAACAGCAACTGGCACTTGGCACTATGTCAATAGGCTAGTACCAAAAAATGATATAAAATGACTATAAAATGATTATAAAACATCCAAGATTGATAATAAAACAGCATGTAACAATCAAAAATTATAGAGACGTTGGAGACGTATCAGCATCCCCAAGCTTAACTCCTACTCGTCCTCGAATAGGTAAGCGATAAAAACAGAATTTTTGATGTGGAGTGTTGTTTATCATGTCATATCATATTCTTTTCTTTATAGCATGGACATTTGGACTTTTATGTGATTTCAAGCAATAGTCTAGTTTTGACATAATAATTTAGATACTCAAGCATATCAACAAGCAACCATGTCTTTCAAAATATCAACGCTAAAATAAGTTATCCCTAGCCCATCATGCTCAAACATTGATCCATTCATGAAACACACTCGAATATTAGCTACACCCAATACTTAAGTCGATCATATTGCCTCCTAGTTGGTGCTTTTGTAACAGAAGATGGAGACTCAAATTTCAAAATAAAAATTGCATAAAGTAAAAAAAAAGGCCCTTCGCAGAGGGAAGTAGGGATTGTAGAGGTGCCAGAGCTCAAAGCGAAAAATTAGAGATAAAAACATTTTGGGAGGTGTATCCATCCTACCAACAAAAACGACTCAGAGTTCCAAACACTTTCCATGCTAGATATGCCATAGGCGGTTCCCAAACAGAAAATAAAGTTTATTCCTTTTTCCACCATTCTTTCACTTTCCATGGCTAGCTGTATCCACGGGTGCCTTCCATACCAACACTTTCCAAGGAATTTATTATTTGACAACTTAAAGTAAATTCATTTTTGCATTTCAGGACTGGGCATCCCTAAAACATTTGCCTTACTCTCATGCAATGACAAGTGAATAAACACTCATCTTGAGAATAACACATCCACCATGGAAAATATTAGCCACTCGTTACCATTCCGCGAGCGAAACAAACACACAAAAGAGAAGTTTATTTTGAAAATTAGAGATGGCACATGAAAATTTGCTTAGGATGGCAAAAGAATACCGCATATAGGTAGATATAGTGGACTCATGTGGCAAAACTGGTTAAAAGGATTATGGATGCACAAGTGGAGATCATACTTAGTGCAAAATGAAGGCTAGCAAAAAGATTGAGAAGCGACCAACCAAGAAATGAATAATCTCATAAGCAAGCATTAAGAATAATTAACACCGAATAATGCACCACAAGTAGGATATAATTTTCATTGCATGATTATTGACTTTCGTGCATGCATAAGGAATCACAAACCTTAACACCAATATTCTTACTAGAGCACAATTACTCATCAACATAACTCAGTGTCACATCATCATATCTCAAAACTATTACTAAGAATCAAGTTTATTTTGTCCAATGATCTCCATGACATTTTTTCTTTTGTTTTTCTTTATCCTTCTTGGATATCTATCAGTTTGGGACTAATTTTCATGTATTGCTTTTCATAAGCTCAAACAAGTATAAGTGAAGATCATGAGCATAACAGATTTTCTATTTCTCTTAAAATAATTTAAGTGAAGCAAGAGAGAATTTCTTTAAAATTTTACTAACTCTCAAATAAATCTAAGTGAAGCAAGAGAGCATTTCTTCAAAAATACTAAGCACACCGTGCTCAAAAAGATATAAGTGAAGCACTAGAGCAAGTCCTAGCTCATAAAAGATTTAAGTGAAGCATAGAGAGCAAATCTAACAAGTCATGATATAATTTTGGATATCTCAAATAGGTGTGTCCAGCAAGAATTGATGACTTAAAACACACAAAAAAACAAGCAAAGACTCATATCATACAAGACGCTCCAAGCAAAACACATATCATGTGAAGAATAAAAATATAGCCTCGAGTAAAATACCCATGGTCGTTAGAAGAAAGAGGGGATGCCACTCGGGGGCATCCCAAGCTTAGTTGGTTGCTCATTCTTGGATAATAGCTTGGGATGCCGGGGCATCCCCAAGCTTAGGCTCTTCTATCCTTCTTTCACCCATCGTAAGATAACCCAAAGCTTTAAACTTCAATCACACAAAACTCAACAAAACCTTCGTGAGATCCGTTAGTTTAAGAAAAATAAATCACTACTATAAGTGTTGTATCAAACCAATTCTTATTTTTTTTTGTATTATATCTACTGTATTCCAACTTTTCTATGGCAAAAACTCATCAAAGAAAACCACAGAGCCATCAAAATAAGCACACAACACAAAGAAAACAGAATCTGTCAAAACAGAACAGTCTGTAGCAATCTGACTTTTGTGAATGCTTCTGGAACTCAAAAAATCATACCAAATTAGGACAACGAGGGTAATTTGTATATTGATTTTCTTCAAAAATAATCAGGGCAAAAATCACTTTTCTGTGATTTATGAAAATTATTTTCGTGAGCGCAAGTTTCTGTCTTTTTCAGCAAGATCAAACAACTATCACCCAAGAAGATCCTAAAGGCTTTACTTGGCACAAACACTAACTAAAACATAAAAAACACAATCATACTAGTAGCATAATTGTGTAAAAACACAAGAACATAAAGCTAAAAGCCAAAAAGCCAAAATAGAATTTATTCATTGGGTTGCCTCCCAACAAGCGCTATAGTTTCACGCCCCTAGCTAGGCATAAGATTTCAACGATGCTCACACGAAAGATAATAATTGAAACACAAAGAGAGCATCATGAAACATGTGACAAACACATTTAAGTCTAACATACTTCTGATGCATAGGGATTTTATAGGTAACTAAATTATCAAGATAAGAAATATCTAGCATGTGCAAAGGAGAGGAATAAAACATTGACAATCTCAACACAATGAGAGGGAATTTAATAACATGAAAAATTCTACAACCATATTTTCCTCTCTCATAATAATTATATGTAGGATCATAATCACATTCAATAATATAACTATAAATAAAATTTTCTCTTTATGATCCACATGCATGCAAAGTTGACACTCTTCCAAAATAGTGGGATCATCAAATAAAGTCATGACCTCTCCAAACCCACTGTCATCCGAAATTTCATAAGATTGAACACTCTCCAGATACGTGGGATTACTTTTAGCTAAATTGACACTCTTCCAAACCCATTTTCTATATTATCGCAAACATATTCATCATGAGGCTTAAATAAACTTTCAAGATCATAAGAAACATTATCACCCCAATCATGATCATTGCAATAAGTAGCGGACATGACAAAACAAGCATCCCCAAGCTTGGGGTTTTGCATATTATTAGCACAATTAACATTAATAGAATTTATAGTAAAATTATTGCAATCATGCTTTTCATTCAAGGAGCTATCATGAATCACTTCATAAATTTCTTCATCACAATTTTTAGATTCACGATTCTCAAGCAAAACTTCATAAAGATAATCTAGTGCACTCAACTCACTAGCAATTGGTTCATCATGATTGGATCTTTTAAAAAGATTAGCAAGTGGATGGGGATCCATATCAATAGATTTTTAGCAAGCGAACATGCAAGCATATAGAACGCACATGGCAACACAAGCAAACAAAAGATCTGACGAGGAAAAGGCGAACAAAAAAGAAAGCAAATAAAACAGCAAATTTTTGTGAAGTGGGGGAGAGGAAAATGAGAGGAGAATGGCAAATAATGTAAATTGCAAGGAGATGAGATTTGTGATTAGGAACCTGGTTATGTTGAAGATCCTCCTCGGCAACGGCGCCAAAAATTCCTTTTGATTGCTCTCTGACTATAGCGCCAGAAAAACTCCTGTCTGCTAGGACTACGTCGGTATTTCCCCACAGAGGAAGGGATGATGCAGCACAGCGATGGTAGGTATTTCCCTCAGTGAAGAAACCAAGGTTATCGAACCAGTAGGAGAACCAAGCAACACAACGTAAACAACACCTGCACACAAATAACAACACCTCGTAACCGGACGTGTTAAAGGGGTTGTCAATCCCTTTTGGGTAACAATGCCAGAAATTGGTAATAGATTGAAATAATAAATCGCAAATAAAATAAAGTGCAGCAAAGTAATTTTGTATTTTTGGTGTCGGGGGATCGACACCTATGGGATCCGGAGGAATCCCTTCTATGGTTGGCAGGGGTGGGGCTGCGCAAAGAACAGGTCTAGCGATCAGCGCGAGGGGATTTTTACCTAGGTTCGGGCCGCGAACGATGCGTAATACCCTAGTCCTGCTTGTCTGTGTTTATTTGGTGTTCTTGAGCTGCTGAACTAGCTGCGGCGCATGCCCAGTCCAAAAAGTCTGAATCCTTCCTCAGTACGCCTCGGGCCTCCTTTTATATGTCAAAGGGGTCGCCATAGTGGCACATAGGAGGTGGAAAGTATCTACAGTGTACAAGCTTATCGCCTGGCATCGTAGGACAAACACATTTAATGCGCTGCCTACGTGCCCTCTTGCTTTACCGGGGGCGGCAACAGGGCTCGCCCCGTCCATCGCCACCTCGCCTTGCTTCGACGCGCGTCCAAGCTGACGAGGCATGCAGCGCCATGCTGGCTGGCTGGTTGTTGTGCTGGTGCGGTGACAGGGTCTTCACGAAGATCTGCATGCCACCACGCAGGTGCTCGACTAGTTGGCCTAGAAGTTTCATGCTGCCACGCAGGCGCTTGCCTAGTTGGCGGGCTGGTTGCCGCGGCCCCGCGGATGCCCCCGGCAAGGGCCTTGCCGGGGTCTCGTGGGCGTCCCGGCAAGGATCCTGTCGGGGGTCTTCGGCCGTCCCCGGCAAGGATCTTGTCGGGGGGTCTTCGCCTTCTGGTTCCTATCTAGACTCGCAGGCCTTTGATCTTGACAAAGATCTACATGCCACCACGCAGGCGCCCCCTGAGCCTTGGTCTTGATGTTGTCGATGGTGTCAGGACTCTCAGGCTCAAGGGTGTGGCAGCCTTGCTGGTGTTGGGCAAGTCGCCCTGGCAAGGCTCTTGTCGGGGCTGTGTAGGCCGCCCCGGCAAGGGTGTTGCCACGGGAAATCCATCTTGCCCCTTTGCTCTTCATGCCTCTGACTCGAGTGCTGCCTTGGCAGTCTCGTACCTTTCCTTCCTCTGCCCCGCCAAGCATGGTCGCATGTGTGGCTACGACTGCCAGTGCACAGGTAAAGGGATATAGAAAGGCCCCTACTTTTGTACACCGACAGGAGCCCCCGGGCCTAGGCCACACATAAGCGTGAAGCATTGTTGGGCCAGGCCCAGAATGGTGCACGGGCACGTGTGGCAGAGTGTTATCCGCAGTAACTTCTTTGCCAGTTGTGCTTCCCCACGACCCGCATTGAGTGCGTGACATGGGGGTCGTGCATGGAACGGTCGCAGCATGCTTGCGTCACCCTATGGTGAATAGTAAAGAGGCGGCCCGCGTCTTCCCCATAAAAAAGAGGAAACCGCAGGGGCGCTGCTCATTTACCCTTCGCGCCCATTCCAATCTAGGAACCGTCGTTCCCCTCTCCTTCTCCAAGCGCAAATCGGAGGTTTCGCCTCTGCTCGCTGCCGCGGCGCCCCATTGCCCTTGATCCTTCACCCCTTCTCAGCCGCCATGGCGCCCAAGGCAAGCAAGGGCAAGGGAGCGACCAAGGACGCTGGGGGGAAGGGGGCGCCGGAGAGCGAGTTAGTGGAGCTGCGAACGCAGTACACCCTCTTCACCTCGACGGTCGATGTGCTCACCCTCAAGGAGAAGATCAGGCCCCTGTGGGGAAGGGAGACATCATGGCATCCTGCCACGCGCATCGTCCCTGCCTCCTTCGCCAAGGCTGGTCCAAACCAGTATCCTTTCTTTGTTGACTATTTCTCCTGCGGGCTCTGCCCCCTTTCTCAGATTTCTTCAATGATATCATGCACACCTACGGCTTCCACCTTCTGGATTTCACACCGAACGCTGTGGCGTGCATGGCCTTCTTTGCCCACCTTTGTGAGGGCTTCGCCGGAGTGCACCCCAGCACTACGCTCTTCCGCCATTACTTCACCCCTCGCATCCAGCCAGGGGGTGCAATATCTGGCTGCATCACCTGGATCCCGAGGACCGAGAGCAGGGGCACGTACCCGGAGGGTGCCCAGAAGGAGAGGTGGGACGAGTGGCGTGGCCGGTGGTGCTAGATCGAGGAGATAGATCCACGTGAGTTTTGTCGGGTCCGTCGGAGGCCGCCGGTCCGCAGCAAGGACTGGGGTGAGCTCGACGCCGACGACAAGAAGCTCACGGTTGCAATCACCAGGATCCATCGCCTCACCTCAGCTGGGCTCACCCTCGAGATGATCGGGGCTGACTTCATCCATCGCCGCATTGCCGCGCTGCACAATAAGGGGAGGCTGGCCTGGGATTTAAGGAATGCGGCTGATATCATGAGGCTCCGCACCGGCCTGAACCACAACTTCACGGTGCTGCAGGATGCTCATCTTTGCCAGAGGCTTTTCCAGCTCAAGGTTGACGAGGTCGGCAGGGTCGAGAGGACCGGCAGAGCTGCCAAGGCCGGTAAGTCTCTGTTCGGGTTGCCAGCGGGGGTGGTCCCGGTGAGCAACAACTCTTGCCAGACCGCCATCATCGCCATGATGCCGGTTTTCAACGCGCACGGCCTCGATTCAACCTGGGTTGAGCCAAAGGCGGAGCTGGTGCAGGCATTCTTCGACAACTTGTCGGAGAGGTATGTTCGTGACGAGCCACAGCTCATCCGCGACACCACTGAGGAAGAGCTGGCGTATATTGCCGCCAGGGCGGAGGAGGCAGCACTTGACGAGGAGGCCAGCAGCCTCGGCACTGTGGAGGACAAGGCCGACGCAGCCGCATAAGAGAAGGAGTTCGCCGAGTGTGCGGGGTCTGTCGGGGAAGCCAGTGGCGCCGGCGCCAGGGTTCCCCTTGTTGAAGAAGTGGTCGAGGAGTCGGCCGAAGAGGAGACCAATGCGGATGACTCCTCGGCCCCAGGGAGGAGACGCGTCCTGTGGCGGGCTGGCTCCGGCGAGCCAGTCCGTCCCGGCAAGACCGCACAGCGGCAACAGGCCCAGGTGCAGACCGTGCGCCAGACAAGGGCTGCGGCAGCGAAGAAGACTGCGGTCGCCGCCTCCTCCTCGTCCAAGCGGCCCAGGACCCCATCCCCTTCTCCTCCCCTTGCGGACGCTGCCCCGGAGGCCGACTTCGACCTTGGGTCCTTTATCCCGAAGAGGAAGAGGAGGCCAGAGGAGGAGGAAGAGGACGAGTAAGCACCCTGCCCCTCATCATCTCCTGATCCCCTGCTTGCGCTATCTTCCCCTGACTTGATCTTATCTTCACAGTGACATGGAGACGCTGGCCCAGAGGGTGGCAAAGAGAGCCATGGCTTCAACGGGCGACGAGCCCCCGGCGAGCGCTCCGCGCATGCCGTCGTTAGTGGTGACCAGCCCGGACAACAGCCCTCAGCACAGCCCCGCTCCAGCCCCCAGCGTGAGTCCGTTATTCACTCCCCATCGGCGAGCGTTGGGGCGTGTATCCCTGGTGCTGACCTTGACGGGTTTGCAGGAGGAGAGCGGCAACAGGAGGAGCCGCTGAGGGTCGCCCCTGACATGCCGCCCCCGTCGACCATGCCACCCAGAGGGACATCTCCAGCAAGGGCACCGATCGCCGAGCCCACGCGCATGGAGGTAGAGGGGGCAAGCATGAGCACTGGTGGCTCCGTCCCGGCAGCGAACGTTGGCGGGGAGGGAACCACTTCTCCCCAGCTTGGCACAGGTAAGCTGCCTGCCTCACGTCCCCTGCCATGTCTGCCACGCGGTGTTCTCTTTTTTCTTTGTTTTGAACTTTGATTTTGGTCCCGCTTCATTCTCCTTTTCGGTTTCCAGACCCTCCCTCGACGGACCAGGTGGACCTCGACGCCGTCATCGAGGAGGTCGCCAGGGATACCAAAGCTGAGGCCACCAGGATCGCTGCCGGGGAGGCCGCCAAGCCCGCCATCGAGGAGGCCGCCAAGGAGCCTACCGAAGAGGCCGGCAAGGCGGCAGCCGAGGAAGACAGAAAGGCTGCTGCCGAGGAGGCCGCCAAGGAGCCTGCCGGGGAGGAGGTGGCCAATGACCAACCTTCCTCCCCTACGGCCCCCGCCCCGGGCAAGTACTTGAAGGTGGGCAACGATCTATTCGTCTGCCTCCCAGGGATGGCAAGCACCAGAATGCCAGCCAAAGGGGAGATTTTTGACGATGAGGTGCTCACCACCGCCGGGCTCCAGGTTGTCGATGAACCGAGCACCAGCGACGGCAGTTCCCAAGAGGAGCAACTCCTCCGGGCCATGAGCGCCAACTTCCAGAAGCTCCACCGTGCCCGCCAAGATAAGGTGAACTCCAGGATGGCGGCTGTGGACAAGGCGGAAGCGGATTCCCGTCCCCTGCCATGTCTGCCACGCGGTGTTCTCTTTTTTCTTTGTTTTGAACTTTGATTTTGGTCTCGCTTCATTCTCCTTTCTGGTTTCCAGACCCTCCCTCGACGGACCAGGTGGACGTCGACGCCGTCATCGAGGAGGTCGCCAGGGATACCAAAGCTGAGGCCACCAAGCCCGCCGCCGAGGAGGCCGCCAAGGAGCCTACCGAAGAGGCCGGCAAGGCGGCAGTCGAGGAAGCCGGAAAGGCTGCTGCCGAGGAGGCCGCCAATGAGCCTGCCGGGGAGGAGGTGGCCGATGACCAACCTTCCTCCCCTACGGCCCCCGCCCCGGGCAAGTACTAAAGAAGGAGATCTCAAAGCTGGCAGAGGACAGGGACACGGCTAACTGCACTCTGGCAAGACCAAGCTACTCTCCGAGGCCAACAACTCCATCAACGATCTGAAGCTAAAACTGGACAGCTTGGAAGGGACGCTTTCGGAGGTCAGGGCCCGTGAGGAGACCCTGAACAAGGCCCTTGAGAGCGAGAGGCAGCTGCGGCGGGATGACGCCGCTGCCCACAAGGACTATGTGGACAATGTAAATCTCTGGATCGGCCGCCTCATCGACGTTGCAGAGAGGCTCACCATGCAGCTAGCCGTCATGGGCATGCCAGACTTCAGGTACTCCCAGGAGGCGAACATAAGCCCCAATGCCAGGCTGACCTTGTTCTTCGAGGGCGTCCTCGACGCCTTGAAGCAGCTCTGCTCCAGTCGAGCGACTTAACTGGCTAATGAGCCTCAGAAGCTTTGCCGGGACGTGATGTCTACTACGCAACCTTCTTCTTGTAGACGTTGTTGGGCCTCCAAGTGCATAGGTTTGTAGGACAGTAGAAAAGTGGATGACCTAAGGTTTATCAATCTGTGGGAGGTGTAGGATGAAGATGGTCTCTCTCAAGCAACCCTGCAACCAAATAATAAAGAGTCTCTTGTGTCCCCAACACACCCAATACAATGGTAAATTGTATAGGTGCACTAGTTCGGCGAAGAGATGGTGATACAAGTGCAATATGGATGGTAGATATAGGTATTTGTAATCAGAAAATATAAAAACAGCAAGGTAACTAATGATAAAAGTGAGCGTAAACGGTATTGTAATGCTAGGAAACAAGGCCTAGGGTTCATACTTTCACTAGTGCAAGTTCTCTCAACAATAATAACATAACTGGATCATATAACTATCCCTCAACATGCAACAAAGAGTCACTCCAAAGTCACTAATAGCGGAGAACAAACGAAGAGATTATGGTAGGGTACGAAACCACCTCAAAGTTATCCTTTCTGATCGATCTATTCAAGAGTCCGTAGTAAAATAACACGAAGCTATTCTTTCCGTTCGATCTACCATAGAGTTCGTACTAGAATAACACATTAAGACACAAATCAACCAAAACCCTAATGTCACCTAGATACTCCAGTGTCACCTCAAGTATCCGTGGGTATGATTATACGATATGCATCACACAATCTCATATTCATCTATTCAACCAACACAAAGTACTTCAAAGAGTGCCCCAAAGTTTCTGCCAGAGAGTCAAGACGAAAACGTGTGCCAACCCCTATGCATAAGTTCACAAGGTCACTGAACCCGCAAGTTGATCACCAAAACATACATCAAGTGGATCACGTGATATCCCATTGTCACCACAGATACGCACGGCAAGACATACATCAAGTGTTCTCAAATCCTTAAAGACTCAATCCGATAAGATTACTTCAAAGGAAAAACTCAATCCATTACAAGAGAGTAAAGGGGGAGAAACATCATAAGATCCAACTAAAATAGCAGAGCTCGCGATACATCAAGATCGTACCATCTCAAGAACACGAGAGAGAGAGAGAGAGAGAGAGATCAAACACATAGCTACTGGTACATACCCTCAGCCCCGAGGGTAAACTACTCCCTCCTCGTCATGGAGAGCACTGGGATGATGAAGATGGCCACCGGTGAGGGATCCCCCTCCGGCAGGGTCCCGGAACAGAGTCCCGATTGGTTTTTCGTGGCTACAGAGGCTTTCGGCAGCGGAACTCCTGATCTCTTCTGTTCCCCGAAGTTTTAAGGGTATATGGATATATATAGGCGAAAGAAGTCGCTCAGGGGAGCCACGAGGGTGGGGGCGCGCCCAGGGGGGCAGGCGCGCCTCCCTGCCTCGTGGCCACCTCGTTGCTTCCCTGACGTACACTCCAAGTCTCCTGGATTGCTTCCGTTCCAAAAATAACTCTCCTGAAGGTTTCATTCCGTTTGGACTCCGTTTGATATTCCTTTTCTGCGAAACACTGAAAGAAGGGAAAACAGAACTGCATCAAGCGCTCGGGTTAATAGGTTAGTCCCAAAATTAATATAAAAGTGTTTAATAAAGCCCATAAACATCCAAAACAGATAATATAATAGCATGAATACTTCATAAATTATAGATACGTTGGAGATGTATCAGCATCCCCAAGCTTAATTCCTGCTCGTCCTCGAGTAGGTAAATGATAAAAGAAATAATTTATGAAGTGTGAATGCTAGCAGGTGCACAAGTTTGATCAACAATAATTTCAATCACCTTTTCTAGCATCATTATATATCATAACAGTAGCTCATCTCATAAAGCTTATCATGATCAAGTAACAAGCTATTCACATGTTAAAGTGTAGATCATAAACTTTCTTGAAAACCAACAAACCGTGTTATTAGTCATCAAACAATTACGATTCATCTTATTTTCAGGAAGAGTCTATGTCAGATCTTTGATTTAGCAAACTCCACATACTCAACTATCATTTAGTCTTTCACAATTGCTAACACTCACGCGATATTTATGGGTTCAAAGTTTTAATCAGACACAGAGAAAGATAGGGGCTTATAGATTCGCCTCCCAACCTTTTACCTCAAGGGTAATGTCAACAATAATAGTTCATGATGCCTTACATCCAATTGGATATATATATCAGAATCTTTCCAACACAAGGTGCTTGCCAAAGGATAAAATGTAAAAAGGAAAGGTGAAGATCACCATGACTCTTGCATAAGGTAAAAGACAAGAATAAAAGATAGGCCCTTCGCAGAGGGAAGCAGAGGTTGCCATGCGCTTTTATAGTTCGATGCACAAAATCTTAATGCGAGGGAACGTCACTTTATATTGCCACTTGTGATAGGGACCTTTATTATGCAGTCCGTCGCTTTTATTGCTTCCATATCACAAGATCGTATAAAGCTTATTTTCTCCACACTAAAAGATCATACATATTTAGAGAGCAATTTTTATTGCATGCACCGATGAAAACTTTCTTGAAGGATCTTACTCAGTCCATACGTAGGTATGGTGAACTCTCATGGCAATACTGGTTTAAGGGATGTTTGGAAGCACAAGTAGTATCTCTACTTGGTGCAAAGAATTTGGCCAGCATGAGGGGGAAAGGCAAGCTCAACGTGTTGGGCGATCCATGACAATATACTTTATTTTGGATATAAGAAAACATAACCCATTACGTTGTCTTCCTTGTCCAACATCAACCTTTTAGCATGTCATATTTTAATGAGTGCTCACAATTACAAAAGATGTCCAAGATAGTATATTTATATGTGAAATCTCTCTTCCCTCAATATTCTTTCATGAATTGTTCAAGTGACTAATACAATGTTTGCTAACCTTCAATAAATTTACCACCTCTACTTCTTATATGTGAAGTCATTACTCCCCATCGGATAAGCATATGAAACATAAATAATTTCAGATTTATGATATTCGCTCATTCAACTATTTACTCATAGGATATAAGTGAAGCACACGAGTAAATTACAAACTACTCCAAAAAGATATAAGTGAAGATTAATGAGTAGTTAAATAATTATGTAGCTATGTGAAGACTCTCTCCCATTTTAAGAATTTCAGATCTTGATACTTTGTTCAAATAGCAAGCAAAATAAAATAAAATGACATTTCAAGGATAGCACTCATCACGTGAAGAAGCAAAAACTTAGGATCAACCGATACTAACCGATAGTTGTCGAAGAAGAAAGGTGGGATGCCAACCGGGGCATCCCCAAGCTTAGACGCTTGAGACTTTTTGAAATATTATCTTGGGATGCCTTGGGCATCCCCAAGCTTGAGCTTTTGTTTCTCCTTAATTCCTCTCATATCACGGTCTCCCTAAATCTCAAGAGCTTCATCCACACAAAACTCAACAAGGACTCGTGAGATAAGTTAGTATAAACCAATGCAAAAACCTTATCATACTCTACTGTAGAAAATCACTAAAATTAATATTCAACATTGCATACTAAATGCCTCTGCATATTTAATACTCCTATCATCAAATAGAATCATTAAACAAGCAAACATATGCAAACAATGTAAACATAACAGCAATCTGCCAAAACAGTATAGTCTGTAAAGAATGCAAGATTCATCATACTTCCCTAACTCCAAAAATTATGAAAGAAAATTACCACTGTAGTAAATTTATCATAGCTTATTATGCAAAAGGTTTCAACACTTTATCACATTCTGACTTTTCTAGGGAATTTTTGCAACAGCGGTAAACTTTCTGTTTTGAAACAGCAACATGTATACTTGCAAAATAAGCATGGTAAAGGCTATCCTTGACAATTTTATTGAAAATAAAGATGCAAAACATTATTCGAAATAAAAGCAAGAAAATCCTAACAAAATAAATTAACGCTCCAAGCAAAACACATATCATGTGGTGAATAAAAATATAGCTCCAAGTAAAGTTACCGATGAACGAGGACGAAAGAGGGGATGCCTTCCGGGGCATCCCCAAGCTTAGGCTCTTGGTTGTACTTGAATATTACCTTGGGGTGCCTTGGGCATCCCCAAGCTTAGACTCTTGCCACTCCTTATTCCATAGTCCATTGAATCTTTACCAAAAACTTGAAAACTTCACAACACAAAACTTAACAGGAAACTCGTAAGCTCCGTTAGTATAAGAAAATAAATCACCACTTAGGTACTATTGTGAACTCATTCTAAATTCATGTTGGTGTAATATCTACTGTAGTCCAACTTCTCTATGGTTCATACCCTCCGATACTACTCATAGATTCATCAAAATAAGCAAGCAACACAATGAAAATAGAATCTGTCAAAAACAGAACAGTCTGTAGTAATCTGTATCATTCGAATACTTCTGTAACTCCAAAAAAATTGAAATAAATTGGTGGACCTGAGTAATTTTTCTAGTGATCATCTTCAAAAAGAATCAACTAAATATCACTCTCCAGTAAAAAATTTTTAGCTAATCTAGTGAGCGCTAAAGATTCTGTTTTTTACAGCAAGATCATAAAGACTTCACCCAAGTCTTCCCAAAGGTTCTACTTGGCACAAACACTAATTAAAACATAAAACCACATCTAACCAGAATCTAGATAGATTACTTATTCCTAAACAGAACCAAAAAGCAAGTGACTAAAATAAAATTGGGTTGCCTCCCAACAAGCGCTATCGTTTAACGCCCCAAGCTAGGCATGATGATTTCAATGATGCTCACATAAAAGATAAGAATTAAAACAAAAAAAGAGCATCATGAAGAATATGACTAGCACATTTAAGTCTAACACACTTCCTATGTATAGGGATTTTGTGAGCAAACAACTTATGGGAACAATAATCAACTAGCATAGGAAGGCAAAACAAGCATAACTTCAAAAGTTTAAGCACATAGAGAGGAAACTTGATATTATTGCAATTCCTACAAGCATATGTTCCTCCCTCATAATAATTTTCAGTTGCATCATGAATGAATTCAACAATATAACCAGCACCTAAAGCATTCTTTTCATGATCTACAAGCATAGAAAATTTACTACTCTCCACATAAGCAAATTTCTTCTCATGAATAGTAGTGGGAGCAAACTTAACAAAATAACTATCATGTGAAGCATAATCCAATTGAAAATTAAAATCATGATGACAAGTTTCATGGTTATCTTTATTCTTTATAGCATACGTGTCATCACAATAATCATCATAATAGGAGGCATGCTTTCATCATAATAAATTTGCTCATCAAAACTTGGGGGACAAAAAATATCATCTTCATCAAACATAGCTTCCCCAAGCTTGTGGCTTTGCATATCATTAGCATCATGGGTATTAAAGGAATTCATACTAACAACATTGCAATCATGCTCATCATTCACATATTTAGTGCCAAACATTCTAATGCATTCTTCTTCTAGCACTTGAGCACAATTTTCCTTCCCATCATTTTCACGAAAGATATTAAAAAGATGAAGCGTATGAGGTAAACTCAATTCCATTTTTTTTGTAGTTTTCTTTTATAGACTAAGCTAGTGATAAAACAAGAAACTAAAAGATTCGATTGCAAGATCTAAAGATATACCTTCAAGCACTCACCTCCCCAGCAACGGCGCCAGAAAAGAGCTTGATGTCTACTACGCAACCTTCTTCTTGTAGATGTTGTTGGGCCTCCAAGTGCAGAGGTTTGTAGGACAGTAGCAAATTTCCCTCAAGTGGATTACCTAAGGTTTATCAATCAGTGGGAGATGTAGGATGAATATGGTCTCTCTCAAGCAACCCTGCAACCAAATAATAAAGAGTCTCTTGTGTCCCCAACACACCCAATACAATGGTAAATTGTATAGGTGCACTAGTTCGGCGAAGAGATGGTGATACAAGTGCAATATGGATGGTAGATATAGGTATTTGTAATCTGAAAATATAAAAACAGCAAGGTAACTAATGATAAAAGTGAGCGTAAACGTTATTGCAATGCTAGGAAACAAGGCCTAGGGTTCATACTTTCACTAGTGCAAGTTCTCTCAACAATAATGACATAACTGGATCATATAACATCCCTCAACATGCAACAAAGAGTCACTCCAAAGTCACTAATAGCAGAGAACAAACGAAGAGATTATGGTAGGGTATGAAACCACCTCAAGGTTATCCTTTCTGATCGATCTATTCAAGAGTCCGTAGTAAAATAACACGAAGCTATTCTTTCCGTTCGATCTATCATAGAGTTCGTACTAGAATAACACCTTAAGACACAAATCAACCAAAACCCTAATGTCACCTAGATACTCCAATGTCCCCTCAAGTATCCGTGGATATGATTATACGATATGCATCACACAATCTCAGATTCATCTATTCAACCAACACAAAGTACTTCAAAGAGTGCCTCAAAGTTTCTACCAGAGAGTCAAGACGAAAACGTGTGCCAACCCCTATGCATAAGTTCACAAGGTCACTGAACCCACAAGTTAATCACCAAAACATACATCAAGTGGATCACGTGAGATCCCATTGTCACCACAGATACGCACGGTAAGACATACATCAAGTGTTCTCAAATCCTTAAAGACTCAATCCGATAAGATAACTTCAAAGGGAAAACTCAATCCATTACAAGAGAGTAGAGGGGGAGAAAAATCATAAGATCCAACTAAAATAGCAAAGCTCGCGATACATCAAGATCGTACCATCTCAAGAACACGAGAGTGAGAGATCAAACACATAGCTACTGGTACATACCCTCAGCCCCGAGGGTGAACTACTCCCTCCTCGTCATGGAGAGCACCGGGATGATGAAGATGGCCACCGGTGAGGGATCCCCCCTCCGGAAGGGTGCCGGAACAGGGTCTCGATTGGTTTTTCGTGGCTACAGAGGCTTTCGGTGGCGGAACTCTCGATCTCTTCTGTTCCCCGAAGTTTTTAGGGTACATGAATATATATAGGTGAAAGAAGTCGGTCAGGGGAGCCACGAGGGGCCCACGAGGGTGGGGGCGCGCCTCCCTGCCTCGTGGCCACCTTGTTGCTTCCCTGACATACACTCCAAGTCTCCTGGATTGCTTCCGTTCCAAAAATAACTCTCCCGAAGGTTTCATTCCGTTTGGACTCCATTTGATATTCCTTTTCTGCGAAACACTGAAACAAGGGAAAAAACAGGAACTGGCACTGGGCTCTGGGTTAATAGGTTAGTCCCAAAATAGATATAAAAGTGTTTAATAAAGCCCATAAACATCCAAAACAGATAATATAATAGCATGAATACTTCATAAATTATAGATACGTTGGAGACGTATCAGGGCGCCCTGACCAAGGTGCTCACCAAGGTGGCGTTCTGGAACCCCAGTGTCGACTTCGCCAATGCGCTTGAGAGTTTGCCGGAGGATGCGGACCTCACGGCACTCGAAGAGCGTATCGAGCCCATCATCAGCTGCGTTGACGGAGTCAAGAGGTTGGAAGGCCAGCGCAGGGACTAGCCACCCCGTTTCTCATTGCCGCTGCGAGTTCATGCCCAAGACAATTTTTATCTTAAGTTAGAACCGCGGCAACCGCTGATGTAATAACTTTGCAGTATTTTGAAATAGCGCATGATATTTTCCTGTTTGATCTTTCTTTGTATGTAAACACCCTACGCTTAGTTGGATAGGTTTGTCGGCGCGTAAACCCATGATGTGGCGCTTTGAGGAACGGATCCTTAGAAGCCTGCCGAGGGCGCTTGCTGCCGCGCAAGCCACCTTGCCATTCTCAAGCGCCGCTTGAACTGCTGGAGCGACTCAAATGTAACAAGGGTGTTGCCAGTAGCGGAAGGGTTCCTTTGCGTGCAGGTTTTCCATACAAGGAGCAAAATCCTTCGAGGAAAATAACCCTATATAAAGGAAATTGCTCAAGATTTTGTGTGACTTAGCTTTTTCGTCGCCACGCGGATGATTGTTGCGGCTACAGACGACACCGCTCGTGTGGCTGATAGCACCAGAGAGTGGCCGGTTGCTGTTGCCCTCTTCTTTGGAGCCATCGTGATGAAGGAGTCGACGCATCAACTTCTAGACAAGATTTGCATAGCCTCAGCGCCGCTACCTGGCGCGCCAAAGATGTCGGGGGATCGACACCTATGGGATCTCGGGGAATCCCTTCTACGGTTGGCGGGGCGTGGGGCTGCGCAAAGAGCAGGTCTAGCGATCAGCGTGAGGGGATTTGTACCCAGGTTCGGGCCGGGAACGATGCGTAATACCCTAGTCCTGCTTGTCTGTGTTTATTTGGTGTTCTTGAGCTCTTGAACTAGCTGCGGTGCATGCCCAGTCCAAAAAGTCCGAATCCTTCCTCAGTACGCCTCGGGCCTCCTTTTATATGTCAAAGGGGTCGCCATAGTGGCACACAGGAGGTGGAAAGTATCTACAGTGTACAAACTTATCGCCTGGCACCGTAGGACAAACGCATTTAATGCGCTGCCTATGTGCCCTCTTGCTTTACTGGGGCGGCAACAGGGCTCGCCCCGTCCGTCGCCACCTCGCCTTGCTTCGACGCGCGTCCAAGCTGACGAGGAATGCAGCGCCATGCTGGCTGGCTGGTTGTCGTCTTTGGTGCGGTGATGTGGTCTTCACGAAGATCTGCATGCCACCACGCAGGTGCTCGACTAGTTGGCCTAGAAGTTTCATGCTGCCACGCAGGCGCTTGCCTAGTTGGCGGGCTGGTTGCCGCGGCCCCGCGGATGCCCCCGGCAAGGGCCTTGCCGGGGTCTCGTGGGCGTCCCGGCAAGGATCCTGTCGGGGGTCTTCGGCCGTCCCCGGCAAGGATATTGTCGGGGGGTCTTCGCCTTCTGGTTCCTATCTAGACTCGCAGGCCTTTGATCTTGACAAAGATCTACATGCCACCACGCAGGCGCCCCCTGAGCCTTGGTCTTGATGTTGTCCATGGTGTCAGGACTCTCAGGCTCAAGGGTGGCAGCCTTGCTGGTGTTGTGCAAGTCGCCCCGACAAGGCTCTTTCCGGGGCTGTGTAGGCCACCCTGGCAAGGGTGTTGCCGGGGGAAATCCATCTTGCCCCTTTGCTCTTCATGCCTCTGGCTCGAGTGCTGCCTTGGCAGTCTCGTACCTTTCCTTCCTCTGCCCCGCCAAGCATGGCCGCAAGTGTGGCTACGACTGCCCGTGCACAACTAAAGGGGTACAGAAAGGCCACTACTTTTGTACACCGACATTTCGCTTAATAGATCTGAATAAAAATGCAAAGGAAAAGTAGATCGCAAGCAAATATATGGGGAAGAAGACCTGGGGGCCGTAGGTTTCACTAGTGGCTTCTCTCGAGAAAGATAGCTAACGGTGGGTAAACAAATTACTGTTGGGCAATTGATAGAACTTCAAATAATTATGATGACATCCAGGCAATGATCATTACATAGGCATCACGTCCAAGATGAATAGACCGACTCCTGCCTGCATCTACTACTATTACTCCACACATCGACCGCTATCCAGCATGCCTCTAGTGTATTAAGTTCATGGAAAAGTGGAGCAATGCAATAAGAACGATGACATGATGTAGACAAGATCCATTTATCTATTGCGTGGATATAGATCGCATCTTTTTATCCTTAGTAGCAATGATACATATGTGTTGTTTCCTTTACATCATCGATCAAGCAATCGTAAGATCGAACCCACTACCGGGCACCTCTTCCCATTGCAAGATAAATAGATCAAGTTGGCTAAACAAAACCCAAATATCGGAGAAGAAATACGAGGCTATAAGAGATCAAAGAAACTCAAATAACTTTCATGGCTATAAAAAGATATAACTGGACATAAACTCGAATTTCATCAGATCCCAACAAACACACCACAAAAGAGTTACATCATATGGATCTCCAAGAGACCATTGTATTGAGAATTCAGAGAGAGAGGAAGCCATCAAGCTACTAACTACTAACCCGAAGGTCTACAAAGAACTACTCACGCATCATCGGAGAGGCACCAATGGAGGTGGTGAACCCCATCTGAGGTGGTGTCTAGATAGGATCTGGTGGTTCTGGACTCTGCGGCGGCTGGATGAATATTTCGTCGACGTTCTTAGGGCTTCTGGATTTTTGGGGTATTTATAGAGCAAAGAGGCGGTCCGGGGGCACCTGAGGTGGGCACAACCCACCAGGGCCTCCTGGCGCGCCGTGGTGGGTTGTCCCCTCCTCGGGACCCCCCCCCAGGTGCAACCAGGGCCCAATGTGTTCCTTCTGGCCCATAAAAAATCATCATGGAGTTCGTGGCATTTGGACTTCGTCTGATATTAATTTTCTGCAATGTAAAAAACATGGAAAAACAGCAAGTGGCACTTGGCACTGTGTCAATAGGTTAGTACCAAAAAATGATATAAAATGATTATAAAACATCCAAGATTGATAATAAAACAACATGGAATAATCAAAAATTATAGATACGTTGGAGACGTATCAGCCGCCGGGACCACCTGCTCCCGCCTCCTGCTGCTAGCAGCTCTGCTTAGCATGCTTCGCTGTGAAGCGCTACCCCACCGCCGGCCAGGCCATCCCTACACCTCTCCACATCTCCTGTTCTTCTCCACCGACTGCCGAACCACGCCGCACCAGAACCAGTTAACCCTCGTACACCTCTCCGTCTGCGACTCCACTCCCTCGTCTTCCCATCTCCGGCGCGTTGCTATCCGGTGCCTCGCCGTCGTCCACCACATTGGATGTGCTCAGCGCGGCATGGTCAACACACAAAAAATGAATACTCCCCCTGCTAGCTGGGACCCACCATAGTGGGAGGCTGACTTGTGGGCCTACTAAGTTGACGCGGATGGAGGGCTTTGTCAACTTAGTCAATATGAACGATTCTAGCTCTAGTGACCGTGTGATGTCCATCCAACGGCCGTAGTGTTTATTCAACCTCTCGTCTTCTTGCTCCAGCCGCCCAAACCAGCGCCGGTCGTGCCGCCTGCTCCTGCCTCCCGTGGCTGGTTGTGCTGCCGCGGAGGCCTCACCACCCCCTACTACTCCCACTGCTGGCCAGGCCATCCCTCTACTCACCCACACCCCCTGTTATTCTGCGGCGACGGCAGCCTCACACCGCAGCCGAACCAGTCAACCATCGTACTCCTCTCCACGTGGGCATCCACTGTCGCGTCTTCCCCGGCTCCGTGTCGTCCCCTTCCTAGGCCTCGCCGTCGTCCACCGCCTTGGTGGTCTCGGCGTGGCGTGGTCACTTTGGTCAAGGAACGACTTCCATCGAAAGAGTATTGTATGTGGAGAGGCTGATAGTTGGGTCCACGGCCAGAGCAAGGAAGTGCAACCTCATCACACGTAAAATAATGATTCCTCCACCTGACAACAGGGACCCGCCGGAAGGGACACCGTATTTCATGAAAAAATGTCCCCCCCCCCGACTGCTGGGACCCACCAGCTACATCTTCGCACGCAAGGGAGTGCGTCCATATTACAGGCAAAAAAATTAATTCTCCCCCTGACAGCTGGGACCCACCAGCAATATCTTCGCACGCAAGGAAGTGCCTCCTTATCCTCCCTGATAGTCGGGACCCACCTGGTCGAATCGTATGTAGCGTTGTCAGTCTAGTCGCGAATGTGTACGTACATACTGGTCGACCAGTCTGTCTGCAGGCTGCAGCGATGAACCATGGACGGGTAAGGAAGGGCATGTGTCGTAGTAGAGGCGTGAACGTAGCATGTACACGTACGTACAGCCAGGGTGCAAGAAAGTAAATACGACCACGTACGTACATACGGCCGAGGTCTCGAACGCCTACTCGCGCATACGTACGGCCAGGGCTCGTGTACATGCCTGGGTCAGAACGGAGAAACTACGTAGTCGTGTTCATCGGGAGGCAACAGAATGCGTCGTGTTCATCGGGAGCCAACCGGCTTGGATGGAATAGCCGACACGAGGCCTGGCGTACCGCAGAACGGAGGAAACGGCCTTGTGTTTGACCGCCTACGGTCAAAATGGGATCCTGTTCACCGGGAGGGGTCTGGCGTACCGCGAAATGGAGGAAACAAACTTGTGTTCGAGTGCCTACGGTCAAAATGGGGTGATGTTGATCAGGAGGGGGGTGGCTGCTACCTCTTGAGCACTGCGTTGGTTTTCCCTTGAAGAGGAAAGGGTTATGCAGCAAAGTAGCGTAAGTATTTCCCTCAGTTTTTGAGAACCAAGGTATCAATCCAGTAGGAGGCTACGCACAAGTCCCTCGCACATGCACAATACAAATAAATCCTCGCAACCAACGCGATAAGGGGTTGTCAATCCCTTCACGGTCACTTACGAGAGTGAGATCTGATAGATATGATAGGATAATATTTTTGGTATTTTTATGATAAAGATGCAAAGTAAAATAAAAGTAAAGTCAAAAGCAAAGGCAATAACAAAGTGTTGAAAGATTAATATGATGAATATAGACCCGGGGCCATAGGTTTCACTAGTGGCTTCTCTCAAGAGCATAAGTATTTCATGGTGGGTGAACGAATTACTATTGAGCAATTGACAGAACTGAGCATAGTTATGAGAATATCTAGGTATGCTCATGTATATAGGCATCACGTCCGAGACAAGTAGAGCGACTCCTGCCGCATCTACTACTATTACTCCACTCATCGACCGCTATCCAAAGATGCATCTAGAGTATTAAGTTCATGAAAACAGAGTAACGCCTTAAGCAAGATGACATGATGTAGAAGGATAAATTCATGCAATATGATAAAAAAAACCATCTTGTTATCCTCGATGGCAACAATACAATACGTGCCTTGCTCCCCATCACATCGGGAAAGGACACCGCAAGATTGAACCCAAAGCTAAGCACTTCTCCCATTGCAAGAAAGATCAATCTAGTAGGCCAAACCAAACTGATAATTTGAAGAGACTTGCAAAGATAACCAATCATACATAAAAGAATTCAGAGAAGATTCAAATATTGTTCATAGATAATCTTGATCATAAACCCACAATTCATCGGCCTCAATAAACACACCGCAAAAAGAAGATTACATCGAATAGATCTCCACGAGAGGGGAAGAACATTGTATTGAGATCCAAAAGAGAGAAGAAGCCATCTAGCTACTAACTATGGACCCAAGGTCTGAGGTAAACTACTCACACTTCATCGGAGAGGCTATGGTGTTGATGTAGAAGCCCTCCGTGATGGATGCCCTCCCGTGAGCTCCTAACAGGCCCCAAGATGGGATCTCGTGGGTACGAGAAGGTTGCGGCGGTGGAATTAGGTTTTGGCTCCGATGTCGATCGCTTGGGGTACATAGGTATATATAGGAGGAAGAAGTATGTCGGTGGAGCAACATGGGGCCCACGAGGTGGAGGGCGCGCACAGGGGTGGGCGCCCCCCACCTCGTGGCCTCCTGAAGCTCATCTTACGAGGGTCCAAGTCTCTGGATCATGTTCGCTCCAAAAATCATGCTCCCGAAGGTTTCATTCCGCTTTGGACTCCGCTTGATATTCTTTTTCTGCTAAACTCAAATAGGCAAAAAACAGCAATTCTGGGCTGGGCCTCCGGTTAATAGGTTAGTCCCAAAAATAATATAAAAGTGGATAATAAAGCCTAATATTGTCCAAAACAATAGATAAGATAGCATGGAGCAATCAAAAATTATAGATACGTTGGAGACATATCAAGCATCCCCAAGCTTAATTCCTGCTCGTCCTCGAGTAGGTAAATGATAAAAACAGAATTTTTGATGCGGAGTGCTACTCGGCATAATTTCAATGTAATTCTTCTTAATTGTGGTATGAATAATCAGATCCGAAAGTTTCAAGATAAAAGTGTCGGCGTTCTGGGAACGGGGTCCCTGACTTGCTCTGCTGCTGCTGCAAGGCGTGGCTCAAAGGAGGCCCAAGACAGCCCATCTTCATCAACGCAAGCTCAAGACCTCGCGAGGGGCCAGCCTCATGGGCGGATGACAAGGAGCTTCTCGAGCACGGCCTCGTCAGCTGGCTCATGAGGAGGGGAGAGTTCAAGGCAGGGTACCTCGCGAGGTGCCCATGACGCAAGCCATGATTTACCAAGGGCGCCAGGTCTGGCGCCAGCCAGCAGAAGTCCTCCCTTCCTCTTTGGTGCAAAGGGAGCAAGCGCAGCGAGAGTATCAAGCAAAGGCGCCCATTTCGTGCAACAAGACCAAGACCAGCCCAACGGCCGGAAGGGAGTCATTGTGGAGCCCAAGCAAAGGCTCATCACCAGAGCCTTTGGCAAAGCGAGGACCAACTTTAGTCGGGATAAGTGTACCCACTGCTTCCCTTCAAAATGGCCAATTGTTGGCGCCCTTCCCGCTCAATATTTGGGAAGAGGCCCAGGGCCTTCGCCTATAAATAGGAGTAGCCACCCCCAGGTTAGAGGCATCTCGATCTCAATCTGGACCGGACCTAGCGATCCGAATCCTCATCAAGAAACCAGTAGCTAGAGCGACTAAACCCCACCTAGCAGTTCATCGCCCCCGCTGAGAACAGACCCTCGCGAGGCTGTTCTTCCTTGTATTGTTCCTCATCAGCCCAAGAGGCAATCCACCACACCACACACTGGAGTAGGGTATTACACCACAATGGTGGCCTGAACCAGTATAAATCTTGTGTCTCTTGTGCTGTTTTGTTGAGTAGTTTAGGTCCCAGCGATTCGGCGAGGTGCGAGACGGTGGAGGGTTGGATCTCCGCGCGCACCCCAGTGTTCGAACCTCAAGGGTCTGCCGGAACCTGAAATCTGACAATTGGCGCGCCAGGTAGGGGTGCGCCGAAATCTGCCTTCCGTCGCCTCGTTCTTCCCCGACAACCGCAACCATGTCTGACGCTCGTCAGGCCCGCGCCGAGCGCCGAGCCGCCCTCGCCTCCCATGTCGCCCGGACAGCTCTCGTCAGCGGACGCCCTCGTCGTTCCCCGTCACCTGCCGTCAACGCCGCCACCGGCCCGGCGGGAACGAAAACAAGCATCGCCCCAAAGACTCGCCCATGAGGTGGGCGGCCGCACCGCCACGCTTTCGCTCACCCCGCTGGTTCTTAAATCACGCGCTTCGCGCGCGCCATGGAGGCTGAGCTGCACTCATCGCGCAACGAGCTCTGCGCTACCGCCCCATCGACGACGTTTATGAAGAATGGCTCGACCGAGTCGCCGAGCTCGTCCGTCTGCGCAGAGGCGCCCGCACCGTCCGCCTCTCGCTGCACCGCACCCGCCCAGCGGGCGATGAAGCTCCTGGGCGCCTCGGCCGCCTCCTCCTCAAGAAGGCGCCTGCCCCCAAGCGCGCGCCCCTGGCGAGAACCCGCTCCGCCAGCGCCAGCAGCGAGAGCAGAGCTGTCAAGAAGTTCTCGCCCACGAGAGCTGCCCGAGCGCTCCCGCCCCAAGACGTCAGACCTCGCTGCCCCTACCAAGGGCGCAAGGATACCCGCAAGACCAAGCTCTCCGTCGTCCGAGGCCCCCAGCTGCCACGGTGGGCTGCCGCGCTTTCACCTCCGAAGCTGCACTGGTCGCGTGGCCCGCCAAGTTCAAGCCGACCTGCCTCGCTCGACGGCACAACCGACCCTCGGAGTTCCTCCAACTCTGAGTTGGGCATCGAGGCTGCCAACGGGACGAAAAGGTCATGGCGAACTGGTTTCCCATGGCGCTCAAGGACGGAGCCCGCACTGCTCTGAATCCGCCCCGTGCACGATCTCTTCCCGGGCCGAGATGCGCACCCGCTTCACCACCAACTTCCGTGGTACTCGCGACCGCCACCCGCCGTGGCGACATGCGCCGAATCAAGCAGCAGCCGGGAAACCCGCAAAAGTACATCCAGCGCTTCAACAACGCGCCTCAAGATCCCCGTGATAACGGAGGAGGCTATCATCTCGCCTTCTCTCACGGCGTCTTGCGACGTCAAGATGAAGGAGTAGTGGCGATGCATGAAGATCTGCACCTCCTTGAGCTGTTCAACTTGGCGACCAAGTGCGCGCCAGGCTGAGGAGGGTGCCTCTCCTCCTCGAGCTGCCCGCCGGATCCCAAGAAAAGAAGTCCAAGGCCAAGGACGTGAAGCGCAAGGGGCTGCCGTACTCATGCCCAGCCGCACACCAAGCGAGGCGAGATCAGCCCGAGTCCTCCAAGGGCGGTCGGTCTGCATGTACCACGACCTCCACACCCACAACACCAATGAATGCCAAGAGCTCCGGTCAGACGCTGAAGGAAGGGTCGGCAGACGCCCGAGCACAGCGACCAAGGCTACGGCCGAGGAGGAGGAAGGAATGCAGGACGCTGGGAAGACCGCGGCCCGCGCCAAGGGTGGCACGACCAACCTCGCGAGGACCGCTGGCAAGACCCGCCTCGCGAGGGAGGCTGGAGGGATCAGCCTCACGAGGATCGCCCGCAGGGGAACACAGGCCTCCCTCCGCTGCCGCCGCAGCCAAGGAGAAATGAGGACCGTCATCAGGACGAGGGGGCTGGGGGCTTCCAGGAACCGCGTGCGATTGCCTGCATCCTGGGCGGAGCTCAAGCCCCAGCCTCTCAGCGCATCTTCAAGCAGTTCGCCCGCGAAGTGAATGCAGTCCTCCCAAGCTCGAGGCCACGCGCCCTCTCGGTGGTCGGCGTGCGCCATCATGTTCAGCTCAGCGGGTCAACTCAAGTCTTGCGCCACACCGGAGTTCTCCGATGCTTTGTTCCCCAATCATCGACAACGTGCTAGTCACCAAGACTCTCGCGACGGTGGGGCGGGACTCAACGCCCCGTCCGTGGAAACATTCAACAATCTTCAAGTGCCTTACAGTTAGCTTCAGCCAACCAAGCCCTTCTCCGGGGTCACCGATGGCTCCACGATCCCGATCGGGCAGGTCCGCCTTCCTGTCACCTTTGGGGCTCGCGACAACTACCGCACCGAGCTCATCGACTTTGACGTCGCCCACATTCGCCTGCCGTACAACGCCATCCTCGGGTACCCGGCGCTGGCCAAATTCATGGCCGTAACCCACCACGGCTACAACGTCCTCAAGATGCCAGGAAGCGGCGGGGTCATCACGGTGCCCTGCGAAGAGAGAGACGCAGTGTGCTCCCTGGAGCGAGCCTTTCAGGCCGCATCACTAGAAGACCCAGATCGTAGCAGCAGGAGGTCTCCCGAGGCCGCACCCAAGAAGAAGAAGACATCGACCGGCCCGGCTCCTCAAGAGGCAGGCCCCTCAGGGCCCGCGCCTGGCCAGGGGGAGCCTCCTTCCATCGCATAGGGAAGTGCGCCCGACGCCCTCCTCAGGCCGGGCTCGGAGGCTCTCCCCTGGAGGGCCGCCGACCTCGCCAAGGTCACGAGGGAGGCGCTTGGGCACCACGTGGAGGCGTGCTTCGAAGCACGTTTCCCGCAAGAAGGAGCAAGGCAAGGAGGGCCGAACCCTCAGGAGTTCGTCAGCAAGGCCATTCAGGAGCTACAGGAGTCAAGGGTCATGAGGGGCAGCCACCGCCTACCCGCTGTGGCCCCCCATCCAGGCGAGGATGGTGGGCTGCGCGTCTGCATCGACATACCAGGGCTCGACCGAGCCGCGTCTCGAGAGCGCCTCTGGCCCTCGCGAGTGGGATGTTGCGAGGGCCCGCCCCATAGCTACGTGTGCATGCCTTACGGCCTGCCAAACGCGGTTGCTGCGCACCAGCATATCATGAGGGCCATCCCGAGGCTCGAGAGGTCGTGCACGCCGCAGCCTCAAGCGGAGATGGAGATGGCCCGCGAGGAGCCGCCAGCGCCTCGGATCCTCCCGAGGCCCCGGCCTGGGGCTCGTGAGGATCGCCTCCGCAGCCCACCGAGTCTGCTACACCAACACCCCTTCGTCCCCAACATCACCAGTGACATCTTTAAGTTTTGTTTCGGTGGGGCGCCTCGAGGTCAAGATTATTCCCGTGCAGCGTGGGTCCATCCTCGGCATCTATCCCTTTATTTCATGTCATTAGCCTATCCTGTTGGGGGCCCCTCGGCTGCATCATCCCCAAGCCGCTCGGGCTGTCCCAAATGCATGTATCCTTCCGTTTTCACGAGGACTATGCTTTCGCTCCACCATGCTTGTTATTTGGTGCCTTTTCTGGATGACGGAATCTTGCGCGTTAAAGGGGGTGCCCGAGCATCGCGACTCAGGGCTCCTACCGCCCTCCGCCCTCACCTCTGGTCTTGTCTATGGCATCGCGACCTGGCTTGCCGCCGACGGCCGAGACCAGCCCGAGAGCCGGACCCGAGGACGAGAGTTGCCACATCTAACCCAGCTTATGCGTTAAAGGGGGGTGCCCGAGCATCGCGACTCAGTCTCCTACCGCTCTCCGCCCTCACCCTCTGGTCTTGTCCATGGCATCGCGACACTGGCTTGCCACCGACGGCCGAGACCAGCCCGAGAGCCGGACCCGAGGACGAGAGTTGCCACATCTAACCCAGCTTATGCGTTAAAGGGGGTGCCCGAGCATCGCGACTCGGGGCTCCTACCGCTCTCCGCCCTCACCCTCTGGTCTTGTCCATGGCATCGCGACCGGCTTGCCACCGACGGCCGAGACCAGCCCGAGAGCCGGACCAAGACGAGAGCACCGCATCCGCCAAATTTGCAGGAACACACTCAAAGATAAGGCCAGAGCCAGCGCAACCCGCTTTGAGGTAGGGCCCCATGAGCCTCGCTGCTGGCTCACGGGTACCCCAACACACCTCGCGAGGCCTCTCGCGCCTCTCCAAGCAACTAACGGCAGAATTAACGATCGCCACAATGATCTCTTCCTTTTGTGGTGAACCTCGCAGGTCCCTCCAAGGAGCACGAACGACCTCGCCACGCAATCTCGCCGCCAAGGCACGGACCTAGCGCCGCACTGTGAAGCATTGTCCCGACCTCGAGATAAGTCACCCTCCGGACTCACTAGTTATCGCAACACCATCCCCACACTCAATGCAACCCCGTGTTAGCAACGCCGCTCTCCTTTCTCACCAAATGATGGCTGCTTGAGCGCCAAGGGGACCCCGAGCATCGCGACTCAGGGCTCTTATCAACCTCGGGCGCCACCTCCTGGCCTTGACCACGGCATCGCGACCGGCATACCAGTGGCGATCAAGCCGCTTTGGGACTGGGGCTGTCGCAGAGCATCAGGCCCTCGTGAGGACTGAAAGGAGGAAACTGAGCTAGAACAGAATGAGCATCTCGCACTGCTTCATAAAAATGATTGTATTGACAGACGGAGCTACAAACATCTTACAAGCCCCGGTGGGGTATATTTTTGGCTCCTCGCAGGAACAAAAGGCGCGCTTCCTAAGGAATCCTACCTACAGGGGGCATCGCGGCGGATGCCATCATCAACAGTGGGCCGCCCGGTCCGGCGCCAACCCCATCCAGATCAGGGGCGGCGACGACCGACGAGCCCGCCTGCTCGAGGAACGGCGCAGCTCGGGGCTCGTAGCTGTCGCCGCTTCGTCTCGATGTCGCCAAGAGCTCAGCGAGTCGCTGGATCCTCCGGCGCCGCCGCCTCGAGGAGCAGCCAAGGGGCGATCGGCGGCCTCTGCTCGCCGCAGCAGATCCCGACCACCTCTCCCGGCAGCACTTCCAGCCGACGACCCTCCGTCAAGGCCTTGAAGGACACCACCGGCACCATCGTACTCCAGCGGATCGTGAGGGCCCCTCGTCCTGCAGACCCGTGCGACCTCGCCCGACCTCGAGTCATGAAGACCTCGCCGGGGCAACTATCGCGACCTCTGCCCGGTCGCGAGGGTGCCGCAGCCGGCGTCTTTGCAGCCAGAGTCCTGAGGTTCCCCACGGACGACGGAGGCGAAGAAAGAAGGAAGACGAATCCAAGATTTAGGAGGCGTGGCGGCGTGAAGCACGAACTCCCGGCAGGAGCCCTTGGCGTGGACTCCAGGGGGGAAGACGCACACCTTCGTGACCCACCGGCGTCGTCGGCGGCGCCGCTCGTGGCGCCCGGCGTCGCCTCCTTCAGAGCCACCAATGTGCGCGTACAAGGGAAGAGGGAACCCTGGTGGCGGCCGCTCGCACCAGGTCCTGGTCGCCTCCTGGCGAGTGCTCTCGCCCTGACACCAGAAGGCAAGCTGCTTCTTTGGGGGGAGCGGGTCAGGATCCTCTTGAGGAGCCTTTCCCTTCTCTTCCATGGAGAACCGGCGGATCGGAGCCATGGCAACCAGACGAAACGAGGAGGAGGAGAAGCAGAAGGATAGACTAGAAGGGCGCGCGCCGTTCCGTACTTATAGCCGACAAAGGCCAACCGTCGGCCTCCACGATCACCGGTAATCATGACCGACTCTGCATGCAGGGACTAGTCGAATCTGGGTGGTTACCGAGGCATCATGGGGAAGCAGTGCCGCCCATGTCCAGTCAACCGCCACGTGGCGCCCAAGGCCGCAGGCTGTTAGGGCCCATGACGCCGCCTGACTTTCGCCTTTCGCCTCGGCCAAGTTCGGGCGCGCCGTGGGCTCAGGGGCTCTTGTCGGCATTCTGGGAACGGGGTCCCAGACTTGCTCTGCTGCGCCTGCGGCGTGGCTCAAAGGAGGCCCAAGACAGCCCATCTTCATCAACGCAAGCTCAAGACCCTCGCGAGGGCCAAGCCTCATGGGCGGACGCCAAGGAGCTTCCTCGAGCACGACCTCGTCAGCCGGCTCATGAGGAGGCGGAGAGTTCAAGGCGGGTACCTCGCGAGGTGCCCATGAGCCATGATTTACCAAGGGCGCCCGATCTGGCGCCAGCCACAGCAGTGTCCTCCCTTCCTCTTTGGTGCAAAGGAGCAAGCGCAGCGAGAGTATCAAGCAAAGGCATCCATTTCAAGGCAACAAGATCAAGACCAGCCCAACGGCTGGAAGGGAGTCATTAGGAGCCCAAGCAAAGCGTCATCACGAGCCTTTGGCAAAGCGAGGACCAACTTTAGTCGAGGATAAGTGTACCTGCTGTTCCCCTTCAAAATGGCCAATTGTTGGCGCCCTTCCCGCTCAATATTTGGGAAGAGGCCCAGGGCCTTCGCCTATAAATAGGACTAGCCACCCCCAGGGTAGAGGCATCTCGATCTCAATCTGGACCGGACCTAGCGATCCGAATCCTCATCAAGAAACCAGTAGCTAGAGCGACTGAACCCCACCTAGCAGTTCATCGCCCCCGCCGAGAACAGACCCTCGCGAGGCTGTTCTTCCTTGTATTGTTCCTCATCAGCCCAAGAGGCAATCCACCACACCACACACTGGAGTAGGGTATTACACCATAATGGTGGCCTGAACCAGTATAAATCTTGTGTCTCTTGTGTTGTTCTGTTGAGTAGTTTAGGTCCCAGCGATTCGGCGAGGTGCGAGACGGTGGAGGGTTGGATCTCCGCGCGCACCCCAGTGTTCGAACCTCAAGGGTCTGCCGGAACCCGAAATCCGACAAAAAATTCATATTGACATAAAAATAATAATACTTCAAGCATACTAACTAAGCAATTATGTCTTCTCAAAATAACATGGCCAAAGAAAGTTCATCCCTACAAAATCATATAGTTTAGTCATGCTCCATTTTCACACACAAGAATGCTCTCATCATGCGTAACCCGATGACAAGCCAAGCAATTGTTTCATACTTTAGTAGTCTCAAACCTATAAACTTTCACGCAATATATGAGCGAGCCATGGACATAGCACTATGGGTGGAATAGAATATGATGATGGGGTTATGTGGAGAAGACAAAAAAAGGAGAAAGTCTCACATCAACGAGGCTAATCAATGAGCTATGGAGATGCCCATCGATTGATGTTAATGTAAGGAGTAGGGATTGCCGTGCGACGGATGCACTAGAGCTATAAATGTATGAAAGCTCAACAAAAGAAACTAAGTGGGTGTGCATCCAACTTTCTTGCTCACGAAGACCTAGGGCACTTGAGGAGGCCCATTGTTGGAATATACAAGGCAAGTTCTATAATGAAAAATTCCCACTAGTATATGAAAGTAATAAAACAAGAGACTCTCTATCATGAAGATTATGGTGTTACTTTGAAGCACAAGTGTGGAAAAAAGGATAGTAACATTGCCCCTTTTTATTTCTCTCTTTTTTGGGGGGCCTTCTTTTTTTGGCCTTTCTCTTTTTTGGGGGACAATGCTCCATTAAATGATGATCATCACACTTCTATTTATTTACAACTCAATGATTACAACTCGATACTAGAACAAAGTATGACTCTATATGAATGCCTCCGGCGGTGTACCGGGATATGTAATGAATCAAGAGTGACATGTATGAAAGAATTATGAACGGTGGCTTTGCCACAAATACTATGTCAACTACATGATCATGCTAAGCAATAAGACAATGATGAATGTGTCATGATAAACAGAATGATGGAAAGTTGCATGGCAATATATCTCGGAATGGCTATGGAAATGCCATAATAGGTAGGTATGGTGGCTGTTTTGAGGAAGATATAAGGAGGTTTATGTGTGAAAGAGCGTGTCATGTCACGGGTTTTGGATGCACCGGTGAAGTTTGCACCAACTCTGAGTGTGAGAAAGGGCAATGCGCGGTACCGAAGAGGCTAGCAATGATGGAAGGGTGAGAGTGTGTATAATCCATGGAGTCAACATTAGTCATAAAGAACTCACATACTTATTGCAAAAATCTACAAGTCATAAAAAACCAAGCACTACGCGCATGCTCCTAGGGGGATAGATTGGTAGGAAAAGACCATCGCTCGTCCCCGGCCGCCACTCATAAGGAGGACAATCAAAGAACACCTCATGTTTCAAATTTGTTACATAACGTTTACCATACGTGCATGCTACGGGACTTGCAAACTTCAACACAAGCATTTCTCGAATTCACAACTACTCAACTAGCATGACTTTGATATTATTACCTCCATATCTCAAAACAATCATCAAGCATCAAACTTCTCTTAGTATTCAACACACTCATAAGAAAGTTTTTACTAATCTTGAATACCTAGCATATTAGGATTATTTAAGCAAATTACCATGCTATTTAAGACTTTCAAAATAATCCAAGTGAAGCATGAGAGATCAATAGTTTCTTTAAAACAAGTCCACCATCATGCTCTAAAAGATATAAGTGAAACACTAGAGCAAAAACTATATAACTCAAAAGATATAATGAAGCACATAGAGTATTCTAACAAATTCCAAATCATGTATGGCTCTCTAAAAAGGTGTGTACAGCAAGGATGATTGTGGTAAACTAAAAATCAAAGACTCAAATCATACAAGACGCTCCAAGCAAAACACATATCATGTGGTGAATAAAAATATAGCTCCAAGTAAAGTTACCAATGGAAGTAGACGAAAGAGGGGATGCCTTCTGGGGCATCCCCAAGCTTTGGTTTTTTGGTGTCCTTATATTATCTTGGGGGTGCCATGGGCATCCCCAATCTTAGGCTCTTGCCACTTCTTGTTCCATAATCCATCAAATCTTTCACCAAAAACTTGAAAACTTGACAACACAAAACTTAACAGAAATCCCGTGAGCTCGGTTAGCGAAAGAAAATAAAAGACCACTTCAAGGTACAGTAATGAACTCATTCTTTATTTATATTGGTGTTAAACCTACTGTATTCCAACTTCTCTATGGTTTATAAACTATTTTACTAGCCATAGATTCATCAAAATAAGAAAACAACACACGAAAAACAGAATCTGTCAAAAACAGAACAGTCTGTAGTAATCTGTAACTAACGCAAACCTCTGGAACTCCAAAAAATCAGCCAAAATAGGACGACCTAGGAAATTTGTTTCTTGATCAGCAGCAATTGGAATCACTATTTTATCACGTTCTGGTGATTTTTAAAAATTATTTTCGTGAACATAAAGTTTCTGGAAATTTATGCAAGATCAAATAACCATCATCCAAGAAGATCCTATAGGTTTAACTTGGATCAAACACTAATAAAACATAAAAACACATCTAACCAGAGGCTAGATCAAATATTTATTCGTAAACATAAGCAAAAGAAGAAAAACTAAAAATAAAATTGGGTTGCCTCCCAACAAGCGCTATCGTTTAACGCCCCTAGCTAGGCATAAAAGCAAGGATAGATCTAGGTATTGCCATCTTTGGTAGGCAATCCATAAGTGGCTCTCATGATAGATTCATATGGCAATTTTATTTTCTTCCTATGCCTTTCTTTAATGGAAATTGGAATCTAATATTCCCTTCCTTCATATCAATAATTGCACCAATCGTTCTAAGGAAAGGTCTACCAAGAATAATAGGACATGAAGGATTGCAATCTATATCAAGAACGATAAATTCTATGGGCACATAATTCCTATTTGCAACAATAAGAACATCATTAATTCTTCCCATAGGTTTCTTAATAGTGGAATCCGCAAGGTGCAAGTTTAGAGAGCAATCATCAAAATCGCGGAAATCTAGCAAATCGCACAAAGTTTTGGGAAAAGTGGAAACACTAGCACCCAAATCACATAAAGAATAGAACTCATGATCCTTAATCTTAATTTTAATAGTTGGTTCCCACTCATCATAAAGTTTTCTAGGGATAGAAACTTCCAACTCAAGCTTTTCTTCATAAGATTGCATCAAGGCATCAATGATATGTTTAGTAAACGCTTTATTTTGACTATAAGCATGAGGAGAATTTAGCACGGATTGCAACAAGGAAATACAATCAATCAAAGAGAAATTTTCATAATTAAATTCCTTGAAATCCAAAATAGTGGTTTTAGCAACATCTAGGGTTTTGATTTCTTCAATCCCACTTCTGTCAAATTTAGCATCAAGATCTAAAAACTCCGAATTCTTGGAACGCCTTCTAGGTAAAGGTGGATCATATTCAGTCCCATCATTATCAAGATTCATATTGCAAAACAAAGATTTAATAGGGGACACATCAATAACTTTTAGATCTTCATCTTTATTCTCATAGAAATTCGAAGAACACGCTTTCATAAAGCAATCTTTCTTAGCACGCATCCTAGCGGTTCTTTCTTTGCACTCATCAATGGAAATTCTCATGGCTTTGAGAGACTCATTGATATCATGCTTAGGAGGAATAGATCTAAGCTTTAAAGAATCAACATCAAGAGAAATTCTATCAACGTTCCTAGCTAATTCATCAACTTTAAGCAATTTCTCTTCAAGCAAAGCATTGGAATTCTTTTGCGAATTCATAAAATCGTTAACACTAGTCTCAAATTCAGAGGGCATCTTATTAAAATTTCCATAAGAATTGTTGTAGGAATTACCATAATTATTAGAGGAATTGCTAGGATAAGGCCTAGGATTAAAGTTTCCTCTATACGCGTTGTTACCAAAATTATTCCTACCAACAAAATTCACATCCATAGATTCATTATTATTCTCAATCAAAGTAGACAAAGGCATATCATTAGGATCAGAAGAAACACTCTTACTAGCAAATAATTTCATAAGTTCATCCATCTTTCCACTCAAAACATTAATTTCTTCTATCGCATGCACTTTTTTATTAGTAGATCTTTCAGTGTGCCATTGAGAATAATTAACCATAATATTATCTAGGAGTTTAGTAGCTTCTCCTAAAGTGATTTCCATAAAAGTGCCTCCCGCGGCCGAATCTAAAAGATTTCTAGAAGCAAAATTCAATCCGGCATAAATTTTTTGTATAATCATCCACAAATTCAAACCATGAGTAGGGCAATTACGTATCATTAATTTCATCCTCTCCCAAGCTTGTGCAACGTGTTCGTGATCAAGTTGCTTAAAATTCATAATATCATTTCTAAGAGAGATGATCTTAGCGGGAGGAAAATACTTAGAGATAAAAGCATCTTTGCACTTGTTCCAAGAATCGATACTATTTTTAGGCAAAGACGAAAACCAAGCTTTAGCACGATCTCTAAGCGAAAAAGGAAATAGCTTCAATTTAACAATATCATTATCAACATCTTTCTTCTTTTGCATATCACACAAATCAACGGCTATTTAGATGAGTAGCGGCATCTTCACTAGGAAGGCGGCGAATTGATCTTTCATGACAAGATTCAACAAAGCAGCATTGATTTCACAAGATTCAAGATTGGTAAGAGGAGCAATCGAGTGCTAAGGAAATCATTATTGTCGGTATTGGTAAAGTCACATAATTTGGTATTATCTTGAGCCATCATGACAAGCAAGCAATCCAACACACGAGCAAACAAAAAGCAAGAGAAAAAGAGGCGAACGAAAAAGAGAGGGCGAATAAAACGGCAAGGGTGAAGTGGGGGAGAGGAAAACGAGAGGCAAATGGCAAAGAATGTAATGCGGGAGATAAGGGATTGTGATGGGTACTTGGTATGTTGACTTTTATGCGTGACCTCCCGACAGCGGCGCCGTAAATCCTTCTTGATACCTCTTGAGCACTCGCGTTGGTTTTCCCTTGAAGAGGAAAGGATGATGCAGCAAAGTAGCGTAAGTATTTCCCTCGGTTTTGAGAACCAAGGTATAAATCCAGCGAGAGGCTACGCATGAGTCCCTCGCACCGCACAATACAAATAAATCCTCGCAACCAACGCGATAAGGGGTTGTCAATCCTTCACGGTCACTTACGAGAGTGAGATCGATAGGTATGATAGGATAATATTTTTGGTATTTTTATGATAAAGATGCAAAGTAAAATAAAAGTAAAGTCAAAAGCAAAGGCAATAACAAAGTGTTGAAATATTAATATGATGAAGATAGACCCGGGGGCCATAGGTTTCACTAGTGGCTTCTCTCAAGAGCATAAGTATTTCGGTGGGTGAACAATTCTTGTTGAGCAATTGATGAATTGAGCATAGTTATGAGAATATCTAGGTATGATCATGTATATAGGCATCACGTCCGAGACAAGTAGACCGACTCCTGCCTGCATCTACTACTATTACTCCACTCATCGACCGCTATCCAAAGATGCATCTAGAGTATTAAGTTCATGAAAACAGAGTAACGCCTTAAGCAAGATGACATGATGTAGAGGATAAATTCATGCAATATGATAAAAACCCCATCTTGTTATCCTCGATGGCAACAATACAATACGTGCATTGCTGCCCCTCATCACATCGGGAAAGGACACCGCAAGATTGAACCCAAAGCTAAGCACTTCTCCCATTGCAAGAAAGATCAGTCTAGTAGGCCAAACCAAACTGATAATTTGAAGAGACTTGCAAAGATAACCAATCATACATAAAAGAATTCAGAGAAGATTCAAATATTGTTCATAGATAATCTTGATCATAAACCCATAATTCATCGGCCTCAACAAACACACCGCAAAAAGAAGATTACATCGAATAGATCTCCACGAGAGAGGGGGAGAACATTGTATTGAGATCCAAAAAGAGAGAAGAAGCCATCTAGCTACTAACTATGGACCCGAAGGTCTGAGGTAAACTACTCACACTTCATCGGAGAGGCTATGGTGTTGATGTAGAAGCCCTCCGTGATGGATGCCCCCTCCAGCGGAGCTCCGGAATAGGCCCCAAGATGGGATCTCGTGGGTATAGAAGGTTGCGGTGGTGGAATTAGGTTTTTGGCTCCGTATCTGATCATTTGGGGGTACGTAGGTATATATAGGAGGAAGAAGTATGTCGGTGGAGCAACATGGGGCCCACGAGGGTGGAGGGCGCGCCCTGGGGGTGGGCGTGCCCCCTACCTCGTGGCCTCCTGGAAGCTTCTCTTACGTAGGGTCCAAGTCTCCTGGATCATGTTCGTTCCAAAAATCACGCTCCCGAAGGTTTCATTCCGTTTGGACTCCGTTTGATATTCTTTTTCTGCGAAACTCTGAAATAGGCAAAAACAAGAATTCAATTTGGGCCTCCGATTAATAGGTTAGTCCCAAAAATAATATAAAAGTGGATAATAAATCCCAATATTGTCCAAAAACAGTAGATAATATAGCATAGAGCAATCAAAAATTATAGATACGTTGGAGACGTATTAGTGGCGTACCGCAAAACGGAGGAAACAGACTTCTCTTCGACCTCCTACGGTCGAAACGGGGGTCCTGTTCATCGGGAGGGGTGTGGAGTACCGCAAAACGGGACTCCACGGGCTACTGTTCATCCACCGTCGACTACCTCCACGGGCTACTGTTCTTCCACCGTCGACCTCCTCCAGCCTCCACCTGCGACTGTTCATCCATGGAGTTTCCCTCCTGCCTCCACCAGCTACTGTTCATCTATGGGCTCCTGTTCATCCAGCCTTCACTGGCTACTGTTCAACCAGCCCTCTCCACGGGGTCCTGTTCAACCACCTCTTCATGGGCTACTGTTCATCCAGCCCTCCACCGGTTACTGTTCAACCAGCCCTCCACCGGCTGCTGTTCATCCAGCCCTCCACGGGGTCCTATTCATCCACCCCCAACCGGCTCAATCGGTGTCCTGTTCATCCAGTGGCAATGGCCTCTACTACCACAGGGTCCTGTTCATCTAACCCCCACCAGGAACTGTTCATCCAACCTCCCAACAACGCTCATTGTTCATCAAGAGGCAATAGGTTCGACCGGCTTCAGTTAGCAGCAGTAGCGAAGGAATCGCTCGATCGGGTTCAGTTAACAGCCAGATCGATCGATCGCTCGGTTCGATGAACGTAGCCCTCTATCTGTCCTTTCGGGTTCGGTATGCGAACGCCTCACTCGGGTTCAGTTACAGCCCAACGCCTCGCACCCACGCACGTACGTGTACGAGAGAAGCACGCATCGCTCGGCCCCAACCACCCACCGTAACTGGGAACTCCCCGATATTTTCCTCGCCCTTGCTTCTACCACGGTTTTTTCCGTCATGGACGGCCCAAAGAATGTCATGCAGCTACGTCTCCGGCCCGCCCAGGATGAAAAGCTCATTTTCTGTCATGATTTTTTTCATAGAAGTAGGAGCCCACCACATCTATGATGATACCGGGTTTTGTCACAATTATCGTCATAGAAGTGTCATAAGCATGACAGAATTTTTTTCCGTTCGGCCCAAACTGTCATGGATGTGTCTTTTTTTGCAATGAAGGTCGCGGGCGCCCAGATGTGCATGCGCAACCACGTCCTCGCCTACCACTACTGCCTGTCCACAGGCCTTGCGAGCGTTTCGCCAGGTTTGTCAACAACCCCCACTACATGTTCGCTACGGTGGACATCACCAACGATGTAAAGGTGCTCAAGAATTCGGGCATCGCCTGCCAGAATCTTGTCGACATCCAGGGCCAATACAAGATCTGGGGCAGCAAGGAGCATGAGAATGACTAACTGGTTCACCTCGCCGAGGCCATCATCGACCCCTACTACAGAGACATGAAGGATTCCTGCAACAAGGACAAGCGTGCCTGGCACTCGGCCTGGATGGAGAAACTCGACAAAGCTCACGTCGTGTACGCGGCCAAGGAGGTGTACACGAGCTATGACATGTACAGATGGATCGTTGACATGAGGAAGTGCCTCCTTCCCCAAAACGGCCAGGGATCCAGCCGAAAGGAGAGCAATGGCAAGCGTCGGCGCAACAATAAGTAGATGATTAGATCCTCGTTTCTCCTAGTTTACTATGCATGTAATTGCTTACTTTGGTGTGTGGAAATGTTATGTGTGTAGTCACTTGTGTAATTGTATGCTTAATTTTGTCTTGCAATGCTGTCTTTTTAAATATATATGTTGACGCTCTATAGACAAAGCAAATCACATCGCACACAGACTAAACAATGGAACCCGTCGGTGATGATTTCGTCAATCACTGACAATTGTATACCAGCAATCGTTTGCTCACAACACACACGACTTGTTAACAGGAATCGTCTGTGTTGTTATCGATCTTCCCACACGTTTCCGATTACAGACATGTTTGCCGCGTATCACACACATCTTGTTAAGTTGAACCGTTTCTGTTCTCTTGGATCAACGCAAACAGTTCATCCGAGTGAACTGTATGCCGTATATCGCACACACCTTCATCTGGCTGCCCGTTTCTATTGTTCCGCCTCATCACAAACAGTTATCCGAGTGAACTGTATGCCGTATATCGCACACGCCTTCATCTGGCTGCCCGTTTCTTTTGTTCTGCCTCAACGCAAACAGTTAATTGAACTGAACCGTATGCCCCGCATCGCACACGCAACTAAAATCTGAACCGTGTTTGGTGTATCCTTCATCGCAAACGTTTTGCATCTTTTTTTACGGTTATTTTACATCATCGTTTGCGATTAATGCATCGCACACAGTTTCGTCAAAGGGTCTCTGATCGTAGTGTCGCGTTAGTAGCATCCAACAGTAGTGAACATTGGAGGCGGCGGTGGCTAATTTGGGTTTTGAATTAGCTAGTAAAAACATATTTATTGTTGAGCTGAAGCATACTATTGAAGAAGAAAGGAGAATTGCTCGCAACGATAAGTTGAAACTAGAGACTAGTCTGGCCATATTTGATCATGTGGTAGAGGAGCTGCAAATGGATGGAGAGGAGAAAGCAAGAGTCATACAAGGACTTGAAGTGAAGGCGCAGGAGAAAAACTGATACATGGTGGCACTTACCATAGTTGTCATCAATTTACTAGCTCTTTACTATGTAGTTAAGGTAAATTGAAATAATGTAAGAGATCTCCAAATATGATGAGTTATTGAGTAGGTTTCTACCCCTGGAATCTAGGCAAGATGTGACATCTTATTAACCCCTTGGAATTTAGTCCAGATGATATTCATCTTTGTTTGTAAAATTTTCAGGCAAAATATGTTTTCTTTTTATTAGGCTACTAGATGAATTTAGTCCACATGATATCCAATTTCAGTACAGCTCATATGCTATTTGGTGTCTACAAATTGGAAATTTAAGGAAGGGAAAACATCGTGGTTTGTGAACTAGTCCACTTCAAATTAGCTTTTCATCCAAATGTTTCTTACACCAGCATGTTCAAGACAGCAGCTTGACAAACATAGCAAATAATGCTACTAAAACACATTTCAACATAAATTTCTCTCCCTCTAATTTCTTTTGCTTAACCTAAACTAGTTAATAGTAGCATAATTTTCAACATCTTTCTTCAATAACACCTCAGTTTACATATCCTTCTTCTTGATCAAATCTTCAGTCCAAGCCTTCTTCTGCAGCAACTCTTGATCCCATGCTTTGTAGGCCTATAATTCACTAAGAACTCGGGGATCCTTTTCTCATGCTTTGCCACGATCCTTTTCTCTTCTACAACAACTCTTGATTTTACCCTTGTCCCTTTCACCTTCCATTTGCACTAATGATGAATGGCATGTCAGGGCTCGGAGTGTTATCACGTAAAGCTGAAGGAGAAACTGACTGATCTGGAGTGTACAATCACTACGATGAAGCAAGAAAGTATCAATCACATGCAATAGATGAGAGCAAGAGTCAAGAAGGAATTAGCATGTGTAGTTGTAGTTGTCGCATTAGCCATCTTCTATGCGCTGTTTTTAATGATGATTAGGGGTTTTGTTTGACTATTACTGGCTACATCAATAAGCAGAGCTCATCGATTGCTTGCCAACTATCCTATGAAAATTGCTTGTTTCACATTTGGACGCTCCAATCTGTGTGCGTAATTATCACATTGAGAACTGTGCAACCGCGGGAATTTGGAGCGACCGAGTACTAATAATTGTGGTTGATTATATCAGAATTCTAACCGCCTGCCAATGTGCCAATATAATTCGTCACCCCCCTTCAATTGCCATTCCTCTTTTATTCATACCTCGCTTCAGTTGCCACCATTTGCATCATCCCGGCCGGTCGCGCTACACACTTACACACACTCTGCAATCTCGCTTTCTCGCGGTTTGTATACGTAGCGCAGCTATGTCGAGCATAGCGAGAACGACAGTTCCACCTGCAGTCTTGCACCCGATCAAAGGTCAACCACGAAATCAACCCGCTCGTCTTCCATGAGTCTGACATCGAGCCTTGACCTTGATTTTATCCAGTTCATGGAAGGGACGCCGCCGCTCGAGTCATCGGACGACGACCAGATGGACGAGGAGGCATCGGAGGATGAAGAAGACGGCAACGATGACGAGGAGGAGCAGGAATGATCGAACGAGGACGACGAAGAGGAGGACATCAACGACGATAACGACGACGACGGCGGCGGCGGTGATGAAAAGCCAACAGTTTGCGGCAAGTCTTCGCCAAGACGATGTCGCAGGGCCATCCAACAACAACAACAACAAGAACTAAATTAGGCAAACCATCTATCTTTGTTGTCATTCGCTCAAATTAATCCGTTATCTCTGTTTCCCCTGTTAATCTCATTGCAGACGGTTAGCAATAGGCATTCGACAATGATCTTTTACATTATCGCCCATAGTTGGTTTCTTCAATTGTGTGCCCTGTCGAGCACATTATTTGCAACAAAAAAATGTATGCGCTGCCTAGAATTATCGCACACAATTTTGATTACCGACCTGTTTGCCGGGTATCACACACATCTTGTTACACCGAATCGTTTGTGTTCTTCTAGATCATCACAAAAAAATTATCTGAGTGGTCTGTATGCCGTCTATCGCACACATCAGCATCTGGGTAATCATTTTTGTTATTTTCGCATCGCAAACAATTCATCCGGCTGAACTGTATGCCATCTATCGCACACATCTGGATTTCGATAACCGTTTGCGATATTTTGTATGACCGCAAACAATTTGTATGAATCAACTGTATGCCACATATCGCACATGCAACTCTTTTCTGAATTGTATTTGATGTCTCTACAATCGCACACAGTTTGTTTTATTGGTGACGGTTCCATTACAATATTGTTTGGAATTCATGCATCACGCAAAGTTTGGTCGATTGGTCTCCTATACATGTGCTGCGTTAGGACCTTCGTGTAGTGGTGATGGCAAATTTTAGTACTTCACCATGGCAAAAAAATTATTATGAACCATGGCAAATTTATTTCATGGTCATGGAAATTTTTAGTACTTCACCATGGCACATTTTAGTAATTTACCATGGCAATTTTTTTATTATGAATCATGGCAAATTTAGTTCATGGATCTTGACAAATTTTAGTAATTCACCATGGCAATTTTAGTTTATGGACCATGGCAATTTTAGTAATTCACCATGATATTTTTTTTAATTGTGAACCATGGAAAATTTACTTATGGCTGGATCATGGCAATTTTTAGTCATGATTGCAAATTTACTTTTTATAGATCATGGCAATTTTAGCATTTTGACCATGGCAATTTTTGTTTTGTTTATGAACCATGACAAATTTAGTTTTATTAATCATTGCTGACCATGGCAAATTTAGTTTCATGTATCATGGCAGATTTTAGTGTATTGCTCATGGAAAATTTATTCTTCTCACCGTAAATGTACACCTTTTTTGAACCATGGCAATTTAGTTGATGCTTTCTTACTTGAGCATCGTCAAAATTAGTTTGTGTGTATCATGGTGATTTTTACATCATTTTTTGGTATGATGACAAAAAAATGACACTAAAATTTGCCAAGGCAAATTATTTTTTCCATGGTCCATAAACAGAACTATGTTGTTAACTCTACAAGATAAACCCATGGCCCACACCGCAGTGACACGGCCAGGATAAAACCATGGTCCGTCTGTGTCGCTCAACAACCTCTGCAGTTTGCCCTCATTGCTCCGCTCCCCCACAAAAGTTAGCAGCCAAAGCGCCTCTTTTCCCACTCATCTTCTTCCCCTCGCCCCTATCTATCCCCCCTACCCTGGCCCCTCCCCTCTCTCATGTCGCTACCAATCACTAGCGTCTCCCGAGCCCACCAGGACCCGACCCAGATCTTGCCGTTGGCAGCTCAACTCCCGTGTAGGTGAGCCGGCTACTCCTCTCCCACCCCCACCACCAGAGAGTACACGGCGCCTCTTCTTCAAAAGCCCTCCCTTTTCCTTTCTCGGCGTTCCTGGGGGGTTTTGGTCCGCCGAGGAGGGGTTTGGTGCGCCCGGCAGCGGAGAGTCTTGGCGAGAAGTGCCTAGTTTCCGCTAGGCTGGTTGGTGGGGGGCGGGTGCCTGGTGCCGCGGCTTCAGCCATGGAGGCAGTCGCAATGTCACCGTCCTCCGTCTCGTCCCACAACCTCGACGCCGCCTCCACCAGCGACGACATGCCGTCCTCGCAAGAGGGCCTCCTCTTCTCGGACAGTCTCAAGGTATTTCGTTTCCCTGCGCCTCACCCTTCACATGGCTCCGAGGCGCAATCTTATGCTTCCCCTCCCATGGATCTAGGCGATGTTCTTGCGGAAATCAGGCTGCAATTCTCGATTGTGCGGCTGAGTTGCCGGAAAATCTGGTGGTGGGTCCAATTTTGGGGCGGCGCTTGATTGTGGCCCCGCTATGTCTCTGTCAATCACAAGATTTTGTTCCTATTTTGGTAGAAGTAGAGAAGCGAACAGGGTAGCACTGCAGTGACCTTTCCAAACTTAGTGTGCTCATAATTTCTGTTAGTAGCATTATGTTACTAAGTTCTTCTTTTTCCGTACCATGTAGTTGTATGTCTAATCTTCTATTGCTTGCATAATTGGGTGCGCTACTCTGTAATGGCCCAACCTTTCTCTTGCTTTCCCCGAATTGAGCAAAAGCACTACCGCATTATGATTTTAAAATGCGCGGTTTGTTGCAGTGGAATGACCATGGGTACTGAGGCTGTTAGCAAATAAGCAGCACCCAAGGAGGTTGTCATGCATAGTTTGTAGTAGGGCCTCACGTATACGGTGGACTTTTGCTCATTTGAAGTTTGAACTGTAGCTTAGTTGCATGCCGGCACGCTTATTGGTCTGTTTATGTCAACCGTTAGCGTGCTGTTGTCATCCCTTGTCAAATTTGTCGCTATTCGAGGTAATGAAATTAGGATCCTTGTTAGGGACGAAACCCCACATGGCTGCACCTTAGTTAATCATTGATGTTCCTCCCATATGGCATATCTTATAGTATCCTCTATGCTGAGCTTAAATTATGTTTGTTTGCAGGACTTGAGGAATCTGCGGTCGCAGCTATACTCAGCCGCAGAATATTTCGAAGTATTCTACACAAACAACTCACACAGATCTACGTAAGGTCTTTTATTTTGTTTAATTCTTCAGTTCCGTGTTTACTATGCTGGTTAAACAGAAGGCTATCTCTTATTTTGCATCTTATGTACACTTGTCTTCTGTAGGGTGGTAACAAGTTTAAAAGACTACGCAGTTGAGGCACTCGTTAGCACTGTTGACCATCTGGGTTTTGTGTCCTACAAGGTGGATAATCTCGTCAATGAAAAGGCTGACGAGGTTAATGAAACAGAATTCCGAGTATCGTCGGTTGAACAGGTATTGTAACCGAATGCTGAATGAAGGGAAAACTTTTTTTGTAAATCTTCTTTCTATCTATGCTCTCTAACTTAACATAATTGAACAAATTTATATGCTGTCATCTATGCCCCCATTTGAGTCTATGGCATTCTGAACAGATAACTTGGTTAATATGTCGCCCAAGTCCTAACTGTGGCAACATTATTTCACATGGTTGTAGAGGGTAAAGATTTGCCAGCAGGCAATTGACCAGGAGGGAAGATCTCAACAGTCTCTTCTTATCAGGGCGCCGCAGTACCACAGGCGTTACATATTACCAGGCAAATTCACGACTTATTTTGTTTCTAGTGCTTTACATAATAACCTTCTTGTGCTGTATAGATAATTGTTGTTCCGTTGTATAGGCGCAGATATAGTGGAATCTGCTATCCATCCGGTTTCAGAGCCCACACGGTACAGCAGGCAACATACGGGTCGCAAAATGCGCAAGTCTCAGTCTGGTAAGTTCACTGCATTTCTGAGTTCTGAGTTCTCGAGGGATTGCTGTGTCATTGATTTTTTTAATGGTTTATCTTTCAGCCATGTCCACTCCAGTTAGTAGGCAGACAACGATGAGGTAGGCAGATAACTCTCAGGACCGTGTTTGCGTGTTATTATGGATCAAAGTGTTCATAAGACACCCTTTTGATTGTTGTTTGCCAAAATAGACATACTATAGGCTTATTTAAACACGTTCTGTTGCAGGAGTGTCCGTTCACAATCTCCTACAGTTCGTGAAACACATCATCGATCACGATCCATGTCTCCGTCTCGAAAAGCACGAGCTAAATCACCATCACCCCAAGTCGTGAACTTGAATCCAAAAGGTATTATAGTAATTCTGATCTTACATTTGAACGGGCAAGCGCTGCTTTCTTTGAATGTGGAGCTTGCTGAAGAGAACTTAAGCAGACATTGCTTTACAGAAACAAGAGCAGGTTCGCCAATACCAACCGCTCCTAATCCCCTGGCACGATCTGCTACGGTCACAAGAAGACCACCTCTGGATCCAAAGCATTTTGTATGTTAACCAGAACCCAGCATTGTTGCTTTCTTTCTGTTTAACAGTGTATTATCCCAAAGCCAGTTTTTTTCTTTCTAGTTTCTGATGTGATAACCCCTTGCAGAGACAAACCTCGATGCAGGTGCAGTCCGACTATGAAAACCAGAAAGAGCGGGAGAAACGATCTAGCAAAGGCAGGGGCTTCCTCAAGTCGTTGCTCACAAGACGCCGGTGGAGGAATGACGAGTCACTCTACAACTACTTGGACGAGTACTGATCGCTGAAATGTGTTAGATCTTGTTCCTTGTTGATCAAATCTCGTTCCTTCATACATATGATGTTCGAGATCTCAGACCAAATCTCATTCCTTCATACATATAGCTCGTGTATCATTTCCATGTGTTTATAGATGCAACGCAGACAGAAACACCACCAGTGGTGCTCATGGCGCTGCGCAAGCACATGACACATGGGCAACCAAATGCAGTGCTCAGATGAGCAACTTCAGTACCATACCATCACCTACATCCATTTCCCGTTTCTTTGGCCTAGATCTTGATACCAAATACATGGTGGTCCTTCCAGTGTCATTTTCCTCCGTTTGCACTGCTGGCGATCTTGTCGAGCAGAACAGTTTGGACTGTTTTTGTGGCCTCTGTCAGTGGTGGCACCAGTGGGCCTGGATGATGACAAATGACGGGGTCCCTAAACTAATAGATCCACTGCAATCTGTTGTACCCTCCGTCCGAAAAAACTTGTCATCAAAATGGACAAAAATGGGTGTATCTAGAACTAAAATACATCTAGATACATTCCTTTTTATTCATTTTGATGACAAGTATTTTTGGACGGAGGGAGTACTAAGAGAACTGGAGTTGTATCCATACAGTAATCCAACAAGGACACTTGCTAGGTCGCTCTTCCTCTGCGCATCCCAGTGACCCTGCTCAGCTCCAACAGAGTAGTGAACACTTCTCCGAGCCCACTAGCCCCTTCTTTTCTTCTTCTTTTCCTTCCGTGCGATCGTGTATCATTAGGTTCCTCACGGTGCGATGTCTTGTTTTAGGGAACCATGTTGGTTTGCGTGTCAGCCAACTTTCCAGTAATCATGTTCTGCCAACTTTTTTTTAGCAGAGTACAACGCAAACATTCGTGCATACACCCATATACTCACCCCTATGAACATACGAACACCCATATACTCACCCCTATGAACATACGAACGCACATCCTACTCCTATGAGCACCTCCAAGATACTGAGCCGGTATATCATCAAAGTCGCCACAGACATCTTTGTAGTCGACGGGAACATCTCCTACTAAACACACATCGCCGATAGGCTTAAAATAAGTTCAGGAAATTGCGAGCACCAATGTTAAGTCTGAGACTTCAACTTGATGGGCTGGGGATACCACTGTCAGCCAACCTTTGCTCATTGTGTGTTCTCCTTTCAGGGGCATTTTACCATTGTCCATTTCACCTTCCATTTTCATCTTGAGTAGGCCCTCTTCGATTCACATGATTCTTAAAACCTATGAATAGGAAAAATACACATGATTCTTAAAACCTATGAATAGGAAAAATCCAGGATGAGAGTGGCATGCTCACTTGAATCCTATAGGATTTGCAGATAGTGTTTGATGCTACAGGGAAAAGAAAGGAATAGTAAATAAAATGTTGGAGTTGATGCTAAATTTCCTATGAAATGTATGAAAAAGCCTATGAATCAAATGGCCAACACAGAAAAAAAATTCTAAGGATTCCATCCCTCTAACAATCCTATGAAAATGAAATTCCTTTGAATCAAAACTTGGAATGCTTAGTAGATACTTAATCCGAATCCATCTAACAGACTGTGGTCCAAAATGGGGCGAGATTGCTTTGATCATCTTCCTTTTCTAGATGCAAGGCTTGTGTTCTCTAAATTGAGGACATTGAGCCACAGCTGGGACCTGTGGGCTCCTGTTAGCAAAAAGGTGGTACTCACTTGGGCCATGTGTTCCATGGTGACCACTCTCCTCTCAGTTTACAACCGGGTCCACAGGCCTTACTGAGCCCATCAGGCATGCTGGTTCTTAGTCTTAACCTATATATATGGGCGGAAAACCGCACCTCCTTATGTTGGGTCTAAGCCTATGTAATGCTAGTCTATCACAAACAAATTCGCAGTGATGCAGTTTCTTCACAAAAAAAGGAACTCTGTTAGCACACCCTTTTTCTCAAGAAAAAAACCTTCTATGTGGTGTCATCTTTCTGAACCGCTATAGGGAAAGAACAGTGGGGCAGTATATTAACTTCTTGTTACCATATTCTGAAAAAAAACACTTGTTAACATCCACACACGTATAGTATCAGTCTATCACGCACGCAGACCATATTACGTAACAAAACGAATTCATACCTCAAACAGTCGCCGCAATTTTATCTCCCGCGCCTGCAAAGTAACGATCAATTTCCATTTGCAGGTTGATTGCAAACAACTAAACTAGACAAACACGCTAGATATCTGTATCCAGTCCACTGAAGCGATATTATCATGCATGATCCTGATCAAGTACGGAATAGACCGCATCGATATGAGCGTATAAACTACGCTGAAACTTCAGGAGGAGAAATATCGACCTGTATTAAGACAATCAGAGAAAGCAACAGCAATACTTTTCTTTCTTCTAAACAAAAAACCAATGTTTTTTCTTGGCAAAACTAGTGGTTGAGGCCAATCATCGGCTGCCTCCCCCGGTTTCTTTCTTCCTAATATTTGTGGAGCATATGGATTGGCCAGTATCTTTGGGATTTATACATATCTTTTGGAATCATCCGGTTATCAATTTAGTAGTGTGACTACAAAAATCTTAAGATAAATATGCATTCTGTCATATTCATCCATTTTTATAATCCATATTTGACTCCCTCAGCAACTGAAAACCAAAAAGATCAGGGGGAGACAACCTGGCCAAAGTACAACTAGTTAAATATAACCAACTAACAAAATCAATGAAATTCACGTCATGTTCATATGACTATTCAAGGTTATATATTTATGCATTCCTATGTTCCCACACGGCACATCTGCATAGTATAATGGTAGAGAGGTAAAAGAAACCATTGACTTCTGTGTTATCAAGTTTAATCTGGTTGAGAACGATCATTTGTGCTGAAGTAGCCAAAGTATACAAGGGGTGAGCCTCTTTCTTGTTCTTTACTTTATGAAAACAATATTGTTATTATTATTATTATTATTATTATTATTATTATTATTATTATTATTTGAGTGAAGTCCAATTTTTAGCCCCTAGTTTCAAGTTTGTGACAGCTTATTATTTGAGTGAAGTTCAATTTTTAGCCCCTAGTTTCAAGTTTGTGACAACTTTTATCCAATTTAGCGGAAATTCTCAAATTTTACTCAATTTAGCTAAACTTGTGAGACAGATGGAGATATATGTACAAAGATGGGTGTGTATATGGTCAAGTAGTCATGGTATACCGAATTTCAACATCAATTTGAGGCCTTTTCCTCTCCAAACAAATTTGCAAATCATGAAGTAGATCAAAGGTCGAGCAAGTGCTTGCCCCTGCGAATTTTCGAAACTTCATCATGGCGTGACGGACTCTGCTATGGCTTTTGACACTCCTTTTTGGGATAAAAAGGAAATGTATCTGGACTTTGCTCATTTTCAACCATTGGATCAAATACTCACCATCGAGATGAGATGATACATAACACAATGAACACCACTTTGATACAGTAGGACAATGATTATTGTGACCAACATTGTCATTGTGACTGGACGGATCTCGTCCTTTTATCCTTGATCCGATGGCCGTGAATGGCTAAGTCGCCCCAGACTTGGCCATGACAAATGAGAATATCTGTGCCGCTCCGCCACACCTCTATGTGAAGATGGTATTCCTTCGTGTCGGATCCTTCTTCTATGGAGGATCTTCATTTGAGAGCAAAGAGCTGGCCATTTTTAATCGCTTTTCCTCATTTGAGGGCCTGTTCGCAAACCTCCAGCTACGATAAATATTTAAACCAACGCTTTGATTTCATGATCCACACTCTGTCAAGCCCTTCTCAGTGCTCCACCTTGTATATGTGCTAAGGTTGTGAAGTAGCAAAAAATCTGATGTGGCAAGTTAATTAAGAGGAGAGAGAGAAGTTTGGTGACCCTAGAAAGAAACGATGCTAGGCACGTGTACCTAGACAAAAACATAATTACAGTCCACAACTAATTAAATACAAGAAGCTTAGCAACAAAAAACTAAGCACCTATGCATTGGGGAGTTTAGTTGCTAAACCCCTTTGATGCAATTAGCACCTCATCTAAGCACCTATGCATTGGAACATGCCTTAGAGTTCAGCCAAGCGTTCAGCGACCAATTGCACTCCCCCGAGGCCTCAGACATCGGGTGCTTGACGGATGATGAAGGGGAAGAACAAGCACATGGATGCCCTTAATGGATAAGAACGACGCGGGAACGTGGAATCGAGGCAAGGTTCAACACGGGGAGCCAGGCAGGGCGGATTGCACGCCGAGGGTGAAGATGAGGTAGGAGCAAGCGAGAGGTGATGAGAACGTCGAGGCAAGCAACAACGGTGGTCTGCGATGTTACGGTTAGGGCTCCATGGCGGCAATTGTCTTCAAGAAGAGAAATTAAGGGAAAGAGGGGAACATGAGTTACGCGAGGCACTTAAGGTTTTGCTATAAATTTTGTTGACTTATCGATGGCATGGCTAGTGGATTTCATCAACCGGTAGAATTGGTGAAGGTCGAATTTGAGGAATCGTCGCTACTAAAATCTGCACTAATCCTCACCTGGATTTGTTAGAGTTATACATGTCACCACTGCTCCGGGCCATCCGATTCCGGAAATTCCCTAAATCACTATCGTCCTATAGTTGTGATTTGCACCATAAAAATTGATAATTCTATTTATTTAATAACAAGGGATAGTTTTTGCTGATTTGCTCGAAAAAACAGATCTTTACATGACTTACAAATTATGATGGTTTCTCCTCAATCGAAGATGATGGTCCAACATGTTAGGAAAACCAAATGATGCCCCGCACGTTGTTGCGTGAAATATATTTCAATGAAATTTGATTGTATGAACATGAATATTAGAAGTAATATTATGATAACTAAATCTTTATATATAAAATTCTCTTTTTAGACAAATAATAAAATTTTTATGCATGTTTACATGTTCAAGTGGTTTTTTATGCATTTTGAGGTAGGCCTATTTCTATGCATGTTACATGTTGAGATGGCAATGCTGGCATGTTAAAAGAAATGAGCTATTAGTAGCAGATTGTGAGCCGATTACTGTAGGAAAACTCCACAGAGAGTTCTCTTGTCGGCCTTCAAATTTGTAACCAATCAGGATCCAGCCGCAATTTGACGTCCGGAGCCAATGGACGAGCTTCACAAACACAAGCACGACTCGTGTTGTATATACTGACCTTGCCGTCCCTCTCGCCGGAAGCGAACAAACATGGAGTGCTTGACTTACGGTACATCGGCTATACTCTACTCTACTCGACGGCGCTCGCTGGTGGCCAAGAGGCCGACGATCAAGAGATCTCAATGATTATCCCGCCCGCAGACGTAAGTGGCGATTGGCACGGGGTAGCCGTCGACGTCCGTGTCTGTCCCCGGTGCTCCGGTCTCGTCTGCGGGATGCGATTCTGTGTCCACCACGTGTTTGCCCCTGCATCCGCCGTGGCAGAGAGACGAGAGAGAGAAAAAGAGGGAGTTTTGCTGCGGCGTTCCCAGCGGGCAAGTTGGCGTCGGTCCTGCGCTGAGAGCGACCGAAGATGCCCGCGGATCCACCCAGAAAAGGGAGCAAATCTATATCGGACGCAAACAAGATCGTTGGGCACTGTGAAATCCGCCGGGGGCATTGCCAATCCCCCGTCGTTTTCAAGGAAGCGGATCCTCTAACATCCTCAAGGAATGTCACGAAGGTACAGTGAAATACGTGTGTAAATCAAAGAAGGGATGTCAGGGTTACTGTACCAACTATTTTATGAATTTACTGTAGCATATACAAAAATAAATCAAAAATATTTTTATTGCATCATAATTTTGTTTGTATGTAATTTCTGTAAATGTATATAATAGATTTGTAATTTGTAAATTAATCATAATCATTTTAGGCTTAACCATATGGATGTGAAGAAGGGATGTCACGGTTACTGTAGCTTAGGTGACATCTCTTAAGGATGTTAGAGGATCCGGTTCCCGTTTTCAAGGGATCCACGCGGTCGGCAGCACGCAGCAGCCATGGATGGACACGGGCTGCACAGGCATTTGACTGCAGTCTGCAGCGCAAAAAACGGACCAACATTGCTGGAAAAAAGAAAAGAAAGAGAAGATAAATGAGGACAGAAGAACTGTTGGCGCACAGCACAGCTCCCCGTCATGTGCCTGTCACAGAGATTTAATGTAGCAGCATTCTCTTTCGACGAAAGATTTTATTTTGTCAACAAGAGAAAGAAGGGAATATCCATCTATCGGGCAGTGGCGGAGCTAGCATTTGACATCAGAATGGTCCGCCTCAAAAAAATTAACAACAAATATGACGTGTTTACGTCATAACTAATTGCCAATACCACATAGAAATAGATCAATATATGGCCTTACAAACACACTAAAATTCACATTCAAGTCTCAGTTTTGCATAAAAGAAGCCTAAAAAATATACATACTTTGAGAAGTTAAAAGAAGACTATGTTTTGACCTACGCTTTTGCATGGCCATGAAAGTATCAATTATATCATCTTAATTGACCGCGAACAAATTGGTTGATGGGTTAATTTGGGGAGGTTTCATGGCTGATAAGATCTGTGCTTTTTTGGATTTTGTCTTTCTATAGTAGTATATATTCGAACTGATCTGAACAAGGATCTTCACCAAGGCATGCTTGTTGTTAATTACAGTGTCTTTATAATTAATCCGGGCGAAATTTCTTACTCATGCAACTAGCTATTCTCCCCATTAAATTTTTCTATCTATCCATCCAAACTACTAATGGTTGGTGCACTCATTCAAAAGAAAAAGATCGCCCTCGTCGCCAAACCTGAATAAAAAAAATAGGAATTGGGGAATAGACGAATGACACCTCAAATCAGGCCAAGCCGAGTCTTAGGAGTGTCGATCGCTGCCGCTTGCAGAGACGCCAGCGGCCGGGACAGGCGGGGTCTCGGCCGGGCGGTGGCGAGGTTGGCGCCGTCGCCGAGCGGACCACAGGAGAGACAGAGAGGCAGGAGCGGAGGAGCCTCCTGGGCGGCTTAGTTTCCGGCGACCGGGCAGAGCGGCGAAGCAGGCGGAGGTGGGGACAGGGCGGCCGGCGGCTAGGCGGCGGGTAGCTTCACGCGTGCGTCAGGCAGTCAGACTGCGTGTGCGTGGAACGTCTCCGCGCCTGTGGCGCATGGATCGTTGTTGGGTCAAGTGTTGCTGGGCTATTTTTTTATTCTCTGGCCCATATCTATATATTTTTAGGGAGTGGCCCATCTCTAGATGTATAGGTATCTGGTACGAAATTCCAGGATGGGCTGCGGCCCACCCTGGACACCCTGTAGCTACGCCCCTGCTATCTGGTAAGCACAAATTATGCAGAATCGGGAAGGTGTGCACCCGGACCGGGGGGCTCCTTCTGGCCACACCGATGAACGTCTGATTGGCCGGAAAAGTTCTGGAAAGGGAATGAATTGTCAAGGACAAGTCTCAGACGGTACGGCAAAATCCGGCACGCACGCGCGCGTACGACAAAATCCGGCACTGTTCGGCTCGCCACGTCGCAGCGCCACACGAGCATCACATATATGCATGCATCCTGCGGCTGCTCGCAAGAGCCGTCCCCGACGTTCCGTACACCCCGTTGAGACATTTTGACGATTCACTTTTCTGAAGTACTTCCTTTTTAAACTATTATAAGAGTATTTAGATAACTAAAATAGTAATCTAAATGTTTTTATATTAATTTACGGATGAAGTACTAGTACGGTACATACAAAATATCAGAGACCTACGATTATTTAGGCATTTGACATTCGTACTACTATCCTCCTGTCTTTTAACTTCGCGAGGAAAAATCATGACGCTGAATCCAAAGTCGTGGCGTCGCGAAATGGCAAGACCCCTCCCCCTTACAACTAGCGTACATCCACGGATCGGGCATAGGCATCATAAAAGCATCTACACCCGAGCGTACCGAACCCACTTCAAACGTCCTGACGAACGGTCCGGTCACTGACCGTCATAAAAAAATGCGATCCAGACGGGCTCCTTAAAAGAGCCTCAAATGACCAGGCTGACCGGCACTACTCATATTCAGTCCAAATAAGAGGCGGGTATAGGCGCTCGGATACGTCCGTCATGTTGGACTGACAATGAGGTCCCATAGAGAAACACTCCAAAACCCAGTGGTTCAAAGCTTGTCTCCTCCGCCGGACTGATGGCATCGCGTGCCGCTGCTCCAGCGTACCGCGTAGTGCCTAGTCGTCCATATTTCCCCCTCCCATCCGCTGCCACCGCCATTTTGCACTCGCCGTCCACCACCACTAGCCATGCCACCACGCCGCCGGGTAAGGAGTTACCCATACCTAACGTCAGAGCGCCGGCCGCAGCTCCTTGAGCAGATCCGGGCAAGGCGCGAAGCCCGGATCGCCACGGGGCTACCTCCGAACGCGGTGGATTCGGATTAGGACTTGGAGGAGGAGGTTGAGGTTGAGGAGGAGGATGTGGGCAACGCTGGGGACGTGAATCTGCAGGCGGAGCAGCAAGCCATCCTTAATTCCCTTAGATGCGAAGGCAAAACGCCGTCGTCAGCGGGAGGTGGAGGTGGAGCAAGCCACGGAAGTGGACGAGATGCTCGCGTATATGGATGAGGATAGTGCGGAGGAGGAGCCGGAGCCCTCCTTTGCGCCTGTCCACCCGGCGCCCGGCACCGACGTCGTGGGCATCTTCGACGACGAATCGTAGCTAGCGTGTCGTAGTATGTAGGTTTATTTTGCATAGTTTGTATGAATGCAGTGGATGAAACATAAGAGACCCGAATGTAAGGAGCAGATTTTGAGATCTAACTGGTCACTATCCGTGGACGCGCCTCCGTGGGCGTATGTGGAACCGAATTTATCAAGTCCGGCTGTAGAGGCTGTAAGTACCCCACAGCCTGATTAAAAAGATGATCAAGTGGTTGTACCACATCGATCGATCTTGGCATGGCATGCATCCTGCCGACCACCACCTCGGATCCTCCCATATATGGATGCAATATGCAAGCCAGCGTGGCATGAACCAAGAACAGTTACCCCGTGTGGTCCCGGTCGAGCCTGGTGCACTGTCCACATGTGCACCGCCAGTGCGCCATTGGCTCCATGGATCAAATTTAATCCCCAACGCAGCGCAACTCGCAAGTGGCGACGCATAAAACACCCCCGGTTTTAACTTCGCGCTTGTCGCCATCAGGTACGGCAATAGAATAACCACGGCGATCAATCGATCGACCGATCGGTCGAGCTCGCTGGTCAAGCAGCGCCGGGGGGCGGGGGCCACGCCGCGGCCGGCCGCGCGGCGTGCGCGTCGCCGGAGGGCGGGGGCAGACCAGGATCACGATCACGATCCACAGGACGCGGTGGCCGGGAGCGAGATGCGCGCGCGCCCGAGCAGCGGCGAGCAGCGGGAGCCGACGTGCCGCACGTGCCGATCGAGGGGGGCACGTTGGCGACCTCGGGGCCCGGCGATTATTGGCACGGGCCACGGCGGAGTGCACCCACACAACACAACACAATTCTTTTAGACAGTGGGCGCCGTATTTTATTTTGCTTCCACCTCGACCCAGCGAGCTCTGCATTTCGCTCTCTTTCTCTTTCTCTTTTGGTTTCGCGAACGCGGGGGCGGTCGCATCCGGCGTAGGTGAGATGCATGCGAGATGCAGTGCTGCTCAACTGTGGTCTGCTATAATCTGGGTGCTCCCAGTGACGTCGTCCTCTAGCTAGTGCCTGCGGTTTTTTCATGTGCGCTGCTGCGGTGGTTTGGACTTTAGAGCATTCCGCAGCATGTGTGGTAGGAGTATCACGTCATAGGTTTTTCCTAAAGTCTTCGTGAAAAGCATACGCACCGTACCTCCAAATGCATTCTGTATCGCGGCTCCGTTTTTTTAATCTTCAGAGGGAACGGACACCGTGAACTACTTGTTTATCTCGTACGCAAACCACCCGTAGAGGTAGCCTAGTCTAATGAGTATGACCGTCGTAGATGTGGCGGTTATACTTACATAATACTGGCTCTTTGATTACCTGAGAATGCTAATTTCACAATGTCAAAGCCCTTACAAGAACAGTATACATGATCCCTTATTTTACCGAGCATTGTGTACATTGTGCAACCGAATAGATTCGTTATACTTTTTTTCACCTGGAAAGATATTGCACAGATACACTCCACTCATATGCAACCAGGTCAATGGTTTAGTTTCATCATATGGCACTGGTTTAAAGAAATATCGGCAAACCAACTAGTTGGATGCATCAACTTATATGATAATAAGGAACCCACTGCTTTTCCCATTGAAAGAATCACAAGAGTTGTTTAATAACTATGACCACCATACATATAGCACACGTATTACACATTATTTTCTTTAGTTGTCTCCCATAAAAATGGAGCTTTGACAGCATCAAAGCTTGCAAGATTCAACCTGTACAACAGGAAATAATAAACATCATTTATACCCGGCACGGCATATGCCACCTATACATAAGTTTGTCGACGCATATAGAATGCTCAACTACAGTCCTAGTATAGCAACTAATCACCTCAGCTAACAACCTGCATAATTACAAACAAACAAAAATGCAATGGTAAAACACCATGTACATTTTCTAAAAAACACACCATGTACACATATGTTTTTTTTTGAGACAAACATATATACATCTCATACAAACCATACACTATATTGTCCCAACTTAGGGTTGGGACAGACAGCATGCGGGTGTGAGAGTCGATCCACTGCCCTCCAAATCATAATTGGTAGAGTGCCTCATACTGTGAGTGGCGGGAAGATGAATAGATGGACATGGTTGAAAGGCGATGCGTGAGGTGCCAATGAGTCTAGGATACGGTTCACGCTATGGCGAGTACCGATAACTTAGTCGCTAACATCACTTGTACAACCGTCGAACCTGACAGCGGGAGAGTTCCTCCATGGTCGACCCTCGACCGCCAACTAGCTACCTCCTATACATTGTTGAGAATACTTTTTCTCTAACTAAAACACGGTATGGTTGATAGTTTTATTCAGTGAACATCATCAATCAGCTCCAAATCATAGACAAAAACACATTGCCAGTAGTGTATCATAGACACCAGTGGACCACCAACCCCTCGCCCACTTCTGCTGGGTAGATTCCGGGAGCCCCCTAGCAAATATAGCATCGCCACCTCCGGACATGCGTGTGCGATTCCACCCAGTAGCAAGCGAGCGGGGGCGGGGCCCGCCGGCAGCGGGACGCCGCAGCAGATCCCCGTCCCACTTGTCCGCCCCCATTATCTTAATATTATTCTGGTCCACTACCCGCCACATCTCCCACCAGCCACATTTGATCCCCCCCCTCCCCCACATATGGCACCCAAGCTCCCGCTGCCTCCCCTACTCCTCTCCCCGTCTCGTCGCCGCCTCCTCACCCGCCGCCGACGACGACGCGCCGCAGCACCAGCAGCAGCCTGAGGAGAGCTCGCGCGCGAACGGTGCATCATGGACATCGACCCTTCCTCCGTCTCCCACGCCGACGGCGGGGGCGACCTGTGGCCGTTCGACTCGCTCACCACGTCCCTCTTCTTCTCCTCGGTCTCCTCCTCCCCGCCGCTCCACCCGCTGCCCGTCGCCTCCTCCTCGTGGCTCACGCCGCCCTCGCCGCTCTGGCTCTTCGAGGACCGCCAGATGATGCCGATCGAGGTCGGCCCTGCGCCCGCCGCGACGCCGGACAACACTGCCGCCGTCGCAGAGGAGGCCCAGCGAGCACGCTCCGGTAAGCCTTATCATACTTCACTTGGAAGCAATCCTTGCTTCGTTTACCGCTTCCTGGATCGTACGGGATGCTTACATCGTGATTTTGTTCCCATCTCTGCTTTGGCTTGTCGATGGAATCTTTCTGCTCCAAAGCTGGAACAGAGGGGCAGCTGGAATCTCGCTGTTATTCTAGTCGTTAGCACGCTAACCTTATCTCTTCTGTACGATCCGCGAAGTTTCCCAGCTTTGTGTTTGACTTTTTGGAGGGCTCCTTTTGGCACGTTTCTCGGTTGCATATGATTCGGCTCATAAATCTCTCGAGGAAATATAATATTTCTACTGTAGGAGTACTTGCTAATCCAACAAGACGGATAAAATGTTGTAGTAAAGCTTTATTAGCTTTGTTGCAGTGATAGGCTTGCCGTGTTTAATTAGTCTGAATGAACAAGCCTGGCTTTCCGTCTGAGTCCGACTACGTGGGGGTAATGTGTGCGTGCTTTCTTGTGCAAATGATTGGAAAATATTGGTTGGTAGCTTATTGGATTCCACTAGGAGATGGGGGTACTCGCCAATTACTGTATTACTATATATATGAATACAGAAAGGGTGTCATTTTTATGTTCAAAATAAAATAGATAGGGTGTCATTTTCTTGTGCTATTGTTGCCTGAGTCATTTACTTTACCCAGTGCTGTATACTGCTTTTTGCGGTGTCTCTTATTAGTGGTGGTACGATGCCTCTAAAGCGGTATTTAGTACAAGATATATAGTAGTGGTGGGGTATGACGCCACTGATAGTACATACTAGATTGTATTCAAAGTTGAAGCTGTTGGATAAGGCCTTACTTTGTCTCATTACATTATTAGTAATATTTACAAGGGAGACAATGAGATGTCCTTTGCTTATGTGTTAAATAAACTAGGACTTCTCCACTTCATTGGTTGGTGTTTCAGGAAATGCTCTTGGCTTGATGATTGTGTGTGTGATACTGTTGTTTTGTTTCACTTTAGTGTAAGCATCGGTGCATTGCAGTTAGCAAACTTTATGGCTCCCAGAAACATATTTTCCGTTCGTGAAATAGGTATGGCTTGTCACATATTTACATGAGCGCAATGTTTAGACTGAATGGATGATTCATAGAAAATTGTATTGCTAATTTAATTAGTATTGGCATTCCTTTCTTATTTATGTTCCTAGCCGCATTTCCCTTACAATACTGCACTCTATTCTGCTAATTAGGGAATTCGGACACGCCAATTAAGAAGACCGAACGTCTTACCAACAAATGGCAATTTAACCTAGCTCTGCATGACGATAGCACGAACAGCTCATGCTTGTTCAAGGAGAAGCTGACTCATGCTCTCAGGTACTTCAAGGAGTCAACAGATCAACACTTGTTGGTCCAGGTTTGGGCGCCGGTTAAGAGTGGCGATCGCTATGTGCTTACTACATCAGGACAACCCTTTGTACTTGACCACCAGAGCATTGGGCTGCTTCAGTACAGGGCTGTGTCCATGATGTACATGTTCTCAGTAGACGGAGATAATGCTGGGGAGCTTGGGTTACCTGGACGTGTCTACAAGCAAAAAGTGCCTGAGTGGACACCAAATGTGCAGTATTATAGCAGCACTGAGTACCCACGGCTTAACCATGCCATCAGTTACAATGTTCATGGTACCGTTGCCTTGCCTGTTTTTGATCCTTCTGTTCAATCATGTATTGCTGTCGTCGAGCTTATAATGACATCGAAGAAGATAAACTATGCTGATGAGGTTGATAAAGTCTGCAAAGCTCTTGAGGTTAGTTCTTTTGATTGTGTTTCTTTTATGTCACGTGAGCTTTCAGGGGACATTGCTGGACATTATATATTTATATTCTTAGTAATATTATTTGTGCTATATGCAGGCAGTAAATCTTAAAAGCACTGAGATATTGGAGCATCCAAACGTCCAGGTTAGCATCCAATCAATAGGAACAATTAATTTTTGCTGTTTTTACTATGGGGCATGATTTATGTGTTTCTTTGTTGCGTACTCAGATTTGCAATGAAGGCCGTCAATCTGCCCTGGTGGAGATACTGGAGATCCTGACAGTTGTATGTGAAGAGCACAAGCTTCCATTAGCACAAACATGGGTTCCTTGCAAATATCGAAGTGTGTTGGCGCATGGTGGTGGTGTTAAGAAAAGTTGCTTGAGCTTTGATGGAAGTTGCATGGGGGAAGTCTGCATGTCAACCAGTGATGTGGCATTTCATGTGATTGATGCTCATATGTGGGGATTCCGAGATGCCTGTGTAGAACATCATCTACAAAAGGGACAGGGAGTTTCTGGCAAGGCGTTTATCTATCACAGACCCTGTTTTTCAAAAGATATCAGTCAGTTTTGTAAGCTGGAGTACCCCCTTGTGCACTATGCTCGTATGTTTGGATTGGCTGGCTGCTTTGCTATATGTTTACAAAGTCCTTATACTGGCGATGATTATTATATGCTAGAGTTTTTCCTGCCACCCAGTTGTAAAGAGGAAGATGATCAAAATGCCTTGTTGGAGTCTATATTAGGTCTGATCAATCAGTGTCTCCGTAATCTAAAGGTAGCTGGTAATGGAGAATCCAACGAAGCTTCTCTTCAACTTAGTAATGTCATAATGATTGAAAGTGAAGATTTCAAGACAAATGTGCATTTTGAGAACTCTGAAGGTTTTCGTGAATCACCCGAAGGTGATACACATGGAGGAGCCCACGAGTTCGATAAAGCGAATAGTAAAGTATCAGAGGGACATTTGTTGGCTGATGATAACTCTCAGAACAATGGCGTATCTGTCTCCAGGCCAAATGGTAGCGCGGCTTCTGATTCTTCATTGCTTCACAAAAATGGCAAACCCCCTGAAAGGAGACGGGGGAAAGCTGAAAAAACAATCAGCTTAGAGGTTCTTCAGCAATATTTTTCTGGAAGTCTGAAAAATGCAGCAAAAAGCCTTGGTGGTACGCTTCTAATATTTAGCCTTTTAAGTAAACAAATCCTTGGCTTTTTGAGTCTTACTCTTTCTGATTGCTAAGATCGCCCCACTTGAACTTGACTTGTGTTCAATTTGACAATCTAGTCCTCTTGAGCATGGATGTCAAATGAATTATCCAATTGGTAATCTGGTTTATGTTTGTTTCTTGTAGGGCTTAAATGGCAACAAAATGTTGCAGCATGCAGTGAGCTTATATGTTGCATCCATGTTTTCTTTTATTATTCTATTATTCAGAAAATATCATCTCAGTGTAGTTAGCATTTGGGGTTTTAGTTCCATCTTTCTTGTTGTCATGACACCATAGATGTGACGCTTGTTCCTGTTGAATTCTAAAATTGCAGAACGTAGACTCAGTGAAAGGGTTTTGGGTTTTGGAATTGATTAGAAGACAGAGATCCTCCAGTTTAGCATTTAGACACGGTAGGGTGCAATTTTTTTTGGCAACAAATAGGTTTTTCATGTGAAGCAAGAAGCATAGCATGTCATATTGTCATTCTTTTTAGAGGCTGATGCTTTTTGTAGCTAATTGATACTCATATCACTTTGTGTTGAATAGCAGAACTTGGGAAAGGAAGGATGATGAAGTGTTGATTATTTTTTGAGATTGAAATTAGATCTATGTTTCTTTCTTCAGTTTCGGTGAACTTGAACCATGTACATTTGTTGTTCAGGGTGCATTCATTCACATACATATTGAGTAGGGATCAATCAATGCATTGTCTTATTCACAGATTAGTAGATTTTGTAGGCAAGCTCACACTAGTAAATGTGTAATATGGATTTGTATGGGTGGGTAGCTATACAATATACACAGTGCACCAATGATATTTATGGAAAGCCCTGAAGTTCGCAAGTAAGTCAATTTAGTCAAGATTGAGGATGTTTTGTCTGACATGATTAAGACACAGGCACAGACTATAAATAATAATAAAAAATCTGACACCAGACATAGAACATCACAAGAACTGTCATCTTGGTGATATGTCAATCTTTTGTTTAAGTGGAAACGAAGAGGAATTTATCTTTCTTATATGTTGTGTAGCAAGGCACACAACGGGCTAAACACCCCCGGGAGGATGTCCAGGTGGAGTCAGCTTGGTTAGGGAAGAGATTAGATCTTAGATGACAGAGATGACCCCGGGGAAGGAATAGATTTATTTCTCATTTCTTATCCTCTAATGATCGATTACTACACCTTTAATAACTGGCAACTAGGGAAACAAGCCTAAAGGTCATTGATTATTATGGTGATAGATAACATGAGCTTATCTCCTTTGTCCCGCCGACCAGCTGTAAGACAATGGCCCACCTCCTATTGTTAGCCATGAAAATATGTACAGAAGCAACCTAGCAAAATGAATCTTGTTAATATGCCCACCTTCACCAGATATCACCAGCGGTCTAATTTGCTTGTTGTAACCTTCTGAAGGAAAATAAGTCTGGGCTTGTGCATGAATCATGATTGTGTATTTTGTAAGCTGGCTTCCTTTATTTTAAAATCCTTTTTCCTTTGACCTGTTTGCTTCTTCTGAATCTAAAAGAGAGTAGATGCATCGAACGTTTAATCTTGCAATGGTAATAACATTGTCGGGTTCGACTGTTGGTTGTTGGCATTAGCTAATTATATTTTCGGTTTGACAGTGTGCCCCACAACCATGAAGCGCATCTGCAGGCAACATGGGATTTCTCGTTGGCCATCCCGAAAAATTAACAAGGTCAACCGGTCTCTCTCGAAGTTAAAGCAAGTAATTGAGTCTGTTCAAGGCTCAGACGCGGCATTTAACCTGACATCTATCACAGGCCCTCTCCCTACTATTCCTGTTGGTCCTTCATCAGATTCTTTCAATAAAGAGAAAGCAAGTGAAAGTAAAGCAGAACATTCAAATCGTGCTGTTGATGGTGACAGAGATTCATCTTTACAGAAGTCACAAGAAAATGGTAGCCACTTTGGTGCACTCATGTCCCAGCAAGGATTTGCAGACACTGGGAACAATGTTCAACTTGAAGCAGACAAAGCTTCTCTCTCGAGAAGCTCATCGGGAGAAGGCAGCATAAATTCACGTACTTCGGAGGGCTCATGTCAGGGAAGTCCGGCAAACCAGACGTTTGTTTGCCAGCCTATTGCTTCAATGTTCTTGGAACCACAAGAACCACAACTGAATCCGGAAGGGTTCACAAAAGAACCTTTCCAAGAACCAGAGCTACCACTTTCCAGGATGCTCATAGAGGATTCTGGTAGTTCCAAGGATTTGAAGAATCTCTTTGGTTCAGCAATTGGCCAACCAATGTTAGCCCCTCCCAGCAATTTTGGGCCAATGCGAAATTCGGGGACTGTGACGATAAAGGCGAGCTTTAAGGAAGACATTGTAAGGTTCCGTTTCCCGTGTTCTAGCAGCGTTATGGCTTTGAAAGATGAGGTTGCCAAAAGGCTGAGGATGGATGCTGGCATGTTTGATATCAAGTACCTTGACGATGATCACGAGTGGGTGAAGTTGGCGTGCAATGCGGACTTGGAAGAATGCATAGAAATCTCCCGGCATTCTGGTACCCATGTCATCAGGCTGTTGGTTAGCGACGTTGCGGCCCACATTGGTAGTTCTTGTGGAAGCTCCGGTTGATACCCAGATCAACATTTTTAACTTTTTCTTTCTTTGTAATGGGTATGTACAAGTTGTTCCAGGAGGTCAGTTTTTACATGTTGTTAAGCTAGTTGTGTTGCTAGATAGCATTAGCAGCTTTACTGTGTTCGACTGAAGCACCAATTTTTTTCTTGTACGAATATGTGTAACGCTGCAAGATGCGCGTGTTGTCGATGATGTACATATTTAGCACGTGGTGCTGGAAGTCCTGGGGGTACAGTTAAAAACCGAAGTTGTTGTAATATGGCACTTTTGTTGTCCAGAAATTGAACAGTTTTGGAAGTTCGTTCCTTCTATTCACTTTCAGTTCCTCTTGGGTTTGAGCTTTTTGAGGCTTGCTTGGTTCATTGTCCCCTGTTGTGAAAAAGATAAATTCTGGAGGAAAATAGGTGTAATTTTCATCGTACTTTCAGCGACATAAACCTGAGCTATTTGCTGCTCTGATAGAATTATTGGTGCCCAAAATTCAGCTGCTAACAGAGACTTCTTGTCCATCCAGCATTTCAGGAGCTGTTGTTTGTATCGCATCACTCATTTTGCAGAACAAACAAGAGAAATTTCCAGCCGGAGTATTTATTTCCTTTAATGCCACAAGTGCGAGTTATGCATGATTAGGACCTACAGTACATATTTAGGGAAAAGGAGAACATATCTGGTGATACGGCTACCTAGGTGATACAGTGCTCCAGTGTGTTATGAGCCGTTGGATCATGCTCAAAGGGACAAGATGCATGCACACGTGACGGTCAGCTGCTTCACCATGAAATATTCAAAAAACACCCTGAACATATTCTTAATTGAGGGCAAGGCTGAAGCAATCAGAAGATAATTTATTTGCATTTCCTCAGATTTGCCCATTTTTATTTAGCAGCATAGGTGCATTTTAATTAACCACAAGATTCACTCAAGTAAATATGCTTCCTCTTTAAGATAAATGCCAAAAGTTTCTTTGTGTGCTCTCTACAAAACTCAAATAGCTTTATTGGAGCTAGTCCTGAGTTTTATATTGTACAAGCTAAACAGACATTAAATTTGTGATGACCAACTGGAAATAATAAATAAGTTCATCTTTCAATAGTACTTTTATAGATTATCATAATTCAAAATAAAATAAAGTAAAATAATACAGTACGAAAATCATGGATTTAACATACCAAACCAGTTATGTTATTATGCATCGACAAACTAATGAAAATAAAAGTTATTTTTTTGTTGAACTTTTGGGCTTGAATGTGTGTCTGGACATTGAAACAGAGACTTTTTTCCTACCGTCAACTAAAGTGAGGCTAATTGATCAGTAGTAGAAAAAGGTCTCAGGCTCAATTAAGAATATGGTCCAGGGTTTTTTCACATATTTCAAAGTGGAGGAGCTGGCTACACATGTGACATTCATCGGATCATATTGAAGGAGATCTAATGGTCAAGGATTCACTGGAGCATCGTATCACCTAACAAGCCGTATCACCAGATATGTTCTCTAGGGGAAAGGATGGCGACTGGTCTACTTAGGAGAGAGATCCATGGTCTATTTGACGAGTCGTATAGGGGTGTGTTTGGTTGCTGGCTGTGAATTTTCCTTGTTGCTCACTTGGGCCTGATTGAGAAAAAACAGGGAAAAAACCAACATCTGCACATCGTTTGGTTGCACGTGTCAAGGTTGCCTGCATTAGGGGATCGGTTTTGGCATATGGTGTTTGGTGTCCTGCATTGGCGCGCAAATGCAAATACACGATGTTTGGTTGCACACAGGCAGCGAGGTGTGGTAACCTTGTACCCTACATGGTGAGCTTGCCCGCTACATCTTACACATGATCACACCAACAAAACAACACTGCAATCACGATGAACCGGATGATGATGCTTGCTTGAGCACGGTCTTGGAGTAAGCATCCTCTGCCACCTGCCTACTCTTAAACCCTCTGTGGCAGCTGTTCTCGTAGTGTGACACTTGTTCATTGCATGCTTCCAATGAACTGTAAAGCCCTGGAACCCTCCCTCGAAAGACTACATACCACTTGTCCTAGCATTGCAGAAGAGCAACAATTCAAGCAGCAAGCAATGGAGCACACTAGACATGAAACATAACAAAGCATGCATGATCGTACGACATAGCAAATTCATCCTACCACTACTATGGTGTCATCCTACCACCACATCCAAAAGAAGGTGTAATCCTACCACAGCAAGATGGGGGTGGGGTAGTATATATCACCTCACCAAAATATACAGACGTCGATAGTTTTCAAGCCCTAGCTACACAAAATATACGTTGTCGCCATCGCCATCACTGTCGAGGATCATGCACGCGGTCACCACCACTAGAGACAACACAAGTAGTAGTGCTTGCACAGCCAGCTACTGAGCCAGAGCATCCTGTGAGTGTCTGCCATGGCAACAAATCCAACACCATGGGTCTTGTTGTCCAGAAGGTGGCTCAGAGCTGCCATCAGAGCCTCTTGGCTGAAGCCACCTTGATCCATGACGGCGGTGTAGAGGTCAGGGTGGATGTCGAGCGGATTGCTCTCTCTTATGACAGCTGCCACCTCCTTGACGGCCTCAGTCATGTTGGTGAAGACACTGATCTCGTCCTCCATCAAGCCGCCTGTCGGTGTCAAAACCGGCGGATCTCGGGTAGGGGGTCCCGAACTGTGCGTCTAGGCGGATGATAACAGGAGACAAGGGACATGATGTTTTACCCAGGTTCGGGCCCTCTTGATGGAGGTAAAACCCTACGTCCTGCTTGATTAATATTGATAATGTGTGTTACAAGAGTAGATCTACCACGAGATCAAAGAGGCTAAACCCTAGAAGCTAGCCTATGGTATGATTGTTGTATATTGTCTATGTGTCGACTAGCCTGGCCCTGGTTTATATAATGCACCAGAGGCCTAGGATAACAAGAGTCCTAGCCGAACATGCCGGTGGGGGAGGAGTCCTTGTCTTGATCACCAAGTCTTGTGGAATCTTCCTTGTATGCGGCACCTGTCCGGACTGGCCCATGAGTATGCGGCCCTGGGGGTCCTCGCCAATCTAACCGATTGGGGGACGACGTGGTGAGTACCCCCTAGTCCAGGACACCGTCAGTAGCCCCCTGAACCGGTCTTCAAGTTAGGGACGCTCCTTGATTCTTCCGAACTGTTCTTCATCTTCGGTTGCCGGTCTTGAAAACTGGTTCAACAAATCTTCTCATCTTCAATCTTGAGGATCGCCGAAATGCATTCGACGAGTTACACGTCGTGTATCCGAGGAGCCCCTTTAAGTTTCCGGCCTTTACCAATGCCTTGTTATTTTTATGCCACACCTCGGGTTTGAAGTTGTTCCCGGGCGGCAGCATCCTCTTGCGTCCGAGCTCCAGCGCCGGACTGCATTCGAGGTATCTTTTGCAGCCGAGCACCAATGCCGGACCGCCTCCTAGCTCTAACGCGGGAATGTATCCGAGCTCCAACGCCGGACTGTATCCGAGCTCCAACGCCGGGCTGTATCCGAGCTCCAACGCCGGACTATGTGTCCGAGCTCCAACGCCGGACTATGTGTCCGAGCTCCAACGCCGGACTATGTATCCGAGGTGTCGTAAATCACCTTGGTTCAAAGAAGTTTGAAGGAGTTTAACCGAGCTTAATGCCGGAAATGCCCTCTATGGAGCCAGCCACTAGCGCCCGAGCTTTATGCGGGATCGCTTCGAGGTGGTGCACCACCCCGAATGTGGGCCGATTTTTGTCAATATATATGATTGGTGCAATTTATTCTCTGCCGAGATACATAGCCAGTAGCCCTCAAGGTGGGTATCGGTCTAAAACCCGAGATGCACATGAAGGATGACATAAGACCGCTGATCCCAAGAATCACCGAGACTCGAGTTGATTTGTAAAATCGGCCCGAGGATCAAGTCCTAGCTCGGCAGAATACTTGAGACACAAAAAGCGGCGTGCTCGCACCTCGAGACTCTGTTTGGGTGCGGCCGACCAACCCGAGGATCAAAATCTCCTCGAAACTCATTGCACTTAAGATTTTCGCATAGAACAAGAAATGCAGAGCCCCCCGAGACACTCGGTCGGTGGCAACACCGCATCGGGATCAATGTGCCCTTTAATATTTGTAAATAATAAGCCCGAAGCCCAGTAGCCCCCGAGCCTTAATGCGGGCACGGGTGGCCGAATTAAGGATCGATATCCATAATAAAATCACAAATTATGTGTAATGACTCTATGTATCCAAGTACCTTACGTCATTAATGCTTGGATCCGCATTGTACAAAACTTTGTTGACCGACCATCGGCTTCAACCTCCTCGGCCAGTAGCCGAGGAGTGTTTGTCCTACTTTATAAAGCCTTTATAAGGGCAAAGATTTACGACAAACAAGGCAATCTGGCCATACGATTTTATAAACAAAGGTACGCAGAGAGATATGTTATATTACTGTTTAATGTAAGAAATGTCTTCCAAAGAAAATAGTCCCGCTTATCGGTTCCTTTCTTTGGGTTGTCATGCTAAGCATGATCATGAAACCTCAGCTCAATGTAAGAGCAAAATATTGAGGATTTAGGTTGGGAGGCCGCCATTAGCCCCGATAGTGTTCGGCGACGATCGAGGTCAAGCCGAAACACTTTGGCCAATGTTATGAATGGCCCGTCATTTACTATAGTCATCGGATCGCTGACCAGTTTACACCTATTGTGACAGTCGGTTTTGGCTTTCTCCACCGAGGTGCTTGACCATGTGAGCTGGAAGCACAATCGCAGTGGTTCTCCTTTGCACACCTAGCCGAACAAAGCGGAATGTAGGAGGCAAGCGGAGCCGCAACCCAACTATTGACCAAGACACAATTGAAACGATGCATATATAGCAATATCCGAGAATGTTTTTGCCGAATCTCTAAAAGTGTCCGCATTGCATCGCGAGACTTGTGCTGAAAACACACAAATAGTTTAAAAGTGCCAAAAGCTTAGAAAACCAAAAACGCCAAGAAAAACATGACGTCCGAACAAGATCAAGTGTTCGGTGCCAATCCGAAAATTGGACTTTAGAAAAAAAAAAGTGCTTCTCCCGTGCTTTAACATGACACATCCTATCTCAAGACCTCAAGCGGGTCAGCCTACGGCTTCAGTCTCCCATCCCGAAGGCGGAGTACTTCTCATTAGGCCAGTTTAGAAAACTAAACTCTAGCGGTTTTGAGAGAGAAATTAGGCTCCCCGGCTAGTGACCGCACACCCGTGTCGAAAAAAAGGAGTGATAAATAAAAAACACTTTGCAACGACTAAGAAGAAAAACACTTAGTATAAAACGGCTCAAATAAACATAAGAGCCCCCAAGTGACTTGGGTAAAAGTTGATTATATAATATAAGGTGACATGTAGAATGCCTTCTAGCCGGATTGTAGATCGTTTGTCGTAGCGGACCTTTTCGCTTCAACCTCTGGACCCAATAGTCCGGAGTGTGTCCGAATACCCTCGCGGTTATAAAAACCGGGGCATGCGTGGAGACCAAAGCGTAGGGGTCATTAGTGCTTTATCGGACAAGTGCCCAACTAGTTATGTTATATTACATGGTTAGTAAGAAACATCTTCCAGGAGAATAGTTCCGTTAGGGGTTCCTTTACACGGGAGGCATGCCCTAAAGTGCATGTCGGACTGCGAAAAGAGCGAAAAACATCTGGGGCAGGTAAATAAATAGGTAAGAAATCATCTTTTAGTTCACCGACCGAGTATTCACTTAAGAACGCTTAGCTTTCGGCTTCACCCACCGAGGTACACATCCGGTGACCCGCGAAGAATAATCGCAGAGGTGCTCCTTTACCACCTAGCCGAACAATCGGGAACGTGAGGGGTAAGCACAGGAGCCAGACAACCCAGCTTGGCCAAAACTTAAGTCATATCGATGCCTATAATGGTGAATAAAAGGTACATGCGGAAGTGTGACACATGTGTTGGGCATAAAGCCCGTATTAATAAGCTTCTATTAAAGAAGCCCCCAGGTATAATGAGCGCGGGTAGCGCGTCAAGTGTGTGCGAACAAAGTTTCGACAAGGAAAATTTTTACAAGCAACTTTTTTCCAAAAAAGTATAATGCTTGGTCGAACCGAACACAAGTTGGAAATTTAAAACTTTGAGCATGAAGGCAACTTAGCTGGTTAATGTGTTCGGTATTGACGATGCGGTCCAAGCTTGATGTGGGACAAGGTTCCATCCCCCAAGCCGGTCCCGAGGTGGCGGAGCAAAGAGCTCGGCACTGTGAAGTGGTGACATAGCACGGTCAATGCAGGATGGCAGAGTGATGCCGAAGTCCCCGGCATGGGGTAATGAAGTGTTGACGAAGCCCCCGGTCCAGCCGAGGTGACGCTAAAGGATATAGTCCGGCTGGATCATTTTCCCATGCACAAAAAATAGTGCAAACCAGAGATAATAGTAATAAAAAATCGTTGCATAATACATAATTTATGCAAAGTGAGTAATAAAGAAATATGGCTGGCGCCAAGTCAATGTCGATGCGCAGGCGGCGGCGTGATGCGGTAAAGGCATGGCAAAGCCTGAATTCACGGTCGGTTCGAGTTCGGATGCGGCGTCACGGACTATGTACGAAACTGACCGAACCACCATGCGACCGCCGTTAATGCGGCCACCATTTGATAGACCTGCGTACATATGGTGGAAAAACCAGAGTAATAATTCGTTGGAAAAAATGAACCCAGACGAGCAAAAAATACTAGGATTAATAGCACCTGGTTTATTTGTTGTAGCAATCCGAAGGAAGGTGATTCCCAAAATTGGGACTCGATCCGCGCACCCATTGTCTGGTCGGCTAGTGACGCAAGTGTCCGGAGTAGGTTGATGAAGAGAAGGCGAAGCCCCCGGTCCAGCCGAGATGTCGAAGTAGGTCGGCGTGACAGACACCAGCTTGAAGAAGCAATAGTGCGGCCCTGCCGATGCAGGTCGTGACGTGGTCGATGCCGGCTTGATGAAGCGACCGTGCGGCGACGCCGGTATGCCCGCTCCGTGTAATCCGTGGGGCGGCGATGTTGGTGATGATTTATCCTTCGCGATGCCGGACTCTTGTTCGGCTTGCCGAGATGATGATCCGAAGAAGTTGAGCTCGGCTCAACAGAGTGACGATGTGTCTAGCGCAGGTCGGCAGCCGTGGAGCAATATTGCCGGACTGGTTTGACACCAGCATGATGTTGAAGATCATGTTCAAAAGATCTTAAAGTTAGTGGGATGTGTTCGGAAACCAAACACAATACCCCATACAAAACTTCCTTCAAAAAGGATGTCCGAAATCCCGTTCATAAAAAAGACGAACTCGGGCCGGGTTCGTTTTCGCGCAGAAAACAGATCCGAAAAGTGATGCACTAATCGGAGGGTTCCCGGAGTTTGGACGGTCGGATCGAGCTGAAATTTTGAGGGGTGGTAGATATAGGAATTCCGCAGCCGATCAACGGTTGGATCTTCCAAAGGAAGTCCGAGCTGGAATCTGGACACCACGCCCTAAACTCGTCCGGATTCTCGTCCAGATTCAATGCTGCTCCGGTATACCGGAGATTGCTAGAGATTCCTCCATCGGAACTCGACGAAATTTTCCAGGGTTGTTGTAGACTCAATTCCGCACAATTCCACTGAAGCAATCGTTAAAACGACACTCGAGGATGCGGTGGCGGCGGACACAAGTCCGCTGTCCAGAAAAACAGTGCGGCCGCCTGAGGGCAATGTTGACGTTGAGCCCCCGGGCTCCCTGGATGATTCCTCCATGATCTTGATAGAGATCGGAGCTGATGTTGATGAAGGGCCTCATCCGAACATGTCGATCGGAGATAGGGCGCAGTCCTTGGTCGAACCAAGGTGACCAGTCGAGCTGGTGACGAAGATGCCGAAGTCGCAGTTGATCTGCAGGCGAGCCATCGACCTTTTGCCGAACACACAGAGGAACTCTCAATGAAAGCACCAATGTCGGTGTCAAAACCAGCGGATCTCGGGTAGGGGGTCCCGAACTGTGCATCTAGGCGGATGATAACAGGAGACAAGGGACACGATGTTTTACCCAGGTTCGGGCCCTCTTGATGGAGGTAAAACCCTACGTCCTGCTAGATTAATATTGATGATGTGTGTTACAAGAGTGGATCTACCACGAGATCAAGGAGGCTAAACCCTAGAAGCTAGCCTATGGTATGATTGTTGTATATTGTCTATGTGTCGACTAGCCTGGCCCTGGTTTATATAATGCACCAGAGGCCTAGGATAACAAGAGTCCTAGCCGAACATGCCGGTGGGGGAGGAGTCCTTGTCTTGATCACCAAGTCTTGTGGAATCTTCCTTGTATGCGGCACCTGTCCGGACTGGCCCATGAGTATGCGGCCCTGGGGGTCCTCGGCCCAATCTAACCGATTGGGGGACGACGTGGTGAGTACCCCCTAGTCCAGGACACCATCACCGCCCCTCTTCCTCTTTCGATGAAGCACAGGGACATGTTCAAAGCCCTTACCAGGACCATCAAGGACGATGTTCTGTGACTCCTGGGTGTGTGGAAACTCAGGCATGGGCGAACCGAGCAGCTCACAGATCCCATGGCATGCTTGCCTGCTGCCAGCCCAAAGGAGAAATTGTGTTGCATCTAGTTGTAGTTCTAGATGGGTGTGCTGAGAAACTCTGCGTCTTTGGGGTAGTCCTAAGAAAGAAACACAATGTGTTTAGTCACGAGAAGACAATGGTTGACAAGCTAAAACAAGGGGGACGTTAGCTAACCGCGGTGTGGCCTTGGTAGAGCTCTGCCTCCATAATGATTGGGCAAATGCTCTGATCCCACGAGGCATACCTAAGGTCTTTGAGCTTGGATACTTGCATACATCTAGCTCTCTACTTCCCGAGGTGGTTGTAGACCTGGTTGGAGGTCACCTCCTGGCCATAGAACTTTTGAACACCTACTTCGCAACGGTGTTGAAGTGCACCTCCTTGAAGCCCTTGTCAGTCCTAACCCCACTATGTATAAGCTCACACATCTTGTTAAGCACAAACGTGGACATGAATGGCTGCCACTTCATGCTGCCCCCCTACCATCCTTCTTTGCCTTTGCAGCTGCCGTTCATGCAGCGGCATCAACAACATCATTTGGCACAACAAGCACAAATGTTGTAGGCACAAAAGAGGACCTATGCTTGCACACTGTAACACATCTGAATTAGGAGGCATATGGTCCTCGATGGGGCCTGGGAGTCCTTGACATAGGACGGCTGGAACTGGCTCTCGGTCAGGACAATGGCCTGACTAACCTCTTGCGTTTGTGTGGTCATGTCCTACAATCATAGCACACATATGGATGATGTCCCATGAGTATAGGGGGTCAATCGTAGTTCTTTCGACGAGTAAGAGTGTCGAACCCAACGAGGAGCAGAAGGAAATGACAAGCGGTTTTCCAGCAAGGTATTTTGTGCAAGCACTAAATTATCGGTAACAGATAGTTTGGTAGTAAGATAATTCGTAATGGGTAACAAGTAACAAGTGTAGCAAAGGTGCAGCAAGGTGGCCCAATCCTTTTGATAGCAAAGGATAAGCCTGGACGGACTCTTATATAAAGCAAAGCGCTCCCGAGGACACATGGGAATTATCGTCAAGTTAGTTTTCATCATGCTCATATGATTCATGTTCGTTACTTTGATAATTTGATATTTGGGTGGACCGGTGCTTGGGTGATGTCCTTAGTTGGACATACCTACCACTTATGATTAACCCCTCTCGCAAGCATCCACAACTACGAAAGAAGAATTAAGATAATTGTAACCATAGCATGAAACATGTGGATCCAAATCAGCCCCTTACGAAGCAACGCATAAACTATGATTTTAAGCTTCTGTCACTCTAGCAACCCATCATATACTTATTACTTCTAAATGCCTTACCCTAGGCCCAAATCATGGTGAAGTGTCATGCAGTCGACGTTCACATAATACCAGTAGAGGAAAGACAACATACATCTCATCAAAATATCGAACAAATACTAAATTTGTTGGGGAACTTAGTATTTCAAAATTTTACCTACGATCATGCAAGATCTATCTAGGAGATGCATAGCAACTCGACGGGAGAGTGTGTCCACGTACCCTCGTAGACCGAAAGCGGAAGCATTTAGTAACACGGTTGATGTAGTCGAACGTCTTCACGATCCAACCGATCCAAGTACCGAACGTACGGCGCCTCCGTGTTCAAAGACATGTTCAAGACGATGACGCCCCTCGAGCTCTTAATCCAGCTTGAGGACGAGGAGAGTTCCAAGACGACGGCAAGTGGCGACGGTGATGATGAAGTTACCGGCGTAGGGCTTCGCCTAAGCACTACGACGATATGACCGAGGTTTGTAACTGTGGAGGGGGCCACCGCACACAGCTAAGAGAAGACTTGTTGTGCCTTTGGGGTGCCCCCGCCTCCGTATATAAAGGGGGGAGGAGGAGGAGGAGGCCGGCCCCCTAGGGGCGCGCCAAGTGTGGGGAGTCCTACTAGGACTCCCTAGTCCTAGTAGGATTCCCCTCTCCTTTTTCCTTTTCCGGAGTAGCAAAGGGGGAAACAGAGGAGTAGGAGAGGGAAAGGGGGGGGGGGTGCCGCCCCCACCCCTTGTCCAATTCGGATTGGCAAGGGAGGGCGCGCGCCACCTCCTGGATGACCCTCTCTCTTCTGCACTAAGGCCCATGTTGGCCCATTAACTTCCCCGGGGGGGGGGGGGGTTCCAGTAACCCTCGGTACTCCGAAACTCATCTGAAACTTCCTGAACCATTCCGGTGTCCGAATGTAACCTTTCAATATATGAATCTTTACCTCTCGACTATTTCAAGACTCCTCGTCATGTCCATGATCTCATCCGGGACTCCGAACAAACTTCAGTCATCAAATCACATAACTCATAATACAAATCGTCATCGAACGTTAAGCATGCGGACCCTACGGGTTCGAGAACTATGTAGACAAGACCAAGACACATCTCCGGTCAATAAAAAATAGCGGAACCTGGATGATCATATTGGCTCCTACATATTCTACAAAGATCTTTATCGGTCAAACCGCATAACAACATACGTTATTCCCTTTGTCATCGGTATGTTACTTGTCCGAGATTCGATCGTCGATATCTTCATACCTAGTTCAATCTCGTTACCAGCAAGTCTCTTTACTCGTTCTGTAATACATCATCCCGTAACTAACTCATTAGTCACATTGCTTGCAAGGCTTATAGTGATGTGCATTACCGAGAGGGCCCAGAGATAACTCTCCGATACACGGAGTGACAAATCCTAATCTCGATCTATGCCAACTCAACAAACACCATCGGAGACACCTATAGAGCATATTTATAATCACCCAGTTACGTTGTGACATTTGATAGCACACTAAGTGTTCCTCCGATATTCGGGAGTTGCATAATCTCATAGTCAGAGGAATATGTATAAGTCATGAAGAAAGCAATAGTAATAAAACTAAAAGATCATTATGCTAAGCTAACGGATGGGTCTTGTCCATCACATCATTCTCTAATGACGTGATCCCATTCATCAAATGACAACACATGTCTATGGTCAGGAAACTTAACCATCTTTGATTAACGAGCTAGTCAAGTAGAGGCATATTAGGGACACCCTGTTTGTCTATGTATTCACACATGTACTAAGTTTCCGGTTAATACAATTCCAACATGAATAATAAGCATTTATCATGATATAAGGAAATATAAATAACAACTTTATTGTTGCCTCTAGGGCATATTTCCTTCAGTCTCCCACTTGCACTAGAGTCAATAATCTAGATTACATAGTAATGATTCTAACACCCATGGAGTCTTGGTGCTGATCATGTTTTGCTCGTGAGAGAGGCTAAGTCAACGGGTCTGGAACATTCAGATCCGTATGTATTTTGCAAATCTCTATGTCTCCCTCCTTGACTTGATCGCGGATGGAATTGAAGCGTCTCTTGATGTGTTTGGTTCTTTTGTGAAATCTAGATTCCTTTGCCAAGGCTATTGCTCCAGTATTGTCACAAAAGATTTTCATTGGACCCGATGCACTAGGTATTACACCTAGATCGGATATGAACTCCTTCATCTAGACTCCTTCATTTGCTGCTTCCGAAGCATCTATGTACTCCGCTTCACGCGTAGATCCCGCCACGACGCTCTGCTTGGAATTGCACCAACTGATAGCTCCACCATTCAATATAAATACGTATCCGGTTTGTGACTTAAGAGTCATCCGAATCAGTGTCAAAGCTTGCATCGACGTAACCATTTACGACGAGCTCTTTGTCACCTCCATAAATGAGAAAATATCCTTAGTACCTTTCAGGTATTTCAGGATGTTCTTGACCGCTGTCAAGTGATCCACTCCTGGATTACTTTGGTACCTCCCTGCTAAACTTATTGCAAGGTACACATCAGGTCTGGTACACAGCATTGCATACATGATAGAACCTATGGCTGAAGCATAGGGAACGACTTTCATTTTCTCTCTATCTTCTACAGTGGTCGGGCATTGAGTCTGACTCAACTTCACACCTTGTAACACAGGCAAGAACCCTTTCTTTGACTGATCCATTTTGAACTTCTTCAAAACTTTATCAAGGTATGTGCTTTGTGAAAGTCCAATTAAGCGTCTTGATCTATCTCTATAGATTTTGATGCCCAATATATAAGCAGCTTCACCGAGGTCTTTCATTGAAAAATTCTTATTCAAGTATCCTTTTATGCTATCCAGAAATTCTGTATTATTTCCAATCAACAATATGTCATCCACATATAATATTAGAAATGCTACAGAGATCCCACTCACTTTCTTGTAAATACAGGCTTCTCCAAAAGTCTGTGTAAAACCATATGCTTTGATCACACTATCAAAGCGTACATTCCAACTCCGAGAGGCTTGCACCAGTCCATAAATGGATCGCTGGAGCTTGCACACTTTTTTAGCACCTTTTGGATCGACAAAACCTTCTGGTTGCATCATATACAACTCATCTTTAAGATATCCATTAAGGAATGAAGTTTTGACATCCATTTGCCAAATTTCATAATCATAAAATGCGGCAATTGCTAGCATGATTCAGACAGATTTAAGCATCGCTACAGGTGAGAAGGTCTCATCATAGTCAACTCCTTGAACTTGTCAAAAACCTTTCGCAACAAGTTGTGCTTTGTAGACAGTAACATTATCATCAGCGTTAGTCTTCTTCTTGAAGATCCATTTATTCTCTATGGCTTGCCGATCATCGAGCAAGTCAACCAAAGTCCACACTTTGTTCTCATACATGGATCCCATCTCAGATTTCATGGCCTCAAGCCATTTCGCGGAATCTGGGCTCATCATCGCTTCCACATAGTTCGTAGGTTCGTCATGGTCAAGCAACATGACTTCCAAAACAGGATTACCAGACCACTTTGGTGCCGATCTTACTCTGGTTGACCTACGAGGTACGGTAGTAACTTGATTTGAAGTTTCATGATCGTCATCATTAGCTTCCTCACTAATTGGTGTAGGAATCACTGGAACTGATTTCTGTGATGAACTACTTTCCAATTCGGGAGAAGGTACAATTACCTCATCAAGTTCTACTTTCCTCCCACTCACTTCTTTCGAGAGAAACTCCTTCTCTAGAAAGGATCCATTCTTAGCAATGAATATCTTGCCTTCAGATCTGTGATAGAAGGTGTACCCAACAGTCTCCTTTGGGTATCCTATGAAGACACATTTCCCTGATTTGGGTTCGAGCTTATCAGGTTGAAGCTTTTGCACATAAGCATCGCAGCCCCAAACTTTAAGAAACAACAACTTAGGTTTCTTGCCAAACCACAGTTCATATGGTGTCGTCTCAACGGATTTAGATGGTGCCCTATTTAACGTGAATGCATCCGTCTCTAAAGCATAACCCCAAAATGATAGCGGTAAATCAGTAAGAGACATCATAGATCGCACCATATCCAATACAGTACGATTACGACGTTTGGACACACCATTACGCTGTGGTGTTCCAGGTGGCGTGTGTTGCGAAACTATTCCACATTGTTTCAAATGAAGACCAAACTCATAACTCAAATATTCACCTCCACGATCAGATCGTAAAAACTTTATTTTCTTGTTATGATGATTTTCCACTTCACCCTGAAATTCTTTGAACTTTTCAAATGTTTCAGACTTATGTTTCATCAAGTAGATATACCCATATGTGCTCAAATCATCTATGAAGGTCAGAAAATAACGATACCCGCCGTGAGCCTCAACACTCATCGGACCGCATACATCAGTATGTATTATTTCCGACAAGTCAGTTGCTCGCTCCATTGTTCTGGAGAACGGAGTCTTACCTAAACGACAGTGCCACAAATAAGTTGCACTATCATTATTAACTTTGCATCTTTTGGCTTCAATATTATGAACATGTGTATCACTACAATCAATATTCAACAAGAAATAGACCACTCTTCAAGGGTGCATGACCATAAAAGATATTACTCATATAAATAGAACAACCATTATTCTCTAATTTAAATGAATAACCGTCTCACATCAAGCAAGAACCAGATATAATGTTCATGCTCAACGTTGGCACCAAATAACAATTATTTAGGTCTAAAACTAATCGTGACGGTAGATGTAGAGGTAGCGTGCCGACGGCGATCACATCGACTTTCGAACCATTTCCCACGTGCATCGTCACCTCGTCCTTAGCCAATCTTCGTTTAATCAGTATCCCTGCTTCGAGTTGCAAATATGAGCAATGTAACCAAGATCAAATACCCAGCGCTACTACGAGCATTAGTAAGGTACACATCAATAACATGTATATCAAATATACCTTTCACTTTGCCATCCTTCTTATCCGCCAAATACTTGGTGCAGTTTCGCTTCCAAAGGACCAGTCCCTTTGCAAAGAGAAGCACTCGGCCTCGTGCTTAGGTCCAGACTTGGGCTTCTTCACTTGAGCAGCAACTTGCTTGCTGTTCTTCTTGAAGTTCCCCTTCTTCCCTTTGCTTTTTTCTTGAAACTAGTGGTCTTGTTAACCATCAACACTTGATGATCCTTCTTGATTTCTACCTCCGAAGCCTTTAGCATCGCGAAGAGCTCAGGAATAGTCTTCTCCATCCCTTGCATATTATAGTTCATCATGAGGCCTTTATAGCTTGGTGGCAGTGATTGCAGAAGTCTGTCAATGACACTATCATCAGGAAGATTAACTCCCAGCTGAGTTAAGTGGTTGTGGTACCCAGACATTCTGAGTATGTGTTCACTGACAGAACTATTCTCCTCCATTTTGCATCCATAGAACTTGTTGGAGACTTCGTATCTCTCAACTCGGTCATTTGCTTGAAATATTAACTTCAACTCCAGGAACATCTCATATGCTCCATGACGTTCAAAACATCTTTGAAGTCCCGACTCTAAGCCGTAAAGCATGGCACACTGAACTATCGAGTAGTCATCAGCTTTGCTCTGCCAGACGTTCATAACATCCACAGTTACTCCTGCAGGGTCTTGCACCTAGCGGTGCTTCAAGGACGTAATTCTTCTGTGCAGCAATGAGGATAATCCTCAAGTTAAGGACCCAGTCCGTGTAATAGCTACCATCATCTTTCAACTTAGCTTTCTCTAGGAACGCATTAAAATTTAAGGGAACGGTAGCACGGGCCATTGATCTACAACAACATAGACATGCAAATACTATCAGGTGCTAAGTTCATGATAAATTAAAGTTCAATTAATCATATTACTTAAGAACTCCCACTTAGATAGACATGCCTCTAGTCATCTAAATGATCACGTGATCCATATCAAGGTAGTTTTCAATGGTGAACATCGCTATGTTGATCATATCTACTATATGATTCACGTGCGACCTTTCGGCTTAGTGTTCCGAGGCCATATCTGCATATGCTAGGCTCGTCAAGTTTAACCTGAGTATTCTGCATGTGCAAAACTGGCTTGCACCCGTTGTATGTGAACATTGTGCTTATCACACCCGATCATCACATGGTGTCTCGGCACGACGAACTGTAGCAATGGTGCATACTCAGGGAGAACACTTATACCTTGAAATTTAGTGAGGGATCATCTTATAATGCTACCACCGTAATAAGCAAAATAAGATGCATAAAGGGTAAACATCACATGCAATCATAATATGTGACATGATATGGCCATCATCATCTTGTGCCTTTGATCTCCATCTCCAACGCACCCTCATGATCTCCATCGTCACCGGCTTGACACCTTGATCTCCATTGTAGCATCGTTGTCGTCTCGCCAACTATTGCTTCTACGACTATCGCTACCACTTAGTGATAAAGTAAATCAATTACATGGCGATTGCATTTCATACAATAAAGCGACAACCACAAGGCTCCTGCCAGTTGCCGATAACTTCTACGAAACATGATCATCTCATACAACAATTTATATCTCATCACGTCTTGACCATATCACATCACAACATGCCCTGCAAAATAAGTTATAAGTCCTCTATTTTGTTGTTGCAAGTTTTACGTGGCTGCTACGGGCTTCTAGCAAGAACCGTTCTTACCTATGCATCAAAACCACAATGATTTTTCGTCAAGTGTGTTGTTTTAACCTTCAACAAGGAGCGACCATAGTCAAACTGGATTCAACTAAAGTTGGAAAAACAGACACCCGCCAGCCACCTTTGTGCGGATCACGTCGGTAGAACCAGTCTCATGAACGCAGTCATGTAATGTCGGTCCAGGCCGCTTCATCCAACAATACCGCCGAATCAAACTAAGACGCTGGTGGTAAGCAGTACGACTATTATCGCCCACAACTCTTTGTGTTCTACTCATGCATATAACATCTACGCATAGACCTGGCTCTGATGCCACTGTTGGGGAATGTAGTATTTCAAAATTTTACCTACGATCACACAAGATCTATCTAGGAGATGCATAGCAATGAGACGGGAGAGTGCGTCCACGTACCCTCGTAGACCGAAAGCGGAAACATTTAGTAACGCGATTGATGTAGTCGAACGTCTTCACGATCAAACCGATCCAAGTACCAAACGTACAGCACCTTCGTGTTCAGCACACGTTCAACACGATGACGTCCCTCGAGCTCTTGATCCAGTTGAGGACGAGGGAGAGTTCCGTCAGCAGGACGACGTGGCCATGGTGATGATGAAGTTACCGACGCAGGGCTTCGCCTAAGCACTACAACGATATGACCGTGGTTTGTGACTGTGGAGGGGGGCATCACACACGGCTAAGAGAAGACTTGTTGTGCCTTTGGGGTGCCCCCGCCTCCGTATATAAAGGCGCTGGAGGAGGCCGCCCCCTAGGGGCGCGTCAAGTGTGGGGAGTCCTACAAGGACTCCCTAGTCCTAGTAGGATTCCCCTCTCCTTTTTCCTTTTCCGGAGTAGCAAAGGGGGAAACAAAGAAGGAGTAGGAGAGGGAAAGGGGGGGCGCCGTCCCCACCCCTTGTCCAATTCGGATTGGCAAGGGGGGGGGGGGGTGCACGCCACCTCCTGGCCGGTCCTCTCTCTTCTCCACTAAGGCCCATTTTGGCCCATTAACTTCCGCTGGGGATCCGTAACCCCGGTACTCCAAAACTCATCCGAAACTTCTCGAATCATTCCGGTGTCCGAATCAATATATGAATCTTTACCTCTCGACTATTTAGAGACTCCTCGTCATGTCCGTGATCTCATCCGGGACTCTGAACTAACTTCGGTCATCAAATCACATAACTCATAATACATATCGTCATCGAATGTTAAGTGTGTGGACCCTACGGGTTCGAGAACTATGTATACATGACCGAGACACATCTCTGGTCAATAACCAATAGCGGAACCTGGATGCTCATATTGGCTCCTACATATTCTATGAAGATATTTATCGGTCAAACCGCATAACAACATACGTTATTCCCTTTGTCATCGGTATGTTACTTGCCCGAGATTCGATCGTCGGTAACTTCATACCTAGTTCAATCTTGTTACCGAAAAGTCTCTTTACTCGTTCCGTAATACATCATCCCGTAACTAACTTATTAGTCACATTGCTTTGCAAGGCTTATAGTGATGTGCATTACCGAGAGGGCCCAGAGATACCTCTCAGATACACGGAGTGACAAATCCAAATCTCAATCGATTCCAACTCAACAAACACCATCAAAGACACGTGTAGAGCATCTTTATAATTAGTTAATCACCCAGTTACATTGTGACGTTTGATAGCACACTAAGTATTCCTCTGGTATTCAGGAGTTGCATAATCTCATACTCAGAGGAATATGTATAAGTCATGAAGAAAGCAATAGCAATAAAACTAAACAATCATTATGCTAAGCTTACGGATGGGTCTTGTCCATCACATCATTCTCTAATGATGTGATCTCGTTCATCAAATGACAACACATGTCTATGGTTAGGAAACTTAACCATCTTTGATTAAAGAGCTATTCAAGTAGAGGCATACTTGGGTCACTCTGTTTGTCTATGTATTCACACATGTACTAAGTTTCAGGTTAATACAATTCTAGCATGAATAATAAACATTTATCATGATATAAGGAAATATAAATAACAACTTTATTATTGCCTCTAGGGCATATTTCCTTCAAAATTTACATGATTACTTATAACAAGACTTCTCCCATGTCCTCAGGAACAAACATAACTACTCACAAAGCATGTTCATGTTCAAGATCAGAGGGTTACTGAATATCATTAAGGATCTAAACATATGATCTTCCACCAAATAAACTAACTAGCATCAACTACAAGGAGTAATCAACACTACTAGTAATCCGCAAGTACCAATATGAGGTTTTGGGACAAAGATTGAATACAAGAGATGAACTAGGGTTTGAGATGAGATGGTGCTAGTGAAGATGTTGATGAAGATTGATCCTCCCACGATGAGAGGATCGTTGGTGATGATGATGGCTTCGATTTCCCCCACCCGGAGGGAAGTTTCCCTGGTAGAATAGCTCCGCTGGAGCCCTAGATTGCTTCTGTCCAGGTTCCGCCTCGAGACGGCGACACTTCGTCCCGAAAGCCTTCTTATGATTTTTCTAGGTCAAAACCCTTCATATAGTAGAAGATGGACACCGGGGGCTGGCCAGGAGGCCCACAAGCTCGGGAGGCGCGCCCCCAGGCTTGTGGCCACCTGGTGGGTCCCATTCTGTTGTTTCTTCGTCCAATATTTTTTATATATTACAAAACAATTCTTCGTAAAGTTTCAGGACATTTGGAGTTGTGCAGAATAGGTATCTCAGATTTGCTCCTTTCTGGTCCAGAATTCCAACTGTCGGCATTCTTACTCTTCATGTAAATCTTCTAAAATAAGAGAGAAAAGGCATGAGAATTGTATCATAAAATGAAATAACAATCCATAATGCAATAAATATCAACATAGAAACATGATGCCAAATGGACGTTGTCGGTGTCAAAACCGGCGGATCTCGGGTAGGGGGTCCCGAACTGTGCGTCTAGGCGGATGGTAACAGGAGACAAGGGACACGATGTTTTACCTGTGTTCGGGCCCTCTTGATGGAGGTAAAACCCTACGCCCCGCTTGATTAATATTGATGATGTGTGTTACAAGAGTGGATCTACCACGAGATCAAAGAGGCTAAACCCTAGAAGCTAGCCTATGGTATGATTGTTGTTCGCCCCACGGACTAAAGCGATCCGGTTTATATAGACACCGGAGAGGGCTAGGGTTACACAGTCGGTTACAATGGTAGGAGATCTACATATCCAGATCGCCAAGCTTGCCGTCCACGCCAAGGAAAGTCCCATCCGGACACGGACGAAGTCTTCAATCTTGTATCTTCATAGTCTTGGAGTCCGCCGATGATGATAGTTCGCTATCCGACACCCCTAGTCCGAACTCCTCAAGAGCCCCTCGAACCAGGCTTCAATGACGACGAGTCCGGCGCGCATGTTGTCTTCGCATTGCAAGGCGGGTTCTTCCCCGAATAATTTATAGAAGATCGTGAACACCAGGATAGTGTCCGCTCGCAAAAATAAATTCCACATACCACCGTAGAGAGAATAATATTACACAAGATCAATCACGACGATTCGTGGCGTGACGCCGCACCACTACCAAGCCTTTACTCAAACTATTTTTATTGTTCCACCTCAGCTGCTTAGCGGCGGTTTCTTTGGCACGCCTTGTCGAAGCGTAGATCGTGTTCCCTTATTCCGGATTCCCATCAATACGGACGTGGGTAACCCAACCGCCATTGATTGTGACGCTTGGGAGATAAGCGAGTTTTACCAGGCCGGTGGGGACACATGTTTTTGTCCGCCCATATAAGGGGATAAAGATCCAACCCTTTACCGCGCCTTCTTCCTCCTTGGCTTATCCATCTCCGCTAACTCGAGCTCCAGCGCCCAAGTCCACACTTCTCACCTCAACCTTCTCCAACTATGTCCGGAGCGGGAGGCAGTGGATGGCCTCCTCCGTCACGGAGGGGCAGATCCGAAGCTGCGCGACGCCGGATATTTGTCCAAAGAACATCACAGATCGGCTCCCGACGAGGGAGAGCTCGCCCCAACCCCAGTGCCCCATGAGAGGGTAGTATTTCTTCCCCATTTCCTCTGCGGACTGGGCTTCCCGCTTCATCCCTTTGTCCGGGGCTCATGTTCTACTACGGCCTAGATTTCCATGATCCGCCCCAATTTCATCCTCAACATCTCGGCGTTTATCGTCAGTGTGCGAGGCCTTCCTCTGCATCCAGCCCCACTTTGGCTTGTGGCTCAAGACTTTCAGTGTCAAGCCAAGGTTGTGAAGGGCAGCCAAGCGGAGTGCGGAGGCGCCATGGTGGGCAGGATGTCCCACGCTACGTGGCCGGAGGGCACTTTCGTGGAAACCATCAAGGGTGGCAATCGGGTGGTTCTACATCACCGAGCCGCGTGACTGATTGGGCAGCGCCCCCAATTCAGATCTGGCATCCTACACGGCTCACCTCCGGAAAGAGAGTGGCCGGATTTGGGGATTCGAGGAGCTGACCGACTCCAAGCCCGTATCCGTAAGCCGGTGGACAAGAAGCTCAAGCTTGTCAACGTAGTCCAGTGTCATGCTCATCCGCCGGATTCTCCCGCAAGCCGACGGGCTTCAACATGTGGGAGTTTGATCCGCGCAGCACTGCACTCTGAGCGGGCTCTTCGACACTACGCACGAAGATGTCCGGAAGGTGCTGTTCAAGGGCACCGAAGCTCCCGCATCCGCCACCAAGATCGCGGATTCCGCCGCAGCGCCCAGTCGACGAGGTAAGTGATTTCACCACTTGTTTTCCATAGTTTGGCTCTATGCGGATCTAAACTCCCTCTACTTTGACAGAATGGCTGGCGAAGGTCGAACGGACTATCTGTCCGCCCCATTGCCGAGGACCCAGCGGACGCCCGCCTAACGGGTTGCTGGCTCCGCACCCCACGGTGCCGAGAAGAAGGCCAAGAAGACGGCCACGGGACTCGGAAGAGTTCCCTGCCAGTGCTATCATATGATGAATCTGAGGTCGACTCCTCCCACCAAGGCGAGGAGGAGAAGAAAGCCTCTCCCCGCCGGGAGGGAAGAAAGGAAGGCCTCCCCAACAAGGAGGCCAAGGGTCCAAGAAGGAAAAACTCTTCCCCCGGACTGTTCCGCCAACGCCAGTGATGACGACGAGGACTGGCCTCCAAGGGCCAAGTCCCTGGCGAGATCGTAAGTATCCGGACTCCCGAATAACTTCAAGGTTTTTTTCTTTTCGCCACATAATGTCTTTCTAATGCCGCATACAACCCTGTAGTCCGCCCAAGGATGATCTTCCCGCTTGCCGAGCGGGTCCTTGGGTGCGCTGATATGGATTCCTTCCGCTGCCTCCACCCCGCAGCCATGGACGATGCCGAGGTGGGATCCCGTGAAGGGACCCACCAGAGGAGGAGGCCCCGAGGTGTCACAGACACCCTCCGGACTTTGAACTGGACTCAGCCCGGAGGCCACAAAGGGCTCCGAGTCCGGGGGGCGACCCCTTCGTAAGAAGGGCAAGATCGCGACGCCGGCTGCCTCCGCCCAACCGGAGGTGCCGGATATTTGCTGGAGGCGCCAACGGCGCCCATCAAAGAGGAACACCGCACCGTTATGAGTGCAGTGATTCAAGGTTCAACTCGCCAAAAGCGGGCTGACTGAAGCTCGCAGCAGCCTTCTAATGTGCTTTGAGGTAAGAATTTCAATATATGTAAATGGTACCAAGATAGACAGAGCCCTCGATGCTCGGTTCGTGTTCGGAAAGAAAAGCCGGATCGAGGATCTTTAGAAAGATAAACACAGGAGTCATAAAAATATGTCAATATGGGATTGCAGGTTGTGCTGCTTGACCTCCAAGACCGATCATGGAGGTCAATACTTTGAAGAAAAACCTCGAGCGGTCCGAGAACGAGCTCGGTCATGCCAAGAAGCAGCTCGAGGAAAAGAAGGTGAGTAATACCTTATGAAAATTGTACCTTATGTAAAAGGATTTGGTTGCAAGAAAATGACAAGGATAACGTGGTATTGTAGGGGCCACTAACGAGGTGGCGACCTGAAGGAGGCGGTGGCCGCGGCCGAACGCAATCGCGCGGAGCGCACCGAGCAAGAGAAGGAGGAGGCGCGGTGGCGGAGGTACAACAAGAGCTCCAGGATCTCGTGAAAAACATGAGAGCTTGAGCGTGACTCAAGACTCGAGAGTCTCGAGCTTGCAACGGCTCTTGAGAGTGCCAAAGCCGCTAAGGCCAAGCCTACAAGGCCCTCCAGAGATTGAGGCGGTGAAGAAAATAGCAGCGGTAAGGCATTTTTCATGCAAAGTAAGCATGTGAGTGTTAACTACCGTTGCTTACCCAAATTCGAGCTCTCGTATGCGTCGCGATCTTCCTCGCAGCGTGTCCGATGCTGCCGCATTCTACCGGGCCGAGGAGGGAGCTCGACGGAGAAGGTCTTCGGTCTCAAGATGTCGAGGCCGGACATCCGGTGTTTTTAGCGACCAGCTGAAGCAGCTGGTCGAGCTCCACAAGGCGGCTGAATAGGCCATGAAGGGCCTCATAGTTCGGCTGTGGCCTAAGGAGGCCATGCCTGGAGCTACTTCGGCCCAGTGCGGGCGGCTGATGGATGCGTGCCTGGGTAGAAGTCATCAAGCATTCCGCTTGTATTGAGGGTGCCTGTGGGCCCTTGCCCGTGCAAAGGTGCACTGGGCAAGATGGATGCCTGTAAGCTCGTGGACGGACCCGCCACCGTGAGGGCAAGGAGCATCGCACGCCCGATAGGTATTATAAGAGTGTGTCAAGGGCGCCGCACTATTGCGGTGAGTGCTCCAAAGATGTAATATTTGAGTAGACTCGCATTTTGTTATCCCGCGCTGAAAACTTAGTTCATATGCGCTAAACAACGCTTGTTAATTTAAAATATTACCTTCGTGAGGCTGTTTATCAAATCTGAGAGTTGGCAAGTCGTCGGCTTCAAATACCATGCCACGAAAGTGCTGGGGTGTTCGGGATAAACTTGAGCGCTCTTGTTTCCATTTTGGGTCCATCTAGGAGGCGCCAACACAGCGTAACAAGGCAACCGGACTTATAATGCTTGAACACTCTCACTTAGCCATAGAATTTATAATTTTAAATTTCGCGAAGCCCCTAGTCATCGGAAGGTCAATTTAGGGCGCTATCCACGCCTTTGGCCGGACAAGATCCGCCTCGCTCTAAGCGCATAAAAGGACTCGCAAAAACCTCTCGAACAGCGATCGACTCTCGCCTCATCATGACGGTCAGTTTTAGCTTTCCACCGAGGCGTTAACCCAGCTCAACTGGGCGGAATCGCAGTGGTTCTCCCAAAGCTACCTTAGCCGATATAATGGAACGTAAGGTACCAAAACATGGGAGCCGGGCAAACCCAACTATTGACCCAAGACATGATTCGAGCCGATGCATATAGTGCTATGAGTTCGGGTGCCGACTTGTGAAAGTGTTCGACTCATCATACCTTAATGCGGAAACATAAGCCCTCGGTGTATATTAGCTGCACTAAAGTGTACGGATGCAACATGCCGTGAATGAACATATGTATGAAAAATTAATGCAATTATAAGCAAAAGGTGCTGCATTGTTTTATTCAATAAGTGCTACTACGAATGCGAACGATACAAATAGTGCGATAAGCAAGGTATGGGACTGTTAAACATGTCCTCTCCGTGGGTAGGCTGCAGATTGGCGATAAAATGCTCTTAATGGAGACCACCAGATATTCGTTGTAGCCTTTATCCTTCCCTCGGCTGTTGCATCGTGAGTTCGGCAGGTTCTGTTGCGGACAGGGCCTCCGACAAACGGAGTCCTGTGGGTAAAAAGTAAAAGGTAAAAAGAAAAGAAAAGGAACGACACACTTGAGAGCCCCGTGTGGTTGAGCCGCAGCCTGGTTTATCGTGGTCGTGCCTCTCCCCATGCCCATGGTATCTTCAGAGCGTAATGGTGTACGCGAAGGACCTGCTTTGACGCTTCGCAGAGCTGGGTTAGGGCCGCACTGCTACACGTGCTCGGGCGCGCTGTGGTCTTGTTGTAAGTTACTCCGAGCGCCGCTTAGTCAGTATCCGCCGCTTAACGGCCGGACTCGAGAATTGCCTTAAGAGGCTGCATTGCACTTCGCCGAAGAGCCAGCCAGATGTTCCTCCGCGCGGAGAGAACGCTCGTGTTTCCGCTGACCGTGATGACTCCTCGAGGGCCTGGCATCTTGAGCTTGAGGTATGCGAAAGCGGCACCGCGCTGAACTTTGCAAACGCTGCACGTCCGAGCAAGGCATGATAGCCGCCATGAATGGGACTATGTCAAGATTAACTCTCGCTCGAAGTTATTCGGGATCGAAGACCACTTCCAGTGTAATTGAGCCTGCATAATTGGCTTCTACACCTGGTATGACGCCTTTAAAGGTCGTTTTGGTAGGTTTAATCCTTGAGGGTCTATGCCCATTTTGGCGACCGTATCCGGTAAAGCAGGTTCAGGTTGTTGCCGCCCATCGTGACTCGTTAGGTGAAATCCATCGACGATTGGGTCTAAGACCGGTCGGCGAATCCGCCGTGGCGGATGTCGGTGGGGTGGTCCTTCGGTCAAAAGTGATCGGGCAGGAGGACCATGGATTGAACTTTGGGGCAACTGGCTTCATCGCGTAGACATCCCTGAGTGCACGCTTCCGCTCCCTTTTGGGTATGTGCGGTGCGTATATCATGTTCACCGTCCGCACCTGTGGGGGGAAACCCTTCTGTCCTCTATTGTTCGGCGGTTGGGTCTCGCCTCGCCATCGCTATGCAGCCCCTTATCATTGTTTTCGCAATTAACTTACCTGCCTGTTGAATACCCAACAGTCCCTGCTGGTGTGGTTAGCTGGCTTTTCGGGTGCCGTATCCGCACAAGCGGTCGAGTATTCGGTCCAAATTGGACGGACCCGGAGTAGTTCTTTTGAATGGCTTTTTCCACTGACCGGTTTAGAGCCTCTGAATCCGCATTGATTGCCGATCCTCAATATTGTCGCCGTTAATGCGGTGTTTGTTTTGTTATGACGCTGCCTGCCATTTCGGGTCCTTGAAGTCCGGACTGCCAGAATTTTTGCCGAGGTTGTTGCTGCGTGCTAGCTAGCTATCTTCACCCGCAGAAGCGGGTCATGAGTGATGTGAGGGCTGCCATGGATTTTGGCTTTTCCTGTCCTAGGTGCCGGGCAAGCCACTCGTCATGGATGTTATGCTTGAAGGTCATGAGGGCCTCCGTGATCCGGACAGCTTGACTATTTGGTTTTTATTGGTTAAGAACCGTGTCCGTAATTGTCTAGCCGATTCGTCTGGCTGCTGAATTATGTGGCTTAGGTCATCGCGTCTCGTGGTCGCATATAAGTGCCCCGGAAGTTATCGAGGAATGCGGCTTCCGTGTCCTCCCAGCTCCCAATTGACTCTGGCGGCAAGCTGTTGAGCCAATGCCGGGCTGGTCCTTTAAGCTTGAGGGGAGGTATTTGATGGCGTGAAGATCGCCACCGCGGGCCATGTGGATGTGAAGGAGATAGTCTTCATCCAAACCGCTGGGTCTGTTGTGCCATCATAGGATTCAATATTGACGGGTTTAAACCCTTCGGGATTTGATGATCCATTACTTCGTCTCGTGAAGCATAGTGGGTGTGCGCGCCTCAGATCGGGCGATGTCACGACGGAGCTCAAAAGAGCTTTGTCTATTTTGTTCGCCCGGCGGACTTATCGTGTCCAGCGACGGTTGTCGCCACGCATCGTGGGGCCCACGCGATCCATAGATCGATCTTGATTGTCTTGCCTTGTCCTCCAATATATCTCGCAGGTCCGGAGCGCCCCGTGGCCGCAGTGCTTTTGAGCGATGCCGGGTACGGTTCTTGTGAAGGGCCTAGAGGCCTCTTCCGTCGCGACCACGGGTGGTCGGTCACCGTATTGTCTCCCGGTGATGCGGGTTCGTAAGCCTCCTCCTCTAATCGGGGAGCAGCTTGCGTTTAGGGTAGCTTTTGAGGGGCGCTCGAGCTCATGCTCTTCGCCGCGAGGACTTCAGTCCATCCGCCGGCCAGCGATCCCGATCAGCTCTAAGTCGTTGCTGCTTTTTCTTGAGGCTGTTCGCCGTGGCTATAAGCCTGCGCCTAAAACGCTCTTGTTCGACGGGATCCTCGTGCACGACGAATTCATCGTCGCCGAGGCTTGCTTCGCCTCCGGAGGGAGGCATATAATCCTCTACCTCTTCTTCTCGCCGCTCTCTCGTGAGGGCTGGCGCTCCATCCTCCTGCTACTGGATCTTGCCGGAGTGGATTGTCTTCGCACCGTCCGGTGTATTGTTATCTCCGTGCCGAATCTTCATTCTTGCTGTGGCGGGATTTAGAGCGGCGCCACGACGCCGCGCTTGGGCTGTTTCTTGAGGGTCATCCTCCTCTGTTCCTTCGCCATTCCCATCCTTTGGGATGTCCACCATGTATATGTCATATGATGAGGTGGCTTTCCGGTGCCGGTAGGCGCTGGTTCTTGTTCGCCTCCGCATCGCCATCCATACCGCCGATGTCTTCGGAGTCGTAGTCTAGCATGCCGGTTAGATCGCCGACAGCGGCTACCAAGTGGGTGGTGGGTGGGCTTTGAATTTCTTCATCGTCCGCATCCCAACCGTCCTGACCGCAGTCCGGCCAGGGCTCTCCTGATAACGAGAGGTACTTTAGAGAACTCAAGATGTCGCCAAAAGGTGACAGTTGAAAGATGTCCGCTGCGGTGAACTCCATGACCGGCGCCCAATCGGATTCGATCGGAGGGGCGCGGAGGTTCAAGTCCGCAAGGAGTCCGCACCTCGAGTCGCGAGCTTTATGAGGGACAAGATCAGTGTTCGGCTCTATCACCATAGAGGTTGCAGCCCCCGAGGCGGTGTCTAGCCATCCGTCCCCGACCTGCGCAGCCGGCTCCGAATTGAAGATCGGAGCGGGTTCGAGTGCGGCCTCTAGGGTACTGTCCGGCTGCAGAGCTAAATCATGCTCGCCGTGACAGTGCGGCACGCTCGGCTGTGGCTCGACTCCATCGAGGATCAAGTTCCCGTGGATGTCATCCGTGAAGTTCAAACTTCCAAATCTGACCTGACGGCCAGGGGCGTAGCTTTCGATCTGCTCCAGATGGCTAAGCGAATCGCCCGCAAAGCGGTTACCGAATAATCGAAGATCTGTCCGGGAGAAAAGTCTCACCGGACTGCGCCGTTGATGATGGTCGAAGAAGCCATCGAGCCTATCGGTGATGACACGAGGAACTCTCAATGAAAGCACCAATGTCGGTGTCAAACCGGCGGATCTCGGTAGGGGGTCCCGAATCAGCGCCTAGGCGGATGGTAACAGGAGACAAGGGACACGATGTTTTACCCAGGTTCAGCCCTCTTGATGGAGGTAAAACCCTACGCCCCGCTTGATTAATATTGGTGATGTGTGTTACAAGAGTGGATCTACCACGAGATCAAAGAGGCTAAACCCTAGAAGCTAGCCTATGGTATGATTGTTGTTCGTCCTACATAATAAAGCCATCCGGTTTATATAGACACCAGAGAGGGCTAGGGTTACACAGAGTCGGTTACAATGGTAGGAGATCTACATATCCGTATCGCCAAGCTTGCCGTCCACGCCAAGGAAAGTCCCATCCGGACACGGGACGAAGTCTTCAATCTTGTATCTTCATAGTCTTGGAGTCCGGCCGATGATGATAGTTCGGCTATCCGGACACCCCCTAGTCCGGAACTCCCTCAGACGTATCAATGGACAGTAAGCATATCACATACTAGCTGACCATCTAGCTCAACACATCACGATATGAGCAGTATACATCAACAAGCATTCTACCAATCCATCAAAACTAGCTATCAATCCATTGTGTTCAACACTATGATACAACCCTAGCATGCTACAAATCCATCACCAATAGCTACCACAACATCACACTCTCACAGGTCGGCAGTGTACAATGCTACAAGAAGGTTACAAATCAAACCCTACCACATGCACTCAGATCAAACCCCACCACATGCTCTCAGATCTAGCTAGAACGCGTACAAAAAGGGGGTGATTTAAATCACATAGGCTATATGTCGGGGATATACCCCGCGGTATGACCCGGCCGGAGTTGTAAACCGGCTGGGACTTGGTAAACCGGCGGATGGTAAACCGGCGGAGAGTTAAGATAGAGAGTCAAGACAGATGGCTAAGACAGACGGTAAACCGGCTGGTGTTAAACCGGCAGACAATGTTAAACCGCGCATAATGTTAAACCGCAAACAAAGATAATCGGGTTGTCAGGGGTCATGAAGCCCAAGATGTTAAGAAGCCCATGAAGATAAGTTAGAATAGTTAAGTCTTAAGTCCGAGTTGGACTCTACATGTAACCCGCCCCTTCAACATATATAAGGAGGGGTAGGGCTCCCCAAAAAGGGACAAGCTACAAGCAAGAAGAAACAATCTTAGGGCTAGACACAAAGAGGAGAGCCGGTTTACGGAGACTCCCTCGTGATGATAATGAGACCTAGCCTCAAACAGCATGTAGGGTTGTTACCGGATGATGTTTCCCGGGGCCCGAAGCTGTCTAAATCCCTATCTTGTTTTGCGTCTCTCTATTCTGCTCAACCCCTCTCAAGCTACCACATAGATGCGTTGGCCTCATGACTAAATCCTCACCCTAGGACATCTGCCGTGACAATTCCACGACAGTTGACGCCCACCGTGGGGCCATGCGCACGGTGGTATTGAGATCTTGAAGGGATTTTTCCAAGGGATCAAGAATCTTGCAATTTTCAAGAAGAAGAAGAATCATCACGGAAGAATCACAGTCAGATTTGAGACTCATCCGAGATTCAAGAGAAATTAAGGTTATAATCCGTTTGAAGCCATCGTCAAATCACCGAGATCAACATAACCACCACAAATCTCCAAGTATTCACGGGCGTATTGTCTCACATGCAAAACTGTAGTCAAACCGATCTTGACCTAGAGAAGGATTCAGACACAGCCGCAACCCGGATCCAAAACGATTCAACACAGTATATTTTGCCTGGTCGGTTCACTGCCTTGCGGAAGAGCTGATTCAACGTGTTGTTGAACCGCCCCGCGTTAGAGCGTGCTGTGGACATTGATCCGGATTTCCGCCTCCTATGCTGTGGCCCATCATGGTCGAGCCGCCCAGGCCTCCGTCGCCTCGGTCCTGTTCCTCCTAGGCCGTGACCGAGCCGCCGCCGCACCCTTCTGCTTCTCCTCGCTGGACCGCCTCACTGATGAAGCTGTCGACAAGTCGCCACATGCCACCATTGACGCTTCAACACCTCGATGGTCCACTTCCACAATCACGGCCTCGCTCCGCCTCTGCTGTGGCCGAGTCGCCATTACGGCTTCGCCTGCGCGTCGTAACCGCACTTCAAACCGGCCGCAGGCCTAATTCGCTCTCGAGCCCCTCGGCCTTGACCCGCCATTGTTGACCCACTATGATGGATGCTCCATGACCCGCTAGCTGTTGTAGCAAGCCTCCACCTCTGTTTCCAAGTCGCCATCGACAAAGCGCTCGATTGCCGCCGCCGCGACTTCGCTATACCGGGCGCTCTCTAAACTGCCAGCCAGAAGGAAGGAGAATTTCTTTTTCATGAAGAAGTGGTTACAACATCAGATCGAATTAGATTCAGAGCTGCATTGATCCGATTCTACTATGGCATTGGAAAATCACATTAGAGAAAACGAGGACAACCCGGACTCCGCCGCGAACGAACCGCCCCGTGATGACTCCGCTTCCGACTCCAACCCGGCCAGAGCAACTCCGAGTCACCCCTGTCGCTGTGTCATCCCTGTTGAAGCGGCCGTTGAACCACCCCCTAAACCGGCCCCTGCCGGATTCCGCTTCTGCTCCAAGCTGCCAGGCTGCCTCCGTGACCCGCTGTCGCCGGTTCACATCCGTGAGACGCCACTGGCCTTTGCAGAGTCGCCACGGCCCTCCAAAACATCGGCCGCCATTCCGCTAAGTCACCATCGTCGTGGTTCGCCCGCTGTTGCCGCTCCGCTGCCGCTGGGTTCAGCCGCCGGCGCCGGGGCTCACTCCTCCGGCCTGGCCCTATGCCGGCTTCTCCTACCCCACGCGCTGATTCCGCGTGACCCGTCATCGCTGGCTCGCTGTCGTCGCTCGTGATCCGACCTTCACCGTCTTCACCTCGAGCTACATCAGGGCACCTCTGCAGCAGCCGCGAGCAGTGTGGCTCACTTTGTCAACTCGGGCCCGCCCCAACTACCGCCGCCGCTCGCCGCGCGTCCATCCTCACCGAGTCACCCGCTTCCACTATGATCCGACCTCGCTACCGCTCGCGAAGCTACCTCACTACGCGACACGATCGCGCTCGCCTGCATCAAGCCAGCGCCACCTTTGCGCTGAATCGCCGCGGTCAATCTCTACCGAATCGCCGCTCTCCACAGCAGCCGCTCTCTTCTCGTTTCTCCCACGGCTGCGCCTCCGCCTCGCCAACAGACTCGCCCATACGCGTCTTCGGTCAAACCGCCGAGGTCTCGCCCGCTTTGAACCGCTTCAAATCGCCACTCGCCAATGGACCGCCTCGCGCCACGAACTACCGCCGCCGGCTTCGGCCTCTGCTGGTGCGCCCACGCCACCTCCATCATGGCGGCCCACGCGCGTCGCGTGCTTCGCCGCACCTGTCCCCTCGACGAAGCGCCAGAGTTGCTTTAATCCGCCTCACGCTGGGTTCGCGATTGAAGAACCGCCTCGGTCAGTTCCCGCCTCGGTGCGACCACGGCGGCCTGCGGTGTTGCTCGACGAACCACCGGAGTTGCTTCGACCCGCCGCACCTTCGCCGCTTCACCCCGAGCCGGTCCGGTTGCCTCTGCTATTATGCGTGTTATGCGACACATCAAGATATCTTGATAGTTCTTCAGCAGCGAACGAGATATATGAACCAGAAAAGAAGATTTGATGTGAGAAAATAAACCGGCACGGTCCTACCTCCGCCTTGCTTACTTCATCGCTGAGCTGCTGCTGCTTCCACTTGTGATGCCTCTGCGACATTTGTTGACAAGCTTAAGAAATATCAGTGGTACTAGCGGTAATCCGGTTGATGGAAGACCAGTTGATAAAGTATTTTTGACCAACATCCCGGATCAGTTAATGGAAGCAGGATTGACAAGTCAATAGAGGTATATGCAAAGATTTGATCCTGGGTTTGGAATTAACAAGGCACGCACACCATTCAACCTTCCACGTGAAGACTGCGGCTACAGTCATTATAAAAAGGACAAAGGAAGATTGCCAAACATCTGCGTTCATTCAGCGAAAAAATATCGAATGATATACACGGATCATTCATCGTCTGAATAAATCAGGTGAAATCCATCCATTCAATTTTTAATTGATATATTTTGTTTTCTTTTGAAAACAATTACTCGGTGTTGCAATATTTGTTGTTTTCAGGACGATTATGCACGGCAAACATGGTTTATACCATGGGTACGGAGCATGTGCTGGCAATATTTTGACTGGCGTTAGTCCGTGCCACATTACACGGGTGTGCATAAGCCGCCGCCCGTGCAGCTTGATCTACATCAACTTGCTGGGACTGCTCCTGCGATTGATTGGCCTTTCCACACCGACACCGGCTTACAACGCCGTGGCTGGTTCATCAATCTGCTCCCGCGACTGACTTGGCCATGATTAATTTCAAGCTTCACCATGGTGATCATCAACTCCGCGGTGGATAATTTCTGGTTTAACATATCAGGTGATATCAATCCAAATTTGTTTTATCAGCATATATTGTTTTTGTCAAAGAACCGTTTATTTTTGCCTTGGTCTATAGTATTATTTGTGCAGGACAATTGTTCATTGAAAGAGCAAGGGTCGTTTTATGGATATATCCGCGCCTGTGATTGACTCGCCCGTCCACACCGGCTTACAACGCCACGGCCGGCTCATCTGTCTGTGCTGCCTCTGATGTTGCAGTCATCTTTACCGTCCGTCTCTCGCAGCCTGGTCTACATCAACATACCGGGCCGCACCTGTCCGCATGAAGCTGTTTATTGAGTATGAGCAAGTCACAGTTTGGGTAGCTCGGTTTTCTTTCAACAAAATGGAGGCAAATTATCATATACTATCAACCGCGTCTGCACTGGGTGGCTCAATGGGCAGGCGCACAAGTCGCTGCCACTACAGTTTGGGTAAGTTCAAATAGCCAGTTGGAAGGAACCATTGGCCGAGTGGCTGACACGGCTCATACGGGATCATTTATAACCCGCCGCAGTCACCTCATCTTCTATGGATTTACATTGCGTTATTAACACCGATGATATATACCTTCTGCTATGGTCAAGTACGGAGAATCTCAAGATAACTCCTTGAGTCATCTTAAAACTCGGGGGGCTACGATGATATGGCACAGCAAGTCTTGCCAGTTTTAGCAAATTCAAGTGTCCCAGGATGTTGAAGGGAAAGATAACCCGGCCCCGGAGGTTACTCATTGATGAAAATTTAAAGGCCGTCAGAAATATTGCTTCAGGTTTATTGTCCGGTTTAAGGGGAAGTCCGTCTCCCACACAGCGATGAAGCCCTTAGTATCTGGTTCAAATCCGGTTTAAGAGGAAACTATCTCTTGCAAAGCTCTGAAGCTCTCAAATCCGGTTTAAAAATGTCCGTTCAAAAGGAATTAACTTCGCAAGTCCGAGTTTAAAGGCCGTCAGAAAATTTCCTGCCGAAAATGAAGATTCCGGATTAAAATCCGGTTCAAGGGAAAGATGTCTCCCACAAAGCTTTGAAGCTCTCAATATCCGGTTTAATGTCCGGTTCAAGAAGGATTTATCTCTTGCAAAAAAGTTAAAGGGTGCCAAAGAGGACCTGCTGCCATGATGCGCGGTTCAAACATGGGTATCATGCCTTATTGGCTTATCATATTATTGATCACTTGGGGGCTTGGTCATGTCTGAACCATAGTCACACCTCTTGATCAGCGCAATGCCACAGTATCACTTGGGGTCTTTGGTCGTGTCCAAACCATAGCAATGCCATTTGGTAGGCGAAAAGCAGCATCACTTGGGGACTTGGTCATGTCTGAACCATAGTCACGCCTCTTGATCGGCCTAGTGCCACAGCATCACTTGGGGCTTTGGTCGAACCCGAACCATCGCTACACCTCTTGATCGGCATAATGCCAACGCATCATTTGGGGACCTGGCTGACTTGAACCATAGCTACGCCTTTTTGGGGGCATGGTCTTGTCCGACCATGGTAATGCCACTTGATCGGCTCAAAGCCTCATTTGAAATGGTTTTATATTTGCCTTTGCCTCTGTTTTTCTTCTGATAAAATATTTTTTCTGTTGCATTTTCAACCAACATTATTAAATCCGGTTCAACTGCCAGTTACAAATTGACGGAACATGATTAAATCATAATCCGGAGACTATCAGCCCGGTCTGGTTTCGACTATAAGTCACCAGTATATATTTGGATTGCGCCATTGGAATCACGCACTCATAAATCATTGGATTATATTATTCAAATCTTCAAATAGCCAACATGGCTGGATTTTATTATGGTTTTCAGTAACCAGTATTATGATTAAGGTTTTCAAAGTCGCTTTAGCGCAATGGCTACTATATTATCAATGGATATGATTTATTTTACAATTGAAGGAATAGTTCCAAGCCGCTGCAGGCTTACAACCCGACACTTGGGGGCTACATTATTCAACTTAAGATTATATCAAATATGCAAGTCTCATGTCGCTGCAAGCATGCACCATGACACTTGGGGGCTAATGCAAAGTCATTCTTTGCTCATCTTATTGAATACCCGACTCATCACATTATAATGAGCCGGCCCTTGGGGGCTACCAATTGCTCCTGTCAACAATTCAAGTTTTTATGAGCATCAGAATTATAAGTCCCGTGTTGTCGCAAGCATGACAACCCGCACTTGGGGGCTACATATGTGGAATAATCAGTTCGACTAGTGATTGAGATGAACAAACCTGAGTTCTTCAAGCTTGTGACATTCAGATAGCAAATCTTAAGCTGTTACTACGCTACCTTCTTAAGAGTTGAGGGCTACAAGTGATAGGCATATAAGAGGTATATTTTCAAAAGTTGATGTTAACAAACAATTATGATCCGGCGCCATCAATATTTGTAAACCGGCAAAGTTCTACATTCTTAAACCGGCTGAAGATCAAATGAGTATTTCAAAGACCAATATTTTTGTTAAGCATTGGGAGCTGAGTCAAAGGAGTTATTCTTCACAATATTTCTCTGTGATAAACCAATGTCAGCAAATTGATTATGAAGCTGGCCTATTGACCCGGATTTTCTAGAAGGAAATGACAAGGATTTAAAGATGCTTAGGATCAGTTTAACATGGATAAATCCAAATTAAACTGGGGGCTAATGTCGGGGATATACCCCGCGGTATGACCCGGCCGGAGTTGTAAACTGGCTGGGACTTGGTAAACCGGCGGATGGTAAACTGGCGGAGAGTTAAGACAGAGAGTCAAGACAGATGGCTAACACAGACGGTAAACCGGCTGGTGTTAAACCGCCAGACAATGTTAAACCGGCAGACAATGTTAAACCGATAGACAATGTTAAACCGGCAGACAATGTTAAACCGGCAAACAGTGATAACTGGGTTGTCAGGGGTTATGAAGCCGAAGATGTTAATAAGCCCATGAAGATAAGTTGTTTACGGCGACTCCCTCGTGATGATAATGAGACCTAGCCTCAAACAGCATGTAGGGTTGTTACCGGATGATGTTTCCCGGGGCCCGAAGCTATCTAAATCCCTGTCTTGTGTTGCGTCTCTCGATTCCGCTCAACCCCTCTCAAGCTACCACATAGATGTGTTGGCCTCATGACTAAATCCTCACCCTAGGACATCTGCCGTGACAATTCCATGACACTATCGATGCAGCTCGAGGGAGACACGGAACAGGTCGGAGAAGAGGAGGACACGAGTCGCCACCGCCGACCGGAGAAGAAGTGCCACTTACCTGCTCGTCTGTGCCGATCCGCATTGGAGGGAGAGCTCAAAAGGAGGGGGAATGATGGCAGGAGTTTTGGTGGTGAGGTGAAGGAGGCTATATAGGGCGACTGAATCGGCATGAGGTAACCCAAAATCCTCCCGCCGGTTTTTGGGAGCAGCGCGCAAGCTCGCAACATCTCCATGGTCGCATGAGCTCCATGCCGCATTCCCCTCCCCTGGTTCGGCTGAGCCCGGGTCGCTGGAAACTGCCAACTCGGTGGTTTCTAGCTGGCCTAGCTGTGAGGTGCTTTAACATCATGCTATGCAGGCCAAATAGTGCATGCGGGCAATCAAACATCCCAAATTCTTCGTGTTGGCCCTCATGCGGGCAACCAAACATGTCCTAGGCGGTCTAGCAACAAGTAGTTCACTTGTGACCGTACACTAGATGTAATTTGGTGGCCTTATAAAAAGATGTAATTTGGTGGATGCGTTTCTTTCCCCTAAAGAAAAAAACAACTAAACATGTGGAGTTGTAGAAGAGTCAAATGAGTCTATCATAGTCATTGTTCTTTTTTTCTACAAATCCTGACTTGTTTTTAGGAAATCACAGTCTTTGATTTTTTTGAGGGGAAGGCCTTACGGCTAGCTTTATTAACTTCATACAATGCTTACATCATCCGTAAGTAAAACCGAAATGAAACTAGGGGGGCGCCCAACCACAAAGCTGGTGGATCATCCCGTCCTTGTTGAGCTAGTCTATGAGCAACCCTATTGGATTCTATATTACAATGCTGAAAAAAGACCTCCCCGAACTCTAAACGCAGAAAATGACATTCATCAAGTATGGGTCCTGCCACCATCAACTGTTCAGAATTATTTTCCATCGCCTCCACCACTGTCATATTATCCGCCCGAGCAACGAGGGTATGCCCCAATAGACCGGGAAAGCTTTAGTCCCTCCAAGAGCGCAGCCGCCTCAGCCGATTCAACATCACTCACATGATCTAGTTTTGTTGTGGATGTCGCAACAAAAAAACCAAAGTGGTCTCTTATCACAGCACCGCAAGAACCTGTATGACCCTCCAAAAAAGAAGCATATGTATTTAGGACCAGTTGGCCATTCAATGGCCTCACCCATCTGTTAGTTCTTGACATGACAAACTTAGGTGTTTCTGCTCGAACAAAGTTGAGGGCCGTAGCTAATATGGCTTGGCTTGATCTTTCCATATTCTGGACGTCCTCACCCTTTTCTATCTGCCTTCTTTGCCACCAAATGTGCCAGCTAGTCACCGCAATCATCTCCGGCAACTCAATCACATCCGAGTAATTTTTCTAGCTCGCTTTATCACACTGTAGAAAATCTAGTATCTTAGCTCCCAATTTCCCTGGTGGTCCGGCTGTTGTTACTACCTCGTGTAAACCAAGAAGAGACCAGATTCCGAGAGCCCTCCTGCATCCGAAAAGCGCACGCGCCATGTCCTCCGTGTGCTGTTTGTAGACCGGGCATTGTGCCGACGTAGATATGTGCCGATCAGCGAGCACACCAAAACAAGGAATAGCATTATGTAATGATCGCCAAATGAAGATTTTCACTTTATTTGGCACCTTGCGACTCCCGACTTCCTCAAGTGCCATGCCACATAATCCTCAGTATCATCCTGATGCAACATGATTTGGAATATGCGGTCATCATCAATGGGCCAAAAATTATCTCTGATAAGATTATCATCCCAGTCTCCGGATACTGGATCAATGAGCTCATTAACCCGGGTTAGCACTCGATTCCCATGTGGAGTGACAATTTTCCTGGAGGAGCTGTTCGGCACCCAGCAATCCTCCCATATATTCATTTTAAGACCATTTCCCACCCTCCAAATGCTTCCTTTCTTGAAAGTCCGTGTTCCTGCCCAAATACTCTGCCACACAAAGGAAGAGCCTTTCTTCAAACTACAATTGAGTAATTCGCCACTAGGGTAGTATTTCGCCCACAGGACCCTCTCACATAGCAAGTCATGGTACTCAATGAGTCTCCAACACTGCTTGGCTAGAAGCACCAAATTAAAGCTGTGTATATCACGGAAACCCATCCCACCTCTTTCCTTCGGAATGCACATCTTCCACCAAGCAAACCAATGCATTTTCTGCTAGTTTTCACCGTCAGCCCACCAATAATGTGAAATGGCGTTAGTGATCCCCTTACATATTTTCTTCTGGAATTTGAACACACTCATCGCATACGTAGGGATGGCCTGGGCCACCGCTTTGATCAATGCTTCCTTACCACCATAAGATAGAGTTCTTTCCTTCCACCCAATTATCATCTTTTGGATCCTCTCTATAATACGTTTTAAACAATCAACATGGTCTACCACAATCATGGAGGGGAGACCCAAGTACTTATCAGACAGAGATTCAGTCATAATATCCAAAATCTGGCACACCTCCACTTTATTCAACATCTGTATTAGAGCTGAAATATATCGATGACTTTGCTGCACTCACCATCTGTCTAGAGGCCGAACAGTACTCATCCAATATCCTTTTTAATGCGTTCGCATTATCCACATCTGCTCTCATAAGGATCAACGTATTGTAAGCAAAGAGTAAGTGGGATATGATAGGAGAGTCACGACACACCTGGACACCCTTGAGGTTACCCGCTGCTTCCTCAAAAGCAATTAAGTTTGAAAGCCCCTGCACATAATAGAAAAAGGTAGGGGGACAGGGGTCCCCTTGTCTCAAACCTCTTGTGGGATGAAATGGGTGCAGTCTCATTTGAGTTGAAACGCACTTTGTACTCCACTGAAGTCACACATGCCATAATAAGATCAATCCATCTCTCATCAAAGCCCAATCTGCCAAGTATCACCTTCAGAAAAACCCATTCGACCCTGTCATAGGCCTTGTGCATATCAAGTTTTACTGCGCAGTTCGCAACCTTCCCGTTCTTCTTCTTCTTCTTCTTCTTCTTCTTCTTCTTCTTCTTCTTCTTCTTCTTCTTCTTCTTCTTCTTCTTCTTCTTCTTCTTCTTCTTCTTCTTCTTCTTCTTCTTCTTCTTCTTCTTCTTCTTCTTCTTCTTCTTCTTCTTCTTCTTCTTCTTCTTCAAAGAATGTAGACATTCATATGCAACGATCACATTATCTGTTATGATCCGACCAGGTACGGAGGCACTTTGTGTCTCACTAATAATGTCAGGGAGGAAAACCTTTAGTCTTGCTGCGAGCATCTTTGATATCACCTTATAAACAACGTTGCATAGACTTATAGGTCTAAACTGAGACACCTTCTCTGGAACGTCAACCTTCAGAATTAGGACAATAGTAGTGGTATTCCAGCCCTCGGGAATAATTCTAGTATTCACCGCTTCCAGTACTTCTTTCACTAGATCATCTCCCAGCAAGTGCCAATTTTTTAATGAAAAATCACGTGTAGGCCATCAGGCCCCGACACTTTCAAGTTGCCTATGCTGAACAGGGCACGCTTAACTTCTTCTTCGGTATACGGCGCTAGTAACGCTTCATTCATATAGGGTGTAACACGCGGTGTCACTTTATTAATCACATCCATATTTAGTACATCAACTTTTCAAGTAAAAATATTCTGAAAATAAGTATCTATAATATTTTTCATCGCCTCATTATCCTCCTGCCATCCACCATTTTCATCCATTAGTTGCCGAATAGAGTTCCTTTTTTCCGGACTGAGGCAAAATTGTTGAAGTAATTTGTGTTTCTATCTCCAAAGTTCAACCAATTAGCCCTGCTGCGTTGGACCCAGTAAATCTCCTCTTTCTGCATGGTCTCCTCAATCTCAATCAGTAAGCAGCGCTACCAATCCGCCGACTCGTCGATGAGCGGCCCCGCTCGCAGCGATTCCAATTCCTCCTTTAGTTCCTTCAAACGACAATGAGGTGCTTTCAGGACTTACCGATCCCATCAGTGCAGGTCCCGGTGGACCGCTGCTATGCGACGTGCCAGACAATCAGACATGCATGTCCTCTCCCAAGCCTCCATGACCCTCTACTGCATCTCCTCCTCTCAAACAAGTCTGCTGGTCCATACCTGCTGCACCTTCCAAGTCTATCACCACCGGCCGATGATCTAATTTTGTGTGGGCTGCATTTGTGACTACAGCAGCAGGGAACAAGCCAAGGAAATCTCGGTTGCACACTGCTCTGTCCAATCGTTACTGCAATCTGCGTCTTCTTCACGTGAACTGCTCACCGACAAAACCCATGTCCTCAAGTTCACAATCAACCAATGCATCCCTGAAGTTTTGCATCATACTAACTGGCGTTGATGCACCCCCTCCTTCTCGTGCGAGTATAAAATCCCGTTGAAGTCTCCAACAACCACCCATGGGATTTGGTTCTATTGATGCATACCACGTAAGCAGCTCCATGACAAGTGTTTATTTTCCCACTTGGGTTCACCATAGAATCCCGTGAGTCTCCATTGCTCTTCCGGTGCCCCTCCCACAAATGCATCAATGAAATTCTTTGGCTTATCTTTTATGTTAATCACAACGGGATTACGCCAAAAAGGAGTAAACCGCCGCTAGCCACCACACTTTCCACAACCTCCCACCGGTCCATTTTCAACTTTCTCATCAGTTTGATTGCTCTATCTGTGTTCAGATGTGTCTCAGACAAGAAGACGACATCCGTGATGGAAATATGCCCTAGAGGCAATAATAAAATGGTCATTATTATATTTCCTAAATCATGATAAAGGGTTATTATTCATGCTAGAATTGTATTGACCGGAAACTTAAATAGATGTGTGAATACGTAAACAAACACCATGTCCCTAGCGAGCCTCTACAAGACTAGCTCGTTGATCAAATATGGTTAAGGTTTTCTAACCATTGACATGAGTTGTCATTTGATAACGGGATCACATCATTAGGAGAATGATGTGATTTACAAGACCCATCCACTAGCTTAGCATAATGTTTGTTCAGTTTTATTGCTATTGCTTTCTTCATGTCAAATACATATTCCTTCGACTATGAGATTATGCTACTCCCGGATACTGGAAGAATACCTTGTGTGCTATCAAACATCACAACATAACTAGGTGATCAAAGAGATGCTTTATATGTAGGAAATATGCCCTAGAGGCAATAATAAAGTTGTTATTTATATTTCCTTATATCATGATAAATGTTTATTATTCATGCTAGAATTGTATTAACCGGAAACTTAGTACATGTGTGAATACATAGACAAATAGAGTGTCCCTAGTATGCCTCTACTTGACTAGCTCGTTAATCAAAGATGGTTAAGTTTCCTAACTATAGATATGTGTTGTCATTTGATGAACGGGATCACATCATTAGAGAATGATGTGATGGACAAGACCCATCCGTTAGCTTAGCATAATGATCTTTTAGTTTTATTGCTATTGCTTTCTTCATGACTTATACATATTCCTCCGACTATGAGATTATGCAACTCCCGAATACCGGAGGAACACTTTGTGTGCTATCAAACGTCACAACATAACTTGGTGATTATAAAGATGCTCTACAGGTGTATCCGAATGTGTTTGTTGAGTTGGCATAGATCACTCAGTGTATCAGAGAGGTATCTCTGGGCCCTCTCGGTAATGCACATCACTAGAAGCCTTGCAAGCAATGTGACTAATGAGTTAGTTACGGGATGATGCATTACGGAATTAGTAAAGAAACTTGTCGGTAACGAGATTGAACTAGGTATGATGATACCGACGATCTAATCTCGGGCAAGTAACATACCGACGACAAAAGGGAATGACGTATGTTGTTATGAGGTTTGACCGATAAAGATCTTCGTAGAATATGTAGGAGCCAATATGAGCATCCAGGTTCCGCTATTGGTTATTGACCGGAGATGTGTCTCGGTCATGTCTACATAGTTCTCGAATCTGTAGGGTCCTCACGCTTAACATTCGATGATGATTTGTATTATGAGTTATGTGTTTTGGTGACCGAAGTTTGTTCTGAGTCCCGGATGAGATCACAGACATGACGAGGAGTCTCGAAATGGCCGAGAGGTAAAGATTGATATATTTGATGAAGGTATCTGGACACCGGAAAGGTTTCGGGACGTTTCGGATATTTATCGGGGAACTGAGGTGTTACCGGAACCCCCCCGGGGAAGTTATGGGCCTTAATGGGCCATGAGGGAGTAGGAGAGGGAAGGCCACAAGGTGGCGCCCCCAAGGCAGACCGAATTGGACTAGGGGGAGGGGGCGCGACCCCCTCTTTCCTTTCCCTCTCCCTCTCCTCCCTCCTTCCCCCTCTTGGAATAGGAAAGGGAATCCAACTAGGATTGGAAATCCTTGTTGGACTCCCCCCTTGGCGCGCCCTCCTTGGCTGCCGGCCTCCTCCCCCCTCCTTTATATACGTGTCCAGGGGCACCTCAAAGGCACAATAGTTGTTTCTTAGCCGTGTGCGGTGCCCCTCTCCACAGTTTACCACCTCGGTCATATTGTCGTAGTGGTTAGGCGAAGCCTTGCGCGGATCACATCAGCAACACCGTCGCCACACCATCGTGCTGATGGAACTCTCCCTCGACCCTCTACTGGATCAAGAGCTTGAGGGACGCCATTGTGCTGAACGTGTGCTGAACAAGGAGGTGCCGTACTTTTGGTACTTGGATCGGTTGGATCGTGAAGACGGTCGACTACATAAACCACGTTACTAAACACTTCCGCTTTCGGTCTATGAGGGTACGTGGACACACTCTCCCTTCTCGTTGCTATGCTTCTCCTAGATTGATCTTGCATGATCGTAGGATTTTTTTTGAATTACTACGTTCCCCAACAGCGGCATCCGAGCCAGGTCTATGCGTAGATGTTATATGCACGAGTAGAACACAAAGACTTGTGGGCGATAATAGCCATACTGCTTACCACCAACGTCTTACTTTGATTCGGCGGTATTGTTGGATGAAGCAGCCCAGACCGACATTACATGACCGCGTTCATGAGACTGGTTCTACCGACGTGCTTCACGCACAGGTGGCTGGCGGGTGTCTATTTCTCCAACTTTAGTTGAATCGAGTTTGACTACGTCTGGTCCTTGTTGAAGGTTCAAACAGCACATTTGACGAAAAATCCTTGTGGTTTTGATGCGTAGGTAAGAACGGTTCTTGCTAGAAGCCCGTAGCAGCCACGTAAAACTTGCAACAACAAAGTAGAGGACGTCTAACTTGTTTTTGCAGGGCATGTTGTGATGTGATATGGTCAAGACGTGATGAAATATAAATTGTTGTATGAGATGATCATGTTTTGTAAAAGTTATCGGCAACTGGCAGGAGCCTTGTGGTTGTCGCTTTATTGTATGAAATGCAATTGCCATGTAATTGCTTTACTTTATCACTAAGCGGTAGCGATAGTCGTAGAAGCAATAGTTGGCGAGATGACAACGATGCTACAATGGAGATCAAGGTGTCAAGCCGGTGACGATGGAGATCATGACGGTGCTTTGGAGATGGAGATCAAAGGCACAAGATGATGACGGCCATATCATGTCACATATTATGATTGCATGTGATGTTTATCCTTTATGCATCTTATTTTGCTTAGTACGGCGGTAACATTATAAAATGATCCCTCACTAAATTTCAAGGTATAAGTGTCCTCCCTGAGTATGCACCGTTGCTACAGTTTGTCGTGTCGAGACACCACGTGATGATCGGGTGTGATAAGCTCTACGTTCACATACAACGGGTGCAAGCCAGTTTTGCACGTGCAGAATACTCAGGTTAAACTTGACGAGCCTAGCATATGCAGATATGGCCTCGGAACACTGAGACCAAAAGGTCGAATGTGAATCATATAGTATATATGATCAACATAGCGATGTTCATCATTGAAAACTACCCCATCTCACGTGATGATCAGACATGGTTTGGTTGATATGGATCACGTGATAATTTAGATGACTAGAGGGATGTCTATCTAAGTGGGAGTTCTTAAGTAATATGATTAATTGAACTTTAATTTATTATGAACTTAGTACCGGCTAGTTTTTTGCATATCTATGTTGTTTTAGACCAATGGCCTGTGCTACCGTTCCCTTGAATTTTAATGCGTTCCTAGAGAAAGCTAAGTTGAAAGATGATGGTAGCAACTACACGAACTGGGTCCATAACTTGAGGATTATCCTCATTGCTGCACAGAAGAATTACATCCTGGAAGCAACGCTAGGTGCAAGACCCGCTGCAGGAGCAACTCCAGACATTATGAACGTCTGGCAGAGCAAAGCTGATGACTACTCGATAGTTCAGTGTGCCATGCTTTACGGCTTAGCATCGGGACTTCAAAGACATTTTGATTGTCATGGAGCATATGAGATGTTCCAGGAGTTGAAGTTAATATTTCAAGAAAATGCCCGAGTTGAGAGATATGAAGTCTCCAACAAGTTCTATAGCTGCAAAATGGAGGATAATAGTTCTGCCAGTGAACACATACTCAGAATGTCTGGGTACCACAACCACTTGACTCAGCTGGGAGTTAATCTTCCTAATGATAGTGTCATTGACAGAGTTCTTCAATCACTGCCACCAAGCTAGAAAGGCTTCGTGATGAACTATAATATGCAAGGGATGGAAAAGACAATTCCCGAGCTCTTCGCGATGCTAAAGGCTGCGGAGGTGGAAATCAAGAAGGAGCATCAAGTGTTGATAGTTAACAAGATAACTAGTTTCAAGAAAAAGGGCAAAGGGAAGAAGGGGAACTTCAAGAAGAACAGCAAGCAAGGTGCTGCTCAAGGGAAGAAGCCCAAGTCTGGACCTAGACCTGAGACTGATTGCTTCTACTGCAAAGGGATTGGTCATTGGAAGAGGAACTGCCCCAAGTATTTGGCGGATAAGAAGGATGGCAAAGTGAAAGGTATATTTGATATACATGTTATTGATGTGTACCTTACTAATACTCGTTGTAGCACCTGGGTATTTGCTACTGGTTCTGTTGCTCATATTTGCAACTCGAAACAGGGGCTACAGATTAAACGAAGATTGGCTAAGGACGAGGTGACGATGCGCGTGGGAAATGGTTCCAAAGTCGATGTGATCGCCGTCGACACGCTACCTCTACATCTACCGTCGGGATTAGTTTTAAATCTGAATAATTGTAATTTGGTGCCAGCGTTAAGCATGAACATTATATCTGGATCTTGTTTGATGCGAGACGGTTATTCATTTAAATCAGAGAATAATGGTTGTTCTATTTATATGAGTAATATCTTTTATGGTCATGCACCCTTGATGAGTGGTCTATTTTTGTTGAACCTCGATTGTAGTGATACACATATTCATAATATTGAAGCCAAAAGATGCAAAGTTAATAATGATAGCAGCAAATGAAGGAGTCTGGATGAAGGAGTTCATATTCGATCTAGGTGTAATACCTAGTACATCGGGTCCAATGAAAATCTTTTGTGACAATACTGGAGCAATAACCTTGGCGAAGGAATCCAGATTTCACAAGAGAACCAAACACATCAAGAGGCACTTCAATTCCATCTGCGATCAAGTCAAGGAAGGAGACATAGAGATTTGCAAAATACATACAGATCTGAATGTTGCAGACCCGTTGACTAAGCCTCTTCCACGAGCAAAACATGATCAACACCAAGACTCCATGGGTGTTAGAATCATTACTATGTAATCTAGATTATTGACTCTAGTGCAAGTGGGAGACTGAAGGAAATATGCCCTAGATGCAATAATAAAGTTGTTATTTATATTTCCTTATATCATGATAAATGTTTATTATTCATGCTAGAATTTTATTAACCGGAAACTTAGTACATGTGTGAATACATAGACAAACAGAATGTCCCTAGTATGCCTCTACTTGACTAGCTCGTTAATCAAAGATTGTTAAGTTTCCTAACCATAGACATGTGTTGTCATTTGATCAACGGGATCACATCATTAGAGAATGATGTGATGGACAAGATCCATCCGTTAGCTTAGCATAATGATCGTATAGTTTTATTGCTATTGCTTTCATCATGACTTATACAAATTCCTCTGCCTATGAGATTATGCAACTCCCGAATACCGTAGGAACACTTTGTGTGCTATCTAATATCACAATGTAACTAGGTGATTATAAAGATGCTCTACAGGTGTCTCCGAAGGTGTTTGTTGAGTTGGCATACGTCAAGATTAGAATTTGTCACTCCATGTATCATAGAGGTATCTCTGGGCCCTCTCGGTAATGCACATCACTATAAGCCTTGCAATCAATGTGACTAATGAGTTAGTTATGGGATGATGCATTATAGTACGAGTAAAGAGAATTGTCGATAACGAGATTGAACTAGGTATGATGATACCGACGATCTAATCTCGGGCAAGTAACATACCGATGGCAAAAGGAATGATGTATGTTGTTATGCGGTTTGAACGATAAAGATCTTCATAGAATATGTAGGAGCCAATATGAGCATCCAGGTTCCGCTATTGGTTATTGACCGGAGATGTGTCTCGGTCATGTCTACATAGTTCTCGAACCCGTAGGGTCCGCACGCTTAACGTTCGAAGACGATTTGTATTATGAGTTATGTTTTGTGGTGACCGATGTTTGTTTGGAGTCTCAGATGAGATCACGGACATGACGAGGAGTCTCGAAATGGTTGAGAGGTAAAGATTGATATATTGGACGAAGGTATTTGGACACCGGAAAGGTTTCGGGACGTTTCGGATATTTATCGGGGAACCGAGGGGTTACCGGAACCCCCCGGGGAAGTTATGGGCCTTAATGAGCCATAAGGGAGTAGGAGAGGGCAGGCCACAAGGTGGCGCCCCCCAAGGCAGTCCGAATTGGACTATGGGGAGGGGGCGCGGCCCCCTCTTTCCTTTCTCTCTCCCTCTCCTTCCCTCCTTCCCCCTCTTGGAATAGGAAAGGGAATCCAACTAGGATAGGGAATTCTAGATGGACTCCCCCTTGGCATGCCCTCCTTGGTCGCCGGCCTCCTACTCCCCCTCTTTTATATACGTGGCCAGGGGGCACCCCAAAGGCACAACAATTGTTTCTTAGCCGTGTGCGGTGCCCCCCTCCATAGTTTACCACCTAGGTCATATTGTCATAGTGCTTAGGCGAAGCCCTGCGCGGATCACATCACCAACACCGTCGCCGCGCTGTCGTGCTGATGGAACTCTCCCTCGACCCTCTACTGGATCAAGAGCTTGAGGGACGTCATCATGTTGAACGTGTGCTGAACACGGAGGTGCCGTACGTTCGGTACTTGGATCGGTTGGATCGTGAAGACGTTCGACTACATCAACCGCGTTACTAAACGCTTCCGCTTTCGGTCTACGAGGGTATGTGGACACACTCTCCCGTCTCGTTGCTATGCTTCTCCTAGATAGATCTTGCATGATCGTAGGAATTTTTTTGAATTACTACGTTCCCCAACACTATAGGTATCTCCGAAGGTGTTTGTTGAGTTGGCATAGATCAAGATTAGGATTTGTCACTCCGAGTATCGGAGAGGTATCTCTGGGCCCGCTCGGTAATACACATCATAAGCTTGCAAGCAAACAACTAAGGAGTTAGTCATGAGGTAATGTATTATGGAATGAGTAAAGAGACTTGCCAGTAACGAGATTGAACTAGGTATGAAGATACCGACGATCGAATCTCGGGCAAGTAACATACCAATGGACAAAGGGAATTACGTATGTTGTCATAATGGTTCGACTGCTAGACACCTTCGTAGAATATGTAGGAGCCAATATGGGCATCGATGTTCCACTATTGGTTATTGACCGGAGAGTTGTCTCGGACATGTCTACATAGTTCTCGGACCCGTAGGGTCCGCATGCTTAACGTTCGATCACGATATAATATTATATGAGTTATGTGATTTGGTGACTGAATGTTGTTCGGAGTCCCGGATGAGATTAGGGACATGACGAAGAGTCTCGAAATGGTCGAGAGGTAAAGATTAATATGTAGGACGATGGTATTCGGACACCTTTAGTGTTTCGGGCGGTGCCGGGTACTTATCGGGTCACCGAAAGGGATTCCGGGCACCCCCGGCAAAAGATATGTTCCTTATGGGCCAAGAGGGGAAACACACCAGCCACAAGGGGCTGGTGCGCCCCCATATGGGCCGGCCTAGGAGGAGAAGGAAAAGGGGGAGGGGAAAGGAAAGTGTGGATTAGGATTCCTACTTCCTTCCCTCTCCCCCCTCTTTCCTCCCCCCTCGGTTATATATGGCATGGAGGGGACGCGACTTGAGAGGTGTAGGATTCCTCCTACTTGGGCGCCTCGTATGGCTGCTCCCCTCCCGCTCCCACCTATATATATGTCGGTGTCCTGGGAACGGGGGTCCCTAGACTTGCCTGCCTGCGGCCCACGGCGTGGCTCCACCAGCGGCCCCGTACGACCCATCTTATCAGTGAACACTCAAGACCCTCGCGAGGGGCCAAGCCTCGCGAGGTGGATGATGCAAGACCTCCTCAGGGGCGACCTCACTAGGCTGGCTCGCGAGGAGTGGAGAGATCAAGGCAAGGGGCACCTCGCGAGGTTCCTGTGACGCAAGCCATGACGACCAAGGCCAGGCGGGCGCCAGAGCCTGCAGCGTACTCGTTTCCTCTTTGGTGCTAAAGAGGCAAGCGCAGGCGAGGAGTCCCGTGGCATCATGCAAAGGTTTCCATATTAGTGCAACAAGACCAAGACCAGTAGGACGGCAGGACGAAGGTCACCGTGGAGCCCAGGACGGCGTCACCACTAGAGCTTTTGGCAGGCGAAGACCACCTTTAGTCAGGATAGCTTGTACTAGTTGTCTCCCTTCAAATTTGGCCATTGTTGGATCCCTTCCCGCCTACATTTGGGAAGAGGACCAGGGCCTCTATAAATAGGACTAGCCACCACAGTAGGAGGCAACTGATCTTGGGCCATTCAGATCATCCTCAACCACACGAGCTCACCGAGCTCAAGGACACCTCTCCTCAGGAGGCTGTTCTTCCCTTGTACCTGTTCGTCCTCAGCCCAAGAGGTAATCCACCACACCACACTGGAGTAGGGTATTACACCACATCGGTGGCCCGAACCAGTATAAACCCTGTGTCACTTGTTCTGCGAGTTCGACATGCTGAGCTTTGAGATTGTGGTGAGAGCGTGAGCTAGGGCGAGGAGAGATCTTCGTGCGCACCCCAGTGTTCGAACCTCAAGGGTTTTGCCGAAACCCGAAATCCAACATTTGGCGCGCCAGGTAGGGGTGCGCCAGAGCCTCTCTTCCATCAGCAGACCCGCTAACGCTCTACAGCACCGATGTCCGGCGACCTGAGGGCCGACGCTGACCACTGGGCCGCTTCGTCCTCTCAAGAAGACCTCAACTCCACGCTCCAGGTGGCACGCGCACCGCCAAACTCCGCGGGGCGCGGGCGGCATGGTCCGACGCCCTCCACCCTTACCCCGGGACGCGCGCGAGCCGCCGCAAGGGCCTCAAGCTACGCCACGGCGACGATGCCGCACACCCGACGGGAGCAAGCAAACATGAGGGCCACACTCATAGTGGCTCGGGAGCTGCTGTGGTGCCGACTAATGGAGAGTGGCTGCGATGCGTTGCTGGAACGTGTCGCTGAGCTGCTGGACGCCATGACCAGAGGTACGCCGCCTTTCTACTCCCTGCCTACGCCTCAAGTCGTGGCCGGGTCACATGGTGGACCTCGCCACGCTCGCACGCTCCCAGGCGCACCAAGAGGGTTCATCGGCAGCGACGCAGCCGGTGGAACCGGGCGCCCAGCCGCACCTGTGCCTCCCCAGGTGGGCGCGGTCGTGGGTATTGACCCCTAAGGCCCTGGCAGGATGCCGCCCTTCCATCCTCGGGGCGTTGTGTTGGGCCCGATGGCGTGGAGCACGGGGCACTTCGGCGGGGTTTCTAGGGCAACGACTCTGGAGGTTTACGTGCCCCGCATGATGGACTAGGAGTACACGCCGGAAGATGACCCCGGCTCGTTCCTTGAGTCGGGTTGGGAAGAGGAGATGCAGGAAGTTGAGGCCTTCCATGAGCCACCCGGGAGCCTCGCCGACCCCGCCGGCGACAACAGCTGCAGGGTACCACTAAACTCTCAGGAACAAGCTTATGCTAACCATGTGTCGCAAGTGAATCAGGGCGCAGCAGCGGACGGCGGCACGGCAACCCCCCTTCCACTAGGGGAGGCGCACTGGGGGCTGCGTGGGAGGAGTCGGGAGCAAGGCCCCTCCCCGCGCTGCGTGGAGCAAGGCGTCGCCCGGAGGTAGGTCCTCTGCTGGGGAGGCACTGGCGAGCCTTCCCCCAGGCAGAGGGCCCGTGGTCGCCGAGGGTGCCGCTAGGGTCCCCTTTGCCCCTTGGCATCATCCTGGTTTCCGGATGCCCCAACGATGGTCGAGGGTGTTGCAAGGCGGGGCCCTCGCCTGGCGATATGAAGTAAGGCTCACGCCTGTGAAGGTCTCCGCTTGTGACACTGTCATATAATAATGAGTGGGGCTGTACACACCTCAGAGTCTCCGGAGTGCCGCCCTCGGGCCTCGGGGGCTCCTTCCCATGTCCTAGTGGAAGCACCATGTTCCGCGCTGGCCGTCGACACTGTCCCCCAATGACTATGCTCACAGCCAATGAAAGCACTTAGCTCCGTGCTGGTGGGAAGACTAGCTAGATGCCGGACGCTGCCATTTGCTTTTGACATCTTTTCTATAGCTCAGACTTGCAGCTTTTGATCTTGAATTTGAAGTTGTATTTCCATTGGCAGTCGCGGGGGCACCTTTTCTCGTTCGTGTTGATTTCGTGAGTTTCTGGATTCGTGTTTTGTTTGAGATTTGCGTCTGTTGTCCCCCCTTCCGAGCACCTCGCGAGCGGGGGCTGGCAGCGGCATACACGCACTACACGCGCACCTCGCCATAACTGGCGCTCTCTTCTCGCGAGGCCCTCTTGGGTGGACCAGCGGACCCCTCAGGAAACCAAAACCTCGCAAGCTCGTGAGGGGCTCCTGAAAGCAGAAGTGCTCCCTGGGTGATTTTGATAATTAATGACAACATATCTCTTGTTGGACTAATACTTTTACCTAGTATGTTTCAGACAAGTTCAACAAATTAAGTGGCATGGACTAAAGGATGTGGAACCCCTTCAAGATGCTAAGGACAAAGGATTAGCTCAAGCTTCAAGATCAAGACTCTACATTTTCTATTTTAGTGATCCAAGATCACATTGAGTCTATAGGAAAAGCCAATACTATCAAGAGGGGATGAGGTGTTGCTTAATGGCTTGCTTGCTCAAAGTGCTTAGTGATATGCTCCAAAACCCTCAACTACCTTCCCACATCCACATATGACCTAAACCAAAAGTCAAACTCGGACCCATCGATTCTTTCTATCCGGCGCCACCGAGTTCAGATGTCATAGCCACTGCCACAAACCCTAGGCAAATCGGTTTCACCAATAGGGATCTCGGTCTCACCGAGATGGGATTGTAATCTTTCTGTGTATGTCCATTACCAATATCAGTCTCACCGAGATTGAGCAATCGGTACTACCGAGATTACAATGCAAACTCTCTGGTCAACTTATTACCAAAATCGGTTCCACCAAGTTTGTGTAATCAGTCTCACCAAGTTTGCCTGACCAACTCTCTGGTTGTCTTATTACCAAAATCGGTCCCACCGAGTTTGTGTAATCGGTCTCACCGAGATTACGTTATGCCCTAACCCTAACCATGTCGGTCCTACCGAGTTGCATCTCAGTCCCACCGAAAATCCTAACGGTCACTAGGTTTGCTGAATCGGTCCGACCGAGTTTCTCAATTCGGTCTCACCGAGATTGGTAAATTGTGTGTAACGGTTAGATTTTCTGTGGAGGCTATATATACCCCTCCACCCACTCTTCATTCGTGGAGAGAGCCATCAGAACATATCTACACTTCCAATACACATTTTCTGAGAGAGAACCACCTACTCATGTGTTGAGGCCAAGATATTCCATTCCCACCATATGAATCTTGATCTCTAGCCTTCCCTAAGTTGCTTTCCACTCAAATCTTCTTTCCACCAAATCCAAATCCCGTGAGAGAGAGTTGAGTGTTGGGGAGACTATAATTTGAAGCACAAGAGCAAGGAGTTCATCATCAACACACCATTTGTTACTTCTTGGAGAGTGGTGTCTCCTAGATTGGCTAGGTGTCACTTGGGAGCCTCCGACAAGATTGTGGAGTTGAACCAAGGAGTTTGTAAGGGCAAGGAGGTCGCACTTCGTGAAGATCTACCGCTAGTGAGGCAAGTCCTTCGTGGGCGATGGCCATGATGGGATAGAAAAGGTTGCTTCTTCGTGGACCCTTCGTGCGTGGAGCCCTTCGTGGAATCGCGCAACCGTTACCCTTCGTGGGTTGAAGTCTCCATCAACGTGGATGTACGATAGCACCACCTATCGGAACCACGACAAAAACATTCGTGTCTCCAATTGCGTTTGAATTCCCCAAACCCTTCCCTTTACATTCTTGCAAGTTGCATGCTTTACTTTCCGCTGCTCATATACTCTTTGCATGCTTTCTTGATATGTATTGTGTTTGTTAAACTTTTGCCAAAACTCCACTTCAACTTAAGGAAGTTAAAAACTGCAACTTTTGGTACTTAGTGTCTAATCACCCCCCTCTAGACACCTCTTCTCGATCCTTTCAATTGGTATCAGAGCATTGGTCTCCATTGCCTTGGTTTAAACACCTTTGGAGGAAGATGGATGTGTCTACTTTGGGGAGTCTTAGACATAGAGTGCCTATTCTTGATGGAGAATATTTTCATGAATGGAAAAATGAAATGCTTGAGATTTTCAATGAATATCACTTGAACAAGTACATTGCTAGCCCTTGTGCACCTCATATTGATCCCTTGCATCCTACACCCGAAGAGGATCTTGACATGATTCGCAATCTTAGAATGATCAATCTTATCATAAGAGGATTGCCCAAAAATTTGATTGCTAGTTTGCCTACTCTTGATTGTGCCTATACTATATGGAAATTTCTTAAGGAACGATTTCCAGATTATTCCTTGAAAAATTTAGATGAAATTCTCCATAAGTCTATTGCTTTGAGTAAGATGAATTCTAGTGATCCTAGCTTTGGTGATTATCTATTTGAGCTTACCAATCTCATGCGTGCCATAGGAAATGTTGGGATCATTAGCGATATCATATCCGAAACTATTAGAATTCATAAAGGTGACCATTGTGATGATCATTTGTCTAATGAATTACCCTCTAGGAATTGATCAATCACAAAATGATGTTGAACATGGATACTATGATGAAGATGATGATAGTGACTATGATCTCGATGATGCGATGAGACACTTTGGTCTTATGGAAAATCTTCGCGGCTACATGGCTGGAGGAAAGGAATGGGTCCTTGATAGTGGATGTACTGATCATATGACCGGAGATAAAGACATGTTCCGTGAGCTTGCTGGAAAAGACGGCCCTCGAAAGTATGTCACTTTTGGTGATAATTCAAAGGGTAAGGTGGTTGGCCTTGATAAGGTGGCCATCTCACATGATAGCTCCATACAAAATGTCATGCTCGTTGAATCTCTTGGCTACAACTTACTTTCAGTATCTAGACTTGTTGATTTCGGTTTTAATGTCCTATTTACTGAAGTAGACTGCCAAGTGTTTCGTAGAGATAATCATAAAATGGTCTTTACCGGTATACGTAGAGGACAGGAAAAGCCGAAATCCATGGCAGCCCTTACCACACTCATGACCCGCTTTTGCGCGGGAGAGGGCAACTGGCTAGCTCGAAGCAACAACTTGGCCAAACACCCTGGTAGTTCGGATACCAAGGACAACAATGGCAGGTCGCGTCGCAACAAGCATAAACGCCGCATTAACGGTGATAATGCTGAAGATACGGCTGTAAATGCCGGATTCAGAGGCTCTCAACCCGGTCAGCGGAAGAAGCCATTCAAAAGAAATACCCAGGGCCCGTCCAACTTGGACCGAATACTCGATCGCTTGTGCCAGATACATGGCACCCCCAAAAAACCAGCCAACCACACCAACAGGGATTGTTGGGTGTTCAAGCAAGCAGGCAAGCTAATCGCCGAAAACAACGACAAGGGGTTGCATAGCGATGACGAGGAAGAGCCCCGGCCGCCGAACAATAGAGGACAGAAGGGTTTTCCCACACAAGTGTGGACGGTGAACATGATATACGCAACCCACATCCCCAAAAGGAAGCGGAAGCGTGCGCTTAAGGGCGATATCGCGATGGAGCCATCGCCCAAGTTCAACCCATGGTCTGCCTGCCCGATCACCTTCGATCAAGGGACCACCCACTAGCATCCGTCCACGGCGGTTTCGCGCATTGGTTCTTGACCCAATTATTGACGGATTTCACCTCACCAGAGTCCCGATGGACGGCGGTAGCAGCCTGAACCTGCTTTATCAGGATAAGTGCGCAAAATGGGCATAGACCCCTCAAGGATTAAACCCACAAGGACGACCTTTAAAGGCGTCATACCAGGTGTAGAGGCCAATTGTACAGGCTCAGTTACACTCGAAGTGGTCTTCGATCCCGGATAACTTCCGGCGAAGAGTTAATCTTCAACATAGTCCCGTTCATGGCGGCTATCACGCCTTTGCTCGGACGAACAACATTCGCAAAATTCAATGCGGTGCCGCACTACGCATACCTCAAGCTAAAGATGCCAGGCCCTCGAGGCGTAATCACGGTCAATGGAAACACCGAACGCTCTCTCCGAATAGAGGAGCATACGGCCGCCCTTGCGGCAGAAGTGCAGAACAACCTCTTAAGGCAATTCTCCAGTCCGGCCAATAAACAACCGGACACTGTCAAGCGCGCCCGGAGTAACCTACAACAAGACCGCCTGGCACGATCCGAGCACGCGTAGCAATCCGGCCCCAACCCTAGACCTCGCGGAATTGCGAAGCCAGTACTAGGCGTACATAACTACGCTCTGGAGATACCATGGGCATAAGGGGAGGGGCACGACCACGCGCCCAAGAATGCGGCTCAACCGCACCAAGGGCTCCCGATTGTGTCATTCTTTTTCTTTTTTCTTTTTTTCTTACTTTCAGGACTCTGTTCTCCAGATGCCCTGTCCGGCGTTCGCGCCGAACTCACGATGCAACAGCCAGGGAAGCAGAAAACCGCATCGAGTGTCCAGGTGGTCTCTTCTTCGAGCATTATACCTGTTTTACATACCATCCCGCAGCTTACCCCTGGAGGGGGACATGTTAAATAGTCCCATCCCTTGCTTATCGCACCATTTGTATCATTCTGCTTTCATTGCAGTCCCTTTTTGAATAAACAATACATAGCTTTTGCCTATTATTGCACTTCTTTCTTTATTTATATATATGTTCATTTCATGACATGTTGCACCCGTACACTTTGGTACGGCCAATGCACCAGGGGCTTAAGTTCCCCAGAATATGGTGTTAGAAGTCCGAACACTTTCACAAGTGCGGCACCCCGAACTTATAGCATTGTATGCATTGGCTCCGAATCATGTCTTGGGTCAATAGTTGGGTTTGCCCGGCTCCCATGTTTTGGTACCTTACTTTCCGTTATATCGGCTAAGGTAGCGCTGGGAGAACCACTGCGATTGTGCCCCGGTTGAGCTGGGTTGAGCACCTCAGTGGAGAAAGCTAAAACTAACCGTCATGATAGGGCAAGAGCCGGTCGCTGTTCGAGAGGTTTTTTGGGTCCCTAAAGACTTATGCCGCTTAGAGCGAGGAGTCGGCATTGTCCGGCCAAAGGCGTGGATAGCGCCCCGAACTCGGTCTTCCGAATACTAGAGGCTTCGCCGAAATTTAAAATTATAGAATTCTATGGCTAAGTGAGAGTGTTCAAGCATTATAAGTCCGGTTGCCTTGTTCGTTGCATTGGCGCCTCCTCGATGGACCCAAGAATGGGAACAAGAGCGCTCAAGTTTATCCCAACACCCCAAAGACTCGTGGCATGGGGGCTGAAGCCAACGACTTGCCATCTCTCAATTTTGATAAGCGGCCGCACAGAAGGTAATATTTTAAATTAACAAGCGTTGCTTAGCGCATAATGAACAAGTTTTCAGCGCACAGGATAACAAATGCGAGTCTATTCAAAAATTACATCTTTGGAGCACTCATCCGCTATACGGCGAGCACCCTTCAGGACGCCCTCATAATACATTTCGGGCGTGCGATGCTCCTTGCCCTTCGGTGGCCCGTCCGTCACAAGCTTCTCCCCATCCAGCTTGCCCCAATACACTTTAGCACGGGCAAGGGCCCGACGGGCACCTTCAATGCAGACGGAGCACTTGATGACTTCAATCCATGGACAGGCGTCCACCAGCCGCCGCACCAGCCCAAAGTAGCTCCCAGGCATGGCTTCCAATGGCCACAGCCGAACTATGAGGCCCTTCATGGCCTGTTCGGCGACCTTGTGGAGCTCAACCAGCTGCTTCAGCTGGTCGCTTAGGGGCACCGGATGTCCGGCCTCAGCATACTGAGACCAGAATACCTTCTCTGTCGAGCTCCCCTCCTGGGCGCGGTAGAACGCGGCAGCATCAGACGCACTACGGGGCAGATCTACAAATGCTCCCGGAGAGCTCCGAATCCGGGTAAGTAATAGGTAATTGACTTTTACATTCTTGCTTTGCATAAAGAATGCCTTACCCGCCGCTATCTTCTTTAATGATTCAATTTCTTGGAGGGCTTTTTGGGCTTCGGCCTTAGTGGCTTTGGCACTCTCAAGAGCCGAGGCGAGCTTGGACTCTCGAGTCTTCGAGTCACACTCCAAACTCTCGTGTTTTTCCACGAGAGCCTGGAGCTCTTGCCGCACCTCCGCCACCCGCTCCTCCTGCTTTTCTCGCTCGGTGCGCTCTGCGGCCGCTTTGCTTTCGGCCGCAGACACCGCTTCCTTCAGGGTCGCCACCTCGTTCGTGGCCCCCACAATACCCATGTTATTCCTGTCATTTTTTTGCAACCGAATCCTTTCTATAAGGTACTTCTTTAATAAGGTATTACTTACCTTCCTTGTCCTTGAGCTGCTTCTTGGCTTGGCCGAGCTCGTTCTCGGACCGCTCGAGGCTCTCCTTCAATGCATTGACCTCCATGATCGGTCTGGCAGAGTCAGCAGGGCAGCCTGCATTCCCATATTGACATAATTATGTTAGACTCCTACGTATATATTTTTAGATCCTCAATCCGGCTTTTCTTTCCGAACACCGAACTAAGCATCGAGGGCTACTGCTCTCGCGGTAATATTTTTACATATTCTAAACTTACCTCAAAGCCTGTTAGAAGGGTGGTACAAGCTTCAGTCAGCCCGCTCTTGGCGGACTGAACTTTTTGGATCATCGCACTCATGATAGTGCGGTGCTCCTCGTCGATGGAGGCGCCGTTAAGCGCCTCCAACAAGCTATCCGGTGCCTCCGGTTGGACGGGGGTAACCAGTGTCGCAGTCTTGCCCTTCTTACGAAGGGGCCGCCTGCCGGCCTTCGGAACCATTGCTGGTTCTCGGCGGAGTCCGCATAGTGCGGACTTAGAGCCCTCGGGTTCTGCCCCCTCGCACTCAAGTCCCGGGAGGTCGCCTTCTTGGCGCCTCGAGACCACCTCCTCCTGGTTGGGCCCCTTTTGGGACTCCACCACGGCGTCATCTGCGTCATGAGGAGAGGAGGCGGTCGGAAGTGAAGTGCTATTCACATCCGACGTATTCAGGGAGCCGCTCGACGAAGTGGCAAGATCGTCCCTGGGCGAGCTACATGGTTATATTCGGCGTTAGAAGACACTATGAGGAAAATGTAAATCCATGAGTTATTCTGGAAACCGGACACTTACAATCTCGCCAGGGGCTTGGCCCTTGTTGGCCACTCCTCCTCATCGCTGTCGGCATTGGCGGAGAAGTCCGGAGGAAGGGTCCTTCCCTTCTTGGACCCTCCGGCCTCCCCAGTTGGGGCGGCTTTCCTTTTATTCTCCCCCCTCGCTGGGGGAGAGGCTTCTTCTTCCTCCTCCTCTTCTTCAGAGGAGGATTCCGCCTCAGGGTGGTCAGGCGATGAGCCCGACGGCACCTGGCGTCGGGAGCTCTTTCGAGTCCCCGTGGCCTCCTTCTTGGCCTTCTTCTACGGCACCACGTGAGGTGCCGGAACCAGCAGCCCCTCCAATCGGGCGTCCGCTGGGTCTTCTGGCAAAGGGGCCGGACAGTTAATCTGTCCGGACTTCACCAGCCAGTCCTGTCAAAAGTTAGGGAGTTTTAGATCCCGCATAAAGTCAAACTATGAAAAAAGAGCCCCATAAAGGGCAAAATAACTTACCTCATTGGCTGGACGCTGCGAGCTGAATCCGCGATCTTCGGTAGCGGATGTGGGAGCCTCGGCGCCCCTGAACAACACCTTCGGGCATCTTCGTGCGTAGTGTCGAAGAGCCTTTTCGAGTTGGGTTACATGCGGATCGAACTCCCACAATTTGAAGGCCCGTTGTTGGCATGGGAGAATTCGGCGGATGAGCATCACCTGGATTACGTTGACAAGCATGAGATTCTTGTCCACCAGGTTCCGGACGCATGTTTGGAGTCCGGATAGCTCATTCGAATCCCCCCACGTCTGGCCCGTCTCTTTCCATGACGTGAGCCGTGTGGGGAAGCCAGATCGGAATTCGGGGGCCACCACCCATTGAGAGTCGCGCGGCTCGGTGATGTAGAACCACCCCGATTGCCACCCGTTTACAGTCTCTACAAAGGAGCCCTCGAGCCATAGGACCTTGGCCATCTTGCCAACCTTGGCGCCTCCGCACTCTGCTTGGCGGCCGCCGACTACCTTCGGCCGGACATTGAAGGTCTTCAGCCATAAGCCGAAGTGGGGCTGGATGCAGAGGAAGGCCTCACACACGACGATAAACGCCGAGATGTTGAGGATGAAATTCGGGGCCAGATCGTGGAAATCTAGGCCGTAGTAGAACATGAGCCCCCGGACAAATGGGTGAAGTGGAAACCCTAGTCCGCGGAGGAAGTGGGGGAGGAACACCACCCTCTCATGGGGCCTGGGGGTGGGGATGAGCTGCCCCTTGTCGGGCAGCCGATGTGCGATGTCGTCGGACAAGTATCCGGCCTTCCGCAGCTTTTTTACTTGGCCCTCCGTGACGGAGGAGACCATCCACCTGCCTCCCGCTCCGGACATGGCTGGAGATGGTTGAGGAAGGATGTGCGGACTTGGGCGCTGGAGCTCAGAGTGCGCGGAAATGGATGAGCAAGGGAGGAGGAAGGCGTAGGTGAAAAGGTGGATCCTTATCCCCTTATATGGACGGACGAAGCTATGCGTCCCCCACCAGCCTGATAAAACTCGCTTATCTCCCAAGCGCCGCAATCAATGGCGCGGTTGGGTTACCCACGTCCGTATTGATGAGAATCCCGGAATAAGGGGGCACGATCTACGCTTTGATAAGACGTGCCAAGGAAACCGCCTCGCTGAACGAGCTGAGGTGGAACAGTAAAAAACATTCGTATAAAGGCCTGGCCGTGGTGTGATGTCACGCCGCGGAATACGTCAGCAGATCTGTGCAAAAAGTTATTCTCTCTACGGTGGTATGTGGAACTTGTTTTGCGAGCGGACACTATCCTGGTGTTCAAAACCTTCTATGAAGTATTCAAGGAGGAACCCGCCTTGCAATGCCGAAGACAATATGCGGCGCGAATCGCGTCATTGAAGCCTAGTTCGAGGGCTCTTGAGGAGTCTGGACTAGGGGTGTCCGGACAGCCGAACTATCATCTTGGCGGACTCCTAGACTATGAAGATACAAGATTGAAGACTTCGTCCGTGTCCGGATGGGACTTTCCTTGGCGTGGAAGGCAGGCTTGGCGATACAGATATGTAGATCTCCTACCATTGTAACCGACTCTGTGTAACCCTAACCCTATTCGGTGTCTATATAAACCGAAGGGTTTTAGTCCGTAGGACAGAACAACAATCATACCATAGGCTAGCTTCTAGGGTTTAGCCTCTCTGATCTCGTGGTAGATCTACTCTTGTACTACCCATATCATCAATATTAATCAAGCAGGAGTAGGGTATTACCTCCATCGAGAGAGCCCGAACCTGGGTAAAAACATCACCCTTGTCTCCTGTTACCATCCGCCTAGACGCACAGTTCGGGACCCCCTACCCGAGATCCGCCGGTTTTGACACCGACAGTTGATTTCACTAAAAAGGCTCAACCTAGAACTTGCTTAATTGCTAAATCTTCTAAAGGCTGGTTGTGGCATAGAAGGCTAGGCCATGTGGTCATGCGAAACCTTGACAAACTCATTAAAGGAAATCATATCCTTGGCGTTAACAATGTCATATTTGACAAGGATATACTTTGTAGTGCTTGTCAAGCAGGGAAACAAGTTGGAGGAAGTCATCGCGCTAAGAACATCATGACCACAAGAAGACCACTCGAGCTACTTCACATGGATCTCTTTGGTCCAAATGCCTACAAGAGTCTTGGTGGTAACTCATTTGGTCTAGTCATGGTTGATGATTTTTCAAGATTTACATGGGTGTTCTTTCTTGATGACAAATCGCAGGTCCAAAAGATCTTCAAAAACTTTGCTAGGAAGGCCCAAAATCAATTTGACGTGAAGATCAAGAAGGTTCGGAGCGACAACGGAACGGACTTCAAGAACGCAAATGTGGATGCCTTTCTTGACGAGGAAGGGATTTCACATGAGTTCTCGGCTACGTACACACCTCAAAAAATGGAGTCGTTGAGAGGAAGAACCGGACTCTTATCGAGATGGCAAGAACGATGCTTGATGAGTACAAGACGCCAAAACACTTTTGGGCGGAAGCGGTTGAGACAACTTTTCATGCAACAAATCGTTTGTATCTTCACAAGCTACTCGGAAAGACGGCATACGAGCTTCTCACCGGTAACAAACACCAAGTTGGATACTTTCGGGTATTCGGCTCAAAGTGCTACATTCTTGATAAGCATCTTCGTTCTAAATTTGCTCCTAAGTCTCATGAAGGTTTCCTACTTGGTTATGGCTCAAACTCTCACACATACCGTGTCTACAACAATTTCACCCAAAAGGTTGAAGAAACGATAGATGTGTAGTTTGATGAATCTAACGGCTCGCAAGTACAGCAATTGCCAATTGATGTAGAAGACAAATATCCCTCGGAAGCAATCCAAGACTTGTCTATTGGCAAGATTCGTCCAATGGAGATGAAGGAGAGTACCTCGTCCGTCCAAGTGGAAGCTTCCACCTCACAACAAGGTGAACCAAGAGTTGATACGGAAGTATCCACAAGTGGGACACACCAAGATGAAGAAAACGAGGAAGTACACCAAGACAAACGTCAACAACCTCCTTCTCCACCACGACAAGAGAACTACAACGCTAACAATGAAGAAGGCCAAGAAGAAGAACAAGATGAAGAAGATGTTCAACCAAAACCCAAGCAGAAGCTTTCACGAGTTTGAGCAAGAATTGCTAAAGATCATCCCGTGGAGCAAATCTACAATGACATCCAAACCGGGAGAATCACTCGCTCTAAAACTCATTTGGCTAACTTTTGTGAACATTACTCATTCATCTCTAGCATTGAACCTATGAAGGTTGAAGAAGCATTGGAGGATCCGGACTGGATAAACACTATGCATGAAGAGATACACAAATTTGAAAGAAATCAAGTATGGACATTGGTTGAGAAGCCCGACAACAACCACAACATCATCGGTACCAAATGGGTGTTTCGCAACAAGCAGATGAAGATGGACAAGTGGTTCGCAACAAAGCACGTCTCGTCGCCGAAGGCTACACACAAGTCGAAGGTATGGACTATGGTGAGACATATGCTCCCGTTGCTAGACTTGAGTCCATTCGCATCTTACTTGCTTATGCTAATCACCATGATATCACTTTGTACCAAATGGACATTAAAAGTGCTTTTCTAAATGGTGAAATTGAGGAGGAAGTTTATGTTAAGCAACCTCCCGACTTTGTCAATCCTAAGAAACCTAATCATGTCTACAAACTTCACAAAGCCCTTTATGGTCTTAAACAAGCTCCTAGAGCATGGTATAAATGCTTGACCAAGTTCCTTATTGAAAAAGGCTTTGAAATTGGAAAAATAGATTCTACTCTTTTTACTAAAAGGGTTAATGGAGAACTATTTGTATGCCAAATTTATGTCGATGATATTATATTTGGATCAACTAACCCTCATTTTAGTGAAAAGTCTGGGAAGCTAATGTCGGAGAAGTTTGAGATTTCTATGATGATTGAACTCAAATTCTTTCTTGGTTTGCAAATCAAGCAAACTAAGGAGGGTACTTTTTCTCTCAAATGAAGTACACCAAGGACTTATTCAAGAAGTTCAATATGCAAGAATGCAAAGGTATGACTACACCCATGCCTACTAGTGGACATCTTGATTTGACCAAAGATGGTGAACCGGTTGATCAAAGGTTTATCGCTCTATGATTGGTTCATTATTATATCTATGTGCTTCACTTCCCGATATCATGCTAAGTGTATGCATGTGTGCACGATATCAAGCTGCTCCTAAGGAATGTCATCTTAAGGCCGTGAAGAGGATAGTGAGATACTTAATACATACACCAAATTTTGGCATTTGGTATCCAAAGAGGGCTTCCTTTGATCTTGTTGGCTACTCTGACTCGGACTGTGCCGGTGACAAGGTTGATAGAAAGTCCACTTCGGGTACTTGTCAATTCCTTGGTAGATCTCTTGTGTCTTGGTCTTCCAAGAAACAAAACTCGGTATCCTTATCCACCACCGAAGCGGAATACATTGCCGCTGGTTCATGTTGTGCTCAATTGCTTTGGATGACCCAAACTCTTAAAGATTATGGGATATATGTGAAACATGTTCCATTACTTTGTGACAATGAAAGTGCTATCAAGATTGCTCGCAATCCCGTGCAACACTCTCGAACTAAGCATATTGAAGTTCGTCATCATTTCATTCGAGATCACGTTGCTAAGGGTGACATAAACCTTAAGCATGTTTGCACCGATAAGCAATTAGCGGATATATTCACTAAACCACTTGATGAGAAAGTGTTTTGCAGGTTAAGAGGTGAATTGAACATCATTGGTGCTTCAAACTTGGAGTAGGAACTCCATTGGATGCATGCAAGACTTGAGCTTACGACTAATCCTTGAGATTTCTCCTATGGTGATCTTATGTCTTGGAAAATTTGCATCTTGCATGTTATCCAACCCTTGTAGGTACTTGGATGAATCTAATTCTATGAGATTGCAACTCACTCACATCTTGAGCAATCTCTACATCACCAAGTCTCTACACGATGATGGTTGAAGACAAGGAAGCACGAAACAATTCAAACATATCCTTTGACAAATTCTATGTTGAGTTTCATATTTGTCATGTTGGATACACAAGTGCTCTTCCTTGCAAAAACTAACCCATGTAGGTAGATGAACTCAAACTCCAAGTGGTGCTCCCAACTCTTGATGAGCTACATCAACCTTGAGCAACCCACACAAGTTCAACTACATGATCACGATCAACACCACAATCCAAGGTATGTTATTCCATCTTAGAGAAGCTTTACTCCAAGTCGTGAGTCAAAGCAACTCGACAAGATGTGAATACATCAAGATGCTTAAACAAAAAATGGTAACCCCATTTTGAGCTTAAACGATGAGTATGGCCTATGATCAAGTGATCTCACTTGACTCCTAAGTCAATATACTCTAACATAGGTGACTTTGTCACCGCCCAACTCTAGATGAAGTTCTCTTGTGTTCTTTTCTGTGCTCTTGCATTTGTCTCATGCATATTTGTTTCCCCTTTCAACTTCATCTAGATCTTTTAGTTTCTTTTCTTTGCTTTTTGTTCTGCATTTTCTGCATCCTATTCATTGAAAATCTTTCAGTTAATTTCTTGCAAATCATTGTGAGATCTTATTTGTCTAGTGAGCTGAGGTGACAAGTGTTTTTCTCTGTGATGAACTCGGTTCCACCGGTCTCATATTTCTGGTCTAGCCGAAGTTTTTCGGTGCAACCAAAGCATCCAACTCGGTAACACCGATTTCACTACAGGAAAAACAACTTGCCACTTATTCATGCTTTATTCTTGATCCAGCTCCACTCAATGAATCTTGTCCTCTGCAAGCATCACATTTACCTCAATGCTTTGTGCTGTGATTCAAGGACCGAACCCATTCACAACAAATTCCAGAAGACCCTTCTTGGAAATTGATGTCAAAGGGGGAGAGAGAGATCACATCAAAGCTTAATCAGATCTCCTGGGGGAGGGAATACTCCAGGAAAGAGTAATCTTCAAGGATGCCAGATGCTTGATGTTCAAGAGGAGAGATGCCACATGTCTTCTTGGGGGAAAGACATGTTCATATGTGCTTATTTGCATTAGCTTTGTTCATTTGTTTCTTTGAGCTCTGTTTTCTGTTCCCTATCTTCTCCCAGTATCCCATGCTAGATTCAGGGGGAGCAAGACATCCAAGGGAAAGAAAATTCTTAAATTCATTGCATATCTTTCTCTTTGGGGACATGTCAATATCTATCGTGGTACTCTGTACTCACTCTACATGTCATCCCAGTCTTGGTACTCTTGTGGTTTCTTTTGTTTGCTCTAGCTAGTAGGTGCTTCTGTGTTATCTAACCTTGTTTACGCAGGCTCATCCCATCCTAGCCAACTCAAGACCACAAGGTAAGTATATGCATCATAGTCATGTGTATGAGAAATTCTTGCTAATGTACATACTGTTTGCAAGAAGGACTCATGGGCATGAAGGTACATTTCCCATATTCATATCTTTTGCCCTAATGCATATAGCCAAGATAAATGTAACACATTGCCTACTCTGTCATGGTTATGCTCTCACATGCTTCTATATTCCATATTCACATGATTGCATACATGTAGGGGGAGCCTATGCTTGTTACATGTCTTTCGAAAGCTTTACTTGCTATTCTCTATATCTTTATCTAAAGCTTTGATGTATGTTGGCATCAATTACCAAAAAGGGGGAGATTGAAAGCACAAGTGCTCCCTGTGTGATTTTGATAATGAATGACAACATATCTCTTGTTGGACTAATACTTTTACCTAGTATGTTTCAGACAAGTTCAACAAATTAAGTGGCATGGACTAAAGGATGTGGAACCCCTTCAAGATGCTAAGGACAAAGGATTAGCTCAAGCTTCAAGATCAAGACTCTACATTTTCTATTTTAGTGATCCAAGATCACATTGAGTCTATAGGAAAAGCCAATACTATCAAGAGGGGATGAGGTGTTGCTTAATGGCTTGCTTGCTCAAAGTGCTTAGTGATATGCTCCAAAACACTCAACTACCTTCCCACATCCACATATGACCTAAACCAAAAGTCAAACTCGGACCCATCGATTCTTTCTATCCGGCGCCACCGAGTTTAGATGTCATAGCCACTGCCACAAATCCTAGGCAAATCGGTTTCACCGATAGGGATCTCGGTCTCACCGAGATGGGATTGTAATCTCTCTGTGTATGTCCATTACCAATATCGGTCTCACCGAGATTGAGCAATCGGTACTACCGGGATTACAATGCAAACTCTCTGGTCAACTTATTACCAAAATCGGTTCCACCAAGTTTGTGTAATCAGTCTCACCAAGTTTGCCTGACCAACTCTCTGGTTGTCTTATTACCAAAATTGGTCCCACCGAGTTTGTGTAATCGGTCTCACCGAGATTACGTTATGCCCTAACCCTAACCATGTCGGTCCCACTTGAGTTGCATCTCGGTCCACCGAAATCCTAACGGTCACTAGGTTTGCTGAATCGGTCCGACCGAAGTTTCTCAATTCAGTCTCACCGAGATTGGTAAATTGTGTGTAACGGTTAGATTTTCTGTGGAGGCTATATATACCCCTCCACCCACTCTTCATTCGTGGAGAGAGCCATCAGAACATATCTACACTTCCAATACACATTTTCTGAGAGAGAACCACCTACTCATGTGTTGAGGCCAAGATATTCCATTCCCACCATATGAATCTTGATCTCTAGCCTTCCCTAAGTTGCTTTCCACTCAAATCTTCTTTCCACCAAATCCAAATCCTGTGAGAGAGAGTTGAGTGTTGGGGAGACTATAATTTGAAGCACAAGAGCAAGGAGTTCATCATCAACACACCATTTGTTACTTCTTGGAGAGTGGTGTGTCCTAGATTGGCTAGGTGTCACTTGGGAGCCTCCGACAAGATTGTGGAGTTGAACCAAGGAGTTTGTAAGGGCAAGGAGGTCGCACTTCGTGAAGATCTACCGCTAGTGAGGCAAGTCCTTTGTGGGCGATGGCCATGATGGGATAGGAAAGGTTGCTTCTTCGTGGACCCTTCGTGGGCGGAGCCCTCCGTGGACTCGCGCAACTGTTACCCTTCGTGGGTTGAAGTCTCCATCAACATGGATGTACGATAGCACCACCTATCGGAACCATGACAAAAACATTCGTGTCTCCAATTGCGTTTGAATTCCCCAAACCCTTCCCTTTACATTCTTGCAAGTTGCATGCTTTACTTTCCGTTGCTCATATACTCTTTGCATGCTTGCTTGATATGTATTGTGTTTGTTAAACTTGTGCCAAAACTCCACTTCAACTTAAGGAAGTTAAAAACTTCAACTTTTGGTACTTAGTGTCTAATCACCCCCCCTCTAGACACCTCTTCTCGATCCTTTCAGATCCCCTCAGAAGGAATGGCCATCGCGGCTGCCAAATCAGTTTGAAGCTCGACTGAACCCAAGTAAGTTACGACAGCAAGCCCGCAAGGGGTGTCGAGCACACAAAAGTGCGCTTTAAGCCTAGCCCTGGGAATAAAGTGGACTATTTACCTGAGGGGCTCCCCCTCCCCAAAATGCTCTTACATTGTGAGGGGTCGTGCCCAAGTTTTTGCGTGCAGGTTCAAAATAAAGGTGCGCGGGCTCAGTCGAACATGTCGCTCGCCTCATCTCCCGAATCGCTTCCGGACATGCTGTTGGTGCCGTCACTATCGCTATCTTCACCGCCATCAACCACGCCGCCCTCATCCGCTGCGACCACCACCGCGCCGTCATCGGAAGCAAAGGACCTAACTAGGGCATCCACATTGTCGTCCACCCAGCGCGCTAGGTTGTCCCGGATGACCTCAGGCACTGGGGCAATGGCGGCATCCAAATTAAAGCCAGGATTGGTGTTCAGGAGATGGCTGAAGACACAGGAGAATGCGTGCCCGAGGAGGCTCCGGCTCTTTTCGTCCACAAGCTCACGAGCCCTCTCAGCTCGGTTCTCCAGGCGCGTCACGACGTTGGCGAAGAAACGAAGATGGCCGGCATAGTCCTCGGCGTGTGGATGGGGAGCGTGCTCATCGCAGATGGTGCCAAGCGCCTGATTGGCTTTCGTCCTGAGGTCCCGAAGCATGGGAACATGCTCGCGCAACAGCGTCTGCCGACGAAGCGCCTCCTCCCTGCTCTGCTGCGCGAAGGACTCAGCGCTGGCAACCCGCTGCTGAAGAGAGAGCAACTCGACACGGGCGGAGGCCAGCTCAGCCTGCACTGAGATTAGGGCAGCTGCGGCGGCTTTCTCACGCTGTTCCACCTCAGCTAGCCCTGACCTGAGGGCAGCAGTCCTGCCCATAGCTTCGGCTTCCACGAGATTCAGCTTCAGGTCATACCTGCCAGCGAGATTCGCGCGAGCCTCGGCCACCCTGCGGTCGACCTCCTCCTGGGCCCTGGCCTCACGAGCGCCGACAACATCCTCTGCTTGGGCGACTTGGTGCTCCCTCATCTCCAACCGCTCAAGCTCGAGGCTGCGCTCCGTGGCCTCCAACAACAGTGCTTCCTCGCGCCTCAAGATCTCCTCCTCGTCGAACGGCGCGCCCTTCATAACGCTAAGGCAGCTCTGCGCGCCTCCACCTGCTGCCCAGGGATGCGTTCAAGGTCTGGAGCTCCCGCCTGTGCTCCTCGGCGACCGCGCAGTGATTGTCCGCCTCCCTGGCCTCCTCCAAGGCCCGGGCGCTGGCCTTCCACGAGGTCGCCAGGGATGCCTCGGCCTTTGCATTGGCATGTTCATGCTGGAGGCGCCCGAGGTTGATAGCCACCTTCAGTTGATGCCACTCCTCCAGCAGACGGAAACCCTCGGCTTCAAGGTGAGCGTCAACATCCACGAGTTCTCCGCCGAGTCGGCTCAACGCGCCCATTGCCTCCTGGAAGAGCTCGTGGTGGACAACACCCCGCTCGTGCGCAAACTTGAGCGCGTGACCAGGTCCATCCCACATAGCAGGAGTTGCCAAGGGGATACGAAGCGGCTCGCTCCCTCCCAGCAGGGGATGGAGGCTGGCGCTTCCCCAGTCGCCGTCTGGGCCTTGGCGGGGCCCCGAGCGGATGAAGGCCCGTTGCTCGAAGAAGAAGCCAGGATCGAGGTCATCCAGCCGCCGTCCATGACCAGGGGTGGAGCCATTTGCACACCCCCGCACCCCGGACCGGGCCGCGAAGGAAGGGAGGCAGGAGCGTAGGATCAAGGCGCCAAGCCGGCACACCCACCTCCCCTGCCGATCTTGCGGCGGGCGCTGCGAGCTGGCGTGAGACACTCAGAGTCAACGAAGGGACTGAAGTTGGAGGAAGTTGCTCTTCTGGAGATTTCGTCACCTTGGCTAAAGGGGGCCTGAGAAACCACGGTCAGAAGAGAAGATGGCACCCAAGAAATTACAAAGGTAAGGTACTCACTCGTCCATGGCAATATACTTCCTCTGCTTCAATGGCCGGAAGGCATCACCGCTGCAGCTTGAGCTCCTTCCTTTGCGGGCGCGTCGGCATCTGATCGAGCCGGCCAAGCCACGGACGCGCCACCAACGCTGGGCACGGTTGATGAGGTTCCTGAGGGGACGACCTCAGGGGTGCTGGGCTAAGGGGAGCCCTCGGGCACTACCTCGGGGTGACCCATCGAGGCTTTGGGGGCTTCGGCCTCAGGAGTAGTGGATCATGTCACCCCCTCAACCGTCACCTCAGGGCGAAGGTCATGAGCCCCAGGAGAAGGCGTCTCAGGAGCCTTGAGCAGGGTCGGCACCGCAACAGTCGCATCTCCAGCCCTCGGCAACGCTCCCCCCCACCCCCCCGCGCCCACTCTTGGGGCGAGCTCGACACTGGCGGTAAGGAGGGAAAACACGCAGACTGGATTCTTGCGAGCCCTTCAAGGCCGACTGGACGTAGACCCCACTCGTCTAAAGGGGGCATCTGCCCCACGAACTCCACCATGTTCGAGCAACGGTACAAAAGACAACCCCCCTGTGGCATGTCAGCTGGCGAAGGGTCGCCCGTCACGACCTCGAGCACCGTTCGTCGCGCCTCAGGTGGAAGCCCAGACTCATGGAGCCTCATACGATCCTCGCTGCCGGACAAGGCCCACATCGGTCGAGAATGGTGCTGGAGTGGAGCGGCGCGACGTCGGAGGAACTCCTTCATCACGCTGAGATCTTTCAGCCTCTTCAGCCGAAGCCAGACGAAGGCAAGGCGTGGATCAGCAAGCCTCTCGTGGCCCCAACCAGGGCTGGGGACGGCGGGCGCCAAAGGAGGCGAGAGCAGGGGCTGAGCACGCCGACATCCACAAACACCCATCGTGTCCGAAACCCGCTCGCAGATGGTGGGAGCTCGAAGTCAATCCCCGAGCCGGCCGTTGCAGCCGCGGCCTGGAAGCTCAGGCATCCCGGGCATTGCCGAGAATCAGCCAGGTGCAGCGAGAAGAAATGGCATAGTAGGGCCACGGAAGGAGCAATGCCCACCATGGCCTCGTAGACGAAGGCAAAAACGGCAAGAAGGGAGACGGATTGGGGATCTAGGTGCAGCATATGGATCTGATAGTGGGAGAGCACAGCGTTGAAGAAGGCGGAGAAAGGAGGAACCAGGCCGGCCCACAGGGCGTCAATGAAGAATTGGACTTCGGTGGCTGTCTTGTCAACAGAGGATCGGGATGCAGGCCAGGCCACCGTCCTCCCCCAGTCGTTGAAGTCGACGGCGAGCGCAGGGCGGACCTTGTCCATGGCTTCCTGGTTGATCACCAACGACCGACCCACGGCAGGTTCAACGGCCGGAGGTGGCCTGGCTGAAGACTGGGACTTCTTCTTCCCTTTCTCCGTTCGGCGCGGCACCATGGCGACAAGGAGGGCCGAGATCAGGTCGGATTGGAAGAGGAGGTTGTTGTTTCGGGAAGGCGGACGAGTTGGAGGAGTGCGTCGCCAGCAATGGGGGAATAACTGTGTAGGTCACGGTGGCCGCCTAGCTAGGCGGAAATCAAGGCTGCATGGGGAAGCGGGGCCGCCCACGTCCCATCAATTGCCACACATCAACCGAGGCCGCAGGCTGTTGGGGCCCGCGGCGCTCTACACTTGCCCATTGGCTTCGCCTGGAAGCCAAGTCTGAGCGCGCCTTGGGCCCGTGGGCTATTGTCGGCGTCCTGGGAACGGGGGTCCCCAGACTTGCCTGCCTGCGGCCCACGGCGTTCCTCCACCACCGGCCCCGTACGACCCATCTTCATCAGCGAACACTCAAGACCCTCGCGAGGGGCCAAGCCTCGTGAGGCAGACGACGCAAGACCACCTCGGGGGCGGCCTCACTAGGATGGCTCGCGAGGAGCGGAGAGATCAAGCCAAGGGGCACCTCGCGAGGTTCCTTTGACGCAAGCCATGACGACCAAGGCCAGGCGGGCGCCAGAGCACGCAACGTACTCATTTCCTCTTTGGTGCTAAAGAGGCAAGCACAGGCGAGGAGTCCCGAGGCATCAGGCAAAGGTTGCCATATCAGTGCAACAAGACCAAAACCAGCAGGACGGCAGGACGGAGGTCACCGTGGAGCCCAGGACGGCATCACCACCAGAGCCTTTGGCAGGCGAAGACCACCTTTAGTCAGGATAACTTGTACTAGTTGTCCCCCTTCAAATTTGGCCATTGTTGGATCCCTTCCCGCCTACATTTGGGAAGAGGATCAGGGCCTCTATAAATAGGACTAGCCACCACAGTAGGAGGCAACTGATCTTGGGCCATTCAGATCATCCTCAACCACACAAGCTCACCAAGCTCAAGGACACCTCTCCTCAGGAGTCTGTTCTTCCCTTGTACCTGTTCGTCCTCAGCCCAAGAGGCAATCCACCACACCACACTGGAGTAGGGTATTACATGACATCGGTGGCCCGAACCAGTATAAACCCTGTGTCACTTGGTCTGCAAGTTCGACGTGCTGAGCTTTAAGATTGTGGTGAGAGCGTGAGCTAGGGGGAGGAGAGATCTTCGTGCACACCCCAGTGTTCGAACCTCAAGGATTTTGTCGGAACCCGAAATCCAAGAATATATGTGGGAGGGGGCGCCTAGCACACACCAAATCAATTGTTAGCCTTGTGCGGCGCCCCCCTCCACCATTTACACCCCGGTCGTATTTCCATAGTGCTTAGGCGAAGCCCTGTGGAGATCACTTCACCATCACTGTCACCATGCCGTCGAGCTGACGGAACTCATCTACTACCTCGACGTCTTGCTGGATCAAGAAGGCGAGGAACGTCACCGAGCTGAACGTGTGCGGAACGCGGGAGGTGCCGTGTGTTCTGTATTTGATCGGTTGAAGCATGAAGAATTTTGACTACATCAACCGCGTTGTGAAACGCTTCTGCTTACGGTCTACGAGGGTACGTGTGCACACTCTCCCCCTCGTTGCTATGCATCTCCATGGATAGATCATTGCGCGTGCGTAGATTTTTTTCCATGCAACGTTTCCCTATAGTGGCATCATGAGCCAGGTCTATACGTAGATGATATGCACGAGTAGAACACAAAGAGTTGTGGGCGGTGTTAGTCATAATGCTTACCACCAACATCTTATTATTATACGGAGGTATTGTGGGATGAAGCGGGCCAGACCAACCTTACATGTCCAGGCACGTGAGACCGGTTCCACAGACTGACATGCAACTAGTTTTGCATAAAGGTGGCTGGCGGGTGTCTGTTTCTCCTACTTTAGTTTAATCGAATTTGACTACGGCCGGTCCTTGAAGAAGGTTAAAACAATAAACTTGACGAATCACCATTGTGGTTTTTGCCATAGGTAAGAACGGTTCTTGCTAGAAACCCATAGCAGCCACGTAAAACTTGCAACAACAAAGTAGATGACGTCTAACTTGTTTTTGCAGGGTATGTTCTGGTGTGATGTGGTTAAGACATGATGTGATATACGTTATTGTATGAGGTGATCATGTTTTGTAAGATATTCAGGCAACCGGCAGGAGCCTTATGGTTGTATCTTTATTGTATGAAATTCAAACGCCATGTAATTGCTTTACTTTCTCGCTATGAGTTAGCAATAGTTCTAGAAGCAATAGTTGGCGTGATGACCACGACGCAACGATGGAGATCAAGGTGTCGAGCCGGTGACGATGGAGATCATGACGATGCTTTGGAGATGGAGATCAAAAGCACAAGATGATGATGGCCATGTCATGTCACATATTTTTATTGCATGATCTTATATGCATCTTATTTTGCTTAGAACGACGGTACCATTATAAGATGACCCCTTCACTAAATTTCAAGGTAAAAGTGTTCTCCCTAAGTATGCACCATTGCTACAATTCGTTGTTTCGAGACACCACGTGATGATCGGGTGTGATAGACTCTACGTTCACATACAACGGGTGTAAGACAGTTTTACACATGCAGAATACTTGGGTTAAACTTGACGAGCCTAGCATGTACAGACATGGCCTCAGAACACTAGAGACCGAAAGGTCGAACGTGAATCATATAGTAGATATGATCAACACAGAGATGTTCACCACTGATGACTACCCCATCTCACATGATGATCAGACATGGATTAGTTGATTTGGATCACGTATCACTTAAATGACTTGAGGGATGTCTATTTAAGTGGGAGTTCATTAGTAATTTGATTAATTGAACTTAATTTATCATGAACTTAGTTTTGATAGTTTTGCATATCTATGTTGTAGATCAATACACTACAAAAAAAAGACACTTTCGTGATGATACATGTTTGTCACAATAGGTCACGTTTTCTGTCATGCATGCACATCCATGAAAATTTTATGACAGAATCAAGATAGTCATACCTGTGCTGTCGTAGAAGTGTTCCATGACATTACAAAAATTATCCTCACGAAAGTGTCCACTTCCATGACGATAAATCGCGCGTCATGGAAGTGCTTTCGTCAAGGGTGACCGACACATGGAATCCATCGTAACAGGTTGCCATTAAGCTACCGGGTCCAGTTTTGGATCCGATAACCCGCTAACAGCCCGGACCAATGAGGATTTTCCACATGTAAAATTCTCATTGGCCGGAGGAAACACGTGTTGGTTCACCGTTGGGACAGATGTCATCCATTCATTGGACAGGGGGCACCTATGATACGTCGACACATGGCAAAACCCAATAGAGGCCCATTCCGGTGAAAAGGCCGGCCCATTTGACTTGGTCAAAAGGTAACGGGCCAGCCCACGGAAAGCCTGTTGACGGCCTGTTCGTTTATAGCCCATTTACGTCCCGCTAACTCACAGCCCGTTACAGCCTATCAAAATTAAGCCCAGTAGCTTCATCTGGGCCGTCCATATGATTCCAGCCCGTTGTAACTTCTGGCCCATGTATGGCCCATGATGTCTTTCGGCCCATACGAGGCCATTTGTAACTCTTGGCCCATTAACGGCCCGTGGTGAATCTAGCCCGCAATGAATAGTGTACCCCTTTATACCCATTAACGGCCCATTATTCCATTGGGCCGTTTCCAACCCGTGTTATCTTTCGGCCTTCTTAGGGCCCATTTATTCTTGGGCTCATTTCCAACATTCGGTTACTTACGGCCCGTTATTGGCCTTTTCTGCTTGTGGGCCAAATTCAGCCCGCGGTTACAATCGGCCTGTTTGCGGCCTGTTAATCCGTTGGGCCGTTTTCATAGCGTTGTAAAATACGGCCGATTAACGACGGCCTGTTATTGTCGGCCCATGAACAGACGATTCCAAATCTAGCCCGTTTACGGCCCATAATGCAGTCTGTTATTGGCCCATGTTTGGCCTATCCATCATACAACACATAGAAGGCCCATTGATGCTAAGGCCCGTACAAGGCCCATTGTTTCTACAGCCTGTACGAGGCCCATTGTAACTACAGTAAATATGTAGCCCATGGTTATTGTGGCCTAGTTTTAAAAAATAGGTTATTGCGGGCACTAGCAAACCGCGGAAAAAGAACTGCACTGACTATAAGCAAACAAATAAACAAGATAATAAGGAAATAAATAAGCAAGCAACTTACGCTAGGCTATCACAGCTATTACACATATTACATCCACTGGGCATCAAAGTTCGCCACCAGTGCAAATATAGGGAACAAAGCATCATATCATATACACTGGTTGTCAAAGTTGGCGACCAGTGCAAATAAACGTCGCAGCAAAACAAGTCCAGAATTGAAACCACTTCAGAAGATCTCAAGAAACAATATCCTGGGTAACCATAATGCTGGAAAGATGCTTAACAAGCTTATTAACTTTATCTTGTTTGGCGCTTAAATTCTCCAGCACTTGCTGTTGAACCAGGAAGTATGCATCTGAATTCTGCAGGGACTTCCTCAGTCCTTCGGCTTCCTGTTGCATAACATCTGATCGATGTCTTTCAACTTGAACTTGAGACTCAAGAAGCCGAACTGATTCAGGCAGCGAGTTCGAAGAGCTGGTGCCAATAGTAGTAGCCAGTAACTCGAACACTACATCAAGACATGACTTTGTAGTTGTCTCAGTGTCTTCAATATAGTTTTTATCAGCTTTCTTGGAGACCAACAGGGATGTCTCACTATCTTGAACCTTATCTGCATTACTTCCTTTACCATTTCATAACGGGGTACTCTTCTCCAATATTTTATCCGCGTTCTAAAAGAGAAACAAACAAACACATCACAGGTTTACAATGTAGTATATGAAACTCATTTTGGTAAACCAGTTCAGTAGTAAGGTGGACAGGATAACAGCATGAAACAAACATATATCTATGTAGTATGGTCATTGTATGGTCTATAGTTTATGTTGCCAAATCAAGATAGATACAGTTTGAATCATATCTATTTAAGACAAAGCAGCATAGACAGAATATAAGTGTGGGAAACTACACAACAATAACAACACTTGTAATGTGCATGGCATGAGAACATAATTGTTTATTCAATAGAAACTGAAATCAACATAGAGCAAGTTACAACATCAAACACGTTAAAGAAACAGGTATCTGTAACCAGCAAGATATCTGCTTCAGCAGGTAGCATTGTCTGCTCTGAAGACCTTGTTTTCACTCCAGATTTCTCCATCACCAATTCAAATGGCTGATGCACAGGAAGAGCAGTTGAATATACAAACATTGTCGACAAATGCAACGAGAAATACAAAAAAAACACAGCATGATATAATTCAAATATATGACGCTTGGCTAAACAACTTGGCATTGCATAATTCACATATATAATGCCTTGCAACAAGATATCATTGCATAATTCACATATATAATGTCTTGCAACAAGATGGCATCACATAATTCAAATATATGGTAATTAGACACTAAACAAGTGGCATTCACACAAAGCATGTCTAAACTAAGCAAATGACATAGAAATGCAAGATACCATACGCACGATATGAGTAACATAACCCTGCCAAGTTAGAGCATGCACCTCGGGGGGGGGGGGGGATAGGACTGGTCATCTGTCTCTGAATCCTCCTCTGAGGAGCTATCCGTAACCAGCAAGACATGCGCTTCGTCAGATGGCATTGTCTGCTCTGAAGACCTTGTTTCCACTTCAGATTTTTCCATGACCGTGTCGAATGGCTGATGCACAGGAAGAGTAATTGAATGTACTAAAATTGTTGACAAATTTAATACGTAATAAAAAAATTATGGCATGATATAATTCACATATAATATGACTGGCTAACCAGGGTGGCATTGCAAAATTCACATATATGATGCCTGGCTAAACAAGATGGCATTGCATGATTCACATTATACGATAAAGAAACTAAATAGATGGCATTGACACAAAGCATGTCTAAACTAAGCAGATGACATATTTGTTGTATACAGTAAGCAATGCAAGGCACTGTATGCATGCTATTACCAACATCAGCATGCCAAGTTAGAGCGAAGACCTCAGGGGGTAAATAGGAGTGGTCTTCTCCTTCTGAGTCCCCCTCAGGACAATTATCTTCCTCTTGATTACAATCCGAAATGGGTGGAGGGGGGCTGCCTTTGCGCCCACCATGGAGCGACGTCTGCATGAAATTTTATTGCCATGCAAGGCTCGTCTCTTTTGCTCTACATGTTCAGTTCCATTGTGTACAATAACTCCCATGCATAGGAATAAAACATAGTGAGATTATGTAAGGAGTGCATGCACAAATCCAGAGTGATGGTAGCAAACTGTGGATAGACCCAAAACCAATGATGGCGCATGATAATAGCTTTAGTTAAAAATACAGATAATGGCTCCTTTAATGTTTGTTTGCACCCAACATGAAACTCATAGTAGACACCCGAGATTAACCAGATAGTAGACAGATAGTACTGATTGCTGCACCAATATGTACCCCAGAACCATTTAAAAACTGAAGTTTCAACATTAGTTTGGACCTGACTCAGAGTCTAATAGGTGAACACGATGATAAAGTAGCATGTCATCATATTAAGCGATGCATAACTTAAGCAGACACGAAAGAGTGCAATCTCTCTTGCGGACCCGTGTAGTCCTCAAGGTCATCTCGCTCGATTGATGATGGTAATGCAGATTGTCATGGCTCTTTGGCGTGGGAAGAAGATCCGAGGCGCAAAAGACAATCTGAGAGCGGATCCTGCTGTGGTGAACCCTTCCGTCGTTGGAGCAACCGAAAGGGTGGAACACATCGCAGCAGGAGCAGGACAAACCACACAAGGTTTTCTTTGACACATATCTTTAGCAGAAGTAATTGTGTAAGGGCTTGTTTTAATTTGAGGATTCTAACTGTAGCGACCCGACCCAAAATCAGTCAAGTCTCTGTGTAGCTGTACCATCCCAAGATCATGCTGGCACACACAGTACATTGATGAAATAATCAAAGTTCAATCACACCTGAATTTATTACACGATTCTCATATCGAGTCTTTATTACAATAGAATAAATTCGGCCGAAGGCCAACTCATGAGAAATAAACTAAATAAAGCTGCGGAAGCGTAGAAGAATAGCGAGTCCATCCGACTCCAAAGGGCAATCGCCAAGCGTGGATCGTAGCCTCACTCCTGATCGGAATACTCCTCTGCAACATAAGACGTTGCAGCCGTGTAGGTCAGCATTTTGAATATGCCGGCAAGTCATGAAGAGAGAATAACAATAAAATTACTAACACTATATGCAATTTGGCTGTGGGGCTCTAAGTTTCATTGTTTTGCGAAAAAGCCAGTTTTTCCCTACAATAAGGACTTGTTTGCAATTACTACGAAATGTTGGTAATTATTGAGATGGTTCCGCCAACCAACGTCTCATTCCCAATTATTAAATAATCCCCTCAATTAATTTATTAATTTTGGTGTTGAGATATCCGAAATACTCCAAGTTCCAGAGGCTCAAATTGTCCGTAACCGGGGACACGGCCAACCGATTAGATCTTCACTCTGCAGAGGTTTGTGCACTTTACCATAAGAATCGTTCCTCCTTTTAAGTCTTCGCACTTCATGGTGTTTGAAGACGGATGAACGAAATAGGGTCTTCCAAGAGTTCCTCCGCCACCGCCGTACCCATCCAATCCTACCGTTCTTCTACATCTCGTAGCACCGTCCGCCGAGTCACACCTAGGGTTGACCAAGCCAAAGCCCATAATGGCTTGCGGCTGCACAGTAAGCTTCCGGTCAATGGTGTATCCATCCTTCTCTTAAGTGGCTGGGTGAAGCTTTCAAGATGTCATGGCGCTTCTCCATCCATCCCGCCAACCGCTGGTTTTCTCCAGTGCCCACAACCGCCCTCCACCCAAAGAGTGAATTTTGAAGTCCATCTTGAGCTTGAAGTCATGGGGTTGTCATCATCTTGACTCTCACATCTCCCTTATGATTCACTCAACCAACCCGCTTCTGAGCATAGCAAAATAAACTACTTCGTCCCGGCAATGGTAACAAGGGAATTGGGTTCATCCTACCTCATGATACTACTCAAGAACATAACTTCAAATTCTCCTACTGCATGCATGGCGGGAGGTATAATTCTAATGCAATAAAATCATAGGCATAGTAAAAGAAAATATGATCAATGACTTGCCTTGCCGACGATCTTGAAAGCTAGGGACTCGTGGTAGCAAGCTTCAGCACTCGGAAATTCTACCGAAGCAAACAACAATCATATAAGCATACAAACATATGATCACTTAACATAACAGCATGCTAACATAACACACAAAACAATCGAACCAAAACCCAAAGAAAGTTCGAAGAAATCCAAATCGATGTTTTCACCACATCAAACAGTAACCAAGAAATAGTTTTACCCAACCAAATTTTTCTTAACAGAACCTAAGCATGGGTTTTTTGCTAACTAACAGAAAAGAAAACTTATGCAACTAGGAGCAAAAAGAATCACATCAAAAACTATTATAGAACTCCTATTATGCCTATAACAATCCTAGCAAGAAAAATAAAATAAAATTTTTATTTATTGTAAATAAAAGTTCCTGATCTAAAGTTACAGAAACTAACCTAAAATGAACTATCACATAGGAAAAATAAAATTATTTGCTAAATAAAACAATAGGAAAACAGTAGCTAGTTAAATAAATAAGAACCACATGATTCTGATTAAAACTATTTTTTATTAAATCTAAAATGCCCAAATAAATTCCTACAGTTAGGCAAGGTCAAAACAAAGTAGTGACAAAAGAATCACTAAAATAAAATAATTCTAACTCACTTTATAGCAGAATTACTAATCTGTCTAAATCTGAAATAAAACAATTTATAATAATTTTAACATGACTAAACATATTTTCTACAGAAACTACAACAAATTTGCAAACTAACAAAAAAAGAATCAATTAAAAATATTAAGTAGATTAAAAGATATGGATTTTACAAAACTGAAACTATTCTGTTAAAAACAGAAACGAAAAAATTAACTAAAGCGAAAAACTGGCGCTAATGGGCCTATCTAACGCATCGGGCGTAATATAGCTAAAACGCGCCCGAGGAATTAAACCGAGTCGGGCCGGTCTAATAAAAACCGTAACTTAAAACCGGATCTTTAAACTAAAACCTAAATAAACCATACCCCTTCGTAATCTAATCTACACCCTACGTTTTAGATCGGACGGCGGCGGGTTCTCCTGTGACTCACCGCGGTGGTCGACGGCGACGGCAGCTTGGGCGGCGACGGCGCGGTGGCTCCGGTGGTCCGGGACGACGACGGAGGTGTCCGGCAGGTGCGGCGGAGCAAGGGGGGCTCGGTGGTGGAGTCGGGGAGCTCGAGGGGTTCGGGCGGCACAGGCAGGCAAATGGCGGGCGGCGGCGTCGGGCGTCCGTGACGATTGCGGCGAGGGGAGAGGGTCGGGCGAGGAAGTGGGGAACGGGCGAGGGGAGTAGTATATAGGGGAAACCGGCTTGGAGGAGGCGGATCGGGAGGAGATCCGGATCCTTCAGATTCGGCGAGCGGCGGCGCGGTGGTTGGCGTGGGCGAGGAAAGGAGAGGTGGGTCCGGCGTCGGCGGGAGGGAGGGGTCGTTCGGTCGGGCGACCGAGGGTAGGGGCTTGGCGGCGTCGGCTCGGCGGGCTGGGCTGGGCTGGTTGGCTGCTTGGCGATTGGCGGGCTGCGCTGGTGGGCTGCCTCGGCTGGGTGGGCAGTTAGCTTGGCTGGCGCCTGGGTCTCCTTTTCCCTTTTTTTTGAATTAGAGGGAGAGAGAGAATAAAAAATATATATATTAGATAGGACATATATATATCAAATTGATCAGGGGAATATTCCCTATAATTTGAACATTTTTCCAGGGGCAAAACTCAAACTAAAAAAAAACCTTTTTTTTCTAAAATCCCAAATGAAATCAAAATTTGAATTCAAACTTTTTGGCAATGTTTTTCATCTGACATATTTGGAGTGTCATGTTTACTCCTCTCATACTTTTTCTCAAGTATTTGTCAGGCATAGTTTTGAAATAGTTTTCAACTGCCAATTTGAATTCAAATTCCAACAACTCAAAATCTTCTGAAACTTCAAATGTCACTCAAATTCAAACAACATGCATAGATGCTTAGCTATAATTGTAAAACATTCCAAATGGGAAATTTGGGATGTTACAAACCTACCCACCTTAAGATGAATCTCGCCCTCGAGATTCGGGTTAACTAGCAAATAGGTGCGGTGGTCTCGGCGGAGGTCTTCTTCTCGCTCCCGGTGGCTTCCTCCTCGAATGATGACTCCACAAAGACCTTGCAAAACTTGATGATCTTGCTGCGGGTGACTCTGTTCATGAGCCTCGAGAATTCGGACGGGTTTCTCCTCATAAGTCGATCACTTTGTCGAGCTGTATGGCCTCTAGGGCACCGTGTCTCTCAACGGAATATCGGCCATGTCGGCATGGCATTTCTTCACCGAGAAACATGGAAGACATCATGAACTCCGGACAATCCTTCCGGCAATTCCAACTTGTAAGCAACTTCTCCACGACGTTCGAGGATTTTGTAGGGGCCAATGAACCGGGGTGCTAACTTTCCTTTAACACCGAACCTCTTGATTCCACGAAGTGGGGACACACGAAGATATGCCCGGTCTCCCGCTTCGTAAGTTACTTCCTTGCGTTTACTGTCGGCATAACTCTTCTGTCTCGACTGAGCGACCTTGAGTCTATCTCGAATCAGTTTGACTTTCTCTTCGGAATCTCTGATAAGATCGGGACCGAAAAGTTTTCGATCTCCAACACCATCCCACAACAATGGTGTTCTGCACCTCCTTCCGTATAGAGCTTCGAAAGGGGCCATCTTCAGACTGGTCTGATAACTGTTGTTGTATGAGAACTCCGCGTATGGCAAATTATCATCCCAGCTAGACCCATAGTCTAGCGCACAAGCTCTCAACATGTCCTCCGGATCTGGTTGACTCTCTCGGTCTGTCCATCATGCTCATGGATGAAAAGCTGTCTTGAACTCCAGCCTCGTACCCAAAGTTTCATGCAACTGATTCCAAAACTTTGAGGTAAATTGTGTTCCTCTATCTGACACGATACTCCTCGGAACTCCATGCACACATACGATCCTGGTCATGTATATCTTGGCTAACTTAGTGCTGGTATAGGTAGTCTTCACGGGAATGAAATGAGCTACCTTGGTCAATCGATCAACCACTACCGAGATGGAATCATAACCTGAACGGGTCCTGGGTAATCCTGTGATAAAATCCATTCCAAGTTTTTCCCATTTCCACTCGGGAATCGGCAAAGGTTGAAGTAACCCTGCTGGCTTTTGATGTTCCGCCTTTACTCGTTGGCAAACATCGCATATTGCTACGTACTCGGCAATATCCTTCTTCATACCTGTCCACCAGAAACTTTCCTTCAAATCCAGATACATCTTGGTGTTACCGGGGTGAATCGAGTACGGTGAATCATGAGCCTCCTGAAGAATTAGCTTCCTGAGTTCGGGATCATTGGGTACATAAATACGATCCTCGAACCATATAGCTCCGTATTCATCCTTACGACACCCTTTAGCTTTTCCTTCATCCATCCTTTTCTTTATCTCATCAATTTCCTTGTCCGACTTCTGGGCTTCATGAATTCTTTCGGCCAAAGTGGACTGAACTTCCAGAGTTGCAACATATCCTCTCGGAACTATCTCCAGTCGGAGATCTCTCGAGGTCATCGACTAACTCCTGGGTAATCCTCCGCTATAAGAGTATTCACATAACTCTTACGGCTCAAAGCATCTGCTACAACATTAGCCTTTCCTGGGTGGTAATGCAATCTCATGTCATAGTCCTTGATTAACTCTAGCCATCTCCTCTGCCTGAGGTTCAACTCTTTCTGCGTGAAAATATATTTCAAGCACTTATGATCTGTGTAGACATCACAACGGTTTTCGATAAGGAAATGTCTCCAGGTCTTGAGTGCATGCACTACTGCTGCTAACTCCAAATCATGTGTGGCATAATTCATCTCGTGTGGTCATAGCTGTCTGGAGGTATAAGCTACAACTTTTCCTTCCTGCATGAGTACTACTCCGAGTCCCTGACGAGAAGCGTCACAATATACCTAGTAATCCTTGTGTATGTCCGGAAAAATCAGTACTGGGGCTGTAACCAAATGTTTCTTCAATTCCTGGAAACTGGCTTCAAAATCCTCGGTCCAAATGTACTTGGCGTCCTTCTTCAACAGCTCACTCATGGGCTTGGCAATCTTTGAGAAATTCTCAATAAACCTCCGATAATATCCTGCGAGTCCGAGAAAATGCGGATCTCCTTGATCGAGGTGGGTGATCGCCAATCGGTGGTGATACAACCTTGGCGGGTCATCGCTATTCCTTCTCCTGAAATAACATGTCCGAGGAATCCGACTTCCTTCAGCCAAAATTCACATTTGCTGAACTTGGCATACAACTGATGTTCTCGGAGTTTCTCCATAACTAGACGCAAATGTTCCTTATGCTCTTCCTCGCTCTTGGAGAAAATCAGTATATCATCGATGAACACCATGACAAACTTGTCCAGATATTCCATAAATACCTTGTTCATCAAATTCATGAAGTATGCAGGGGCATTAGTCAATCCGAATGACATGACGGTATACTCATATAAACCATACCTGGTGGTGAATGCTGTTTTGGGTATATCCTTTTCACGGTCCTTCAACTGATGATACCCTGATCGAAGATCGATCTTGGAGAATACCTTGGCTCCTACTAGCTGATCAAATAGGTCATTAATCATCGGCAGAGGGTACTTGTTCTTGATGGTCACGTCGTTCAACGAACGATACTCCACAACCATTCTCAGGGTTCCATCCTTCTTCTCTACCAAAAGAACTGGGGCTCCCCAAGGTCACGAGCTTGGCCGAATATATCCCTTCTCCAATAGCTCATTAATTTGATTCTTGATCTCTTTCAAATCGTTCGGGGGCATCCGATAGGGTCTCTTGGATATTGGGGCTGTGCCGGCAATAACTCAATCAGAAATTCAATGTCTCGTCGGTGGCATTCTGTAATTCCTCCGGAAACACATCGGAAAATCTTGCACTCTGGCACTTCCTCTGAACAACTCCCGTGAGGGAATGCACTGATTCTTCATCGGGATACGCCTCGATACATACTTGATCCTCTTCGCTCCGGGGTGGTGAGCGTAATCGACTTCTTGGGCACAATCTATGTTTCCTTCAGACTTCGTCAACCAATCCATGCCTAGGATTACATCCAAGGTCCGGGTTTCCAATACTATGAGGTCTGCGGAAATTTATGGTTTCCAATGTTGAGGTTGCATGACAGCCTAAGCTCGCCATCATTTCACCTCTGCGAACCCGACATGAAGAGGGCTTCTAAGGGTTCTAGTGGGCAATCCGTACTTTTCCACAACTACCCTTGATATGAATGAATGCGTTGCACCGAATCAAAGAGTACCAATCTTGGATGTGAATTTAATAAAAACTTACCAACCACGATTATCGGCTGATCATAGACGTCCTCCACGTCAATGTGGTTCACCTGAGCACGAGGAAAAGGGTTGGGCTTCTTTGCTGAGCTTCCATTGCCGTTTCCATTCCTTTGCTTGGCCTCCGGGCAGTCGGTGGCATAGTGCCCTGTTTTCTGGCACTTGAAACAGGTGATGTGACTCAGATCCTTCTGAGCCGGGGTAGGACGATGCTGGTTGCCATTGCCGTTTCCATTGACTGACTTGTTGTCGGGATTGCGGTTGTTCCCATTTCCTCCATGGTTATGTCCTCCATGGTTATGATGGGTATGCCCTCCCGAGTATGGGGCATAACGGGGCTTCTGCTGAGCTCCAGAGTTGTACTTCCCTGCCATACTTCCGCTTGCGCTATCAATCTGCTGCTGCTTGCCTTCAAGTATGGTGGCCTTGTCTACCAGCTCTGGTAGTTGTTGAAGGTAGCCACCATTAGCTGCATACCCAGCTCGTCATTGAGTCCTCGAGAAACTTTTCCTGCTGCGGCATCTGTGGCCACATCATCCGGGGCATAGCGAGCTAACTTGCTGAACTCATCCACGTCTTGCCCACGGTATGGTTCCCTGGCGTAAGTTGCGGAACTCACGCTTCTTGGACTCATGGCTCCAAATGAAACATGAGCGGTGCGGAAAGCTCTCTGGAACTGATCCCATGTGATGGTGGCGATGGGATAAGTGGCGGTGTAGTTCTCCCACCAAGAGGCTGCAGGTCCATCAAGTTGATGTGCGGCAAGCGCACCTTCTCTCGCATCTGTGCATCCAGCGGTGGCTAACTCCTTCCGACCTTGCGGAGCCAATCGCCGGCCACAATCGGCTCGGTCTGCTAGAGAACACCGGCGGATTCAGCCTTAGGAAGCGGGTCAAGTTGTCAACAGGGGGTGGTGGCGGTGGATTGTTGTTGTTCTTGTTGTTCTGGTTCTGAATGAGCATCTGCATGAGGGCATTCTGCTGCTGGATCAGCTGGGTGAGCTCCGGCGAAAGTTGAAACCGGGGTCACGTCTCGGAGGCATCTGGTGTTTTGGAGTGGATGAGAAAATTAGAATAGAACAAGGGTCAAATGGTAAAATATCACTACCCATATGAATGCACAATCATAATCACACCAATCATTTATTCAATCAACTCAAACATGGTTCAATCTCGGATTACAAAGTCTCAAGACTAATCGGAAAATAACGGCCTAACTGATCGACGGAAAAATAAAATAACATGGTGGTCGACTAAATGTCTTCATCAATTATCCTTGCGTCCTCTGGTGCAGCGTCCTCCGGTGTGGCGTCCTCTGATGCGGCGCCTCCTCTTGCGGCTTTCTTCGGTGGAGCTCTCTTCATAATCCTGGTCATTGCTCACGAGAGGTCCGTCATCTCCACTCGGAAAAAGGTCTTCTCCCAAGTCCATCTTCTCCTCTAATGCGGCAACATCCATCTTCAGCTTGTCGACTCTCTCCATGAAATCCTTGATTTCTTCTTCATGGTCAAGGAAGTCTGCGTGTGCTTTCTCCTCCAGTTCAGCTTCACGGAACAACAGCCTCTGTGTACCTTGAGTTCTGGCGAGTCTGGATCTCCCGTTTCTGAGGAGACACTCCAAGTCTTGGACATATGAGAGAATGGAGTCGTCCTCTGATGCGGGATGATATCTCCATTCCTAGCTCTGCGAGAAATCATGGCGAGGTCGATGGGTCGAGCTCGGCCTGTACTCTTCTCGGAGATGTCCAAGTGCACGATAAATCGCCATGTCTCTTCCGAGGATCCAATTGAAATCGGTAAACTCAAAGTCAATAGGCTCAATGTCCTCCGAAGGTCCTCCTGGAATGTGCACCTCAATCCTATAGCGGTATCCGTCGGAAGTGCATTGGTAGGCTTCCGGTGATCGAGGGCGAGCAATCTTCAGCTTCTTCACGATCTGAACCAGCTTGTTGCCGAGAGGCATCGTCTCATCTGGTGGCTAAACTCCGTAGCAGAACTGGGGTGAACTCGCGCCATCTAGAATGTTGAAAATCGGAGAGAAGTCGAAAATGAGCAGGGAGAATTACGGAATGATAAGGACATAAAATAAATAGTCTCTTCCTATGGCTTTCCGATCCTAGGGGTTCGTCCTACGGTCACGTGTGTGCTCGATACCATCTCAGAGCGACCCGACCCAAAATCGGTCAAGTCTCCGTAGATGTACCATCCCAAGATCATCTTTGCACACACAAGACATTGATGAAATAATCAAAGTTCAATCACACCTGAATTTATTACACGATTCTCATATCGAGTCTTTATTACAATAGAATAAATTCGCCAAGGCCAACTCATGAGAAATAAACTAAATAAAGCTGCGGAAGCGTAGAAGAATAGCGAGTCCATCCGACTCCAAAGGGCAATCGCCAAGCGTGGATCGTAGCCTCACTCTGATCGAATACTCCTCTGCAACATAAGGCGTTGCAGCCGTGTAGGTCAGCATTTTGAATATGCCGCAAGTCATGAAGAGAGAATAACAATAAAATTACTAACACTATATGCAATTTGGTCTGTGGGGCTCTAAGTTTCATTGTTTTGCGAAAAGCCGCTTTTTCCTACAATAAGGACTTGTTTGCAATTACTACGAAATGTTGGTAATTATTGAGATGGTTCCGCCAACCAACGTCTCATTCCCAATTATTAAATAATCCCTCAATTAATTTATTAATTTTGGTGTTGAGATATCCGAAATACTCCAAGTTCCAGAGGCTCAAATTGTCCGTAACCGGGGACACGGCCAACCGATTAGATCTTCACTCTGCAGAGGTTTGTGCACTGAATCGTTCCCTCCTTTTAAGTCTTCGCACTTCCTGGTGTTTGAAGATGGGATGAACGAAACAGGGTCTTCCGAAGAGTTCCTCTGGCCACTGCCGGTACCCATCCAATCCTACCGTTCTTCTACATCTCATAGCACCGTCCGGCCAGAGTCACACCTAGGGTTGACCAAGCCAGAGCCCATAATGGCTTGCAGCTGCACAGGCAAGCTTCCGGTCAATGGTGTATCCATCCGTCTCTTCGTGGCTGGGTGAAGCTTTCCGCAAGATGTCATGGCGCTTCTCCATGCATCCCGGCCAACCGCTGGTTTTCTCCAGGGTGCCCGTCAACGTCCTCCACCCAGTAATGAATTTTTGAAGTCCATCTTGAGCTTGAAGTCATGGGGTTGTCATCATCTTGACTCTCACATCTCCCTTATGATTCACTCAACCAACCCCGTCTACGAGCATAGCAAAATAAACTACTTCGTCCCGGGCAATGGTAACAAGGGGAATTGGGTTCATCCTACCTCATGATACTACTCAAGAACATAACTTCAAATTCTCCTACTGCATGCATGGTGGGGAGGTATAATTCTAATGCAATAAAATCATAGACATAGTAAAAGAAAATATGATCAATGACTTGCCTTCTTGACGATCTTGAAAGCTAGGGACTCGTGGTAGCAAGCTTAGACTCGGAAATTCTACCGAAGCAAACAACAATCATATAAGCATACAAACATATGATCACTTAACATAACAGCATGCTAACATAACACACAAAACAATCGAACCAAAACCCAAAGAAAGTTTGAAGAAATCCAAATCGATGTTTTCATCACATCAAACAGTAACCAAGAAATAGTTTTACTCAACCAAAATTTTCTTAACAGAACCTAAGCATGGGTTTTTTGCTAACTAACAGAAAAGAAAACATTATGCAACTAGGAGCAAAAAGAATCACATCAAAAACTATTATAGAACTCCTATTATGCCTATAACAATCCTAGCAAGAAAAATAAAATAAAACTTTTATTTATTGTAAATAAAAGTTCCTAATCTAAAGTTACAGAAACTAACCTAAAATAAACTATCACATAGGAAATATAAAATTATTTGCTAAATAAAACAATAGGAAAACAGTAGCTAGTTAAATAAATAAGAACCACATGATTCTAATTAAAACTATTTTTTATTAAATCTAAAATGCCCAAATAAATTCCTACGGTTAGGCAAGGTCAAAACAAAATAGTGACAAAAAGAATCACTAAAATAAAATAATTCTAACTCACTTTATAGCAGAATTACTAATCTGTCTAAATATGAAATAAAACAATTTATAATAATTTTAACATGAGTAAACATATTTTCTACAGAAACTACAACGAATTTGCAAACTAACAAAAAAAGAATCAATTAAAAATATTAAGTAGATTAAAAGATATGGATTTTACAAAACTGAAACAATTCTGTTAAAAACAGACACGAAAAAATTAACTAAAGCGAAAAACTGGCGCTAATGGGCCTATCTAACGCATCGGGCGTAATATAGCTAAAACGCGCCCGAGGGATTAAACCGAGTCGGGCCGGTCTAACAAAAACCGTAACTTAAAACCGGATCTTTAAACTAAAACCTAAATAAACCGTACCCCTTCGTAATCTAATCTACACCCTACGTTTTAGATCGGACGGCGGCGGGTTCTCCGGTGACTCACCGCGGTGGTCGACGGCGACGGCGTTTCGGGCGGCGACGCGCTGTGGCTCGGTGGTCGGGGACGACGGCGGAGGTGTCCGGCTGGTCTTGGCGGAGCAAGGGGCTCGGTGGTGGAGTCGGGGAGCTCGAGGGGTTCGGGCGGCGGGCAGGGCAAATGGCATGGCGGGCGGGCGTCGGGCGTCCGGCGAGAGATTGCGGCGAGGGGAGAGGGTCGGGCGAGGGGGAAGTGGGGGGAACGGGGCGAGGGGGGAGTATATATAGGGGGAGAACCGGCTTGGAGGAGGGGGCGGATCGGGGAGGAGATCCCGGATCCTTCGGATTTCGGCGAGCGGCGGCGCGGTGGTTGGCGTGGGCGAGGGGAAAGGGAGAGGTGGGTCCGGGGCGTCAGCGGGAGAGGGAGGGGGTCGTTCGGTCGGGCGATCAAGGGTAGGGGCTTGGCGCACGGCTCGGGCTTGGGCTCGGCGCTGGCTGGGCTGCTTTGGTTGGGCTGCTACAGTGGGCTGCCTCGGCCACTGGCTGGGCAGTTAGCTGGGCTGGCGCTGGGTCTCCTTTTCCTTTTTTGAATTAGAGAGAGAGAGAGAGAGAGAGAGAGAGAGAGAATATATATATATTTTATATAGGACATATATATATCAAAATGATCAGGAATATTCCTATAATTTGAACATTTTCCAGGGCAAAACTCAAACTAAAAAAACCTTTTTTCTAAAATCCCAAATGAAATCAAAATTTGAATTCAAACTTTTTGGCAATGTTTTTCATCTGACATATTTGGAGTGTCATGTTTACTCCTCTCATACTTTTTCTCAAGTATTTGTCAGGCATAGTTTTGAAATAGTTTTCAACTGCCAATTTGAATTCAAATTCCAACAACTCAAAATCTTCTGAAACTTCAAATGTCACTCAAATTCAAACAACATGCATAGATGCTTAGCTATAATTGTAAAACATTCCAAATGGGAAATTTGGGATGTTACACTAACAATGCAGGGATAGGAAATAGACATGAATAGGATATGAATGCACGAGCAAAATAGAGAATTTAAAAACACATGATTTTTGCCAATTTGGGTGTTTGATTCACAAGAATTGGAAGATCACATGATGCAAAGAAGCATGGTGAGATTAAGTCAAACCACAAGTGTACAACCTCTTTGGCGAAGCCATGTCGATCTCAACGTGATTGGGTTGGTCGGTGAGGATGCTCCGGCTGACTTGGCTGTCGGAGGAGCGGAAGAAGATCTTAGGCGTCTGGAGATAGAGCTAGGGGTACTGCTCCACTGTGATGGAGGGTTTCGTCGTTGGAGAAGCTCCGGTGAGTTGTACGACGCCGAGGCTGAAGCAGGGCAAGAGAGCCAACGTTAACCTGAGTGGAATTCTAATAGCATCTCCAATAGATGGCGTAAAATAGATAAACACAAAGTGATAGATGTAAAATACATCAGCCGCTCATCTCTGAACATAACTGTCAAATTTGAATTTAACTGTTGAAACTGAATTACCTGTTGAGACTGATTTTTTCTGTCGAAACTGAATGCACTAGTAGCAGAAAAGCAATAGCAGCAGCAGCGCGTGCGAGAGCTGGGGTAGCTAGTCGTGTAGCAGCATCAGGTGAGGCTACCCTGAGCCGCCAGCCACCACCGGCCAAACAGCCGCCCCCCGCCGCCCGTGACCGGCGGTGCGCCGCCCCGCCAGCCATGAAACCACTCCCCACCGCTGGTCCGCCGTCGCCCCGGCCATCCGTCTAGCCCCCCTGTGCCGAGCTTTTTCTCCGGCGATCCCAACGCCACCGCCCCACCACTGCCGGCGACCACCGCCCCACCTCAACCCTAAGATAGATCTTGGGTACCTCTCGTGAGCCCCCCTCCGCTCTTGATCAGTAGTGTAGCTAAATCGGAGCAACATCGCAAGCAAGAGCAAGAGCGAGAGCAGCAGTGTGAGCAAGAGCAAGAGCAAGAGCAATAGCAAGAGCAGACCAAGTAGGGGACTGAGAGAAAGAGCAGAGCAATAGCGCGAGCGAGAGCTAAAGCAGCAGCAGCTCCTACCGATGTGGACGTCACCGCCGAGGGAGCGACGCCATGGAGGAAGTGGCCGGCGACGCCGCCATGGATGGAGCCGCGCCGTGTCGGCTCGGGACCGAGCGCCGGCAGCACCGTGAGATCGAATCAAGAAGAAAATGTGGCGATTAGTGTACAACCTATTTGGTGGTGCCGATTAGGCCTCATCTTCATCCGAGGAAACGGTGATGATGATGCTCTTCCGGTGGTGCAGGTGAAGACGGTGGTGTGGGAATGGAGGTGGCGCAAAAGACGAGAGGAACATCGGGGCAGCTCCTTGGAGGTGGAGGACGGGGTGGCTGAACCGGTGGGACGATGAGATCGACGATGGATCCTCATCCGGTACGGTGGATGAGGGACGTCGAGGTGTTGCTGTGGATGACGTCGTCGGGGAAGAGGCTCCGGCTGGGTGGCGGACGGACGAGGGTGTGGGGCTTCGCGGGTTTTCGTGGCTTCGGTGTACGAATGGGTGGGCGGATGGGATGGCAGTGGGGAACCATGGCTTAGGTGTGCGCTTGTCCAAAATGTGGGGTAAGTTACGAAAGTACCCCCACTGATTTGAGCTAGGCGGTTCTTTCGGTTCAGGGGTACACTACAAAAAAATACACTTCCGTGATGATATGTGTTTGTCACAGTAGGTCACTTTTTTTGTCATGCATGTACATCCATGACAAATTTATGACAGAATCAAGATAGTCATACTTGTGCTGTCGTAGAAGTGTTCCATGACATTACCAAAATTATCATCACGGAAGTGTCCACTTCCATGACGATAAATCGCGTGTCACGGAAGTGCTTTCGTCAAGGGTGACCGACACGTGGCATCCACCGTAACGGAACGCCGTTAAGCTATCGGGTCGCGTTTTGGATCCGATAACCCGTTAACAGCCCCGACCAATGGGAAATTTCCACGTGTAAAATTCTTATTGGCGATTTAAACACGTGTCACTCGTCGATGGGTCGAGATAGGCGCCTATGATATGTCGACACGTGGCACGCCCAACAAAGGCCCATTTAGCTTACAAAGCTGGCCCGTTTGACTTGGTCAAAAGGTAACGGGCTGGCCCATGAAAAGCCCGTTAACGGTCTCTTCAAGAATAGCCCATTTTACTACCCGTTAACTCACGGCCGTTAGGCCCTAAAGGAAATCGGCCCAACAATGTCATGTGGGCCGTCGAATATAATACCAGCCCATTTCACTTTCGGCCCATGTATGGCCCACGACGTCTTTCGGCCCATATGAGGCCTTCATATCTTTCGGCCCATTACAGGCCCACAGTGAGTCTAGCCAATAATGAACAGTAATTTTCTTTATACCCGTTAACGGCCCGTGATTTACATGGGCCGTTACCAGCCCGTGTTAGCTTTCGGCCTATTGACGGCCCATACATTCTTGGGCTCCTTTTCGGCCCTCGATTACTTCCGGCCCGTTACTGGCCTGTTCCCCTAATAGGCCAAATTCGGCCCATGGCAAGAGTCGGGCCGTTACTGGCCTGTTCCAGTAATGGGCCAAATTCAGCCCATGGCAAGAGTCGGCCGTTACTGGCCTGTTACCCTAATGGGCCAAATTCGGCCCATGGTGAGAGTCGGCCCGTTTCTGGCCTGTTAACCCGTTGCGCCGTTTCCAGCCTGTCCTATATTCTGGCCCATTAACGAATTCGTTATGCCCGTGATGTAATTAAGCCTTTGCTGTCCTCGGCCTATTAACGCTACTGTTACCATCTTTGGCCGATACCAATTACGCCCGATTATGGCCCATGTAGACCCATTTATCCGACGGCCCGAGGCTCACCGATTACAGGCCCATTTATCGACGGCCCATAGGAGACCCATGGATCCTACGGCCCGTATATGGCCCATGGTAGTTGCGGCCACTAGCAAGCCAGGGAAAAAGAATACTAGGAAATAAATAAGGCCGAAACTAACGCTAGGCTATTAAGGCGATTGCACAGATTACATCCACTCGGCATCAAAGATCGCCACCAGTGCAAATATAGGGAACACCCTACACTATACAAAAATGGCTTGCTGTTTTCTTCAGGGGGTGGCTGCACGTTAAGAATAAATTTTGTATCGCACCAAAACAAATTACAACTATATAACAAAAGGAAGGTTGGCATAAAACTTAACAGTCTAGCGTATAAATGCACCACCGAAGTTCGAAGCTCACCATTTGACCTGTCATTACGTTTTCATGCTGTATTGTCCGATGGAGCACCATAACCCTCGCCTTCATTTCTCCTAGGCTCCTGAACAACATAGCAAATGTCTGATAGTCTGGTTTCAAAACCATGCATATCTTGACGACATTGAGCAATGTTTCTCCTTGTTTCACAAAGGGTCTCTGTTAGGGAATGGACTTGTGTCTGGAGCGCAGATACAACATTGCTTTGAGCTTGCATATCTTGATCATGCGGCAGTTTGGACGATATTGCCTTAACAACTAGCCCAATATTACGCAGGAACGTTCTTTTGGCACTGTTAGTGGACAGGTACTGACCCACTGCAACAAGAGCTGACATTGCAGTTATAGTTGCCTCGCCACCTTCAGAAGGTGGCGGTTCCACCATTTTTTCCATAGCTCGCTGAAAAGTTGAGGTTTTACATTAGTAGTACCAGAACAGAAGATATTAAGGAGGTAGCAAAACCAAACAAAATAGCTTTGGTCTATATACAGAACTTACTCTGGTGAACCCATGTAAAATATTAGTTGTATTTTATTGCAAAGTACATAATAAAACCAGGTTCCAAACATATGACCATGTACCATCGCTAATGTATTGTCTATTTCTTCACATTGTATTGAGGGCTAAGGATGAAGAGACGAAGTTTATAATATGGTAAGCATAGTATGACGTCATTCATATCACAAAACAACTGAGAACAGACAAACAGGCAATTGTAACGTTGTGTGGGCAAGTCCAGCACGGAACTAGATTACGGGTCAAGATCAAAGGAACATCACTCCTCTCTTTTAAACCTTGTAAGGTGCAATGATACGCTAAGACAATTGTGTATAAAATTGAAAAGAGTAATAGACATTGGCTGCAAACCATGCAGTTCAAGGCACAAGTCAGAGTAAGTAGTAGTTAAAAGGCATGAGGATTAAGGACTTACAACAGCGGCTTTGACTGGTGTAGTCATGCCCTTCTTCTTGCTGGTGTGACAGTCCTTGAAGATTTCCACAACCTTTGGTTCAGGTACTTTTTGGTCCTTGCGGGCTTTCCTCTGCATTTGGAACAAGTCAATATAGATCTGATAATATGGTACAACGAAAAGAGTGAAACAACAGCTAATTACAAGAGCCTCGCAGTGTGCAATATAGCTACCAGATCATGTCGTCTGTTGGAATTTCACTTTCATACGGTTGTCCTTGTTCTTTGAACAGTTCACCTACAAGAAGATAGATTTGTGTGGCACATGCGTAAATAGGACTTCAACATGTGATCTGATGACATATATACAATGTACCTGATACTTCGGATCGGACCAGTTTTTAACGAGGCCTCTCCAGTCTTCATCAGATATATTTTCCACTCGAGATGTTTGGGCAAGTTCACTGTTAGCCTTGCCTTCAAAGTGAGTTTTCCTCAAGTTATACCGATACTGTCACAGAGCAGACTTGAAAACATGGGTGCAAGCTTGCCTGGTTGCATCATCTTGGCTATCCAACTTGAACCTCATCTGTTGAAAATTATGGGAGTCTCATTATCAGCAACCTAGAAAGTATTGGACAGAGCAAGACGATATTACTAGTTACCATACATAACCATACTTACAGATAAATGGTCGAGGAAGATGTTGAACTGGGTTTCGTCTTTGTCATTCCTGTACTGAATCCATGTTGGGAGGATACGTACATGACACCTAACAACAATCGCTGCCTCGATACTAACTTGGCTGACTCAGAGCATCACGTGGCCTTTTAAACCTGCCTCAAAACGGATCTCCATTCTTCCTCCTCTAGATTTAGTTAAACTATCGAGCATTATCCCTGATGTTTGTTTCCTCTTGCGCCTAGGTCCTAGTCCAACAACGAACATAGGAAGTGTTAGTGTACATCAAACTATGAGACTACATATAAAGAAGCATGCAACTGTAACTTGACTCCAGCAACTACCTTCTTGTTGTTGAAGCTCACAAGGTTCATCTGATATTGCCAACTCGTCTTGTGTCAGGAGTGCTTGGGAAGTAGTGTTAGGTGGCAAGGGAGCTTGGGAACGTCTTGCTAGTTTCATTGACGCTTACGAGTACGTCGTGCACCGGTAGTACTGTGGTAGGTGTTGCAAGAACTAGGGCTGTCTTTGCTTGTTTGGTGGCAGCTATTTGTTTCTGTTTGTCTTTTTTTGCAACTCGTGTAGCATGGGATGCCGTGTTTGTAGAATTTTCTGCTAGACTTTGACCTTCTATTGCACCATCAGTACCAGCAGAATCTGCAGGATTCATCCCCTTCTCATTCCCTGCCATTCTGTGTTTCTTCCTCTTTCTTTGTGCCATGTTAAGTCAAGCCGACAAGAAAAACGAATAACAATTTAGTTCTTCAGAACAAATTGATGCGTGATGAAGACGAACTGAACTTTGATGTTAGACAACCACATGATAGGAGGATGTAATATGTATGAAAAACAGGACGGAAGAGATAACCAAAACTATGATGTGTAAACTAAGAAGAAGACATTTCACCAAATTAGAAGCAATGCAATGGAAGGTAGACACCATATGAAAGATGCTACAAATATCTCTCTGCCAAGTTAACAGTGTCTCATCATAAATGGCGTTTAAACAAATGTGAAGCAGTACAAGAAATAAATCATATGCAAGATGCAAACAACATCACACTACCATGTTAGAGGTCTCTCGTCATTAGTGCCATTGCATATTCACAACATTGCATATTCACAGCTTATGATATGTAAACTAAGGAGAAGGCATTTCAACAAATTAGAAGCAATGAAAGCTAGACAACATATGAAAGATGCAACGAATATTACTCTACCAAGTTAAAACTGTCTCGTCATAAGTGCCATTTCAACAAATTAGTAGTACAAGCTAGAAAAGAATGTGAGATGTAACCTATATCACACTCCAAAGTCAAACGTGTCTTATGATAAGTGATTGTTGCAGGTTACACAACAGTAGTAATTTGATGTAAGAACATGGTGTGATAGACAGATATTGTATGTTCTAGAAACAGGAACATGTGTCTTATTCAAGTATAATGTGTAAAGTAAGCAGATGGAATTCAACAAAATTAGAAGCAATACAAGCTAGATATCACATAACATGCAACCACATATAACAATGCCAAGTTAGAGGGAGCACCGGTGATGCTGCACTAGGGGAGACATGCTCATCATAAACACAGCTTCGTTGAGTGTCTATGAATGTGTTGTCTTGGAAATCATCTTGGGGTTGTGGAGGAGTAGAAACTGTAGAGGCCCTCCGTTCGGAAGGAGCACCTTTATCCGCTGCCTTGCTAACTTCCTTCCGCTTTATTGATTTTGAATTGTCAAGTAAAACCGACAAGAAAAGCAACAAAATTCTCTTCGAAACTCATTCATGCATGATACCGACAATCACTACTTTGATGTAAGGCAAACACATGATACCAGGATGGAATATGTACGAAAAACAGATTTGCATGGCATGTTCACAACTGTTCGTGTGAACTAAGCAGAAACCATTCCAGCAAATAAGAAGCAATGCAAGCTAGACACCACATGAAAGATGCAACCAATATGACTCGCCAAGTTAAAAGCGTCCCATCATAAATGGAATTTCAACAAATTAGAAGCAGCGCATGCTATAAATCATATGAAAGATGCAACTAATATCACACTTGCATATACTAAAGGTGTCTCGTCATGTTCACTTTTATGGGGATACAAAAAACAATAGTTTTATGTAAGGACATGCTTAATAGACAGATGTACTATGTACTAAATACGAGAAGGCATGTCACATTAACAGTATAATGTATAAGCTAAGCAGACTAGCACATGCAGTTTAACCAGATTGGAAGAATTACAATCTAGACACCATATGCAACATCCAACCACATATCACGCTGCCAAGTTAGAGCAAGCACCTGCGATGCTAGTGTAGGGGAAATGCTGTAATCAACTACAGAGCTACTTCACTATCTTCATCTAGCATTTCTGTTTCTTGAGAATCATGTCGGGAGGCTGACGCTGCATTCTTTAAATGAGTAGTCCCCTTGCCTGCCTGCCTCGTCATAAGTGATTGATGAGGGATACACAAGAACATTAGTTTGATGTAAGAACATGGTTAATAGAAAGATGTACTAGTATGTACCAAAAACATAAAGGCATGTCATATTCAAAGGTATAATGTGTAAGCTAAGCAGATGCAATTTAACCAAATTGGAAGCAATACAAGCTAGACATCCGGTTGGAGTGGTAAGCATGATCATCTAGGACCTGAGAGCCTGGTGGGAGGCGGGCTGCTTCGCCACCATCACAGCTTTTTAGTTGGCTTCCAGGTGATGCCTATCTTTGCTGGGCTTGTTACTGGCTCGGCCAGTGCCCTGACTAGCTATTTGTCTTCTGGTGCTCCCGGGATGGTGGTTCATGTAAAAAATATCTTTCCTTATCTTGATAAAGACTGACTTCGGCCTTTCGAATACAAGCTAGACACCATATGCAACATGCAACCACATATGACACCGTGAAGTTAAAGCAAGCACCTAGGATGGTGGTTCACGGCGAGCGAGATCATCAACTCCAGAGCTACGTTCCCCGTCTCCATCTGCTGACACTACACCCTTTAATGTCTTGAAACGTGTCTGGCCTAGCCACGTACCGTGCAGGAGCGACTTCTCTCTTCTCTTTTCAGCTTCTGTCAAGGCAGGGTCTGAAATACCCTTGCATAAAAACACAATAGTGAGAGTATGGGTGAAGTGTGTGCAGAAGTATTGCACTGTAAAAGTAGCAGATAGCAGGTGGCTGAAAAATAAATGATAGGAGACATATGATAGCTTTACAATATTGCATGGCAAACAAAATTAGATTCTACTCCGTATGATTTTGTAATATATGAGCACAGGAAGTGCAGGTACTCCTCCAGCACAGCACCACATGTGGTCCTATCAAGATAACAGTCGACTAAAAATAAATAGGCTAGTCGATTTTTTTATGAACTGTCCGATCTATAAGGAACGGGCAGATGGCCTTCGTCTACCTCCCGCCAGTCACTGTTGACGATCTTTCTTGAACCGCCAGCGACCACCGCCTGACCCTGCCTCGCCGCCCGCCTCCCATCGACCTCACACCACCGCCATGCTTGGCAGCGCCCAGGCCATCCTTTAATCCCGGCCGACCTCCGGATCGGGCGCCAGAGCTCTAGGCCGCACACGCCCTAAGATAAACACCAAAGCGCTGCTTCCCGGCGTAATAGGCGTACTAGCGCTGTTACGCGGGAATGCTTCCGTTAATTGGGAATCAACCGCCGAAATTGAAATTGAGGGGGACGGACCTCTAGCTAAGGTGAAATAGTATATGAGGAGAAACCTTGTGCATCGCGAGTTACTAAGAACATGTAGTATCAATAAGAAGCGGTCAACTAATGTCTTCTGTGGGATGAATAGCGTGCAAGCAGAGACGTAAGATTTGCACGAATAAGGGAAGAGGAGTACCTTTTTCGGTTGCCGATGTGGTCACCTCCACATGTCGTGCCGATTTTCTTCTTTTTACCGGGGAAACCGATGTTCTCTCCACATGTCGCGCCGATTTTCTTCTTTTTATCGGGGAAACTGATGTTCTGGAGGGTGCAGGCTTGGACAAACCCATGGCCAAATTGTTGATTGTGTTGCCGTGGCCGTATGTCGGCGGAGGGGAAGCAGATCCGAGGCGGCGAAGGGCGGCGTAGCAGGAACAGCTCCGGTGCGGTGGAGGGTGGCGAAGTTGGAGCGGCAGCGGTGAGGCGCAGGACGGCGTGGTTGAACTGGCTCGGGTACGGATGACTCGCCTCGGCTTCAACTACTAGCCGTGGAGGGCGTTGCGGTCGAGGTTGCGGTGGACGGCGACGTCGGGGTATCGACTCCGGCGTGATGGAGGAGGGCGGCGGTTGATGGTGGGATGGGGTGGCGGACGGAGGACGCCGGGGTTTCGCGGCTGGTGGAGAGGTAGTTTTGGCGCCCACGAAGTACGAATGAGGAATCAGACGGGTGGGGGGGAACCATGTTTCGGTCTGGGACGCACTTGTTTTTGGCTTTTTTGAACAGAAGATAGGATGCGCTTGTTTGAAATTTGGGGAAAGCACAAACTTTGCCCCCCTCTTAAATTTCGGACCTCTGCATGGGTCGGGGTAGGATGGTAATCCTGGTGTCCCAAATGGTGGGCGGAGCGATTTGACGCCAGCATGTGTGCTTAGGCGGCCATTGTGTATGAATGTTTTTCGGATGCGGTTGCGTGGCGTCTAGATGAAGCTACAAACCTACCCCGGTTTAGATCTTTGGACGTCGGGCCCGTAGGTTTCACGGGTCAGAGTTATTAGAAAAGTAATTTCCTTGTACTACCAAACATTGGTCTCACGCGTTTCAAGTAGTAGAGGCTCTTTTGGCACTTCGCTCAAATTTTGAAACACAAGCATTCACGTTTAGAGTACTCTTGAACTATGAGGATTGACCTAAATATACAACGTTATATTTGACCTTGTATGTTTGAAAACCTCATTAAATTATCCGCTTCTTTTTGAAATTTTGACACTTGAAAATCCTATACGTACGATTATTTTGGAATGGAGGAGCTAAATTTGAATCTATTTTGTACATGACTACGTATGCTATTATGTACAAAATCAGAGCAAAGATTGGTGCCCCCATAATTTAGGTATGGTTTACAAATGCCATGATATCAAATTCAAATAATTGAATGGACTTCATGTTGAATTCGATTTTTTTAAACCAGCTTAAGTTGAATTCAAATGTATGTTAGTTCATAGGTAGTAGCTATTTATAATGTCCATTGTGTAACTTTCGTATGTATAATGTGCTTTACACACACAACATGAACTATACTCACGTTTATATTCGATTGCTAAAGCGATGCATTGTCTGGAGTTCAAAATACTAACTATGTGGATCAATTGTGTTGAATAATAACATAGACATTATCAAATTCGATAGAATCTAGATGTCTGATGGATCAATGACCGCTCCTTACGCGAATTGCAAATATCATGATCCCATACTAATATTTGGATACAATTTATATCTTTAATCAATGTGTAGAGCAGTCTTTTACGTGTAGTTTCACTCTCCATCGGTGGTCTCTCACACATGCTCACACACTCTCTCCCGAGGTGTCTTTCTCGCACACATGCTCTAGATATAACCCTCCCTCCCTCTTGTAACCATTTACAATTGTTTTCACTAACCTTTATCACAAGCACTCTTCCTCTCGCAAACATACACACGGACAATCCTCATCGACCCTTTCTATATACATGGACCTGCCTACGTGTCTCATGTACGCACATTATCTTTACGCCTGTCTCTCACGCATTGTCTCACACCTCTCTTCCTAATCGATTTAGTATGATTCTAGCGAGCATTCTGTAGGATGCCCCTTAAAGTTAGGTTGGATGAATAGTAATATCGAGATAAAGGGGTTACCTTAGTCCGAGAACCTAGGGTTACAAATCCTAGCCGACTTTGTCAAGGGACACAGAGTCCTTCACAATTCTGCTATCTTCGTCTTGTACGACTAGTCATCCATGGGTCTTCCTAAATGCGCCACGGGCCGACCAATGTGGCGCAGACGAACAGAACGAAGGGCCTCACCTCGACCCACGGACCTCACGCGTGACACACCCTCTGCCCCCACGCCTCATTATCTTCTCACACCCACACATACCAACACAAACACCACACACACGTAAAATTTCTCCTGGTGCCTCTATTCCTCCCCTTGCATATACACACTCAAGGGAATGTAATCTCTTGTCGTGACATCATATTCGCTCTCTCTCTAGACCACTCTCATTTC